>OY720462.1:8422800-9155300 GCA_963082715.1 Harpalus rubripes | reverse complement strand
AAGAAATGAGAGATTTTTTGGTATTGTTTGTAGTTTCGCGTGGTGTTTCATATTGATGGGAATACTTAATACGTAAATATTGTGAGGGTGCTTTTTAATTATTGTACTTATCGCAATTGAATGTAGTTGATTTCGCAATTGTTTATTGATTTGACGGAAAATTAATACAAATATTGTTTGTAATAATATTACAATTTGTTAAATATAATACTTTTTATTTCATTATTTTTGTTTTCAATGGTCCAAAGTAATTTCCATATCTAAATTAACGAATGTATTTAGCCTGATTAAAACATTTTTATTACCAATTAGGTATTTTAACGTATTGTAACGTGGAACGCCCGCCGTCGCCGCAGCAATGAGCGAGTGTCTATTTATAGCGATGACGCAATCGCGCTAGCAGCCAGGCTACGCAAAAAAGACAAGCCGCGTGGTGTTTAATTACTTCCGGTCGCCTGAACCTTTTGTGTTCATTGTTATCATGCGGTCGAACATTCTAGAGCTCTCTGAAAGTTAATCTCAGCTGTATAAAAGAGCCGCAGCTATGCTTGGGAGTTAGTTACATGGAGAGTGTTAGTGAAGCACAGCAGTTTCGTAGTGAGCGGATGCAGTATAGTGTCGAATAAAGGACTCCGGAAGTTACTGGTTAACTGGAATAGCTGTGGATGTGAATACTCGGTAGTGTTGACGGCTATTGGGAAGATGTAATGTACAAGGACAGTAACGGCGAGTCGGGAAGTTACTGGTATACCGGGATAACTGTGGAAGTGAATACTTTGTAGTATTGAAGAGTATTGAGAAGCTAGGTATACGGAGACAGTAACGGTAAGTGGAAGTGGATATTCGGCAGTGGTGTTGAAGAATTGTGGCATACGGACAGTCGGTGATACTGAGTCTGTAGAAGAGAGAGAGAGAGTTACATAAATAGACAGATAGTGAAGTGAAAAGTGTGACTTCTGTCCGAGCAGTTGAATATACAGACACTGTTGAGTCAGTTGAGTATATAGACGCCGTGGAGGTCGGTAGGCGGACAGTTAATTGGTTAAATAAATAAATAGTGACATAAATAGTCGAAATAAATAATCAGTAAGTCTGATATAACAAGCGTCGTAAAACGAATAGTTGGTGATATAAACGCTCATTCAAGATGTAAACAAATCTGACATGTTCTACTGGCCGCCATGACAGGTTAGGGTACCTTTATAACCAGAGTATGGCCATGGTCCAAGATCACCGCCTTTGTCGGTAATTCATTTCCCTATTTATTTGTAATAAATGTGATATTATATTATAAAAGAATATTAAATTATCACACTGTGAATTTATAAAAGTAATAAAAATTAATGAATTTAGAGATACACAATTATTATTAAGAGGTTATGTAGAATATATGATATGGGTTGTTATTATCACATCTAATTTAATATCTGTAGTTCTTATTTGCATAATAATTGTATATTCTAAACTTACCTTTTAAAAATTTAAATGATTGTGCTTAATATTGGTAATTTATAGTTGTTTTCAATATGTTAGTAATCGTGGTGGGTAAATAAAATAAAATATATTATTTACACTTTAAATACTTATTAAAATGATAATTAAATGTGTTAAAGAAATAAAACAAATAACCACGAAAATACATAATAATTTGCGCAAGAACAACATATATAACAGATGGTCCGGTAATGGCGGACGATACGTGAGCCACGCCATGGCCATACCCTGGTTATAAAGGTACCCTATGACAGGTGCGCTTACGGCGCCACCAACGGATTCTGCGGGTCCCAATAAACGAACAACAGTTACAGACAAGAATATTTATGACGATCCAGAGACAAATGAGACAGGGTATTAAAAAACTGCGTCGCATTGAAGATAATGGTTACCTATTAGTGTTGTAAAATTAAATTTCTTATCTCCTTAGTTTATAGGAACAACCCGTTATGTCAATGTTTCAATCAATAAAAAAAATCTTTCTTTTTGATGAAGAGATCTAACTTTTTCTCAAAACTTTTGTTATACGTTACTATACCATAAACAAAATAACTCATGTCGATTTATATTCTTATCAGACTTTTACATCTATATTCTATTCCTTATCTTCAACTATCTCCCCCTCTCTTTACTTTCTACATCTGTCCATTTCCCCCATCCCCTCTTCTATTCCTTGCTAACAATACCGCAAGTTCCCTCTCGGAGATATACTCTCTTCCGTTTCCGCTGACCAATAAAGTGTTGCTGGGCACAAATATCAAGTTGGCTTCACTGCGACCGGAGCGACGCTTTGTTGTTCCTGCACTGCCACAGCCTTCTACGACTGCGGCAAGGATATGAAAGGATGCATCACAGTAGGAACTTGCTTGAACTTATAGGAGCCGACAGGAACTGGACTCGTATGTTTGCCTGTCGAAGGAGTTGCTGGAAAGGGAAAAATATGTGGGAAGAGATTGTGAAAGATGGGTGAAGTGGATTAATAGGGCAAAGTTAGAATGAAGGAGATATTTGTCATTTGTATCGAATTTACGAATATACATATTATTTATTTAAATATTATTTAATAATATATTCCGTAACTTAACCGCGGTGACCAAGGTTCTGGTTAAGCGTTCCGGAATGTAACCAAAACATAATATCAGGGTCGAGGTTCCATTTCGGAATGTGGTTTCTGAAAGTTTTGGTTACTTTTTCGTGACCACAACTACCACAATTTTTTTGTGGTTGTTGTGATCATTTTCTTATTTCTTATAATATAATAAATAAAATTGTATAAAAATATAATTATTATAAATATATACTGATATGTATAATATTTACGGTAGTATAAAATAGACAAATACGTTGTCACTTATTTCTAATGATGCGGTGGTTCCCTGCTTTACCGACACAAATTAACCAAGATGTTCCGAATCACAACTACTTTTCAATAACCATAACCTGACCACGTGAACCACAAGATAACCATAACCACGGTCGTGGTTAAGTTACGTAATATACTATAATAGTATATTATTCAACGAGCGTATTATGATGGCTATTATTCACGAGGATGATTTTAGAACACGAGCCGTAGGCGAGTGTGGTAATTCATCCGAGTGAATAATAGCCATTATACGCGAGTAGAATACGATATTTTATCTACACCTGCAATTGAAATCATATTATACCGGGTGACACTGAAAATTTTTTCTTCGGTTTAAAATTGTTTTTTCGCGCTTCCGTCAAGTTTTAAGCATCAAAATCGTTCAGGAACTGTCAGATTACTGCAAACTGAAATGAAATGAGTCACTCACTGTCGTAAAAATATTATAAAAAATCTATAGTTGAGCATTTTTAATACAAGAAAATAGAATATTTTTTGCAGTGAAAAATCCAAATAAAATTATTTTGATTTTTCAGGTTATGATATAGGAATGAAATGCCGTGAAACGTACAAAGGAATGAATTATGTTGACTTAAATAATATGCACAATCTAATATATTTATAAAATTCATTAATTTGAAATTAAAATATTCTGATGTTTTAACACAGAAAATTTCCCTAGAATTTAGAATTTGAGTAACAAATAATAATAAACAGAAAAGTCGGCACATAAAATCGTGTTTATCACATGTCCAGAAACGGTTTTGCGAATATTTGCTTGTGCATAACCACTAAATGAAGTTGATTGTGAACCCTCTACAATAAATTTGACAGTTCCGTGTCTTATGTAACCTCGCCCCGTGGATTATGAATCATAATCCACGGGCGTGGATAATGAACGGTATTATGTATCCATGGTTACGTACATAATCAATATATTATTAAACAGGTGTAGATAAATATTATTATACATATATACAGGGTGGTGACTTGAATACCAGAACATAGGGATTTAATATGTAAAATCAAACTTACGTAATTTCCTGCTTCCCTAATTATTATAGGTAAAAAAGCTTCAAATAAAATTTGTAAAGCATAATATTTATTTAAGTATTAAGGGCAATAAGTGCACCCTACCGGTTGCGCAGTTATTCAAATGTATGTAACTGACAGATAAATGTCACTGTCAAAGAACTAATCATTTCAAATTAATAATAGTAACGTTTTTAAAAGAAAAAGTAAATAGAATAATAGGAAAGAAAATCAATAGGGCGCGAACAGACACTTGACTAAAGCGACCTTAAAGTGCTTGGAGTCAGCTGATTTGTGTGCGTTTGTCATTTTGACAAGAACAATGTCAATTTGACAAGACCAATGGTTTGACTTATTTAAATTTTGAACTGTTGACAAGTTATTATTTTTAATTTCATATGTTTTACTGTCTGAAAATTGTATAATATTTTAGCAGTTCAAAATCAAAATAAGTCAAAACGTTGGTTTTGTCAAAGTGACATTGTTGTTGTCAAAATGACATGCGCACACAAATCAGCTGATTCCATGCCCGTCAACGACGCTTGAGTCACGTGTCTGTTCGTGCCTTATACAGTTTCCAGCATATGTAAATATGTAGGTATGTATTTAGATTAATAAAAAATAAACGATTCGGGAAAAGCTAATTCTCATTTTGGATTAGTGAATTCTGTTTTATCCCAGTATTTAAAATTTAATCTTCATTTTATTTTCAAAACAGGTAGTTACTTGGATCAGATTAGACTATATTTTAAGAAATAAATTGCCAAAATTAGACTAAAATTCGCTATTCCAAAAATAAGGATTAGCTTAATCTTTTTTGTAACTCGGGCGCGGTAATGACGGGAGGTATTGTGTTGGCCACACCAGATTTTTTATTTATGTAATTTCACCGCCTTCAAATCGATAGGTAATCACATCACTTACCGGTCAGGCACATCACTTACCGAGCAGTACCACATCACTTACCAGTCAGTAATTTGTAAATAAACCTTACTGCCTTGGAAACCCTATCGGTAAAGGTTGAAAAAACTCGATCGTGCAAAAAATTAATTTGCTTTGTAAGGGCAGAAATTATCTATGTATATGTCGAAAATTATACCTGCAAAATATTAATTGCCATGGAATTGAGACAAAGTAATTAACAAATTTGTTTATCTGACAAATTAGGTTAATTTATTTTTATTAGACATTATCTTTAATTTCTGTTTCAGTCAACAATTATCTATTAATTTAAATTGATAATTATTGTTCATCAATAAAAACTGTTTTTAACATGTCCTCATTTCCAGCGCCAATATTTTCAAGAAACATTTCATCCCCAGTCCAATCTTTCTTTCGAAGGTAAACTTTAACCTCAGTCCATTCTTTCTTGATAAGACACAAAAGAACAACGGCTGCTATGTGTACAAGCGTACAAGAAAGTCGAGGGAGAGACGTATGATTAAGTTTGGCTGGTGGTGTGAATGTAACGTTTGATGCTTGTCTCCGCTACCATCTCTGGGGATGATTTCGCTGTGGTTGATTGGGGAGGGTGAGTCACCGCGAGGCTGATTCACGCCGTTTAAGATATGGAGGGTGCATGCTTTATATTATAAGGGTTGTAATTTGGGTGACAAGTGATTTCTAATCAGTGGGATTTGTGGGTGATGTGTTATGAAGACATACAGGGTGTATCGGAAATAAGTACATTAAATTTAACTAGTAATACAACTCGTCGAGAGCAACAATATTTCTTAGTAACTTTTCTTCGAAATCCCAAATTATTTTTTGGAAAAATATAAATAAATATATCATCACGGCATATTACCCATTGCTGGGTGTGCCAATCTGCTTTGTTCGCAGATATCGGTAATGATGATGACATATTTGTACCGTGCGGGCGTTTACCAGACGTCACCTCACGGGCACTCATTGCTGGCGTGGAGAGTGCACCACAGGGGTCAATTTTGTGCCATTTAAAAAATATAATTCCAATTTTGAGACATATACAGAATGTAACAGAAATAAGTACATTAAATGGATGAATTTGTCAAGAGAATCTTCTTAATATTTTTTTATATCAATTGTTTTATTGTTTTTAGACAAGTAGTCAAATTTGTAACAAAACTGAAAAGTTTTAAAACAATATCTCGTAGGTTTGCAAAAAAAAGTTTTCAAGAAATATATGTAATATGACGTAGGCCAGGTTTCCAAACAAGAAAATGGTTGCCGCCTTGGTAACGGTTGCTATGTTATTTAAAATTGATCGCGAAACTATACTATTATTCACGAAAGATGACTATTCAAGGTCATTTGTTCGAAGAAAGAATACACATCACTTCATAGCAGCAGCTTAGCAACATTTTATATTAGAAAGAGAAAGATTATTTGACTTATGTCTATTTAATTTATGTGGTGCGACAGATATACGTAAATAATGGCATTTCTTTCTAACACACTATAAATATCGACATATCGACAGCCATGGAATTGAACAAAAAATAAATAAATGCTTAACGTTTTATCAAATCGTTAGAAACATCAAATAAGTTAACTTACGTTGTAACAGATAAAACGTCAAGCATTTATTTATTTTTTATTCAATTCCATGGCTGCCGATATTTTCAACGTAATTTTCGACATGTTCATAATTAATTTCTGTCGTTACAAAGCATGTAAAGGTAATTCTGTTTATTGATTTAGATGCAGAATTGTATGCCCTAAAACTTTTAATTGACGCGTTTTTGCTTAAAATAATTAGGCGAGCAGGAAATTGCAAAAAAATATTTGCCATGTTAATCCCCTATGTACCTACACCTTTAAGACAGACACACGGTATATATATATATATATATATATATATATATATATATATATATATATATATATATATATATATATATATACCATCAAATTAAAAAAAATATATAATTTTGTATTGTAACTTGAGAACCACTGGTTTAAAAAAATATTTTCTTAGGCATTCAGACGTCCTCTTTGGTCTTCTACAAGATTACCTCATAGTATTTTATTGTATCTTTAATAATATAGAAATTATCTACCTCAAATAATTTCTATATACCGGGTGTCTTAGGCCGACTGACACATGGGCGATTAACATGTAAAATTAGTTAATTGTGAATAGTACCTCCCCAGTGCAAGATATTAAGATGAAATTTTGCATGCTTATCCGGGGATACTATTTCTATGGATTTCAATTCAAATCAGTCAATTTACAAGTGTAATATTAGAATAAATTAAGAAAAATTGTAGAAGTACCATGAATGTTATTCATATCTAGAAAATAATAGTATCTAAGCAACAGCTCTGATAGAGTAGGGGTAAAGTGCGCGCTTCACAATTTAGAGAGTCAGGTTCGAAACCAACCGACAGCAATATTTATTTTTTAATTTTTTCTTTTCAAAATAATTTTTATTATTAATATGTTTTTAATCTTTTATTAATATTTAATGTTGTAATTAGTAGGTACGATTTAATATTTTTTAAATAAATAAATCTTGTTACGTACAATGTATCCACTTTATTAAATTAAATATTAATAAAAGATTAAAAACATACTAATAATAAAAATTATTTTGAAAAGAAAAAATTAAAAAATAAATATTGCTGTCGGTTGGTTTCGAACCCGACTCTCTAAATTGTGAAGCGCGCACGTTACCCCTACTCTATCAGAGCTGTTGCTTAGATACTATTATTTTCAAGATATGAATAACATTCATGGTACTTCTACAATTTTTCTTAATTTATTCTAATATTACACTTGTAAATTGACTGATTTGAATTGAAATCCATAGAAATAGTATCCCCGGATAAGCATGCAAAATTTCATCTTAATATCTTGCACTGGGGAGATACTATTCACAATTAACTAATTTTACATGTTAATCGCCCATGTGTCGGTCGGCCTAAGACACCCGGTATATATATATATATATATATATATATATATATATATATATATATATATATATATATATATATATATATATATATATATATTAAAAGACACCGAGCGGTGTTTCATATCTTAGTTCAGTGTTTTTTCTTACTTGGTGCCTTTTCAAACACGTTTAAAGTCGCGCGATTGTATGATCGTATATGTATGACACGAAATACTCTCTTGTGATATGTACAAATATTGTAGTGAATGGCCGTATATTCATGTGTATTAAGTGATGATTAAACTAATGTTTAAAGTGAAATACGTAGACTTATGTTCAAGTGTGTTCTTATAAGATATATAGACGACCGCTCCAGGTATTAAGATTCTCTATTAACCGGTGAGTGGCATATATTTTTTTTCACTTTACATCAAATAAATGAATAACTATAAATAAATCATTGCTTCGTAAAACTATAAATATAATGATATGGAAAAGAACATAAGTCAACAGTTCTATGTTATATGTACAAAAAACACACTTTTTCAAAATTTTATTATTGTTTACGAATAATTAATAAAAATGTAACGACTTTCTTATAATACTTTAATTTTTTTTAAAAATAGATACGCCCAACAGTAATATTAATAATCATTGAAATAAAGAACAAAATAATATTTAAAATTTAATTGCTAGGCCCATCAACAACTTTATTATTTACTCCATCTCTTGTTTCGTTCTTCGAGGATTCATTCAGACTAAATGATGTCGGGATCTTTAATAGAATCGTCGTTATCTTCTGCATTTTCATTTTGAAATCCATTATTGGATTGCGTGATCTCTACCTTTTCTCCAAACCGACCGATTGTAATACCATAAAATTATAAAACTTCGCAAATTCCTTGGTCCGTATAATATAAATAAGTGTTTGTCATTTCTTTCTTCAGTACTTTTGATGATGCCGTAACTGGCGAAATTGTACAATAAAGTAAATATACTTTTTCTTGTGAAACTTAACCGAGAGTTGTGTTTTTTATTATATTTTATAAATTTAATTTCACACCAAATTTACATTATATAAATATCTTTTGCTTACAATTGAATACAAACTTTCCAAATTACATTCTCATCCCCTTCTTCTTTTATCCACACACATGCCTTCTTGTCCCCTTCTCAACAAAAGCACATCGGGAGTGCAACGACACTAACACTCCTAGCGGTGTGCTGAAGATTTGTATCACATCGTCGCGGTGCCGACACCAGTGTAGCGTCCCCGGCGGCCATAGAGGTTTCCGGTTGAGCGCCGACTGGAATGAAGCGAAGGACCTTCTTCGCCACGAGCCACGTGGTTATACAACAGTGGATAGGTGAAGGGGAATGACCGAATGACGTGTGGGGTATTTGTGTGTATAGGGAATAGGGTGGAAATAGTCAATAGTAGAAACAGTGAATATGGTATTGGATAGTTTGTTTGGTATAGGGAGTCTCAAAGGTTTGTATTTTGAAACTAATAGCGTTTTCTATTACAGGTTGTTATTAAATACGTGTTACAAATTTATAGTATATATAGGATCAGCAAAATAGATTAACTTTTACTAATAAACTCGTATTCGGAAACGGAGCGTTTACGAGAGGTCCTTATGGCCGTATTATGGTCAAAACAGATGTCTAAATCTATAAAAAATTTGACAAAAGCACATTTATTTTTGTCGATCAATATAAAATTGTGCATAGGAGTGACAACTTTCGTTAAGTTACAGTTTTGACCGTAATACGCCATAAGAAGAGTAATTATCTGCCTTAATTTTAGTTGGTTGTGACCTATCACTACAGTTATTAACTTTTACTTCCCGCTGCCCGTGGTAAGAGAGGTATAGGGATCATGCTAAAAATCACATATCAAGATTTTGGTAAATGTCCACGTTTTACGGTCCTTAGAATCTAATTTTAACATTTTCACGATGATGTCTGTGTGTATGTGTGTGTGTATGGATACTCTACGCTCTAACTCAAAGACTATATCATTCAGAAAAAAATTATGCCTTGTATTTCTACCTTATTCGAATATGGAATTTAAATCACGGAGGCTATATACGCTTTAAACATAACTCATTGGTTACTTACACACAGTTTAGGTATCAAATGTATGTAACTAACAGATAAATGTCACTGTCAAGCACTAATTTCAAATTAATAATCGTAACTTAACGCTTTAAAAAGAAAATAGTAAATAGAACAATAGTTATATTAATACAGTTTCCAGCATAAGTAAGGACGTAGGTATGTATTTAAATTAATAAAAATGAAATGGCGGGCGGTACTGTGTTAGCCACATTAGATTTTTACCTCCCGCTACACTTGGTAGGGGAGGTATAGGGATCGTGCTAAGAATTGCATATCGCGATTGTGGTACAGTATTACTAGATGTGGTTTCTTTTGAAAACATTTCCCTATATTTGATTTGAAAGGAAACTGACCCTTCTGTATTCCTTTATCGAAGATTGGAATTGTACTCAATACCAGGAAGCATTTAAAATGACCTTAGCAACAGGATTCAGGGATGTATTTAAAAAATTTAATACCGTAAATTCTAGTTCGTTCGTCTCAGGTATAAGCAACCCTCGAGACGAAATTACTCTTAGAGGAAATTAAAAATAATCCTATTTCATGGAAAATAAAAATATGTAGATGATATAATGTGCGCTGTACCTAGTGATAGGATAGATGAAATACTGGACACATTTAATAACTACAATCCCAATATACAATTTACCATCGAAAAATAAACTGAAAGAAGTGTACCCTTCCTAGACACTAAATTGATAAGAACATCGTTGAATACATTCATACTGGATTGGTACCAAAAGCCTATGGCTTCAGGAAAGTATATACATTTTCATTCACACCATATTATGAAAATTAAGATCAACGTTATTTTGGGTTTAAAAAGAAGAATTGTCCGTACTCACATCCTACACACATGATAAAAAATTTACACAAATTTAAAGATATTTTAATCAACTAAATCTATATATATATATATATATATATATATATATATATATATATATATATATATATATATATATACCGGGTGGAACATCATACCTGTGTACATAGGCGATTCATATGAGAAAAACAGTTTTTTCGTGCGCATTGCTCCCCAAATTCTTTTAGACAAAAATGCTTCAAATAAATGTTGTAGAGCATAAAATTCTGCATCTAAATCAATAAACAGAATTACTTTTACATGCTTTGTAACGACAGAAATTAAATAAGAAAATATTGAAAATTACGTTGAAAATATCAAATAGCCATCAAATAGAAACAAATAAATGTCTGACGTTTGACAGATAAATAACTAATTTGACGGTAAAATATCAAAATGAATTCAGTTTATTCTAACGAAGAAAGGGTTTTTATAATAAAAACTTTTTATAGTGGAAATTGTTTACGTATAGTTAGAGATTTATTCGCCGTGAAATTTCCAAATAGGCCAATTCCAAGCGCTACAACAATACGCGCGTATGTTCAAAAATTTGAATCCACGGCAAGTGTTGCGGCGGAAAATAGTACAGATAAATTTAAATTTGAATATTTTTTAAGAGATTTACAAACAAATCATATCTTTATTTATAGGAAATAAAAATAATCTTAATTTAGAAAACGAACAAAGAGTTCTGGAATTAATAAATTTTAATCCTAAATTAAGTTCAAGAATAATAGCGCAGGAATGTGAGATTGCTCATTCTACTGTATTGCGCATTCTTAAAAAACATAAATACCACCCTTATAAGATGCAATGCCATCAAGACATTTCGCCCATTGATGAAGAAAGTAGGCGAGTTTTTTGTGAAGATATGCAAGAACGAGCAAATCGGGATCGTGATTTTCTTCCATCTATTTGCTTTACCGATGAGTGTACTTTTACATTAAACAATGAACCAAACGTTCAAAATGATAGGCACTGGGCCCTAGAAAATCCAAGATTAAATGTTACCACCAGAACGCAATATCCTCAAAAAATTAATATTTGGGCAGGCATTTTTAATAGCAATATTATTGGACCATTTGAGATCGTTGGCAACTTAAATTCTGAAACATACTTAGAACTCTTGATTAATGAGATCGGCCCTGCATTAGACAGCGTAGCGCGCGAAAATCAGGAGGTTTGGTTTCAACAAGATGGCTGCCCAGCTCATTTCGGAGTAAGTGTTAGAGATTATTTAAACCAAGCATTTCCAAATCGCTGGATTGGTCGTGGTGGAACTTTAAATTGGCCAGCCAGATCTCCTGATTTAGCACCTTGCGACTTTTTTCTATGGGGTCATCTTAAATGTAAAATTTATAAGCAGCGCCACCCAAATATTAATTCATTGAGAGAAGCTATCATGGAGGAGAGCGCCTTAATCACAAATAGGCAGCTCGCTAATGTAAGAAATTCATTCTACAATAGACTTGGTTATTGCTTGGCTGAAAACGGAGGATTATTCGAATATTTGTTATAATAATAAATTGTAGTGATTATTTTATTCAGAGAATTACTGTTTGAAATTTGAATTGTAGTAGATAGGTCTTAATGTTTACATGAATTATTTCCAATTTAAAAAGATTTTCAATAAAAATCCTATAAAAAATAAATATTTCATTGAAATATACAATTGTCGTAATAATAGGTATGGAGATTTTTGTATGAATTTAATTTACCTATTTATTTGTTTCTATTTTTGTTTCAATTCCATGGCTATTTGATATTTTCAACGTAATTTTCAATATTTTCTTATTTAATTTGTGTCGTTACAAAGCATGTAAAAGTAATTCTGTTTATTGATTAAGATGCAGAATTTTATGCTCTACAACATTTATTTGAAGCATTTTTGTCTAAAATAATTTGGGGAGCAATGGGCACGAAAAAACTGTTTTTCTCATATGAATCGCCTATGTACATAGGTATGATGTTCCACTCGTATATATATATATATATATATATATATATATATATATATATATATATATATATATATATATATATATATATATATATATATATATATATATATATAATGTAAAATATGTATAAATAATAATTAATCTTAAGTGAATATAAGAGCATATGCATATAGGTATACGATCATATTTTAGATTTTTAATGCATATTTTCCGAATTCTAAAATGACATATTCGGTGTTACTAATCACATAATCGGGAAAACAAAAACGCCGCTTACCTTTTTGACTTTCCCTCGTATATTCTGCAAATCTCCTATCCATCTAAAAGCTACCCTCCTTAACCCGTGATACATTCCTATGCAAACTGCCTCACACATTGTTCACATTGGGATTAAGTTATTACCTCTCGCTGAACATTCTACCCTAGTATGCGAGCGCCACATACGTTCTTGTCGCCTAAAATGCATCACTTGCAGTCGCGTCTTTGTGATTTATATTGGAGCACTGTGCAAACTTTCCTCAAGAAAACGTTGTCGCGTGCTTTGTTTGCCATGAATACATTATCTTTATATGCGACAGCGAAATATAATCAAATTACAGCGATGTGACTTGAGGAATTGGCGATTATGGAATTAGTTGCTACAAGGATAAAGATAAGGACTATATTTTAAATTAAGTGGGAAATTTCAAACTGTACAATGTTCTAATGTTGTTTTTATATTTTGCGTTCATAATGAAGTCATTACGATACGCAATTGCGTATCGCAATGACCTTCATTTCGATACGCAATTTTTTGTTTTAGACGGTTGGTACTAGATGACGTTTCTTTAACCCATTTTTACCTAATTTGTTTTTAGTTAATTGACAATTCATTTTAATAATATAATGTCGATATTATTATTATTTTTTTATTTAGGGAAGATTATTTACATGAAAATGTACAAAGATAATCACAAATTGAGTAAGTAAATGTTAATATAATGTTCCAATTAGTCCACATAGATGGACCTAGTAGTACTAAAAATTTGTAGATTGAACCTTTGAACGATAAAAAATTATTTTTAATTAATTTTAAAGCAAGTTTTAATTCAAATATAAGAAAAAATAAAAATTTCCTGTACGCTGAGGCTGAAAGGGTTAAATTGTCAAACGTCAAAGCTGGAAGATAAGAAATTTCAATATAACCTCAAAATTTCTTTTACTTAATTAATCACTTTATTTAATGAATATAATAATAATAATAATAATAATATTACATATTTTCGTTTTACTTTTCATTTCAAAATAAGCAATCAAAACATTCTCTGTTACGCCTTTGACATTATTTTCTTCACACCATGTGTCAAAATTTGTAAATTCTTTCTCATAAATCTCGCGCGATTTTTTAGGAAGTAGATTATTTACTGTAGTCTGAGCTATATTACGTAGCTCAGGCGGAGTGCAACTGATTTCATCTTCCATGATTCCACTAAATTCACTTAAATTTGTTCGTAAATATTGAAATGACATGAACTTTCAAATAATAATTGAATGTGGTCAATTCAATGTTACCAACTACAACATTTCACTAACAAATTTCCCTAAATCAACTCTGTTTAATATTAACAGTTTTTTAAAAATATTTTAGCTTGTAGAAGGTGCAAAATATAAAAAATAGTATAAAGAACTCATTTTATAAGACTTTCTTTCGCACTTGTCAATTAGAAAACTCGCTAACGCTCGTTTTCTAAATTTTGACGCGTGCGAAAAAAACATGTCTTATAAAATACGTTCTTTAATATACTATTTATTGTGTGAATTGCACTGTTTGCTTCAAATGAGTTAGAGGAATGAAACACAATTATTTTAAGAGCTCTATTCTAATGAATAGAAGTCAGCTGAAACAATCAGCTTCAAGATAAATTCAATTAAAATAAATAAAATAGCAGGGTAATATGGTAAGGACGATTTAGGGGCAGGACAAGAAAAAAAATCGGGTGTGACCAACACAATACCTCCCGTCATTTACAGCCCGAGTCACAAAAATGTTAAGTTAATCCTTATTTTTGGATTAGCGAATTTTACTCTAATTTTGACAGTTTATTTCTTAAAATATAGTCTAATCTAATCCAAGTAAGTACCTTTTTTTTGAAACCCTCAACAAGTTTAAATCCCAGTTACAGAGTGGGTTCACATTCACACAGATCCATGCCTTAACCATTGCGACACGGGAGCTATAATAAAATGAAAATTAAATTTTAAATACCGGGATAGAATAGAATTCACTCATTAAAAACTGAGGATTAGCTTAAACATTTTTGAGAATCGTTAATTTTTATTGATCTAAATACATACCTACCTATATATTTACTTATGCTGGAAACTGTATTGAATTCCTTTTCTATTGTTCTATTTACTTTTTTCTTTTTCAAACGTTACTAATATTATTTTGAAATGATTAGTTCTTTGATAGTGACATTTATCTGTCAGTTACATACATTTGAATAACTGCATTTCGTTTGTTTAAAGCGTAGGCTATGGGAATTAAATAATAGATAATTTTATAAATTTATCCATAAAATATACAGAAAAAGTATTAATGCAAATCTATAGAAAATTTAATAATCTTTAATTTTTATAATAACATTAATCTCGAAAAATAACATTTAAAGGTATTTTTCGAAGAAAAACTAATCCGATTTTCACCAAAATCTAATGGGCTCTTTCCATTACAGAAAAAGTTCGAAATACAAGGTTACATAATTTTCTGAATGATAGTATGACATCATCGTCAAAATGTTAAAATTGGATTCTAGGGACCTTAAAACGTGATCATTTACCAAAATCTCGATATGCGATTTTTAGCACGATCCCTATACCTCCCTTACCAAGGGTAGCGGGAGGTAAAAAAGTTACTTGGATTAGATTAGACTATATTTTAAGAAATAAACTGTCAAAATTAGAGTAAAATTCGCTAACCCCAAAATAAGGGTTAACCTAATCTTTTTTGTGACTCGGGCTGGAAATGGCGGGATGTATTGTGTTGGCCACACCAGATTTTTGTTCTTTATTTGGAGATTTACAAATCTGTAAGACTTACAGGTTTGTTCATAGTAGACCCATGAGTATTTTAAAGAACGAATGTCATAATAGACATTTTCAATTTTACGGTCATCTCTTTCTATAAAACGTAACGTCATTAATATTGCAAATACCTGTATTCTCGGTGAAAATTTGAATCGTTAGACATATTAGCTTCAATAAAAGCTTTTGTAACTTCTTTCAAGAAGTTTTTTAAAGTTGTCTGAGACTTTTCTCACAGTTCACGTCTAAAATTTTTAGAAACAAATGCAATGGATCTCATGACAAGCGCTTATCCATGACTCCCGCCATTTGTTCTTACTATGCGCAGATCCCCATTGCGCACATATCTTCTATGCCTTTAAATTGAAAAGGTCTATTGTCATAACATTTCGAACAAATTAATCGACAATTATGAATGAGTGCTTGTACTATATTTTTCTCCTTTTATACCCTTCTTAAATAAAAATCTTAGTTTTAAAATTTAGGGGATTTCGGCGTTGCCAGGTGCTCAGTTGAGTAATGACCTTTTATTGTTAAAGCAAGCATAGCATCTTGGATAAGAGTTTTATTGTCCAACTACGGTCCTTTTCCCTATTTGAATGTTTTTAAGCAATTTTCAACTTTTATAGACATGTAATGTGCACTAAAAGGAGGCTATATTTGCATAAAACGCACAAATTTTCACAGTAGTAACGATTAATGTTGGTACGTAAGATTTGAGAGCCATTTGTCCAAATGATTGCTGGACGAGATATGACACTAACTATCTACTACATTCTTTATTTTTTTTTAACTTTCTACACTTCAAAATTATATAAAAATAAAAAATTTAATAATCTTTTATGTTCGTTTATTTAGCGAGTTTTGACATTTGAGATTTTTTGACATCCATAGCCGCCAACCTTAAGGGGATCGTCTAGGCTCTTCCAAATGAACGAAAAGAGGCTCTACAATTCTACCAATTATGCGAAATCTGTTAGAAATTTGTTACTCATTTTTAACATATTTATTAAGAAAACTTGATATTATGTCTGTAACGTTTTATTTTTGCAATATTATTGTTCTTATGTCTGTGGCAAAGCTCTAAAATTGTTGATTTTTGGTCAATTTTGAAGTTAATTATTCGAATAAAGAATAAATATTTTAAAACGTTACGAACCTAATTTCATCTTTTCTAAGAGCGCGGATTTAAATTTTATTATATATAAATGACAAATACAGCCATAATTAGTAAAAAGCTGAGACGTGTTTTGCGTATTTTCAACGCAAAAGTATAAATAAAAACTTACAGACATAATATTAAAATTTTGTAATAACATGACAAAATTAAGTTACATATTCGTAACAGATTTTGCATAATTAACAATAATTTAGAGCCTCTTTTCGATCCATTGGAAAAGAGTAGACTGAGGACTAGACGATCTCCTTAAAGAAACAAACTGGACTAGTCTATTACAATACTCGAATGAACTATTAAAACTTCTTTTGGGTGCTGTAATAGTTTTGTTATAGACGCAAAATTGAAAAAGTTTATTATATGCGTATAATAGAATATTTTGTAATTTTGTACTGTATTACATTTCACAGAAACATGTGCGTGAAGTTTTTTAAAAATGTCATTGTTTAAATATTTCGTCCTTGATAATGTAGGTAGATACGGTCACATAAATTTTTCAATGTTATCATTAATTGGATTCAAATCAAGCATAAAATTGATATTAAATTGAAAAGTTTTCTTTAGTAAAATATCTCATTTGTTATCGCTTTTATTTCTTAAAAAATATTCTTTCATATTCTCATAAATATAAACAGTTTATTTTTAATTCAGAGTTTTCCTGAATTTAAATTGATTTTTATGTAAGCAAAATGAAATACATGCTCCCTACAAAAGTAATATCATGCTGGTAGCGTCTTAGGTATACAAGAATAAAAATACAAACATAAAGGAATTATTGCGCTATGAAAACGTTAAAGATTTAATAAATTATTATATCTCGCATAAATTTTTGATTCAGACGAAATATTAGCAATATACCCGAAGGAGATATTAAATTTCATAATTGGATTCCAGTAAGAGCATTTTACTCTATGTTCTTTAGGGATCTGCTTTCATTTTATGGATATCTTAGAATTGTCCTGGGACTCAAATACAATTTATTTTCAAATTTAATCAGAATCGATTCTTGTAACCTTCGGATTATCTTCTTATTGAAATTTCATTTATTTCATCAACATGCTTTTCATATTATCGGTAATTCTATCTTACTTCATTATTGTTCTGTTCTTTAGGTATCATATTTTATGTGCGACGGAAAATCGATAAAAATGAATTTAATCTCTTTTTATTTTGACGATAACAAGAAAATATAGGGTAGGGGAGACATTTTATTGTTTTGCTTTGACTTCTATTTCATTACTGAAATGAAAGATACCTGTATTTTCAGATTTATTTCTGTTATAAATTTAATGATGTGATGATCATTTGAAAAATGAAAACGTACAGCTTTTGTGTTGAGCTTATATTTGTTTTTCAATATGGTCCCCATACTGGAGCTCCTTAACCCAACAATGAAACTATGCTTCAAAGAATAATAGTATATTATTAATGAGCGTAAAATGTATAGTATTTTACGCGAGTCAAATACTATACTTTGTCTACAACTATCAATTTTATAGATACATACATACATACATAAGCACAAACCCGAAAATAATAATAATAATAACAACAACAATAATCACTCACTCTTTCAACAACATCTATAATACTAAACGATCAGATTCACTATAGTTATATATATTAATCAAAAAGCCGATCGCCAAACTTTAGACAAGGCTACAGGTTAAACGGAGCAACCGATTTTCATAAAATTTGTACCAAGTTGTAGGAAATGATTGGCTTCAGCTCCCTTCTAATGGATCAAATTTCTGTAGGATGCATAGTTTTTGTGTAAAACATTATTAAAGATTGAAAATTGGGACAGAAACAATAGGTCACTGTAATGATCACAGTTCTCCGTGAAAATTTTAAGACGAAGAACGCCATGTTTGTCATGTCATTTTGAACCTTCTATAATACTAAACGATCAGATTCACTATAGTTATATATATTAATCAAAAAGCCGATCGCCAAACTTTAGACAAGGCTACAGGTTAAACGGAGCAACCGATTTTCATAAAATTTGTACCAAGTTGTAGGAAATGATTGGCTTCAGCTCCCTTCTAATGGATCAAATTTCTGTAGGATGCATAGTTTTTGTGTAAAACATTATTAAAGATTGAAAATTGGGACAGAAACAATAGGTCACTGTAATGATCACAGTTCTCCGTGAAAATTTTAAGACGAAGAACGCCATGTTTGTCATGTCATTTTGAACCTTTAAATGGAAGTATTTATGAAATGGAGACAATTTGAAAGAAGTTTAATTCATAATTATAAATTTTGAGAATGGGCAATTATATCCGCACAGGTAAAAAAGGCCTAAAACATTTTAATTAAAAATTATAAATTTTGACGTTTCATATGTACTTGAACAGTGTTGCCAAATATGTCATAAGTAACTAGGTAAAAAACAAATATTCCTAACTAAACAATATTTTTCACAGTAACGATCACAGTTTTCCTTGAAAATTTAAGACGATAAACGCTGTTATGTCAATGTCAATGATGACATATTATCAGTTTTCTTCCTTTTAAATGCAATAAAATGTTTAAATAATATGTAATAATTAAAGAAAAGATGATGAATTTAACAAGGTAGGTATATGTAATGATTTTAAGCCATGTTTATTATTATGTTACATATTTTATTTTGTAAATAGAATTTTGGAAAATGTATAAGGAAACACGTCGAAAAGGATCAGAAAGGTAGGAATAATATCACAATCGATGTACAAAATTAAAAAGATAAACATTGTCATGTCATATTTGATATGTTAATGACAAATTATGCATGTATCAATTACTATAACCGATGATATAAAAACAAGTCAATTAAGATGGTACGATCACGTACAGCAAATGAGTAATGGCAAAACACATACCACAGTAAACTTCTAGCGGCAAAAAGAAAAGAGGGAGACCTAGAAGGAAATGCGTTGCAGGAATCCAAGAAGAAATAAGAGAGAATGAAGACCAGTGGAGAATTCGCATCGGAAGACATAGTACAACGTTATAAACCGATTGTATATATAGGTATATGTAATGATTTTAAGACGTGTACAGGAAAGTCATAGTCTGGAACAAGACAATTCAATAATTTTAGATAGTATGTTTTAATCTGTTCTTTTTTTGTAATTCATTTTCTTACATTACGTTTAAAATTATTTCAGATTATACATAATTCGATATCTATCTTAAAACGGTACAGAATTTAATCTGTATTTTATTTTCTTATATTACGTTAAAATTATCTATATTAAAATTCTTTTATTCCCAATTATTGTATCTTACTAATAAAAAATATTTTAAATTACATAATCATACAGCATGAGCCAGAAAAGTAATCTTTAATACCTATCATTTTTAACAACCCAAACTTTATTGATATATTTTCAAATTCGTTGTAAAAGTTCAGATCTAATGTAATGTAAGCACTTACTTTTCTGCAGTTTGTAACTAACTGTTTACTCTAGAATTAAAATAACACATCTTTTAGTTTTGTTTGATTTATTTTTATCTTTAAATTTAGTATTGTGTAATCATATACATGTTACTAATACAGGGTCCGCATTTTAAAAGTTCCCGCCTGAAAATTCATGATTAGGCAATCCATGATACATTTCATAAGTGACTTGGTTTTTAAAATTTTGTTTTGCTCTTATACCTACTGTGATTATTCGATTTAAAGTACTAATATTCACCAAGTGGCTTATAAAATGTATATGGTTTTGCTTACTCTTAAAATTTCAGGCGGTAACATATAAAATGGGCACCTTGTATTATGTTTATATTTATCCTGTAATTTTGTCCTGTTTGCTCGCATAAAATGCGCAGCATTTGTTCATTTCATTATATGTTTTCATCAGTTCCTACCACGGTGTAGTATCTATAGGTGAGAGTACGAGATGAGTTGACATAACTAGCTGGTAAAAAAGAAGCTAACGCGACCCGTTACCATTTGACAGGCGTTTGGCAGTGGGTGTGCCGCAGTGTGTCGGTTGCGGTTAAAATAAGTTCGCGTTTAAATAGAAAATGTTGTGATATAAGATGTACAACAGTGTATGGATCAAATAAAGAGATATAGACCCGAATTTTCACCTCTTGAAGTAACGTTACTTCGGAAGTAGCGCTATTTCGATTTTTTATTTATATAATTTTATGAGTAGATAAGAATAGGTTTCATATTTTTGTAAATGAAACCTATGACATTAGAAATAAATGCTTTTTACAATTTAATTTATTTTTATATCTCTCATTTTAATGTTAAAGTTGACATTTGACAGTTGAAGTAGCGATTTTTCGGAAGTAGCGCTACTTTAAGACGTAAGAATACGGACCATAGTCTTTTTAAGGTGCCAAAATGTGCGATTTTGTAGCAGCCAGCCATGATATAACCATAGAAACAGGTACTACGATTTAGAAAATTCTGATTGAAAGATGTCAGTGTCAAGTACATGACATTATGTTTATTTTATAATTTGACTGAAATTATAGAAGCCTGTTGTATGGAATTTGTATAAAATACATACATAGAACTGACAAAAGATAAAAGGTAATGTATTGAAAATATAAAATATTGTGCGATATATAGGAATAATTTACTATTTCAAATATTTTTGTAAAAACCGGGTCGCAAAAAACCTGACATCTAGCGGCATACTGTATGAACTAACCCGGTTATTTAGCCATTCTTTGTAATACATTATACATCGTGCACTCAGCTATAGATACTACACTTCCGAAATATTATTGACAATTTTATGCAAAAAAGAATAGCCGATCGAGCTGTCGTATTTTTGACAATTCTCTATGACAGTCCATGAGAAAACATTTCTTGTTTTTCGTATAAATTTGTCAGAAATACAGGCTGTTTCATGTAACTATGTAAGGCTTCGGAGTATGAATTCTAGACACCGACATGAAAAAAATCCCAATAAACATTGGTGCTAGAACACTTCATAACAGAGATACCGAGGATTTATCTTAAATGAAGCATAATACTGAAATAGCAGAAAATAGTTGGCTGATGGAATTTGTTTAATTCATTTAAAATTTAAATGAGATTTAATTAATTAAAAATTCCACTTATTTCAATCCGATAATTATTTAATTATTACACCTGTTATTTAATATTTCTAATACAAAAAAGTATTGCCAAGCCTTCTGTATTTAATGAAAATGTAATATTTTAGTAATTTACCGTAGTATTTTTAAATAATACTGATTTATTTATTGAATGTAATGTCTTTCATTTTAAACACTTGCTCTGGGATTCTTTTTATAAATAATTATTTATGACCAATACAAAAATAAATAAAAATAACCTGTTTTTTTTTTATTTTAATAAAATCCTGGGTACCTATCTCTGTTAGAAAGCGTTATAGCATCAATGTTTATTGGGATTTTTCCCCCTTTTGGTATCAGAATTCATACTCCAAAGCCTTGAACTCTTATATGAAACACCTGTATATCCTCTTTGGTATTAAATGAAAAGTTTTCTGCATGGCTAAACTATAGAACTTTCAAAATTTTTACATCAACTTGACCGGCTTTTGTTTTTTACATAAAGTTGTCAGAACCATGTAGTGATTAGGATCATGTGAATTTTTTTCTGCAGGGCTGTAACATAGAAGTGTCAACAAATAGACATCTCGGTCGGCTTTTGTTTTTGTATAAAGGTGCTAGAAATATGTCGTGTTTGGTATCAAATGAGAGGTCTGGTTACGAACTTTTAGACACAAGTGTGGAAATTTATGACAGGTTGATTGGCTTTTGTTTTATGCATAAAGTTAATTCTTTTGATAGAAGGGGGAACTTGGGTATCTGACAAGACTGTTGATGTTACCACTTTGGTTTTAAATTGTGCGTAGACAGATTGGATGTACGTATAAACTATTATAAAACACTATCGGCGGAGCCCTAGGGTAAACTCGGCGAAGCCGAGCTTAGGCTAGTTCTTATACTAACCGGACAGTGACCGATTTTCCGGACCACAATAATAGTTACGAAACAATCATTCTTCGCCACATATTCCTGTTTAAGCTGTAACTACTTTCGCTTTGGCCACATTTATAATCGCATTCATACATGCTCTTCTTTTCTCCCCACTCGGAAATTTTCACCCTTTTAGCACTTTGTCAATCACATTCATCATCCATTCACTTACACACTGGACGGCCACGCAATCGAACAACCTCAACTTCACCAAGATATGTACGCTTTACAAGCCGTTCACTCTTCATTCTCTCCACATGACCAAACCATCTCAACTGACTCACTCCAACTCTTTTAACAACACTCTTCCTAACCATACATTCTTCATACACCAAATTATTCCTCACGCGATCCCGTATTACATACCTACATACACCACGTAAATACCTCATTTCCACGGCAGTCACTCTTTTTTATGCTTTCTTGTCCATGCCAAACATTCGCTTCCATACATCAAAGCAGGCACCAGCACTCCATTACTTACACTTCACCGAGCTTCTCTAGATGCGTTAAATGCTAGGATTCTAGGCATTCTCTTAATTTTCTATAAACTTATAGATCTGTAGCTTATAGAAAGTCTATAAATGAACGCCTTATAGATTTCCATAAAACGATATTCTGTGCAACTGTCTATAACTCGCTTGATCTGCAAATTCGTCTTATGGAATCTATAACATCAATGTTACCAATCGTTATAAAATACAATTTAATAAATTTTAAAATGATTGAAAAACATGGATTTATTTGATTTTATTATCTTCTAATATTTAAATACAATATTAAAAGCATGTTATTTGCAAAAATACTTCCTAAGACATTTTAATTCTATAAAATATTATAATTATAATATCAACAATATTTTTGTAAGGTTGTCATTAATATCAGTCAAATTTTACTTTTAACATCCATGAATTATGAATAGACCCAAATGAATATACAAACTGCAGGAATTAAAATAATTTTGATGTTATTAAAAATATCGGAATTATTTTAAATATTAAATACCTACTTCTATATGAAACAGTGTATTATATTCATAATTTTGATATTCCTGCAAAATATTTCAAGCAGTCTGTTTTTCCGTTCTTATTCTGTTGATCTGTTGGTTAAAAAAATTGACATTTGTCAGTTGTCAATATGCAATAAAAGTGCAAAAATTCTTACTTTCTGTAATTCTCGTCCACTAAATCAAGTACAAAATGTAACGCTTGTGTAATACTCTTCGTTCTAATACTAAAAAGAACAGAAATACTGATTTCGGATTTACGGTCAACTGTATAGACGAGCTCAGAATTGTAGTTATTCTATAAGGTCAATAAGTCACTATAGCAACGCTTATAGACGTTATAGAAATGCCTAGAATCCCAACATAAACTATTATTCACGAAAGATGACTATTCAAGGTCATTTGTGAACCGTTTGATATAATATTTCTTGCAGATAACTTCATTGCAGTTTGTATGCAAAGGCGTGCAACATGAAATATTTATGGAAATATTTTAACTGAAAAAATAAGAGTAATTCATTTGAAAATTATTTTTCTTTCTAAATAATGCCTTTCGGAAAGATTTATGTTCTTCACTTATGTTTTTGCAAAATACAAAAACATAGACTTAACTTACAAACCAAGGAATAATAATTTGATTTAAACGTCAACGCCACTGGATAAATATTAGCACAGAGGGCAGTGTAGTAGATAATTAGGTATCAGTAATTCTACGACATATGTCATTATTATCTATAGTGTGTTAGAAAGTAATGCCACTATTTACGTATATCTTCACACCACATAAATTAAACAGACGTAGGTCAAATAATCTTTCTCTTTCTAATACAAAATGTTGCTAAGCTACTGCTATAAAATGAAATGTATTCTTTCTTCGAATAAATGACCTTGAATAGTCATCTTTCGTGAATAATAGTGTAGGTAAGTTTCGAGCAAACATACCCAGAGCACCCATTACCTTACACCCCGCACTCGCTCTCCTTTCAATTTCTCGATCAATTCGACCATCCCTCTACATCATGCTACCCAAATATAAAAACTCAATGATTTGTCAAATATTAGATGTTGATGTCACATGTTGACATGAGTAATTGATTTCTTTATTAATAAATTGAATTAAGAGTATATTTTAAATTTACCAATCAATCAATATCAGACAAAAAGTCTTACCGTGGAATATGAATATTTCATATTCCACTAGTGTAATATGAGTGGTATTTTATATTTATGGATACGCGCAAAATGAATGTATAACGCAGTTGTACATACACTATTATTCACGAAAGATGACTATTCAAGGTTATTTGTTCGAAGAAAGAATACACATCACTTTATAGCAGTAGCTTAGCAACATTTTATATTAGAAAGAGAAAGATTATTTGACCTATTTCTATTTAATTTATGTGGTGTGACAGATATACGCTGATAGTGACATTACTTTCTAACACACTATAAATAATAATGACATATGTCGTAGAATTACAGATACCTAATTATCTACTGCACTGCCCTCTGTGCTAATATTTACCCAGTGTCGTTGACGTTTAAATCAAATTATTATTCCTTGGTTTATAAGTTGAATCTATGTTTTTGTATTTTGTAAAAACATAAGTGAAGAACATAAATCTTTCAGAAGGCATTATTTAGAAAGAAAAATAATTTTCAAATGAATTACTCATATTTTTTTAGTTAAAATGTTTCCATAAATATTTCATGCCTATGCAAACTAAATGCAATGAAGTTATCTGCAAGCAATATTATATCGCACGGCTCACAAATGACCTTGAATAGTCATCTTTCGTGAATAATAGTGTAAATACTTTTATTTGAAATCGGCAAATGCAGTGTTGCCAACTTTATGATAATTATTGTACATATAAGATAATTTGGATAGGTGTACAATCCACAATCGTAAATTTATATGTAGAATGACAAATAATATGTGCAAGAAGAACGAATTAAATAATTCCGATGAAGATGTTTGAGACGTGTCCGACCAGCTTAGATGCGCAGTAGTCTTGCCTTCAAATTGTAGTGGGGACTTCAAACCCTTGCCAGCAGCCGCGTTACTACCTGTCTCTTTCTAGTAATCTACTGCGTTCTCGCTCTGCGCTAATACTCATCCCCACAGCTCACGACTCAAGGTCAAGCTGTAACACACATAATTTTGAGTATTCATTACGATAGCTTCAATGTTTGGAGGTTTGTAACACTGACCATAAGTTTGTTAGACTGATAGCACTGACAGATTTGTCAACATAACCCATAAAAATAAAAATTCCATTCATTTTCACAAAATTTTAGGTTCAAATAAAATTGAATATGCACCTTGGCACTGAAGTTCCTTTTTATCACTCATATGGCATGTGGTTTATTTTCCTCGGCCTTACGGCTTCATCATCTAAATTCCACATTTGTAATAACAAGTAGAACTTCAGTACCTTGAGACATAAATAACCATTCTATTAAATTAGCGTTTTTTATAGATTGTCATATTTAATTGACATTATAATCTGCCATTTAAATAATTTAATATTAATATCATTTCATTTTTATTTCATCCTTGAAAAAATTAATTAATATTCTCGTTTTCTGCTTGTGACAGGGAATAATTTAATAAATTAATTATATTTTTGTCAGTGTCCTACCCTTGTCAAAAAATTAATTTGATTAAAAACTAAATATATTCAATGCGTGCTTTCTCTTATCAGTGCACTAAATATTCATATATCATTATAAAAAAATTCATTTTTCGAACATATATTAAACATATCACAAAATTTTCAACAAACAAATTATAAAACCTACGCGAATGGTGAGAAGTTTCCATAAATTTCTTTCGTCTAATTTAAAATATATATTTTACACTTACAAAAACTGTATTTTTTATTCAAGTATTCCGCCATTTAATATTGGGATACATCGCCTTTATTAGTAATACCAGCTTTAATTCTATTAGGCATTGAATCCCTAAGTCCTGCACATTTTCCTATGAGTATTGTCCCATATGTCTTCCAAGGTAAATTGTACTGTAAGCATTGAATTTTTAAGAAGTTGCTTTTCATTGTGCCAAAAGTACAGGGTTTCAGCAGAAGCTAAATCTGGACTAGAAGATGTCCCTTATTAAAATATCGATCGAACTATTATCATTCGGCCCACAGTTTTTTTTTAAAGTTTTAAGTCTATAGTAGATTAAGATGAATGTAAGTGCTATTTTTAATTGATTTTTTAAATCAAGGAAAGAAAGAAAAGGATGCTAGCCGGCGGGATTTGAACCCACGATCTCAACATGTTGAGATCGTGGGTTCAAATCCCGCCGGCTTGCATTTTTTCTTCCTTTCCTTGATTTTAAGTTTATATTTAAAGTAGCCGAAAGAATAATGTAGAATTTTCTAACCATTTGTGTAGATTTTATAATTTATTGCAAATGTAAACCGGTCCAACTAATATGAGTTTGGGCCCGTAATTATAAAATTACCTGAATAGAAAAAATCTGATGTGGCCAACATATTACCTTCCGTCAGTTCCATGTATTTTGTACAAATTTCGTACAGAAAGTTCCTTGCAAAAGAATCTATTTCTTGTGCATTACCTGCCGGCAGTTGTATGTGTTTTATACAAATTCCATACAGAAAATTTCTAGCAAAAGATCCTATATTTTCTGTAAAATTATAACACAAACATTCTCTGTCAATTGCATTTGATACTGACATCTTTCAATCAAAATTTTCTTAATATAGTGGCTGTGTCCATAGTTATAGCATAGCTGGCTAATTTATGAAATTTAATTTCTTTATAATTTTTAACCCTATACCCATTTATTATGAAATATAAAATGCAGTCAAATCGTAGAGAGAATAAAATATTCTTTAATATTTATAATAACATTAAATGTTACAAAAAGTTATTATCATTGTTTTTTCAAGAAAACTGTTAAAATCTTCAAATGTGGGTACTTCCGGTTGACCAATTATAACCAAAATCTAATCAGCTTTTCCTATGGATGTTATCACAGAGCAAACTTTTGTCACACACACACACATACACACACACATACACACACACACACACACTCACACACACTTACACACATACAGACATCATCTTAAAAATAGTAAAATCGTATTCTAGGGACCCTAAAATGTGCTTATTGATTAAAAACTCATCATCAAATTTTTTGACCAAAGACAATACCTTCCTTACCTGAAGAAGACGGAAGGTAAAAATGGTATAAAAAACAAAGGTTGTCATTAGAGAGTACATACAGTGTGTTCAATAAAATTCCTAACTCGGAGTAGGCTATGAACAGAGAAACGTATGTCTGATCATTATTCAATTCAAAAGTCAAGATGTCAAAATTGATCTTAAAATGTAATTTTAAAGAGAAAAGATAATAAAGAAGGATACAGTATATTGACATTCGCCGTTATCTAATTTCTTTCGATTTCTAAAATAAGATTCAAGAAGAAAAGCTTTGATTTCTTTAGATAACGGAAAATTGGGAAATGATCGGACACGCAGTCTACTGTAAATAATTTATTTCCTGGCCTACGTTTCGACTGTACTACAGTCTTCCTCAGGGCTAGAAATGGTCAATGATTATAAACGGTAACGTGGGGTTCCCCCATATGACCCAATGGAGACAACAAATTGAAATGTATTAAATATATTGTAGTTATAAATATATCAAGTCAAATAATTTTAAGCTGGAACTCAAAGAAACCTCAAACAACTTTACTAAAAAATTTAAAACGTTCTGAATTTGAGAAAAAACGTGTACTCAAAGATGTAAGAATTTTTTTACCTTCCGTCACCTTTAGGTAAGGAAGGTATTGTCTTTGGTCAAAAAATTCGGTGTTGAGTTTTTGATGAATAAGCACGTTTTAGGGTCCCTAGAATACGATTTTACTATTTTTACGATGATGTCTGTATGTGTGTGTGTGTGTGTGTGTGTGTGTATGTGTGTCTGTGTGTGTGTGTGTGTGTGTAACAAAATTTTCGTCTACGATAACTTCCGTACTACAATTCTAAAAATTATAAATCTTTCGTATTTCTCTTCGTTACATCCATGTTAAGAGCTGATTAGATTTTGGTTTGAATTGGACAACCGGAAGTACCCTCATTTGAAGATTTTAACAGTTTTTCTTGAAAAAACTATGTTATATATCATTTTTTCACATTTAATGTTATTATAAATATTAAAGAATATTTTATTCTCTATATGATTTGACTGCATTTTATACTTAATATTAAATGGACATAGAGTTAAAAAATTATAAAGAAATTAAATTTCATAAAGTAGCCATAGCTATGGAAACAGCTACTATATTAAGAAAATTTTGATTGAAAGATGTCAATGTCAAGTGAAATTGACATATGTAGTGTGTCTTATAATTTTACTGGAAATGCTGGAAATATAGGACCTTTTGCTAGAAATTTTCTGTATGGAATTTGTATAAAATACATAGAACTGCCGGAAGGTAATGTACAAGAAATATAATCTTTTACAAGGAACTATCTACGAAATTTGTACAAAATACACAGAACTGACGGAAGGTAATGTGCTGGCCACATCAGATTTTTTTATTATTTATTATATCATAAAAAAAATTCTAACATCTTTGAGTACACGTTTTTTCTCAAATTCAGAACGTTTTAATTTTTTTAGTAAAGTTGTTTGAGGTTTCTTTGAGTTCCAGCTTAAAATTATTTGACTTGATATATTTATAACTACAATATATTTAATACATTTCAATTTGTTGTCTCCATTGGGTCATATGGGGGAACCCCACGTTACCGTTTATAATCATTGACCATTTCTAGCCCTGAGGAAGACTGTAGTACAGTCGAAACGTAGGACAGGAAATAAATTATTTACATTAGACTGCGTGTCCGATCATTTCCCAATTTTCCATTCTGCTACCAGTCGATCATCGTACTCCACATCTTTAAATAACATTTTCACAATATCTTATGCCAAATTGACATTAAATTAAATATTTTTAAATTGACATATGTTTCTTTGGTCATAGCCTACTCCGAGTTAGGAATTTTTTTGAAAATACTGTATTTTAATTCCATTTTATATTTATGTTAGAGAAGAGGACTACATAAGTACATTTAACACTCAAAGTTTTGTGCTTCTGCTCGTATAATTATCCAGTATTTCAGAAATTTCAGCGTGTCCTTCCGACCAATTTTTCAATAAGCCCCTCATATATTTTTGGACGATTAACGGTTTTTTGTACGTATGCTTTAAAAATAACATGAAGGTCGTACAATTTATTTATACACGAATTTCCTATATTTTCCCAAACTTTAATGAAGAATTCCTGAAATTTCTATTATCCTCTTCTCCATTATCTTCTGTTTTGTTAATTATCAATTACTAACACAATCAAAATTCATATAATTAGTCTATTGTTTAACCTTCATCCTCTCGTACTTTCTTTCTTAGCTTTCGCGGAGCTCGGCTATTAATTACTCACGTGTTTGACACTAGAAGCGCTGATCTTCCTCTGTCTTGATGACGTCATTTATCAAGATACCTCTTCTTCGGTTACCTTGTGGTGGAGCAGATGCGCATTGTTATTTTGATTGATGATAAAACTTATTGTTCTTGGCGTAGCGCGGTATTGTTCTTAGTGAGATGATGTTTTCGAATGATTAGACTTGCCAAAATTGTTGAAATACGAGGAGGTGGAAGTGCACTTCAGATGGATTGAATTGTGTGCCAGAGAACTATAGTTAGCGTTTAGTGGGTAAAGGAGAATATCATTATTAAAAATTATGTAAATATTTAAATAAAAATAAATATATCATCGCGGCTTATTATCCATTTGTGGGTATTATTATTATTCGTTTCCAAACCATATACATTACAACTCCTTACAACTCCGCATCCGGATTACATGGAGTGAGTCTGCTGAGCACTTGTTAAAACCATATAGGACGGAGAGAATGTATCTTGTCCGGAGATTCTCTTCTTATGCCAGAGAAAAAACCGTCCGCAAAAACTGGCAGAGAAGTGGTCTAGCTAAATAGTATTCATCCAAAAAATTGCACAGTTTATAGTATCTGGTGTTGCTTTAGCTAGACCTTCTCTCGTGCATTCCTGTTCTAAGTTGGCGCATGTGAGCAGGTGGGCCATTGTTTGTTCTTGACCACAATGACATAGTGAGTTCTTCTTCGTACCCCCAATTGAACATGTTTACTGCACATTTTCCTACTTGACTTCGTAGGCGATTTAAAGATTTCCAAATGGGCCAATTGTAGTCATTACCTGGTGGCAGTTTCTCATCTGGAAGAATACCCATTGCTTTATCTTCTGGCTCTCATGACTCATCACACACTAAACTTGTTGGAGTCTTTGTCTGCCATAGGATGTATTGAGGTGAGGAGTGGTAGTTTCTCATCTGGAAGGATGCCCATTGCTTTATCTTCTGGTTCTAATGACTCATTCCATATTAATCGTCTTGTTGAAGTCTTGGTCTGTCATTGGATGCACTGAAGAAAGAAAACTGTCTAGATTTTAGACGTGACCGAGGTGGTTCTTGGCCGAACATTGGGTGTCGAGGATCATATAACTGTTTGGAGCGCTCTACCATACTTGACGTCGACCGTCTCCACTAAAATTCCTTTTTACCTCCCGCTACCCTTGGTAAGGCAGGTATAGGGATCGTGCTAAAAATCGCATATCGAGATTTCGGTAAATAACTACGTTTTAAGGTCCGTAGAATCCAATTTTAATATTTTAACGATGATGTCTCTATGTATGTGTGGTTCCTCCACTCTAACTCAAATACTATCACTTAGAAAATTTTGAAACCTTGTATTTTGAACTTTTTCTGTAATGGAAAGAGCCCATTAGATTTTGGTGAAAATCGGATAACCGGAAATGGAACTTTACTAGAAGCTCAAAATAGTTTTTCTTCGAAAAATACCTTTAAATGTTATTTTTTCAAGATTAATGTTATTATAAAAATTCAAGATTATTAAATTGTCTGTAGATTTGCATTAATACTTTTTCTATATATTTTATGAATAAGTTAATAAAATTAAATATAATTTAAATCCCAGAGCCTACGTTTAAACAAACAAAACGCAGTTATTCAAATGTATGTAACTGACAGATAAATGTCACTATCAAAGAACTAATCATTTCAAAATAATATTAGTAACGTTTTAAAAAGAAAAAGTAAATAGAACAATAGAAAAGGAATTCAATACAGTTTCCAGCATAACTAAATATGTAGGTATGTATTTAGATTAATAAAAATTAACGATTCACAAAAATATTTAAGCTTATTCTCATTTTTGGATTAGTGAATTCTATTCTACCTATCCTGGTATTTAAAATTTAATCTTCATTTTATTATAGCTCCGGTGGCTCAATGGTAAGAGCCTCATGTCATGAGTGCACTTGGGACTCTGGGTTCGAATCCCATTAAGGCATGGATGTGTGTAAATGTGAACCCAGTCTGTAATTGGGATTTAATCCTGTTGAGGGGTTTAAAAAAAACAGTTACTTGGATTAGACTAGACTATATTTTAAGAAACAAACTGTCAAAATTAGAGTAAAATTCGCTAATCCAGAAATAAGGATTAACTCAATCTTTTTTGTGACTCGAGCTGTAAATGGCGGGAGGTATTGTGTTGGCCACACCAGATTTTTACATTTTAGCCTTGAGGATTGAGTACGTGGTGATTCTAAAAACACTTCCTAATCACAAGCCCTTTGGTTTTGTCCAAGCGAAATTTTTGCTTGTTCCGAACGTATTCAGTCGATTTTGCATCGCCTGATTTCCGTAAGCTTTCTTTAGCATTTGAAGCAGTTCAGATAGTGATTTCTTTAGCAGAACGCAGAATTTGGTGTTGGTACGCTGCTCTGAACGTTTAAAAACCCAACAAACGAAAAAAACGCATTGTAAGAAACAGCCTGCAATTTCGCGGACATATATTGTTCCTCAAGAATGATTTAAATTTGAATTATTTTAAATTTAATATGCTTATTAAATATATTTGAATTTTTGAAAACTAATTTTATTAACCGGTATTGAATGTAGTAATTATTTTTGTTTTAATACTTCCACCTACGAATGTTATATTTTTATATTTCTTTTGTTATAAATTTGCTACGATATTCTAAAATTGGATATTAATTAAGAATGATGACGTAATTGCAACTAGAAGAATAATTGCAAATAAAAATACATACCGCGATTGGTTACTTTTTACCTTCCGCTACCCTTGGTAAGGGAGGTATAGGGCGCGAGCAGACACGTGACTCGGACGTCCTTGACGTACTTGGAATCAGCTGATTTGTGTGCGCATGTCGTTTTGACAAGAACAGTGTCAATTTGACAAAACCAATGTTTTGACTTATTTTAATTTTGAACTGCTAAAATGTTGTTAATGTACAATTTTCAGGCAGTAAAACACATGAAATTAAAAATAATAACTTCTAAACAGTTCAAAATTAAAATGAGTCAAAACATTGGTCTTGTCAAAGTGACATTGTTATTGTCAAAATGACAAGCGCACACAAATCAGCTGATTCCTAGCACGTCAAGGACTCTCGAGTCACGTGTCTGCTCGCGCCCTATAGGGATCGTGCTAAAAGCGCATATCGAGATTTTGGTAAATGACCACGTTTTAAGGAACCCTAGAATCCAATTTTAACATTTTCACGATGATGTCTGTGTGTATGAGTGTATGTGTGAATGTGTGGATCCTCTACACTATCAATCAGGAAATTTTGAAATCTTGTATTTTGAACTTTTTCTGTAATGGAAAGTGCCCATTCGATTTTGGTGAAAATCGGATAACCGGAAGTGGCACTTTACTAGAAGCTGAAAATAGTTTTTATTAGAAAAATACCTTTAAATGTTATTTTTTCGAGATTAATGTTATTATAAAAATTAAAGATTATTAAATTTACTATAGATTTGCATAAAAACTTTTTTCTATATATAAATATATATATATATATATATATATATATATATATATATATATATTATGGATAAAATTATCTATAAATTATATCCCAGAGCCTATGCTTTAAACAAACAAAACGCAGTTATTCAAATATATGTAACTGACAGATAAATGTCACTATCAAAGAACTAATCATTTCAAAATAATATTACGTTTTAAAAAGAAAAAAGTAAATAGAACAATAGAAAAGGAATTCAAAACAGTTTCCAGTATAAGTAAATATGTAGGTATGTATTTAGATTAATAAAAATTAACGATACACAAAAATGTTTAAGCTAATTCTCATTTTTGAATTAGTTAATTCTATTCTATCCTGGTATTTAAAATTTAATCTTCTTGTTATTATAGCTCCGGTGGCTCAATGGTAAGAGCAACGCCTCATGTCATGAGTGCTCTCGGGGCTCTGGGTTCGAATCCCACTAAAGCATGGATGTGTGTGAATGTGAACCCACTTTGTAATTGGGATTTAATCCTGTTGAGGTGTTTAAAAAAAAGATAGTTACTTGGATTAGATTAGACTATATTTTAAGAAATAAACTGTCAAAAGTAGAGTAAAATTCGCTAAGCCAAAAATAAGGATTACCTTAATCTTTTTTGTGACTCAGGCTGTAAATGGCGGGAGGTATTGTGTTGGCCACACCAGATTTTTGTTATATGTATGAAACCCTTCATGTGTATATATTTCCAATAAATATTTCATGAACGTATTATGCCAAGTACACGTTATTTTTTTGCTAACAACAATTTGTTAATTGCAAATATTTGAATAGTTAGTTTATTTTGAGTAATATGACCATAGACAACATCGTAAAAATATTTCATGAACATACTGTATGACCTACGCTTTATTTTCTGATGATGACATTTACCTTTTAATTACAAACATTTGAATAACTCAGTTGTTTTTGTCTGACCACAGACAACCTCCTAAACATAGTAAAATCTTATTCCAGTCTGCCTAAAACTCGATATGAAATTTTACTTATTATTTCTTTAAAAAGATAAAGCAAAGAAAATTAATATTTTGTGAAATGTTAAATTTATATTACTGAAAAGAGTTAGGGTGTTTAACATTATTTTGGCAAATTAAAATAAATTTATGAACTTTAAAATATCCTTGGTAATGTAAGTTTAAACCAGAAATTTTTATACCGGTTAATTCCGCTTTTATTTTGGAGCAAACTTCCAAATTTGAATCTTCATACTTTGTAATCATAAATACTACTTTTCCATATATACCATCTACTTATAAATGTAGGTCTAGATTTTACTGGTGACTAGGTACTATAAATAAATACAGTGGATTCAATACTTAGCTAATTTATGTTGGCTGGAAAACCAGAATTGTAACGAAATTTTAGCAAGAAAATGATATTAGTATTTTGAAGTGGTAGTGGTTTCATAGTTTCCATATCAATACTATTGCTGTTTTTAATAAATAGAATAAATGCGAAACAAACAATTAGTTGAAATGATTTAGAAGATATTATAAGCAATACTGTAATCTATGCCATAAAATTAAAATACAACTTGGCAAAATATACATATGTGTATAAAACATACAGTATCGGACATAAAGAGAACGACTCTTTATAGGAACCAATAAAAACTGCTTCCTATACCCATGATAGGCAGGATGTGAAAGCATTTGAGATAATATAGATTAATATTTAAGTTAATTGCTTAAGTAAGTTATTTTTCTTTCATTGCCACTTCACATTTTTCTCTACAAAATGTTATTTAGTTAATTTTCTAAGTAACATAATTATTATTTAAATCAACTTCCTACTCTACAAATATCCAAAAATCTGTGAAAGTTAACAGATAACTCCAAAACTGTTTAAAAAGTCACACGCGAAGTCAGATATAAATAAATATAAAACAAAGAGTCATAACCATAGCAACAGAACCAAGATATTAGATATTCCGCGCAAATATACGGCTAAACAGATTCCGATTTATCGAAAGCCGTGTGGAATTATTCCAAACGGCATACAGAATTATACCACACGGTTTGTTGGAATAATATTGATTCCAACATAATTTTTAGTTGTGGAATGTGTAGTTTCCAAAATAGTGTTGGAGAAATTTATTTTTTCAATAAAATGCACTTCAAACATATCGTTGAATGGGGGATTTCAGCTCAATCGAATTAAGAGAAATTAGTAAAAAATGGTGAAAGTATATGCTTATTAATGAATAAAGAAATAAAATGATATAATTGAAATACTTCGGAAATAAGGGGTTTTTTGTTTTAGCAGCTCGTCACTCATATGAATTCCATATTTATTATTTTGATTGGCGACTCAAAGACCACCTATAAATATATAACGAATACCGAGTTAGGGGGAGGAGTCTACTACCAATGAAAGTAGACAAATTCAAATGGCGGACATGTGGCTACCAGTCCAGTATTGCAATTTTCAATCAGTTTTTATTTGAATATAAATTACTTGCATTAAACTTAATAATTTAGATACACTTGCAATGGGGTATGTGACTATATTCGAATTTCAATATATATGTCATAAAATATGAAAACTAACCACTGTAGCTACTACTAACTAAACATTAATTTGTAATAATCTTGTTATTAACAATTTAATGTTTTGGAGAAAGGATTATGCCGTAAGTATGTTAGAATCGTGGACGAAGACAGATAGACTGCGGGAAGGAAAGAGACAGTTATTAATCAACCTATTATCGTCGCGTTTATGTTGTGGTAGGTGTGGCAGGGTGTAGCATGGTCACATCTGGCTATAACTATCTGTTTCCCTCCTAGTCTAACCGTCTTTTTTCACGCTTCTACCATTGTCACGTCACAAATCCCTTCCCCAAAATTTTAATAATTATTTTCTCATAAAGTACGAATAATTAATCGATGTAAAAAAATACGGGTATTTTATTTTTTGTGTAGTATCATATTATGTAAAAATAAAAATTTGGTCACATACCCCATTATGAAGCATGTAGACTTGTACAGTGTTACAATATTAATTTGTTTTTTATAAATATAATACAAATATGTCATCATTATTACCGATATCTGCGAACAAAGCAGATTGGCACACCCAGCAATGGGTAATATGCCGTGATGATATATTTATTTATTTATAAAAATAGCATACATTTCAAGAACATTTTAGATCCATGAAGGAAACAGTTTTATATAAAAACTTATATTCGTGACGTCACATCTATATTTTCGGTGGACTATAACTCGTCTATTAATAGAAATTTTTCACCGGATTTTCACCAATAGTCTTAGTTTTAATTATACTCTCTGATGTAATTATATTTAAAAAAATGATGGAATCCCATATTCGTAATTTTACGTAGATTCCAAATATATATAAAAAAATACAGAACGTCCCATTTGAAGAAAGTTAAGTTTACTTCCGGATAAATTAAAAGCGCTACCATCTTACCAAATACCATGATTTTTGAGCCCCTTGGTCTAGTTTACAAATATATAAAGAAAATTTAAAAATAATCATAATAAAAAAGTTATTATGGGTGGATCGTCTAAAGCGTACGGTAAATTTTTTGATTTTTTAAAAAAAAACTTCTTAGCAGGATTCAATCCCAATTACAGAGAGGTTTACATATACAAACATCCATGTCTTAGTGGGATTCGAACCCAGAACCCCTAGCGTACCCCTTACTAAGAGCTGTTGCTCTAATCATTGAGCCACCGGAGCCGAAAAGTATATATCATTAATTCATACGTGTATTCATACTTGTAATATCTTTATAAATACCTGAAGCACTATTCAAATCTATTAAGAATCACTTCTATAGATAAAAATAACCATAAAAATCCTTGATGTTTGCCAATTCTTCTTCCCTAAAAATAGCCCCTCCCCCGTTACTGTATGTAAATATTTCCCACTTTCCCAGTGTATGTTCTACTCCCGTCTCGCGGTGTTCTAATGGATTCGTGTTGTGTCTGTGCCCTGTGCGTTTTGTTTCCGAGCTTCATTTGTTGTGCTACCGAAGATATTTAACATATTTTAACATATCCAGCTGTGGATGTTAGTGGAGAGGTCGGCTTCTTGTTTTCTAAACGTGTTGGTGTTCTTGTAAACAAAACTCTGCTTGGACGTGTTTCGAACAACGGAAGGATTTTGTCTGTTGACGGATTAGTTAGGGTAGGTTCGAAAACATGTTTCTATAAAGAAATTGAAGTGAATACGTTTTAAAGGAAGGTCCTCATTTGCACCCTTTTTAATGTATTTTTCTTTCAAGTAATTCCCAATGACAGACAATAATTATTACAGAATTTTTTTTTCAATAACAATATAACAATTTATATATTTAAAGAAATTGCGTAAACCGCGCCTATTCGGGACTTTAATTACCGTGAATAAGCACGTTTTAAGGTCCCTAGAATCCGATTATAACATAACGTGCGTGTCTGTGCGTGTGTGTGTGTGTGTGTGTGCGCGCGCGTGTGTGTGTGCATGTGCTTGTGTGTGTGCGCGTGTGTGTTTGTGTGTGTGTGTGTGTGAGTGTGTGTGGATGTATGTGTGTGTGTGTGTGTGTGTGTGTGTGTGTGTGTGTGTGTGTGTGTGTGTGTGTGTGTGTGTGTGTGTGTGTGTGTGTGTGTGTGTGTGTGTGTGTGTTGGATCCACGATTTCTCAATACTAGACAAGACATTTTTAACTACGGATTCCTCAATCTAACAATAATGGGAAGAGTTGATTAAGTTTTGGTAACAATTGGACAATCGGAAGTAGTAGTTATAAGTAAAAAATCGTCTAAATATTATTAATCGAAAATTTATGTAAATACTTATATTAAAGAACGTTTAATTCTTTATTCGATAAATATAAATTCATTATTATATCTTCTATAGATTGAGAGATAAAGAAATACGTATAAAATAATTTGATGAAAAAATCTCAGATCAAACTAATTCAAGGCAAGAAATTCAAATGTTTGTAATTGACACATAAATGTCACTATGGTCACTATCAAAAATATTTGTATGCCACTGTTAAAAATATTTGTACATCATTATGAAAATAAAGTAAAGTCAACAACGCAAAATAATATACGTAAAAAAGAATATAAAAAGAATTACCGAAAAAATGACGAATATAAAGAAAAAGAAAAGGAAAGCAGAAAAAGAAAATTTCAGGATATTGAATATAAAGAAAATGTATGTATTGTACATAATTTATATTAAAATATCCCATAGATTTTGTAAATATAAGTGAGAATTATTTTGTAGTGAGACATGAATATATATATTTGTATTTAAAAATATTTTTTTTTTGTTTTATGCGTACAACCAGGTAAAATATCTGGCGAGAGGTTATGTGCTGGCCACATCAGATTTTTTTTATCTGCTCCGGTGGCTCAATGGTTAGAGCAACGACTCGTAGTCGTGAGTACGCTAGGGGTTCTGGGTTCGAATCCCACTAAAGCATGGATGTTTGTATATGTAAACCTCTCTATAATTAGGATTGAATCCTGTTGAGAGGTCTCACGGTCGAGACTGTAGACACTTTCTTATTTTTTTGTACAACGAAAATCAAAACTTAGGGCGGCGAAATATATATTTGCACGCAGGCGGCAGTACCCCTAGCAATGGCCCTGGTCCCCTGAAACACGATTTTCGTATTTTAAAATTAATTTTTATTTGCTCAGTCATAAGATAAAAATATCTGAAGGTAATTCCGGTTTAGAAAGAACAGCAGAAGATGATAAAAATGTAAAAATACACACCTGTTTCCGTTTGGCTAGACATCGCATTCCATGTACAAAAATATATCACATACTAAATGACACAGCGCATTATATGCCAACTACAGCTTTGATGACACTAAGTATGTGGATGATAATTTATTTTCAATTTAGCGGAAAAATACAGATTTATATTGCAGAAGATATTTTCTGAAAGCATAGTTACAAGTCAACATAACATTTTGTATCTAAGAGAAATTTAATTTAACATAATAAAATAAATAAATATATCATCACGGCATATTACCCATTAAACTTATTTTTAAATTTATAAGATACTGATTCACTTTGAATTAAAACGAAGTGATGTTGAACTTCCATTATCTTTATTTGTAACAAACATATATAATTATTCACAGCGTTGTTGTTATAGGGATAAACATTAGTGACGGTGGCTGGTCAGGACCAATTTAAACATTTACTTTTTGAATTGGCGCCAAATTACACTGCCTGTGACGTCAAAATTACATTAGCCAATGACAAAACTGGAAGAATGGTGAAACAAAAAAACAAATGTATCATACAACAACGTCAATGATTGCTTTAATGACACCTGTGTGACATAAGGTCTGACTTATAGTGCAGCGTGATTTTTGGTTCTTTAGTGTAGATCTTAATTATTTATTATTATATTACAGCGATATATTTCATAGTTTAATGTCCAGTACTATAAAAGATGGATAAGTAAAGCACTAGCAAAGTAAAATTTACTCTTGATGTAAAATACTTTATTCCAGAGATTTTCGTCAAAACAAGAATAAAAATACTAGCTAATTAAATCTATAGAATAAATTACTCCACTGATGTTCGAGGAAGTAAATTTTATTCCGTAATATAAATTTTACACATGTCAACATTAATTAAATTAAATTCATACATTTCATCCCATGTGTTATTTTTACATTTATTTATTTCCAACATGTTTGCTTTGTCTATTTCTAATTAACTTTTCCCCGTTCTCTTTTTTCCATTTTAGTTGACACCTGACACTTTATGACACGCACACACACTTTATTGTCTATTTTGACTTTTGGATTTATTTCGTGTTAGGAACATACAGAATACATATTGTTAAAATATATAAAACATATTCCAGCGACACATTGTTTTAGAACAGATCCTCTTCAGTTGGAGATTGACATTATCGCCAGCCTTGAGAAATACCGTCTAGTAATGTTATATCGTAGATTTATCAATCTCTCTTATGTTCCAGTAGTGCAAAGATTAGTCGGTATAAAAAACCGTAGCCTGAGTGCATCATTTTCCAGCTAAAAAATTAAATGTATTCAATAGTTCTTATTTAATTATAAAAATATTTATATTCACATCAAAATGATCTTTACAACAAAGAAGTTTTGATTTTATGTTTTTATCTTTACTTGCGACAACCATTTCATTCGTCTTTCTTCGTCTTGAGGCACTACTACTACTAGAAATATTTTTCCCTATTATCAGTTCTATTTGCGCACACTGCACAAAACTCTTTTTTGCAACCATGTTTGATTATTTCCAAATACAAAAGTCAGTAGTAGTTGACAGCTGTCATGACTGTCACTCGTTTAATTTCCGTCGATGGCAAATGTAAGCCACACCCTCATTGGTTAGGTCGTTTCGAACGTCATCAGTCGAAAGGGGAAGCAGAAACATTATTATTTCAAAGACAATTTTCTCATGAATAAAGAATAATACGAAAAAAAATAAAAATAGGGGTAAAATATTTTTTCTTAATATTTCGATTAAAGCAAAGAAAAAAAAACGTGCAACACCTCATTGGTGGGTTGGGCGCTGAGCTGAGCAAAGTACCGGAAAGAAGTACTTGAAGTACAAGTACCAAGTATCTTGATGTTTCTAAATTGAAGTACAAGTACTTTTTAGTTGCTAAAGTACTTAAAAGTACCAAGTACTTGAAAAAGTACTTGTAAATATGGGTGCAAGTACTTTTTCAGATAATTGATATTTTTCTGTTTATATGGACCTTAAAAGGTAATTATTGACAAAAATTTCAATATGCGATATTTATTTGGTTATTTAAAACAAGAGTTTCTCGCTGGGACTGCCGTATCACCTAGCGATCGCATGACGTAAAATTGACGTCATATGATCGCCAAGCGATACCAGAAGCTGTACCGAGATGTTAGAATGACATCATTTTTACGTCATGTGATCACCAGGCGATACGGCAAAGTCCCAGCACTGTAGTTAGGTAATACAAACATTATATGGCATACTATTATTCACGAAAGATGTCTATTCAAGGTCATTTCTTCGAAGTAAGGATACACATCACTTTATAGCAGTAGCTTAGCAATATTTTGTACTAGAAAGAGGAAGATTATTTGACCTATGTCTATTTAATTTATGTGGTGTGACAGATATACGTAAATAGTGGCATTACTTTCTAACACACTATAAAAAATAATGACGTATGTCGTAGAATTATAGATACCTTAACATTTACTACACTGCCTTCTGTGCTAATATTTAGCCAGTGGCGTTGACGTTTAAATCAAATTATTATTCCGTGGTTTACAAGTTAAGTCAATGTTTTTGTATGTTGCAAAAACATAAGTGAAAAACATAAATCTTTCAGAAAGGCACTATTTAGAAAGAAACATAATTTTCAAATAAATTACTCTTATTTGTAAGTTATGTGTAAGTAATATTATATCAGACGCCGTGATCAGACGGATCACAAATAACCTTGAATAGTCATCTTTCATGAATAATAGTTTACATACAGTATGCAGATTAGAATTAATTTATTTATGCCAAAAAATTTGCAAATATATATTTACTTTTATGTTATCGCTGAAAATATATTTATTAATGAAATTCACATGATTATGTACTCGTACTACATGAATAACACCACACCACTGCAAAAGAAACACTGACAGACAAACAATTCTCATAACATTGTTAGCTTTTAAATTATTCAAGTAGATTTAAAATTGAAAGTACTTCAAGTATTTAAAAATACTTCAAGTATTTTTCATTTTACTTCAAGTATTTTTCCAAGTATTAAGTACCAAGTACATGTGAATAGACTTACTTTGTCAAGTACAAAGTACTATAAATAGAAAGTACTTGCAAGTAATTTTCTTGCAAGTATTGCCCAGCTCTGGTTGGGCGTCCTGGATGCCTGGGTGATATGGTTAGGCTGGAGTCTGCTGTAATGTGTTTCCTCCAGAATGCTATAAAATCATGATTGTTTTATTATAAAAATCCTCACGAAATGTCACCCCGTTAGTTGGGGTTCGAACCCTATATAAAGTAACAAATAAAATAAAGTTTTTACGGTCTATATTTTCGTGATTTTATGAGAAAGTAATACATTTTACGTATTTGTATCACCGTACTAAAGATACCTAACCTAACCTGATAAGCCCAGGCCCTTATGTTTTATACCCTAAGGCGATCGTAACAAAAAAAAAACCATAAATTTTTCACGAGAACATTTCAATTTAAAAACGGCGACTTTATTTCTTGCTGACGTGGCGAAATTATTTTACATGTTTGAAATTGAAATGTAGTCTAAAGTAAGTCATGTTTGTTTTGCAGGTGAACGAACGGTTCGATTTGGGACTTTGCCAAGGAATTATGTAGGTGAGTAAATTTCCTACATTATCGAAGAATTAGATTATTATGCAAGTGAAAAAGCTTGAGTTTGCATATTTTCAAAAGGTTTCATAAAAGGATAAAAAGGAGGGGTATGAATTTTGCCAAAAAATGTATCTTTGTTTATACGGGGTGATTCATCGGTCTGTCCTCTCTTTATAACTCTTTTATTTTAAGTCAGATAGAAAAACTCTTCAAATATAACTTATATGATATATTATTGTCTATCTACGTACCATATGCATTTGCATACAGAGTGCTCCGTTTAAGCGCAACAATATGTAACTTTATATTTCTTAATGGAACACCCTATATTTATTTATTTATTTATTTTGATAGTAAATTATATTCTCTTTAAAAAAAGTATAAAGTAATAAGGGGTCTAAAATTACAAATTAAGAGAGGATAGACCGATGAATCACCCTGTAGAGTCAAGAAGAAATTGTTATTGTACCATTCACTAAATGATTTGCTATTTTTAGTGAAGAATTTTCAGATTTGAAAGTGTATTTATATATTTATGTCTCACTAAAGTATTATGAACTGTTTATTGCTAGGATACGGTGTATATAAATATATCTATAACAACCGGGGCATTATGTGAGGGCATAATAGTTCATTATGCCCTCATTATAATCCAATCATCGTTTATAGACTTTAAATTAGAAATAATATGAACGGGTATATAATGAAAATTATTTTGTTTTTAATTATAATTCATTACAATAATAATAAGAATTGATTACAACAATTAATACATTAATTGATTACAACAATTAATATAATAAGAAAACAACTTTGAAAGCACAACGCAGAAATCATTTTTAATTTACTTATAATACTTAAAATAGATTATGAAAATGGGCCTTAAAAAGCAATTTACTTTCACCACACATGTAAATAGTAAGTACGTCGATTGCAGACTGTAATGTTTCGCATTGATTTTGGACGAATGACGATGACGGATCACTAATTTTTTTGGGGACGATATTTATCCACGTTTGAAATCATTTTTGATATTATTTACCGTCTCATGTGACACATCCAAAGTTGTACAAACGCTCTAAAATGTAATAATATTCAGAAATAAGTGCATAAGAAATAAAGAACTGAGATCTGTCATGTGAAAACGAACCTCAAAATATAATACTTATATCTTCTACAGACGAGAATGGAATAATTAGGGGAACATATATGCGTTTCTCTTCCTCAAAGTATTCAAAAGCTTTCAAAATAATTTCTTTACACCGTTTCGCTAAAATATCTTCCGAAATATCAAATTCACCCATTTCATCACTCCAACGATATAGACGTTGATGTTTTAAAAATAAATAAATGTTGATAATAAACAAAACAATTAAACAACATGCTTAACAACGCCAAAGCTTAAGCATTATTGTAATCAAAATTATTCTAAATGAAAACTTATTTCACATATTCTAGTGAGACATAAAATCATGTTTGCACCACGAGCGTTACTAGATGATAATGCCCATCGGACGACATCTGTCCCTCAGGCCGAAGGACCTAGGGCTAGATCCTCGTCGCCTTCCTGGCATTATCATCATCGTAACGCCCTTGGTACATAAAATACTATTAAGCAGTGGCGACCACAAATATTTTGTCCGTACTTTTAAAATAAAGACTTCGTTAAGTGCCAAGCCGATCACTACCAAATTACTTGAACTTGGATTCTATGAAAAAGTATATTTTTTTATTGATTTACCCTAAGAAGTACATATAGCGGACAGTGTGAAATAGAAGGAAAAGTATAATGCTTATGCTAAAATAAATGCATAAGCATAAACCTCGTATATGTTCCATAATTTGTGTTAAATTTGTGGCAAGTGAAACCATAAACAAAATCCAAGTAAAATTGTCTATCAAAGAGGTACAATTCGCGTCCCCAAAAAAGTGAAGGAAAATAATAAATACAATAAATTTCTTTGATTACAAAGAAAACAAGTAGATAATTTTATCAGTGCAAAACTTAATAATACTTAATACAACCCCCATAACCATCCTTTAAATTACACACCCTCCATATAAATTCCATAATCTCCCCCAAATCCTGCATTCACCCACTACTTTTCTCCTGATGATGTTATTAGGAGGATAATGCCTGAATTCACCCTAGCTACCCTCTTTCACGTAATATGTACGTGAGAACACGTGGATTCCATATCTATGTGTTTCCTTGATGCATTTTACGGCAGGTACTGGGTAGTACTACGCCTGATAAGCAGGCTGCTTGCGCGCAAAGTACAGCAGGATGAAGTTGGTTGCAGGAGCAAGGAGTGTGTTTCCCTGCTATTAAATTTTGGATTGGATTTGCAAGAATGATTAGTAATAGAACAATAACAGAATTAATTACATTTTTTCCTAAAATTAGATAAGTATCTTCTAATTTCTAATAGTATTGGCAACATCTGTTATTTCCAATGTTACTAGTATTTTATCTACGATAGTGCGTAAAATTGATGGTTTCTCAATCTAACAATAATGGGAAGAGTTGATTAAGTTTTGGTAACAATTGGACAACCGGAAGTAGTAGTTACAACAAAATAATCATCTAAATATTATTTATCGAAAATTTATGTAAATACTTATATTAAAGAACATGAAATTCTTTATTCGATAAATATAAACTCATTATTATATCGTCTATAGATTTAGAGATAAAGAAATGCATATAAAATAATTTGATGTAAAAAATCTCAGATCAAACTACGTTAAGGCAAGAAGTTCAAATGTATGTAATTGACACATAAATGTCACTGTCAAAAATATCTGTATGCCACTGTCAAAAATATTTGTACATCATTATGAAGATTATGAAAATAAATAAAAAGTCAACAACGCAAAAGAATATACGTAAAAAGAATATAAAAGGAATTTGCGAAAAAATGACGAATATAAAGAAAAATAAAAGGGCAGTAGAGAAAAAATTCAGGATATTGAAAATAAAGAAAATGTATGTATTTTACATAATTTATATTAAAATATCTCATAGATTTTGCAAATATATGTGAGAATTATTTTGTAGTGAGACATGAATATATGTAATTGTATTTAAAAATATTTTTCGTTTTATGCGTACAACCAGGTAAAATATCTGGCGAGAGGTTATGTGCTGGCCACATCAGATTTTTTATTTTCATAATCTTCATAATGATGTACAATATTTTTGACAGTGGCATACAGATATTTTTGACAGTGACATTTTTGTATCAATTACAAACATTTGAATTTCTTGCCTTGAAGTAGCTTGATCTGAGAATTTTTACATCAAATTATTTTATATGCATTTCTTTATCTCTAAATCTATAGAAGATATAATAATCAATTTATATTTATCGAATAAAGAATTTAACGTTCTTTAATATAAGTATTTACATAAATTTTCGATAAATAATATTTAGATGATTTTTTTCTTGTAACTACTACTTCCGGTTTTCCAATTATTACCAGAACTTGATCAACTCTTCCCATTATTGTTAGATTGAGGAATCCGTAGTTAAAAATGTCTTAAGTCTTATAGTAATTGAGAAATCGTGGATCCAACATCCACACATCCACACACACCTTAAAACGTGCTTATTCACTAAAATCTGGATATGCGATTTTTAGCATGAATCCAATACCTCCCTTAGCGAGAGGTAAAAATTGTAGAATCTCCTATTCTCAGAAGTGCTATTTGTTTTTTGATTTAGTTTTTTCGTTATTTTCTGCATTCATTTACTTGACAATGGCGATTGCATCTCTTGAAAATAGTAAGAATTTGGAATAGAGTAAATGTGTGATTAAAAAAGTGAAGGATGATAGAAATGTTCTGACATAGATGTTAAACTATCGTGAAGAGAACACCATAGTTGTCACTTCTGTACTATTTCAAAATTGAGAATAATTTTGAAATTTAGCGTCGGTCGGAATCGCATCTCAACCGATCACGTAGCGCACACATCCACACAACCCCGTTAATTTAAAATGCATATAAATTACAGAATAATTCCCCAACTGTTGCAGCTACAAATTCTCTGGTCTTTTTATTTCCTGGCACTAACAAATGATTCCAAACAATATAAAACAATCTCGTAATTATTGTAAATCACGTGTCGCTGACAGGCACGCACGCGTCGCATTGTTTTGTCACATATTAATATCCCTCGTGCTCCAGCTGTGAATATAGACTTGGCAAATTACTCCACGATGTTGGGACCAGAACTTTCTGTGCCTTACAATGCTGAGGGCATAGCCAACTGTGACAATGAACTGTGCCAAGAAATAAATATAAATATTATGCAGGAGTAACAATAGATAATAGTTAACAATGAATTATGTCAGTGCTCACGGCTATGCGCAACGACAAGTAATTTAATAGAATATCAAATATTAATAAGACAATGATTCAAAGATTAACAGTACATTTACACTATTTAAAAAATATATCGCTCTAGCTAGATATTTAAAATTATCAATTAGGGAAGAAGCATCTTTGTGGAAGATGTTGACAGTGCATAATCGATCTTAGTTTTTTGTTAGACCAAATTTTACATTTTTCCTGACCCTTTTCGTGAGCGTATGGATAAGCTATACACAATAAAATGACTCCTTATTTTTTATAATTTAACAGATTTCGTATCTCTTAACGTGCGTTTACAAATGAAAATTAGGTTTATGGTTTTTGTTTAGGTTTAAGTAAGTCATTCATAAATGTAAGTTTAAATTACCTGAAAATTAGTTTTGATATGTACAGACATCTATGTAAATGCTTCAAAACCAAGATTAAAATATCGATAGAACAGTACTCAACAAGACATCTGTGCGTCATGAAACTGTCATTCGCTTGGCATTATTGGTTATATTTCAGCAATTAAGTTATGACAGGCTCCATGTTCTTCTCGCATTTGTTTAAAAAGCCGAATCCTCCAAGTGAATAATAAATAAAGATGTGTGTATATATCTATATCATTTCAGACTCGTTCTCATTGGTGAAGTTTGTGACGCCAAACTAAATCATAAACCTAAAGTTTAGACCTTGCAATGTTTAGCTTTATGATTTGGATTTAGAGACTCTAAATTCTGAAGTGTGAATACTCATTGCATAATATGCGGCCAGAGTCATTAAATCTAAAGAATAAACCATAAATCTAAACCTAATTTTCATTTGTGAATGTACCTTAAATGCTTCAAAAACAAGATTAAAATACCGGTAGAACAGTACTCAACAAGACATCTGTGCGTCATGAAACTGTCATTTACTTGGCATTATTGGTTATATTTCAGCAATTAGGTTATGACAGGCTCCATGTTTTCTCGCATTTGTTTAAAAAGCCGAATCCTCCAAGTGGATAATAAATAAAGATGTGTGTATATATCTATATCATTTCAGACTCGTTCTCATTGGTGAAGTTTGTGACGCCAAACTAAATCATAAACCTAAAGTTTAGACCTTGCAGTGTTTAGCTTTATGATTTGGATTTAGAGACTCTAAATTCTGAAGTGTGAATGGAGTCATTACATAATATGCGGCCAAAGTCATTAAATCTAAAGAATAAACCATAAATCTAAACCTAATTTTCATTTGTGAATGTACCTTTATAGTTTTCGAGATCCCCACATTGGACTAGTTATCCTAGACACCCAGGGCCGGATTGGGAACATTCAGCGGCACGGGAAAATTCTAGCAAGATCAGCCTAATCTCCAATTTTTTAAAAATTTATAATTATATTGCCACAAAGCAATAAATTAGTTTTGGTGTTGGATAATAAGAATTTTTTGCCTACATAGAAATTGAACAGTTATAAAAGATATTGAAATATAAAAAAACGCTCCTAGAAATAGTATTTAAAATATAGAACATTCTGTAGTTAAGAAAATAACATTTAGTTTCGTTTAAAAAATGTAGACAATATTAAATTATTATTAAATGGAGAGTGAGGAAAATTCTGAAGTAAATAAATTATCTGATTAAACCTAATCTTGAAAACGAAGAAAATAAAGCATTAAAAGATACAACCAAGATTCTACCCGCAGATAAGGAAGTGTTACAGTAATATTGGATACTAATTTATATGATCAAAAAATAGAAGAGCTTTTGACTCAAGGAAATTATAAGAAACTACTACGTCTATAGAAAACAAAGTGTACCGTGCTCTTAAGAAATATAAAGAATTATATTCCGTTTAGAACAAGAACAGATCTCACTCAATATTTTAGCAAGCTTCCACACCTGTACGAGGGGCTTCCATAAATCCATAAGAAAGATTTGAGCATCTTAGAAACCTGTCAAAAATTCCATAAATTCTCCTACTTACAAACTATCACAATTGCTATTACCAATCATTCAGCCACTTCAAGGAAAAAGAACATCATATGTGAAGAATTCAAAACATTTTGTAGAACTTTTGAGCTAAATACAATTACAACCACAAAATCTTCTTGTCAGCTTTGATGTTGTAAGTTGTAAGGCTTGAAAAAGATATAAACTTAAAAGATAGAACCGACTTGCCTCTTGATTGTATTATGGAACTTTTGCAGTGCTGCCTACAGAACTCACATTTCCAAGAAAAAGATAGATATTTTGTACAAGAAGATGGTTTGCTGATGGGTTCTTCTCAGTTATAGCCAATTTATACATGGAATTTTTTGAAGAATTAGCACTAGATAAAGCCCATATAAGACCTAAACTTTGGCTTAGAAATATCGATGATACTTTATATTAGGTTCACAATGGAGAAAAAATCTCATGGAACCATGGACTAGTAACATAAGTCTACCTTACCGTAAACCAACACACTAACACCGGACAATTACCTTAACTATAATTCCAATCATACAAAATCTACAAAGTAGGAAATTATCAAAACCTCATATATTCGAGCTCGGACTATATCTGCAACACCGAAAGAAATTTTGTCAATTAGAAAATATTAAAAACGATCTGTATAAGAACGGTTACCCGGTGGAAGTTAATTAGATGATGCTACCTACTCAAATTTTAGTTTGTAATCACCGAGCAACGGCCTCAAAAAGCCGCGACCTCTCGGGAAATTCCCGATTATCCCGACTGGCCAATCCGACCTTGTAGACACCCTATTTTCAATGTTGAAATTGCTGTCATTTTTTGAAGCACAATTTTAATTAAAAAACTCCTAAACATCAACTTTCCATAGTCTTCACTATCTTCACATCCATTTCTCTTTCTCGTGCATGTTGATAATTCCTAGATATCTTCCACGGTCAATTTACCCTGTGAATATATGAACAATATCCGAGCGTTCTTTGTCGTACACTAACTCTCGCGCAAATGAAGTCGCGTTTAATTGACCACGACGACTCCGGAGGAATGGGAATGGAATCTGACGTGTCCAGAGCACTTCACTACGAGAACAACATCGGAGATGTGTGGGTGAGGCTTTAAACGATAAGCCGTGGGAAAAGTGATGCATAAGTTAGTTGTTAGATTGGGTAATTGAGTTATGAATTGGAGAAAATTTGTGAGAAAATATGCGATGCAGTTTTGAATGGCAATTCACGAGAAGCTTACTGCCAATGTCTGTATTATTTCGGTGTGACGAATTGTTTATTGAAGTTTATTAAATATATAACACGAATTAGAAGCAATTATAGATGTAGATGAATTATTGTTTAGTAATCCGTTGTATTATTTGTGTAAGTGCATGTAAGAAACGAACGCGTTATAATTTTTACCGGTTTCAGGATATTATTCCATTGTTTACATGTACAAAAGTAGGCTGGTAACTAAGTAATAACTATATCTGTATGGTAATATTATTACCATACTGACTTGTCATTACCAGTCTACAAAATGAAATTAAAATAGAATGAAAATATAATGTTCTTCATTAACACATACAGATAGCGTTAGCCTATCGTTCTAAATACAGTCTACTTTATTCTAAAGTAATAAACATGAGAAATAAAGCACATAATTTGAGTATTTGTCATATTGACATATGTCAAAATAATTGTTCTGTTAACCAAAGCAATCTGAAAGTAGCATTAATGTGAAAATTTCAAAATATGATATTTATCAATATTTTCATAATTTTCTGAAACTGATAAACTGTTGAACAAACCACGGATGTTATTAATCATAACAAGCCTTAGATGTCTTAAAATCCTCGCTCTACGAGCTCGGATTTCAAACTTACATCTGCGGCAGTTATGATGTGCATAACATCCCTAGGTATGTTAATAGCTATATACTGCGCTACAGAGATAAGTAAAAAAAATATATTAATACGAGGTAGCCTCAAAAAGTACTTGTAATCGTTTCTTAGAGCCAAGCAGGTAATAGTTGGAAGGAAATTTATTTCGTTCGGTTGACAGCCATACCACTAGGGACAGAGTCGAGTCTCCGGGCACTTCTTTCAGTCTGCGAAAGTTGCAGGTTATTTCTTACTATTCATTTTTTACATCCCGTCGTACCGTAGGTAAGGGAGGTAATGTAATCGTGCCAAAAATTCGATTGTGAGTTTTCAGTAAATAAGCACGAATTAGGGTCCCCACAACATGTTTTTACTATTTTTACGATGATGAGTGTGTGTGTGTGCGCGCGCTTGTGGATGTGTGTGTGTGTGTGTGTGTGTGTGTGTGTGTGTGTGTGTGTGTGTGTGTGTGTATGTGCGTACGTGCGTGTGTGTATGTGTGTGTGTGACGATTTTTTTCGTCCGCGATAACTCTTATAACAAACTTATATATATATATATATATATATATATATATATATATATATATATATATATATATATATGTATTCCGTATTTAAGCTTCCTGCATTCATATAACGAGTTCATTAGATTTTTGGTAAAATTGAATAAATGGAAATTGCCCCATACGACTGCGGACGAAACGTTGAGCTCTGACTCAAAATATGACATAGTCCATTCCCGGAAAACGAATATTTCTCATGACTCAGACTGTGGAAGCCTACGCAATTATTTCACAAATGGAAGTGATACTTTACTTGAAGCCCATAACAGTTTTTAATGAAAAACTATATTAAAATATAATCCAAAACTTTTCAGTTTTAGAATTTATGGCTTTTATATCATGGGAAACAACATATTAGATTTTGGCTAAAATTAATCAACCAGAAGTGATACTTTACTTGAAGCTCGAACAGATTCTCGTGAAAAATATATTATGATATACTCCAAAACTTGTCAAATTTAGTATTTACGACTTTTATATAAAGGGGAACAACATATTAGATTTTGGATACAATTGATAAACCGGAAGTGAACAGATTCTCGTGAAAATTATATTATGATATACTCCAAAACTTGTTAAATTTAGTATTTAGGACTTTTATATGAAGGGGAACAACATATTAGATTTTGGATGCAATTGATAAACCGGAAGTGAACATATTTTCGTGAAAAATATATTGATACAATCGAAAACTTTTCAAATTTGGTATTTAAGACTTTTATATTAATAAGAATGACATATTGAAGTAAAATATAATTTACGAAGTAAAAGTAAAACGAAGTAGGTTTGAAATGTAAATACATATAACGTTCTGTCATAATAAATTTATTCAATACAAGTCTTGGATTTATTAATGGTCTATCTAATAAAACTACAATAATATTAGATTTTTTCTAACATTGATAAATCGGAAGTGATACTTTACTTGAAGCTCTCATCAGATTTTTGTGAAAAATATATTGGTATATTTCAAAACTTGTCAAATTTAGAATTTAAGACTTTTATATAAAGGGAAGCAACATATTAGATTTTGGCTAAAATTGATAAACCGAAAGTGATACTTTATTTGAAGCTCTGAATAGATTTTCATGAAAAATAAATTGATACAATCCAAAACTTTTCAAAGTTGGTATTTAAGACTTTTATATTAATGAGAACGACATACTAGATGTTTTCTAAAATTGATAAATCGGAATTACTACGTTACAGGAAGCTATAAACAGATTTATTAAAACATGATTCAAAACTTCTTAAATTTGGTATTTAAAACTCGTGTATAATTTGAAACAACATTAGATTTTGACTATACCTATATGATAAACCAGAAGTAGTACTTAATTTTGAGTTCTTAATAGATTTTCGAGGAAAATCAATAAAATATAATCTAAAATTTGGTATTACAGAGTTTTCTATTTATTGGAACAACAAATTAGATTTTGTTTACAATCTACCAACCGGAAGTGATACGGGAGGTTATGTGTTGGCCACATCAGATTTTTTTGATTTATATCACGCATCAGAAGTTGTGCATATAATATGAACATAATATAAATAAATTTAGATGGTGTATGAACTTCACAGACAAAGCTTATTGTAAACCATGATGATATGCATTTAATATCAATCAATAATTCCAATCCACAATGTACAACATAATAACTATTTATTTCTGTTTTAAGTACATTGAATCTATATAAAAGTGAACATGAACATCCATCCAATATCCATCTTCTCCACCCATGGTCTTTGTTTAGCGTACGATGCAATCTCCATCCAGGAAGTACTTGAGTCTCGGTGTCGACTCGTGACCTTTATGTGGGAGAGCGCTGAGCCGACCGGCCTTTGACAAGACCGATGTGTGCTGCACAACATGCTGCCCACGTATGATGCGATGCGCTCACGTTGTTGCGTTGTTTGGTTCCTACATTGTTTCAATCATGGCGATGGCTTTCTTTGATTCTTGCATCTTGGAGAATTATCGGGAACGCGATTCTAATCCGATGTTGATTATTAGACATATTTTAAATTGATTGGCGGTAACCTAAAAAATTATAAAACAAACGTGGAATAGTCCCAGCAGTCGTTATTGATATAACCAAGGTCCATTTCGACACACTTTCGACTCAAGAAATCACAAACAATGATACCATACCATGTGGTTGACAATGACAGCAGCTGTTATTCGGCTTTGGTCGGATAATTCCGTCATTAATGTCATTCCGTGAATTCTACGTCATCAGAAAGAAATTCAAGAAATGCATACAATTTTTAAAAATTAATTTCTCAGTGGCCGAGCGTGTTGAGGCGGCGTGTTCCGACAGCGCTCGAAGCGACCATCACCGCTCGGATCCAGGGATCGTGGGTTCGATTCCCACCAGGGGTTTGGATGTTTGTGACTGTCCTTTCATCATATCATCTCCATCAACGCAACGAAATAAAAATGTTATAAAAATATATGGCAAAAAATGACTCACTTCCATCATCAATTGTAATAACTTAAGGTTTATATACAATAAAGAATATTATATTATATATTATTTCTCAGTTATTACAAATGTAAGATTCACTTTTCGACTGGGCGCCACTGGTTTAGAAGCGCTGGCTTAAGGCATAAACACTTGAACATGTCTCATCCCTTGGCGACCGCCCTTCCCTTAGTTCCGATATAACCACAGTGCCGTGCGCGTGTGAAAGTGTCCATAAGAAAAGATTAGCTGCTTGCAGTTATTATAGGTGAGTGGTAGAACTCGCTGTCATTCTAATTATTATACAGGTATAGTTTGGTGTGGATCACCAGATGCTTGATTGATATGTTATACACTGCTTGTGTATTTGATATGCATGGTACATGTGAAATATACATTTGTATTATTAGTTTGTGGCCGCAAACATATGTAGTAGTTTTTTAATTATCCGAAGAGTCGTCTGGGCCAACTCTGGGTCCATGGAGCTTTATGCTCTGAGGTGTGAGAACACCAAATGAGAGGTTGAGACACACGAAAACGTCTGGGACGTAAAGGATAAACCTGGGGTTTATCATGATAGATCTGGAACCTACACACGTGTGATCGTAAGCTAAACTCTCATAATGGGTCTGGGACCCATTGACCTCTGGGAGGTCGAGCTCTGGGAGCTCAACATGTCTGGGACATGCGTATGTGGCTACGGTACCGCTAGTGGCTCAGAAATGACTATTCACGAGAGCCGTATTCCAGCAATTCGTCAATGCACTGGGTGTATACTTTTGCGGATAGGGGTACCGCAACCCAAGAGGTGTTAGGCCGCATTTAATATGCGGGGCACCTGCCCAAGTCTGTGACTTGGGAGCAACTTTATTCCTGCCCCCTCACCTGTCTATCTTATTAGATGATAATTGATAATGCACGCCTGTGATAATTGTTGTAAATTGGAATGACAATGTGTATTTTGTCCCACTTAGGGGAACGCGTCGTAGAGGGCCAGTCCGTCGCTGACAAAGTTGCGTGTGTGGGAAAAGACGCCGATAACAGGTCAAAAAGGAATGTGAATTGTATATATTAGATTATTGCATGTATTACCGCCCATATATTCTAGTTGAATACTAAATGGAAAAGATTAATAAAAAAAAAAAACGATAGCTTTTACAAATAATTTTTAAATCTGACAAAGACCAAATACTATATTTGAAGTTGAATTTTCAGAAAAAAAAACCATTCTATTGGTAAAGTTCTTAACTGAGGGCAACAGAGAATAAATAATCATTTATAATGGTCTTCGATATTCTTCACTATTTTTTTATGTACTAAAAACAATATACGCGCATAGGCGTATATATTCCAAGTTCTATAATGTTTTTTCAAAAAGAAGTTCAATGTTTGTAAGAATGAAATGAACCTTTATTTATTTTTACGCCTTACCTACTTACCTGTTTTTTAAAATTTGTAAATTTTTGTAAAACATTATTTGTATTTTTAACTTTATGTATAGGTATCCCAATGGATATCATTCTATATCTGTATAAAGTGTGTGAATATATTTACATAAGTCCTTAAAATAATTTGCCGCTTATATTATGAGCAATTAGTACTCTAAAAGAATAACACTCGTCTTGTTTATTTTAAGGGTGAATTGCATAATATTGCCCTTTTAGATTAAATATGAAGGATGGAGTAGAGAACTGTTCCAACTGTTCCAATTTACCGGCCAGCGGCTACTATACAAGACGTAAAATGTAAAATTGTTACAATGTTTCTATTTATTTACTGAAATCTTTAAAATTTAAACCTAAGTGTTTATTCACTTAATTAATTTTAACACTAATATACATATACATATATATATATATATATATATATATATATATATATATATATATATATATATATATATATATATATATATTACTAACGTAAACACAACAATAATAACAAATATACTTCTTGGATAGTTGTCACTGCCAGCAGTAAGTGAGGTAAGCGTGGCAGAAGGGCGCGAACACGTGGAGGGCACCAAAAATTTTAAAATTAAAAAAAAGTTACAAATTTATCAAGAAAATTACGTATAATTCTTCAAATATATATCTAATACATACTCTTAAAATACCTGTATAAAAAGCAAATTAAATGATGTTATGTATGTCTTTCCAATTCGAAATTTTAAACGCCCAAACTCAGTTTTACACTTTGAAACGCCCCAATACAGCGTTACTTTCAATTTTTTATTAGTGTCTTGTTTTCTTATATTTATCTTCTTCTTTCATGCAACAATGTGGAGTATTTGCGTTAAAAAATAAAACATCATCGTTCGAAAATGTAAAAAAAAGTTTTCTAATGAAGTGCAAAACAAAATTCCATGTAATATTTAGAAGTTGCATGCAAAAATAAGTAATTCCGGGAGAGATAGCTTACCAGGTGAGATAACTCCTTTGTCAAAATCCAAAGAATAGAACACATCGTTTCGTTTCTGAATTTTTGTATTTATCTAGTGACATGCATTTTTCGTGATAAATACAACTGGTACACTAACGGGGCAACTTTAACCTAATTTTACCGACTTCATCTCTTATAATAACCAAGATCCCAATAGCGAGGGTCGAAAACGGGCATCTTTTATATGTATCATTTCGGTAAAATAGATGTTTAATATTCGAAGCATTCTTTTATATTTTCTTTATAATAAAATTATTCGAAATACGGATCGTGTGTTATTAAAAATATTTGTATATCTATGGGGGGGGGGGATTTTATAGATTGCGGAAGGGCCCCATTTACCATACCGCCGGCTCTGGTCATTGCTAAACAAATGGAGTGTAACTTTTAAAAGAATAAACGTGAAAGTATGGCGTAGTAACAACTATATATTAGCGCAAATTGAGATTCCCAACTTTGTTGTCCAGAATCTAATAAATATAAACTAAATTATAAAATACCATTATTTTGTTGCAATTTAGATAAATTCCTTCGATAAATAATAACAACAATTCATATAAAACTAATTAAAAAGCATCTGTACAATACAGTTATCCCCTTGGAGCAATCTGTTGTACTGGTAGATACACTAGTTGGAGATCGATAACCGATATCAGGTTAGTAATTATTTGTGTATAAATCTGCGTGGTGTCTACGTTTAGCGTGTAGCGTACAGTGTATATCGAGACTAATGTCTAATGCGAACGAGAATGGAACAACTGTGGCTCATAACAGCAACACAACCACATAAATCAAACTCTTTACTCTTTGTTCCAATCTGAACCACGCACTTCCATAGCAGGTTCCACAGTCAAGCAGAGGCGTACGGGACATTATTTCAATATGGGACCAGCATTAAAAATACTACTATTGCAATGACCATCAAGTAATCTAGGTGTTACTAGCGCTAGAATAAAAGGATTCTATCGCGGAAATCACTTTTCTGAGCAACATGTTTCTTATTAGAGACTGATGATGATGATGATGATATATCTTCAAGGAGTTTTTCGTTAATTTAAAATCCACATCTAACAAATGTTGAGAAGTTATTATAACTTTTACATCTCTAGTCATTTGTAGTATAATGTAATTCCGATATTTTCATTCGAGTTTCGTTCGATTTTCAGACTAGATTCTAGTTCAGAAATATACAATCTGTCCTACTTTTTCACACTAGATTCAAAGTACGCATGCGTACAATATGACAGACACTTAACAACGACTTGAAAGGTAAAAAATCTGATGTGGCCAGCACATTACCTTCCGTCAGTTCTATGTATTTTGTACAAATTCTATACAGAAAGTTTCTTGAATTGATTTCATATTTGCAGTAAAATTATAACACAAACATACTATGTCAATCGCACTTGATATTGACAACTGTCTATCAGAATTTTTTTATTTGTATTAGCTGTTTCCAGTGTTATTGCATAGCTGGCTGCTTTATGAAATTTAATTTCTTTATAATTTTTTAACTCAATATCCAATGAATATGAAGTATAAAATGTAATTAAATCGTATAGAGAATAAAATATTATTTAATATTTATAATATCATTAAATGTGGAAAAATGATATTTAACAGCATTTTTTCAAGAAAAACTGTTAAAATATTCAAATGAGGGTACTTCTGGTCGACCAATTATAAGCAATATCTAATCAACTCTTCATATGGATGTAACGAAGAGGAATACGAAACACAAATACATATATTCATATCTCAGTACAAAATAATTCTCACATATATTTGCAAAATCTATGGGATATTTTAATATAAATTATGTACAATACATACATATTCTTTATATTCAATATCCTGAAATTTTATTTTTCTACTTTCATTTTCTTTTTCTTTATATTCGTCATTTTTCGCAAATTCCTTTTGTATTCTTTTTTACGTATATTTTTTTGCGTTGTTGACTTTTTTTATTTTCATAATCTTCATAATGATGTACAAATATTTTTGATAGTGGCATACAAATATTTTTGACAGACATTTATGTGTCAATTACAAACATTTGAATTTCTTGCCTTGAAGTAGTTTGATCTCAGATTTTTTACTTTTTACATTAAATTATTTTATATGCATTTCTTTATCTCTAAATCTAGAGGATATAATAATGAATTTATATTTATCGAATAAAGAATTTAACGTTCTTTAATATAAGTATTTAAATAAATTTTCGATAAATAATATTTAGATGATTTTTTTTCTTGTAACTACTACTTCCGGTTGTCCAATTGTTACCAAAATTTATCAACTCTTCCCATTATTGTTAGATTGAGGAATCTGTAGTTAAAAATGTTTTACGGCTTATAGTATTTGAGAAATCGTGGATTCAACATCCATGCACAGACAAACACACACGCCCCCACACACACACACGCGCACACACACACACACACACACACACACACACACACACACACACACATATATCCACACATCCACACACACACGCACACATTGTTAGATTGAGGAATCCGTAGTTAAAAATATCTTTAGTCTTATAGTATTTAAGAAATCGTGGATCCAACACACACACAAACACGCGCGCGCGCGCACGCACGCGCGCGCGCACCCGCACACACGCACACACACACACACACACACACACACACACACGCACACACACACACATCCACATACATCCACACACACATACGGACATCATCGTAAATATGTTATAATCGGATTCTAGGGACCTAAAAACGTGCTTATTCACTAAAATCTGGATATGCGATTTTTAGCATGAATACAATACCTCTCTTAGCGAGAGGTAAAAATGCAGATTGTAGCGCATTCAGAAACGGGTAATAAGTTGTGATGATATATTTGTTTTATCATTTTACATAGTTTATAGACTTTGGTTTTTCAAAATATTATTTTTTATATAAAAATATCTGCATGCATTTCAACCAATTTTAATTTGCGATGGGTACAGATATGTTTTAGTATTCCTGTGTGAAAAAGCGGTAATTTAGTAATAGTATTAGCTCCAGATTTTTAACAAGATTTGTTACAAGCTTCTCCTTACCGTAATACGTAATTCGTAATTGATAGGAAGCCCCTGTAAACGGCTCACTCAGCTCTGTAAGTTTTTATCTTTATTTGAAAGTTGAAAGTGGTTAAAATGAGCAAAAATATGCAGTTTTCGTACATTACCCTGAAACGATTTAATGGAAATGTGAGCTGGAGCTGAAAAAGCTTTCAACTTTTATTTTTATAAATCCTTAAAATAATTGACTGTCTGCATCTGACTACCAAAGTCTCACAATTTTATAGCGTGCCTGATATTTATGTAAAATAGAGCTCTTCTTTTTCCCTGCTGTCTTTAAATTATGTAACTTTCTTGCACTGTTCATTGTTTAAAAGAGGATATTTTTATTTTCAGTCGTCTTGGGCGAATATAAATATATATATATATATATATATATATATATATATATATATATATATATATATATATATATATATATATATATATATATATATATACATATATTTGTTCTAGTCTCAAGTAGAAATTTATAATTTATATAAACTATAATTAATTCTGACTCAGAAGTGATTTTAATTTAACATCATATTTTCATTTCAATAAAAATTTGATAATCTGGACGCGTTAATATAAAGGCGGATTTCACAATTTGGCTACAACATAAACAAAGTGGGGCCTAGAAACTTTCTTTTTTGAAAGCGAATAAAATAAAAAATATTGCCGATAGACAAAAATAATTTTAGGTTAATGAAAAAACATAATTTCAAGTTTTAAATCATGCAGTTTTAATGTTTCACAAAATTCAAGATATACTCTTGATCTTGTCTTGATGACTTGACATCAAAACAAGACCAAGATAATAAGTATTTTTAGTTCCCAAGAAAAGACAAGAAAGTATCATCAAGAATCCAGATTTGTCAAAAGAAATCTTGATTTTTTGACAATGAATTTTGCAAATCTGCATTTGTATGCTTTGTGTGTCTGGATCCTCTTAACGGTCAACTCAAATAAGTACTATTATTCAGAAAATTTTGAAACCATGTATTTCTACCTTATTCTAATTCTAAAATGGAAAGAAGAAAGACGCCGTTAGCCAAGGGCAGAATTCAGAATTCATATCCTTATCTAAACCAATGCTATTTTCTTACGTGATATGAAGTATAGTATTATTCACGAAAGATTATTATTCAAGGTCATTTATGACATGTCTGATATTATATTACTTCACCGCATTTCGTACTCACAGGCGTGCAACGCGAAATAATTATGGATACATTTTAAATAAAAAAATTTATTTGAAATTTTTTTTTAAAATATGTAATGCTTTTCTCAAAGTTTTATCTTCTTCGGCCTATGTTTTGGCATAAAACAAAAGTATAGGCTTGACATAAACCATATAATAATAATTTGATTTAATTGACATCGTCACTGGATAAACATTAGTACACAGGGCAGTGTAGTAGATAATTACGTGTCCGTAACTCTACGACATACGTCATTACTAGTTGTGGTGTTATATATATATATATATATATATATATATATATATATATATATATATATATATATATATATATATATATATATATATATCAAATAATCTTTCTCTTTCTAATGCAAAATGTTGTTAAGTTATTGCTGTATAAAATGTTGTGTATTGTGTCTTCGAACAAATGACCTTAAATAGTCATCTTTCGCTTTCGTGAATACTAGTAATAACAATAGAATGACGACAGGTATTGTGCTGTGCTGGCCACATCATATTTTTATTAGATTTGAATCTGATTTATTTTTGTTTGAACACTCATTGTTTTAAATAAAAAGCACGGAATATCGAAATAACACAAAAAAATAAATAACCAATAAGCAACAGCTAGTAACCGATAAAAGAGGGTTTCCCTAAAATGACAATAAACAAGAAACATCAAGAATTCTTAAAACAAGACAAGAATTACTTCGCCAAGAAATGAGCAAGACAAGAAATTTTTCAAGCCAAGACAAGAAACACTATGCAGTTTTAAACAAAACAGTCTAACTGTGACGTCACATTAGTGCTACCTTTCTCTCGCTGCCTACTATAGAGCTTGTGCGAGAGAAAGATATAGAAATAGGTATCGCCGCGACGTCACGTTGCCTTTAAAAATCAAATGCAGTTAAACTAAAAACAATTGATATTTTTTAATGCTACGAATTGCTTCAAAATTAAAAGACCTTTCATTTAAAATAATAAAAAATCAGAGTGGGACCCCATTTTGCTGTGCGTTACCCTACAGTTGCACCTCTAATAATAAAAAATAAAATACCATAAAAACAAACCGCCTACGCCACTGGATACCTCCAACGCCACAAACGGTACTCATACTCATACACTTTACCTCAGCACTCTTTCGCAATGCTCTTCGCATGCACCTCGTGCTCTGGGCTGTCTGTCGTGTGTCAGACCTAGGATTACGTAACTCTTCGCTTCTTGATCTTCTACATCCTAGTCGAGAGAGACTGGAGTGTGAATAAACACAGGGAAAAGAGGTATTTTTAGAAGACTACGACGCTTCGAGATTTGTTGGAGTTAATTAAAATTTGAATTGGACTGCTCAAAACGAATTTGGAATCCATATGTGTAGGATTGTAGGTAATAATGTTTCTTCGGTTTAATTATAAATGTTGACAAAATGATTTACTGGACGGGAATACAGACGAATTGAAAGATAATCAAAGAAGTTGTTCATCTGTATCAAAGAGAAAATGAGTTTTTTATATTTATTTACCCATTTTCCATAATACAGTAGGTCCCCGAATTGAATTTACAAATAAAAAAATGTTTATTTTTGCCCGTGAGTCGACACATGTCATCATCATTACCGAAATCTGTGTACAAAGCAGATTGGCACACCCAGCAATGGGTGATAATATATTTATTATATTTACCTAATGAATTCACGCTAAAAATCGCATATCCAGATTTTAAGTTTTGAGGTCCCTAGAATCCGATTATAACATTTTTACGATGATGTCAGTTTGTGTGTGTGCGTGTGTGTTCGAGTGTGTGTGTATTTGTGTGTGTGTGTGTATTTGTGTGTGTGTGTGTGTGTGTGTGTGTGTGTGTGTGTGTGTGTGTGTGTGTGTGTGTGTGGATATGTGTGTGTGTGTGTGTGTGTGTGTGTGAGAGTGTGTGTGTATGTGTGTGTGGATGTGTGTGCGCGTGTGCGTGTGTGTGTGTGTGTGTGCGTGTATGTGGGCATGTGTGTTTGCCTGTGTATGGATGTTGAATCTACGATTTCTCAAATACTATAAGCCGTAAAACATTTTTAACTACAGATTCCGCAATCTAACAATAATGGGAAGAGTTGATTAAGTTTTGGTAACAATGGTAACATTTTTACGATGATGTCCGTACTTATGTGTGTGTGGATGTTGGATCCACGATTTCTCAAATACTATAAGACTTAAGACATTTTTAACTATGGATTCCTCAATCTAACAATAATGGGAAGAGTTGATTAAGTTTTGGTAACAATTGGACAACCGGAAGTAGTAGTTACAAGAAAAAATCATCTAAATATTATTTATCGAAAATTTATGTAAATACTTATATTAAAGAACGTTAAATTGTTTATTCGATAAATATAAATTCATTATTATATTTTTTATGGATTTAGAGATAAAGAAAGGCATATAAAATAGTTTGATGTAAAAAATCTCAGATCAAACTACTACAAGGCAAGAAATTCAAATGTTTGTAATTGACACATAAATGTCACTGTCAAAAATATTTGTATGCCACCGTCAAAAATATTTGTACATCATTATGAAAATAAAAAAAAGTCAACAACGCAAAAGAATATACGTAAAAAAGAATATAAAAGCAAAAAATGATGAATATAAAGGAAAAAAATTTCTGGCGAGAGGTTATGTTCTGGCCACATCAGATTTTTTTGTGTTGTGACAAACAGTCGCCTATTTTTATTTATATAAATGGCGTAGGTGATGAACTTTCTATTTTCTTATTGGCTATGAATGACGTGCAATATATTCTCTGATGTCACAGGAGTGAGGGGTTGTTTTTCATGACTATGTCGGACGTCATTCTTTTTATTTAATTATTTACAAATTAATATTTTTAAAATACATTTTAAAAACATATTAAACCGGCTCATTGTTTAATTTTTATATCATTCCGCTAGCATTATTTTATTACTAGTATACGCATAAAAGAGCAGCAAGAAACTAAATCTGTTGAAATTACAAAAGAATTCGATTGAAAATTGAAAGCATTATCTTATGCCGATGTTTTGATGAAGCGTTTGAATCCACTTGGAAGTAGATTTCCTGGGCGGGCCGGATGCTCTTGCAGCACACGGAAAGCTCATGTTACGTGATTTCATTGTTCTTCCATTAAATTTACGCCAGCATTGGACGTGCTGCCGTAACCTGCCCTGCCTGAAACAAATGGTGCTCGTAATCCTAACTCCTTCCGTAGATCCCGACCTACAAATATGCCTTCACGGCCGTATGAGCTTCCCTTACAGGAAGATTTATCATTCTAAATGAAAAATGGGATCTTTGTTTATAAACACGACGTCTTATTTATCAGCAAAGCCAAGAAAGACAACTCTATTCACTCATAGGTTTCATATTGTTGGTTATTTTATCTACTGTTTACGCAACAGTTTTTCTTGAAAAAGCGCTGTTAAATATCCATTTTTCACATTTAATGTTATTACAAATATTAATTGTTATTTGTATATCAAGGCCGCAAAATTTGAGTATGGTATAGTACCCCATTATGAATCCGATAGTAGTATAATTTGGCCCATCATTTTATGTATATTCACAAAAAGTTGTTCCTGTAGCACAAAAATAAAAAATCTGATGTGGCCAGCACATTACCTTCCGTCAGTTCTATGAATTTTGTACAAATTTCATACGGAAAGTTCCTTGTTAAATTAAATACATATTCTATTTCTTGTACATTATCTTCCGGCAGTTGCATGTATTTTATGCAAATTTCATACAGAAAATTATTATTTTGTGACGTTTTCTATATACAGTGTAATGTATCTGCAGAAATAAAAGTTTATTATTATTTATTATTATTATTTCTTGTACATTACCTTAAAGCAGTTGTATGTATTTTATACAAATTCCATACAGAAAGCAAAAAATCCTATATTTCCAGTAAAATTATGACAGACACACTTTGCACACTATGTCACTTTCACTTGACACTGACATCTTTCAATCAGAATTTTCTTAATATAGTAGCTGTTTCCACAGCTATGGCTACTTTATGAAATTTAATTTCTTTATAATTTTTTAACTCTATATCCATTTAATATTAAGTATAAAATGCAGTCAAATCGTATAGAGAATAAAATATTCTTTGATATTTATAATAACATCAAATGTGAAAAAATTATATTTAACATAGTTTTTTCAAGAAAAACTGTTAAAATCTTCAAATGATGGTACTTCCGGTTGTCCAATTCTAACCAAAATCTAATCAGCTCTTCACATGGATGTAACGAAGAGAAATACGAAAGAATTATAATTTTTAGAATTGTAGTATGGAAGTTATCGTAGACGAAAATTTTGTTACATACACACACACGGACACACATACATACACACACACACACACACACACACATACAGACATCATCGTAAAAATAGTAAAATCGTATCGTAGGGACCCTAAAACGTGCTTATTCATCAAAAACTCACCACCGAATTTTTTGACCAAAGACAATACCTTCCTTACCTAAAGGTGACGGAAGGTAAAAATCTCGTATAGCCAACACAATACCTCTCGCCATTTACAGCCCGAGTCACAAAAAAGATTAAGTTTTTTGGATTAGCGAATTTTACTCTAATTTTGACAGTTTATTTCTTAAAATATAGTCCAATCTAATCCAAGTAACTACCTTTCTTTAAACCCCTCAATAGGATTAAATCCCAATTACAGAGTGGGTTCACATTCACACACATCCATGCCTTAGTGGGATTCGAACCCAGAGCCCCGAGGGCACTCCTGACACGAGGCGTTGCTCCCATCATTCTGTCACTGGAATTATAATAAAATGAAGATTAAATTTTAAATACCGGGATAGAATAAAATTCACTAATGCAAAAATAAGGATTAGCTTAAATATATTCGAGAAGCGTTAATTTTTATTAATCTAAATACATACCTACATATTTACTTATGCTGGAAACTGTATTGAATTCCTTTTCTATTGTTCTATTTACTTTTCCTTTTTAAAACTTTACTAATATTATTTTGAAATGATTAGTTCTTTGATAGTGACATTTATCTGTCAGTTACATACATTTAAATAACTGCGTTTTGTTTGCTTAAAGCGTAAACTCTGGGATTTAAATTATAGATAATTTTATAAACTTATCCATAAAATATATAGAAAAAGTATCTATGCAAATCTATAGAAAATGTAATAATCTTTAATTTTTATAATAACATTAATCTCGAAAAAATAACATTTAAAGATATTTTTCGAAGAAAAACTATTTTGAGCTTCTAGTAAAGTGCCGGTTATCTGATTTTGACCAAAATCTAATGGGATTTTTCCAATACAGAAAAAGTTCGAAATACAAGATTTCAAAGTTTTCTGAATAATAGTATTTGAGTTATATATATATATATATATATATATATATATATATATATATATATATATATATATATATATATATATATATATATATATATAATCCCATGTTAAATCCCTATGTTCACCCCTAACCGCCACCAGCCTGTATATATATATATATATATATATATATATATATATATATATATATATATATATATATATATATATATATATAGGGAATTTATTTTAACATGCAACATATGGTCAATCACTTCCATGGTTACACACTATCTCTGTCAAAAAATGACAGCAATGTATTTTTTGTCCATTTTAAAATGCAACATACGAAAATTTATAGTTATGTATTATCAACACTAATTTTCTAGTAAATTAGCCTACATACTATCAACAAAAAATAAAAACTTTAATGTAGCACACCTTAACAAACTTGGTTTACAAAAATTCATAATTTTAATGTAATAAATATTCAAAAATACCTCCATTCACACTGAGGCAATATCCTAGTCGCTCGTAGAAAGAATTGACACCATTTGTGATGTGTTCTGGAGATATCTCCTATGCTGCAATACTATTTATAATGTTGCATTTTAAAATGGACAAATATTACATTGCTGTCATTTTTTGACAGTAGTGTGTAACCATGGAAGTGATAAACCATATGTTGCATTTTAAAATAAATTTTCTGTATATATATATATATATATATATATATATATATATATATATATATATATATATATATATATATACAGGGTGGTGGCGGTTAGGGGTGAACATAGGGATTTAACATGGGATTTTAGTGTTTTGCAATTTCCTGCTCTCCTGTTCTTTTTACGGCAAAAACTATAGAGTACAAAATTGTTCAGAATTAAAAATTGCATACAAAAATGTATTTACATTTATTATTATGTTTTTGGTTTCTTCACAATTTTAAAAAGAAATTTCAAAATTTCTGTTATTTTGTAGCAATAGCCATGGAATTAACTTTTTTCTGGTTGTCAAAAATTATTTATAAACGTCAACCATGCGTTAATCTAACTTAAAAATTAAATAAAAACAAACGACTTATAATTTTAATACGCATTTTTTATTAGGTATACCATTTAATAATAAACCAATTCCAAATGTATCAACTACGTAGAATTTTGATTTATCATAGCCAATACCATTTCTTCATTCACTTCGTTATAACGTCTTCTATTATTATTATTATTTCCTTCATTACCTTCGTTCACAGCTACACTAGCTGTGTTCTCAACGTTTTTAACAAGTTTAGAAATTGTTGCTACAATAGGAATAGGTGTATTTTCGTACTTTATGGAAAACAAATCACGTATTCTTCTAAAACTATTTCCACCATAATAATTTTTTATAATAAAACATTCATTATTAAATTCACTTTTTATTAGAGAAAATTTCGAAAATTTGACAGAAATTGAATGACATTATGTTTAAACATTTGAGTTATAAGTCATGGCTATTGCTACAAATTAACAGAAATTTTGAAATTTCTTTTTAAAATTGTGAAGAAACCAAAAACATAATAATAAAGGTAAATACATTTTTGTATGTAATTTTTAATTCTGAACAATTTTGTACTCTACAGTTTTTGCCGTAAAATGAACAGGAGAGCAGGAAATTGCAAAAAACTAAAATCCCATGTTAAATCCCTATGTTCACCCCTAACCGCCACCACCCTGTATATATATATATATATATATATATATATATATATATATATATATATATATATATAACGTCCGTAATCTCCTAGTTGGAGCATAGGGCCTCCACGAAGGAGTTCCATTTTGGTCTGTCCTGAGCGATCTGCTTGGCTTGTTTCCTTGATTTCCTGGTGTCTTCAAGTTCCTTAAGTATTGACCTTCTCCATGTGATCTTCGGTCGGCCTCTTTTCCTGCATCCTTGAGGGTTCCAGTCAAGGGATTTTTTTGCAATATTTTCTGGACCCCGTCTTAGTATACATGGCCGATCCATTTCCACTGTCTTCGTTTAATTTCAGTGTTGATGTCTTGTTGATTACTTCGCGGTAGTAGTTCGTTGTTTGTGACGTGGTTAAACCAATTTATGCGTAAGATTCTTCTTAGACTTTTAGTTATAAAAGTTTGCAATTTCTGAGCAATTGAGCGAGTGACTCCACGTTTCACTGGCGTACAGTAAGACTGCTTCAACATTGGTGTTAAAGATTCTGAGTTTGGTGCGCGTGGAAAGAATTGGAGAGTTTACCAGATACTTCTGAGCATCCCGAAAGCATGGGTACCCAGGTAGCAGAATTCTTCCACATTTTCCACTGGTTCGCTGTTTATGCGAAAAACGGAAACGTTGTTAGTGCCTATTTATATTTGAGTTAGAGTGGAGGATTCACACACACACGTACACACATACACACAGACATCATCGTGAAAATGTTAAAATTGGATTCTAGGGATCTTAAAACGTGGTCATTTACCAAAATCTCGATATGCGATTTTTAGCACAATCCCTATACCTCCCTTACCAAGGGTAGCGGGAGGTAAAAAAGACTTCATTATAACATGTCACGTAATTACAATTTTGTTCATATAAAAGCTCATCTATCCCAGTCATAATGCTTATGAGATAGACTAAATATTTAATTTCATTTAGCGTCCCACATAAAAAGTTAATTATATTTCCTATTTGGAGCTTAATTCGTTTACATTAATATAATAAAATAATACGATCAAGAGAGAAATGACAAGAAGGTTAAGGAAACAAGCACATCATGTTTGTAACTGCTCGAGATTTATTCTCCTGAATAAGAAACTTCCTGGAACTTATTATTTGCATTTATTCTCTTCCTTTCCAACCGTTGCAGTCTAAACTTTCCACTACAACAACTTACAAGTTATAGTTTTTCCTACGAACGTATTTATTCGTGAAATACCCAAACGATGCCACGAATCCTTGCTTCGCAACTTTATTTATTTATGTAAATAAACTTTAAAGTATTCATGAGATAAGTGAGGAAACTATATTGTCCCCTTTTTTGTATCAAGCCATCATCGATGTGGTGATATAAATTCATATAAATAGAGATTAAAGATAAACACAACATTCTTTTCCAATCTGATATTACAACAGGTTGATTATAACTTCCGTACTTCATTGTCTGAAACTAATATCAAAACTAGGATAAAAACAATATTAACCATATTCATTAACACTCGTAATTTTTTTAACGGTTCGTTATACAGAGTGATCAAAAATAACTGATTCAGTTGGCAATACAATTCTGAGAATCTTTTTATTCCACAATTTACACAACACCAAAGTCGCTTACTTTTTATCAAGAAGATCAGCTCAAAGTAGCACACATCTACCCTAAATTTTTTTTTTTAAAGGGATAAATGATCTTGTACTACCCATTTTCTTCACAAAATTCAATGCACACGCGATGTTTTAAAACGTCAAAATTTTTCATTGGAATTTTGTCAAATGTCAAAGACAAATCAACAAAAATTAATTTCGACGACGGTAAATTGGTCGATTTAGTGTGACCAAATGCACTCATGTACTGCAAAACTGATCTTTTTAAAGGTAGGGATGCAAGAAGAAATATTTGGAATTTAATTGGAGCAGAAATGCAAAGAACGGGTACGGTTATCAATGCAATATAATTTGTATTTATTTGTATATGCGGTTCAATTAATTTTAATAAATTGTCAAATAAATTTGGTGTCATTCTTGTATATATATATATATAATGGTCATATTCTTTCATGAATTTTAGCAACTTATTATAATTATAAAACCCCATTTTTTGGCGACACCTATTCATTGGACGTACCGCGGATATCCGGTTTCGTTTCTTTCTGTATTTTTTTTATGACAAACAAATTCAAAGCTAACGTCAATACTTCGTCCTCACTATCGCTTTCATTAAACATTTTTTAAAAAATCTTTACAAACCGAACTTGTCAATGTCAATAATGTCAATGCACATGCATTCATTTTTCATTTAATTTATATGTCTGTTTGAATGAGAATTATGGCTGGTTTATGATGGATTTAATTTATAAATTTAGATTTACAAATTTAGATTTGAAATTTACGATTTACCTTGTCAGTTTATAGTGAATTTAAAGATATGAAATATACTTTTATCATAATCAATCTGTATTGTTCTGCAGATAATATTAATAAAATATCCATATTTTCAGAATCCATTTGTCAAATCAAATTTAAAATGTTTCAACTATCACTTGAAACTGTCATTTACATTTAGAATATAAAGTATGGTGATATTTTAAATGTAAATTCTAAATCATAAATTTCTTAAATTCATCATGAACCGGTAAAAGCAGATATGTACAATTTATATTTATAAATGCAATATCGTAAATCCAAATTTTTAAATTAAATCCATCATAAACCAGCTATTAAATGTAAATGTAAATGGCTGCATGAATCTGCCTTAATAAAACATTCTCTACCAACTTATCAAGACTGTTTTTCTCCAAATTTCCTAGTATTATTTATTATTAATAATTACTACGTTTACATGCAGTTTTCAAAATGGTTTCAGTTTTTAGTCAAAATTATGCAAAACTGTTTACATGCAGTTTTCAAAACAAGTTTAAAAATTGATTTGAAATCAGTTTCGGCGCATGCGCATTTAGCTGATGTAAGTGATAGATCCTCCTCACTCCAAATACTTCGTTTTGCTATTATTCCAATTATGTTTTAAATTTCGTACCACTACGCACTAAAACTACACAACTGTCAGTATATTTGAAGGTTAGTAACACAAAGCGACAGAAACGTTATGCTCTGTACGCATGCGCAGTAACGAAACAAAATTTTAAGTGTTTACATGAGTAGTTTTGAAACTAGTTTTTTTTAGTTTTGGTCTGAGATAGTTCAAAACCGTTTTGACACTGTATACATGGCGTTGTCAAAACTAAAAACGTTTTAAAAACGGTTTCAAAACTGCATGTAAACTCAGTAATTGTGTATTCGTCTATGACGGATTTTTATATATTAAACAGAATTTAAGTTTCATAAATCATGTGCCCTATTCAACTGGATTTACTGTACAAAATATTATAAATAACTATGAGTGTGTACATATGGTTTCAAAAACGAAAAACTACTTGTTATGAAGTACACACTGTGACACCAGAATGATATAGTATGTAGTGTTCCTCTGAAACTTTCATACAACGAATATACACAGCTAACCCAATTCTAAATCATCGTAACAAGAATCCTTCCTTTGTCGCTTAATAAATAACCACTACATCCCCAGTCACCATGCCGGTCCGGCGTTCTCCGGACTCGGGCGGGTTGGTGAGAAATCCGGGCGTCCCTCCAGCTGTCTGTCTGTTCCGGTGAAGCCGCGACATCTGATCCGCGACGCGACCACTCCGAGATAAATCCACGAGGGAATGAAAAATGAATTGTCAGCTGTGTTTGTCGTCCGCAAAACGGAAACGGAAATCTCAAACTAGGTTAAGTGTTGCCACGGAGATTCGTGAGTGATGAAATTCCCCCAGGATTACCACATGATTGTGGATAGATGTTATAGAAATACCTGGATTACAGATCCAAGCGTGGCGTGTCTTCAAGCTTTTATTACGAAATACGACGGAGATGTTTCTACGTATCAAGATCAGGAAACTTTTTATCACAACAAAGGTTTCGGTTCACACCAGTGGACATTTAAAGTGGAAGTGTCACTCAATGCTTCTCGGAAATATGTATCGTTGTTGTAAGAAGATTCAGAATTTACTATATGCTAGATGCAGAAATTGATATAGGTATTTCTGTGGCGCTATGCTAAAAGTGGATATCACTATTTCAAATATTTTCGATCAATGGCTGCAATACTTTTTGACTGGTAAGGTGATTGGAAAGAAGAAATTACTGGATATCAGTCAAAAATCATTTATTTTTGGCCTCTACCGGTTTAGACACCTCATGTACCTTCTTCAAGAGCGACAATAATTATTACATTTTTTGAAAAGATGAATGACAAACATGTGTAAAACTTACGTGAAAATGGCCAACACTATACCTCCCGCCATTTAATTTTTATTAATTTAAATATACATATTTACATATTTACTATGCTGGAAACTGTATTTATAGGCTTATTCTGTAAAAATATCGTTATTTAACAACTATCGTTATTTATAAATGTAACGATGTGATCCTGAACGACATTTTGTAAAAAATCGTATTCACTAAGTAACATCGTTATAAACGTCCTCATATCGTTTGTCACAACGACTTTAGCCATTTTTTTAGAAAAGTTAGTAGCTATTATTGAAAATTAAATTGTCATTTTAATATCATTTTGCAAAAAAATATCAACATTATTATTTTAATTATTATTTCTTTACTAAGTAAAGAATATTTGTAAAAAATCTGATGTGGCCAGCACATTACCTTCCGTCAGTTCTATGTATTTTGTATAAATGTCATACAGAAAGCTCCTTGCAAAAGATTATATTTCTTGTACATTACCTTAAGGCAGTTGTATGTAATTTATACAAATTCGATACAGAAAGTTTCTAACAAAAGATCCTATATTTCCAGTAAAATTATAACATAAACGTACTGTCAACTGCACTTGACACTGACACCTTTCAATCAGAATTTTCTTAATGTAACAGCTGTTTCCAGAGTTATAGCAAAGCTGACTAATATATATGATATTTAATTTCTTTATAATTTTTTAACTCTATATCCATTTAATATGAAGTATGAAATGCACTCGAATCGTATAGAGAATAAATAATCCTTTAATATTTATAACATTAAATGTGAAAAAATGATATTTAACATCGTTTTTTCAAGAAAAATTGTTAAATCTTCAAATGAGGGTACTTCCGGTTGACCAATTATAACCAAAATCTAATCAGCTCCTCACATGGATGTAACGAAGAGGAATACGAAAGAATTATAATGTTTGGAATTGTAGTATTAGAGTTATCGCATACACACACACACACACACACACACACACACACATACACACATACACACACACACACACATATGCACACGCACACGCACACGCGCACGCGCACGCGCACACGCACACGCACACGCACACGCACACACACGCACACGCACACACACACACACGCACACACACACACACACACACACACACACACACACACACACACATCGTAAAAATAGTAAAATCGTATTCTAGGGACCCTAAAACGTGCTTATTCATCAAAAACTCACCACCGAATTTTTTTACCAAAGACAATACCTTCCTTACCTAAAGGTGACGGAAGGTAAAAACAATTATCAAATGGATTAATATTATCCCATAAAGGACTTTCACAACCACAGGCATTTCTTTTAAATGTAATTATGGTTGTTAACTATATATTTGATGCATGAATAAATGTTTTGTTACCTATTTTCCATTTTTTCCTGCACAAATATAAATAATAAATTAATTAACCCTTCCATTTGCTAACATTTGACATTAACGGACTGAATAACGACAGGTGAATCCTTATCGTTCACGAACTACTTAAAATAACGACAATATGATTTCAATATAACGACAATGGTTTTACAGAATACGCTTTTTGAAAATTATCGTTATTTATCTTTTTCATCATAACGATACGTTATGGTATAACGACATTCTTACAGAATGAGCCAGTAAGTTCCATTCCATATAACTATGGTTCTATTTACTATTTTCTTTTTAAAACGTTACTATTATTAATTTGAAATGATTAGTTCTTTGACAGTGACATTTATATGTCAGTTACATACATTTGAGATATGAACTGTGAAACCAATGAGTTGTGTATGTTTAAAGCGTAGCCGCCGGGATTTAAATTATAGATAATTTTATAAATTTATCCATAAAATATATAGTAAAAGTATTAATGTAAACCTGTAGAAAATTTAACAATCTTTAATTTTTATAATAACATAAATCTCGAAAAGATAACATTTAAAGGTATTTTTCAAAGAAAAACTATTTTGAGCTTCACGTAAAGTGCGATTATCCAATTTACGCCGAATGTCCAGACGCTGCGCAGCATTAAGGAGCCAACATTTTATAGAAAATAGAAAAGAGAGAGAGAGAGTATAATCCAGTCCCCCAAACGTTTTTCATGTGTAGACTTTTGGGCATTTCTTAGCGGAAAAGTATACAATAATGGCAGGGAATACTAAAACGAACAACAGTTGTAGACAATAATATTTTTGACGAATCGGGAAGTAAATTTAACATCTACCTGAAACCAATGGCACAAGTTATTGAAAAACTACATCGCAATGAAGATAATGGTCTCTTATTAGTGCTGTAAAGCTAGATTTCTTATTTTCTTAGTTTATAGGACAAACCTTTACGTCAATGTTTCTATAAAAGCATTTCTATTTGATGAAGAGGTCTAATTCTTTCTTTAAACTTTGTTAGATACGTTAGTAAAACTAAGAATTGAAATACGATTAGTAAATCTGAACGTGTATTCTAAATTCCCATTGTGTTAAATTTAAAGGAACAGGATAATAGAAAATCATATCATAACTTCTCCATATTTGAAATACATAGATATTATCAGAAAAATATTCCCTATTCCTAGTATCATATTCAGTTTTAATAAGAACAACATGAGAACAAGTGTCTCATCATCTCCAATCCTTTCCATTATTTTGATTCCATCCCATTCCTTGTTATTTCTGATCCATCCAGAATCCAGAGACATATGAAAAATTCTTCTCGGGTCAATTCTTGGCAGTAAAAGGTTTCCGTTGGTGACCAACTGACTGATGTTTTCAAGTCCGGACTTCAATAATGTAGCGGTTCAATTGTTCCTCTGGTTATTTATTCACCAGTGACAGAAAGACAAATCCGGGGGAGATTTCTTACAACACGACCTTACAGCTTTCAAATGTTTTATACACGAGCTGTCTAATGAGATTTTACGTGAATTAATGATAGGAAGAAAATTTTACAACGAGCAGCTAAAGCTTTTAGAAACCAGTGAAATATTTAGAAATAAGGAAACTGTGTTGTTTTAGTTTGGTATAAAATTGTGACATTGCATAACGCTCTGCGAATGAAAACAGATTGGTGAAGTTGAAGATGTATTGTCTTACCTCCGTTTTGGATGAAACTTTGTCAAAATATTCTTCTCATCAAGACAAACAATGGAAAAATAATAATAACTGGGGGTCAAAGTCGGTTGGCCTTCAAACCACAATTTGTTTATATTTAAATATTTAATCCATATAATCTGTCCTCCGATGGGTGTCGCGTTCTACTCTACCCATTTGACGCATACCTGAAAAATTATTATATAGGTTAGGTTAGGTTTATTACGAATTTAAAAAATCTGATGTGGACACCACACGACTTCCTTGTACGCAAGATTAATATGAAGTATAGACTCAATTATAAAATTGCACGTATTTGACGTAATTTGACATTAACATCTATTTTTTATGAAGAGAAATCTAAGCGACTGGAGTAGTGATGTAGGGTTGAAATTATACAGAAATGCAGTCGAGTTGTAAGTTTATTTATTGAAGTCTAATGTCGACGTTTCGCCTCTATTTGAGGCTTCATCAGGACGAACTGAAGGAAGAAACAATGTTAAAAAGGTACAAACAAAATGTTAAAACTACTTACAGACTAAACAGTAAGATGTTTCCACTCAGGAAAATGATTGCTTGCTTGCAATTCTCGAACTTTCCTTCAGGAAGACGCCATTTTATCTAGTTGTGGGCGTGATATCACGTTTTGTGTTTAATAATTTAATCTTTATTAAAAAAAAATTTATAATATTTTTCATGACGTGCTACATTTATATATTACAATTGTTATATAATTTAATGACGAGGTCCTTTTGGCCCAATCATTTTCCTGAGTGGAAACATCTTACTGTTTAGTCTGTAAGTAGTTTTAACATTTTGTTTGTACCTTTGTAACATTTTTTCTTCTCTCAGTTCGTCCTGATGAAGCCTCAAATAGAGGCGAAACGTCGACATTAAACTTCAATAAATAAACTTACAACTCGACTGCATTCCTGTATAATTTCAACCCTACATCTATTTTTATTTTTTGTTATTTTTTGTCCTAATCCATACCAAGCTTCATTACAAAAACCAAAAAGTATATAAGTTTTAAATTTACATATCTCGCTTATACAAAGGGCTAATTTAATAATACTTGATGTACTAGACGCAGAATTTAATTCTCTAATACTCTTATTTGAAGCATTTATTTCTAAAATCAAAATGAAACCATTTTATTCAAGAAAAACTGTTAACAACTTCAGGTAATAAATCACTTCCGGTTAGCCTGTTTTAACCAAAATCTGCTATGTTATTCCAATTAATATAAAAGTCTTATATACTAAATTTGAAAAGTTTTGGATTATATTTTAATATAGTTTTTCATTAAAATTTATTATAGGCTTCAAACTAGATGTTATAGAAGTCCTAAATTCAAAATTTCAACTTTCTACGGCTTACCGTTTTGAGTTATGCGAGATACGTACGTACGTACGTACAGACGTCACGACGAAATCAGTCAGAATGGATTCAGGGATGGTCAAAATGGATATTTCCGTTGAAATCTGGAAACCGAAATTTTTCGCGAATACAATACTTCCTTTACTTTGTACAAGGAAGTAAAAAGCAAGCTAACAAAACTAACTAAACTAATTCTCATACGGGCGAAATTCGTTGGCGTGCAACTTGGTTTGTGTGAAAATTTGACCCCCACTTATTATAATTTTTCCTATGTTTGTCTTGATGAGAAGAATATTTTAACAAAGTTTTATCCAAATCGGAGGTGAGGCAGTACATCGACAACTTTACCAACAGATTTATTTTTGTTTGAATATCTTTTATTGTATTGCATACTCTATGGCTTTTACTTCATAAATTTCATAACTGCGCTAAAAAATAAAAAAAATAAAGTTTCACAAACAATTTCATTTCTAGAAAAATATGATCCCACTCTTGAATCTAGAAGCGTACCGCAGTTATGTTATTGGAGCAAAACGTGCTTGCAACTAAAATAAAACAATGCAATGGAAATATTTTGCGTGAACAGATAAAATATTGCAGATATAAATTTCCTATTCCCGTGTTTGTTATCCTTCGCGTTATTTATTTCTCTAAAATATTCCGATAAATAACTGCAATGCATCATTGTGCATATTCAAAACAGCTGCATAGAAATGCAATTCTCTCTCGCATTTATTCCTCGGAACATAACGGGTGGAACGAAAGTTTGGGGGCAATTTTTACCTCCCGCTACCCTTGGTAACGGAGGTATAGGGATCGTGCTAAAAATCGCATATCGAGATTTTGGTAAATGACCACGTTTTAAAGTCCCTAGGATCCTCCACTCTAACTCAAATACTATCATTCAGTAAATTTTGAAACCTTGTATTTTGAACTTTTTTGCTTTTTTGCTTTAAATTACGTATGTGGTTCTGGCGTAGTTCACAGGTGAATTAATTATTTACAAAAAATATATGAAAGTTACAACAAATATGGTACAGTATAACCACGAAGTACAATAACTATATTTGGAATATACGTAACATTTTGAATTCAACGATATGCTTGACGTGCATTTTTACCTCCCGCTGGCCTTGGTAAGGGAGGTATAGGGATCGTGCTAAAAATCGCATTTTGGTAAATGACCACGTTTTAAGGTCCCTAGAATCCAATTTTAACATTTTCACAATGATGTCTGTGTGTACGTGTGTATATGTGCATGTGTGTATGTGTGGATCCTCCACTCTAACTCAAATACTATCATTCAGTAAATTTTGAAACCTTGTATTTTGAATTTTTTTTTAATGGAAAGAGCCCATTAGATTTTGGTGAAAATCGGATAACCGGAAATGGCACTAGAAGCTCAAAATAGTTTTTCTTCGAAAAATATCTTTAAATGTTATTTTTTCGAGATTAATGTTTTATAAAAATTAAAGATTATTAAATTTTCTATAGTTTGCATTAACCTTTTTCTATATATTTTAAGGATAAGTTTATAAAATTATCTATAATTTAAACCCAGAGCCTACGCTTTAAATAAACAAAACGCAATTATTCAAATGTATGTAACTGACAGATAAATGTAACTATCAAAGAACTAATCATTTCAAAATAATGTTAGTAACTTTTTAAAACGAAACAAGTAAAGTGAACAATAGAAAAAGAATTCAATACAGTTTCCAGCATAAGTAAATATGTAGGGTTGTATTTAGATTAATAAAAATTAACGATTCACAAAAATGTTTAAGCTAATCTTCATTTTTGAATTAGTGAATTCTATTCTATCCCGGTATATCAAATTTAATCTTCATTTTATTATAGCTCCGGTGGCCCAATGGTTAGAGCAACGCTTCATGTCATGAGTGCCCTCTGGGCTCTGGGTTCGAATCCAACTAAGCCATGGATGTGTGTGAATGTGAACCCACTCTGTAATTGGGATTTAATCCTGTTGAGGGGTTTTAAAAAAAGGTAGTTACTTGGATTAGATTAGACTATATTTTAAGAAATAAACTGTCAAAATTAGAGTAAAATTCGCCAATCCAAAAAACTTAATGTTTTTTGTGACTCGGGCTGTAAATGGCGGGAGGTATTGTGTTGGCCACACCAGATTTTTTATATTTTATTTGTCGTTATTTGTCGTTATATGAATCTTTCTTTTTTCATGTCAAACGTACAACAAAATAAAAAATAAAACCAACAAATATTTGATATTTTCTCTTTCGCAAAGTCCCATTATACAAAATAATAGGACCTACCTTAGTAACTTTGTAATACACCACAGTCGGCATCGTCTCTTTTCTTATACTCTTGTCTGACAAAAACTAATGGAATAAATCAGTATAGGACTTATTCCAGGAATCTTATTTACCGTAAACATATTTTACAAGAAATAAAGATAGAATTCTACTTATGAGATTTGCAGTTGCTCTCCTTTGCTACTTAAAAAGCCTGTTTTTGTGAATTTTTGATCAAAGGGTAAAGGAGCATGTTCTTTTGAAAAGGATTTGTAGAAACCTTTGCTAGGATGCTACCATGGGAACAGAAAAAACTGCAATTAACATTTTTATTCCCTGGACGTTAAAAAAGAAATTGGAATGAGAAATTACAAGTTAAAAGCGTCATTTTAAATGTGTTTCGTGAGGGTATACTTTTCTAATAAAAAATACATAAAGACGTTTAAGGTTACTTAACCCAATGTTGCGGGAAATTACTGCACTTAGGCACATGTAATAATATAACTGAATGAATAAAATACTTTTCATATTAAAGATTAAATTGTATTTGTAGCCAGGTTGCAATAATTGGATTAATGAAGTATCCCTTAATTAAGAATATTTATTTGCCATTTTTCGCTGTGTACTATTTTCTCTGTTGAGGCTTTCATTTACATTTTTTTAAATAATATTTGACAAATGACAATAGTGTAACGTTTTTATTTATTTGGGTGAAGTGTAAATATTAGACAATTATCATTAATTAAAGTAAGTGTTTATTAAACTATAAAGAAAATGACTATTACTAATATTAAACAATTATTAAAAAACTAATTAAGTCTAAAACTATAATTATCTAGATAACACTAACACTATTTATTTATTTAACCAATTAACACTACTATTTATTTCCACGATATTACTAATTATTTATTTCACTACGCGTTTCAATCAAATGGGTCGATTCTGTTCACATCTGTAAATCTTACAGATCTGTAAATTTGTAAATAATGGACAAAATCGCAGCGAATTCTGCACTCTTAAGTATAATTTTATATTACTCAACAAAAATAGATGTGTTTTTGTCAGGTTTTTACAGATTTACATATCTGTAAGACTTACAAGTGTGAACAGAATCGACTCATTAGACTGTCGGTCTGTATATTTATATTACTATATACTTATATCATGTTCAACTGTCCGCCTACCGACCTCCACAGCGACTATATACTCAACTGACTCAACAGCGTCTGTATATTCAACTGCTCGGACAGAAGTTACACCTTTCACCTCAATGTCTGACTATTTATGTAACTAACTTTTTTCTTCCACAGCCTCAGTATCACCAACTATCCGTATGCCACAACTTTTCAACACCAATGCCGAATATCCACTCCAACTCGCTGTTACTGTCCTTGTATACTTAGCTTCATAATACTCGTCAACACTACCGAGTATTCACTTTCACAGCTATCCCAATATACCAGTAATTTTCAGAGTACCTACTCCACTCGACACTTTACTGCATATGCTCACTACGATATTGCTGTGCTTCTCAAACTCACTAACACTCTATGTGAACATCTTTATGTCTCTGAATGTAACTAACTCCCGAGCATAGCTACGTCCCTTTTATACAGTTGCCATTATCTTCTAGAAAAGCGCTAGAATGTTCGACCGCATAATAACAATGAACACAAAAGGTTCAGGTGACCGGAAGTAATTAAACGCGTCGCGACCTGTTTGCTTACGTCGCCCGGCTACTAGCGCGATTACGTCATCGCTATAAATAGACACTCGCTTACACGTTACAATAGTTAGTGTATTTATTGCTGTCATGCCAATCTCAAATAACAAAATATCACCAAAAATCGTTTAAGAATGAAGCTCCTTCTAACATCAATATACGTGCTAGAATGTGGCATTCTAATTCCGAAACAGAGCAAATTAAAATTCTACCCCAAACAACTATAAAGTGTGTCTGTTTTTATAAAGCTTTATATACTATTCCATGTATGTACAACATTAAATTTCATTGTATAGGTCTTCCTTCATAAATCAATAAAAATACCTCCAAAATTCCAGCTCATCTTTCACTTCTTATCCTCATTTATCCTCCTTTCATTTCTTATCACCGCCAACTCGATCTCTAAATCCTTCCACATGTCAGTGGTCTTTGATCTGAGATGTTCGATTGTCTAGTCGAGACGATGGGAATTGTTTGCTCACAGCTCACTAATGATTATAAAATAGGAAAACATGTCCGTGAAAAAGTGCTGCGGCGATTGGTGATAGATAGGTGATGTATGTGCTATGGCCTCAAATACGAATAATCAGATGATGGATGGATATTACGGTAAATTTATGGGACGGGTTAGCTCTTATAGTTCTTAAACAAAGTAAGAATGTTCGATACTGCAGTACGAAAGATATCGTGAGTTATTGTATTTTTAGAGGAATCGAATTTTACTCTAATTTTGACAGTTTATTTCTTAAAATATACTCTAATCTAATCCAAATCCCTCAACAGGATTAAATTCAAATTACAGAGTGGGTTCACATTCACACACATCCATGCCTTAGTGGGATTCGAACCCAGAGCCCCAAGGGCACTCATGACATGAGGCGTTGCTCTAACCATTGAGCCACCGGAACTATAATAAAATGAAGATTAAATTTTAAATACAGGGATAGAATAGAATTCACTAAGCCAAATATGAGGATTAGCTTAAATATTTTTGTGAATCGTTAATTTTTATTAATCTAAATATATACCTACATATTTACTTATGCTGGAAATTGTATTGAATTCCTTTTCTATTGTTCTATTTACTTTTTCCTTTTTAAAACGTTACTAATATTATTTTGAAATGATTAGTTCTTTGATAGTGACATTTATCTTTGAATAACTGCGTTTTGTTTGTTTAAAGCTTAGGCTCCGGGATTTAAATTATAGATATCATCATCGTGAAAATGTTAAAATTGGATTAGGGACCTTAAAACGTGGTCATTTACCAAAATCTCGATATACGATTTTTAGCACGATCCCTGTCCCTATACCTCCCTTACCGATAGCGGGAGGTAATAGAAAAATGCATTGTTTATTCAGAAAAAATGTATTGTTCACTAGATACAGACAAATATGTAAATTTTGCAGTTTTTTACTTACCGCTACCCTTGGTAAGGGAGGTATAGGGATCGTGCTAAAAATCGCATATCGAGATTTTGGTAAATGAGCACGTTTTAAAGTCCCTAGAATCCAATTGTTAACAGTTTGACGATGATGTCAGAGTGTATGTACGAAAATCGTTTACTTTACACGCTACCTGCAGTGCATCGGAGTATTAAAAAAAATTAAAGTATTGGGGGATCACTGTAAATATTGTTGTATTTGATAAACTTTCTGTAGCCTCAGAAAAATTCTCAGTTTTCAATAAAACAATTTTGTTTTGACAAACGTTAAGCGTTCCTGAATTAATAGTCTCTTTTGTCGTTATGTGAATATCATCTTCAAATTTAGTTTAAAAGGCCTTGATTTTCATTTCTCATACAAAAATAAGAACAACTTATTATTTATTCGCGGAAATTAGCGACCTATACTAAATTATCTACTTGTGGGTGAAATATGTTCACTCAATAAACATATTTTATCTCAGTTAAGGTGCATTCACAAATGAAAATTAGGTTTATGGTTTTTGTTTAGGTTTAAGTAAGTCATTCATAAATGTAAGTTTAAATTATCTGAAAAGTAGTTTTGATATGTACAGACATATGTGTAAACGCTTCAAAAACAAGATTAATATATCGGTAGAGCAGTACTCAACAAGACACCTGTGCGCCGTGACTCTGTCATTGGCATTATTGGTTATATTTCAGCAATTATTAAGTTATGACAGTCTCCATGTTCTTCTCGTATATGTTTAAAAAGCCGAAACCAAGTGGATACTAAATAAAGATGGGTGTATATATCTATATCATTTTAGACTCGTTCTCATTGGTGAAGTTTGTGACGTCAAACTAAATCATAAACCTAAAGTTTGGACCTTGCAATGTTTAGCTTTATGATTTGGATTTAGAGACCCTAAATTCTGAAGTGTGAATGGAGTCATTACATAATATGCGGCCAAAGTCTTTAAATCTAAAGTATAAACCATAAATTTAAACCTAATTTTCATTTGTGAATGCACCTTTACTGCATTTCCTACAAAAATAATTGTCTGTATTCTTAAAATAAATAAGTTAAACGGAGTAGAAAACATTTTACGTTGCAAATGAAAATCTTAATGTTAAAATTACATGCAAATATAAATACAAGAAAACTTCTCGTGCACAAAATTGTTTTATAATTCAGTGCTTCAAAAAAGATGAAACTAGAAACTACAGCGTCGTTTCTCCTTGCAAAACAAGAGAGATAAAAATTCTACCCAGTAGATCACTGTAATCCTCGCGCTGCTTCCATAAACCTGTAACCCGTAACTAGATTACTGGCGTTTTTCTCCCAACTGTCAGGTTCGACTGCAAGCACAGCCGATATCTTCATTTGATTTGGAATTGCATTTTTGCGGGAGAGAACTTCCAATATAAACTGCGAGTAATATGGCAGGTGGTGTAGTTTGTCGTGACAAAAAGTATGCGAGATGTTTTATTAACAAACGATGTAAGTTATAGTACAGGTGTCTCACTTTCCATGTTTTTTTAAGGTATCTCGGGTAATATTAACGATAGATTAAAACCGTTTATTGAAAATAGTCTCGTTTTATACTTTTAATGATATATAACAAGTATATCTTCTTGAATAAGAGATGAATTATTAATTTATAGGGTTGAAAAAAATTAAAAATTATTAGAAACAAATGAAAAAATCTATTACAGATCATCATTTGCATAATTCTAATAGTATTTGTTTCAATTTAGCTCATTTTTACCTCCCGCTACCCTTGGTAAGGGAGGTATAGGAATCGTGCTAAAAATGACCACGTTTTAAGGTCCGTAGAATCCAATTTTAACATTTTCACGATGATGTCTATGTGTATGTGTGTGTGGATCCTCCACTCTAACTCAAATAATATCATTCAGAAAATTTTAAAACCTTGTATTTTGAACTTTTTCTGTAATGCAAAGAGCCCGTTAGATTTTGGTGAAAATCGGATAACCGGAAATGGCACTTTACTAGAAGCTCAAAATAGTTTTTCTTCGAAAAATACCTTTGAATGCTATTTTTTCGAGATTAATGTTATTATAAAAATTAAAGATTATTAAATTTTTTATAGATTTGCATTAATACTTTTTCTATATATTTTATGGATAAATTAATAAAATTATCTATAATTTAAATCCCAGAGCCTACGCTTTAAACAAACAAAACGCAGTTATTCAACTGTATGTAACTGACAGATAAATGTCACTATCAAAGAACTATAATCATTTCAAAATAATATTAGTAACGTTTTAAAAAGAAAAAAGTAAATAGAACAGTAGAAAAGGAATTCAATACAGTCTCCAGCAAAAGTAAATATTTAGGTATGTATTTAGATTAATAAAAATTAACGATTCACAAAAATGTTTAAGCTAATCCTCATTTTGGATTAGTGAATTCTATTCTATCCCGGTATTTAAAATTTAATCTTCATTTTATTATAGCTCAATAGTTAGAGTAACGCCTCATGTCATAAGTGCCCTCGGGGCTCTGGGTTCGAATCCAACTAAGGCACGGATGTGTGCGAATGTGAACCCACTCTGTAATTGGAATTTAATCTTGTTGAGGGGTTTAAAACAAATGTAGTTACTATATTTTAAGAAATAAATTAGAGTAAAATTCGCTAATTCAAAAATAAGGATTAGCTTAATCTTTTATGTGACTCGGGCTGTATAAATGGTGCGAGGTATTGTGTTGGCCACACCAGATTTTTTCAATTTATTTACTTCAAAATAATAATAAACCATTTTTTTCAGATTGTGTCAAAGCCAACTGTAACGTCGATAAATAGTAATATAACTAACCCGAAAATAATTGGTTAAGAATAATTTTGAGAACATAATTAATAGATATAGAATCAAAATGAACAAATGATGATCTGTAATAAATTTTTTCATTTGTTTTTTAATAATTTTCAATATTTTTACCCCAAAGGCATTTATGTTTATTAATGTTTAAAACAAAAAAATGTAGATTTGTTATACATCATTGAAAAGCTTATAGATTTAACAAAAAGACGAGACTATTTTCAACATAGGTTCCCATTTAAAAAATCATAAGTTTGTATTATATATCGAGAATTATTAAGTTTTAAAAAAATCAAATTACGCCATTCTTTTAGGGTAAATTTTTTGTAAAAACAATTTTTCTCTAACTGACATAATAAATAAGATATGATAGATTTTCAAAATGAGATAAAAGCGTGTTTTTGCCTTTAGCTCAGAAACAATAGAAGATCGAAAATTCCTGTGGTGACTATTAAACTTTTCTCTTATAACTAGTACCTAGATCTCCCTATTTTTCTAGCTGACAGTTTCGCTTACAATAGGTTTGTATCTTGTACCTTGTCTCTTGTGTTTAGTTAGTTTGAAACTTGTGTATGTATGTTCTCGTCTTCTCGTTCGCTGAGATACTTGATATGTTGTATGGATGTATAGTTGCAGAGAAGGCTGAAGTAGGCCGAGTACAATGCATCCGTTAGGAGACAGTGGCGTAGGGGAGAGAATTATTAAAGGGGGCTTGGGAATTAATTAAAGGGGAGGGAGTTTATAAATAGGGTGGTTATGTAGTGAATAGCGACGTAACGAATTTTTGTTTGGATAAGTCAGCTACGATACTATTGTTAAGGCCCACTTTTACAATTGATGGATAAACTATGGTATAGCTATCGGAGGTATAACTTTATCCTAGCAATTATACCTACGATAAACAAGACTGTCTTTTACAATGCATTTTTATCTGTCAGATAGTTATACCAGGAATTACGTTAAGGGCCACTTTTACAATCATTAGATAAACCTCGTATAACGCTATACCAGGTATAAAATAGGAAATTGTATTTTACAAACCTCGGATAAACCTTAGATAGAATAAACACCAGTATTTCTTATCCCATTGAAATCGGTCGTATAAACCTCGGATAACTTTATCCCTGGTTCTTATGGTTACCACGTAAACACAGACGATGTGTTGTTATTCATACGTTTGACAGATGTCAATAAAGTATTTCATCATCACTGTCAGAATAAAAAATAACATTTATATCATCTAACATCGTGAAAAATGCAAAATAAAAGGCAGAAATAATGACAATATTGAAGAAAAATACTGTAACACGAAGGAAATTTTATTTTGTCAATACCAACCTATAGTGATTTAACATAATTCCTATCTGACAGATAAAAATGCATTCTAAAAGACAGACTTGTTTATCGACGGTATAGTTGCTAGGATAAAGTTATACCTCTGATAGCTATACCATAGTTTATCCATCAATTGTAAAAGTAGACCTAAATCACTTTAGGTTGGTATTGGCACAATAAAATTACCTTCTTGTTAGACTATTTTTCTTCAATATTGTTATTTCTGCCTTCTAATTTGCATTTTTCACGATGTTAGATGATATAGATGTTATTTTTGCTTCGGACAGTGATGTTGAAATAGTTGATTGACATCTGTCAAACGTATGAATAATAAAACATCGTTTGTGTTTACGTGGTATCCATAAGAACCATAGGGATAAAGTTATCCGACGTTTATACGACCGATTTCCATGGGATAAGAAATACTGGTGTTTATTCTATCTGAGGTTTATCCGAAGTTTGTAAAATACAATTTCCAGTTTTATACCTGGTATAGCGTTGTACGAGGTTTATCTTATGATTGTAAAAGTGGCCCTAAATCAAATTTTATTATAACAAATGGTAAAAAATAAGGAACCTTCATATAAAATATGTCCACGTGCCTGAGTGTCAAGTCGCGAATCTGGGGAACCGGGTTCAATCCCGACCGACGCCAAATATTTCGAAGTGTAAATAGCACAAAATTTACCCCTATGGTCAGCAATGTGTGCCCATGTGCAAATATTTCATCATTACCGATATCTATGTACAAAGCAGATTGGCACACCCAAAAATGGGTAATAAGCCGTGATGATATATTTATTTATTTATTTATACAAAATATCAATGGGTTTGCAAGGTTTGAAATTACATTACAAGTTCTGAAAATTGATCCAGTCGCCTAATAGCACAATTTATGTTAGAAAGTGGCCATCTCTTATTCCATATATATATATTTTTTTTTTTTTTGATAACAAGTTGCAATTAGTTTGAAGTCAGATTTACTTAAGTAAAGTGCCGTTATTAGAAGAAATCTCGGGATAATTGGACAAAACTTGTAACAAATTTATGACAATGTTACAACTAACTCGAAATGTCACTGACAGTTACATTTATTTCAATAATAGCCTACTTCTTTTTAAGCTGATTATAAAACTATTGAAGTGTAATAGTATGTACACTATTATTCACGAAAGATGACTATTCAAGGTCATTTGTTCGAAGAAAGAATACACATCATTTTACAGCAATAGCTTAGCAACATTTTGTATTAGAATGCAATGAAGTTATCTACAAGTAATATTATATCAGACGGCTCACAAATGACCTTGAATAGTCATCTTTCGTGAATAATAGTTTAGATATAAATGGCAAATTTAGAAAATCGCTATTCATTTTTTTTTTTTAGGTATATGTATAAATGTTTGTTAAGAATACTTTTCAACTCTTTGTCTGCAAGAAATAAAAAATTTAAATTGATATCTCAATTACCTCGGATTTACGGACTAACATGATTCGTTTATTAATAGCCACTGGTATTACAATCCTTTTAATTAATGTACTTAGTATATGTTTTAACAGAGTAAATGTTACACGTCGAGAAGAATTTAGTGGAAACTTTCGTAGTTGTTTTATTTATATATAAAAGTTTACAAATAGAATTGCAGTGGAAGTGCAGAAGTACACATGTAAATAATTTATTTTACACAGTGTTTAATTAAGTTTCATTGAAGTACGTATTCTTTTCAAGAAAGTTTATTTGTTCTCAAATTTAATTAAAAATACCAGTCTGTGTTACTTTGCTGCCTGGTACATATATCTGTTTCTTTACATTTTAAAATATAGATTACAGTAGGTACATATATTGAATGGAAGTTCATTATGATATTTTCAGTAATAATATAACAAGAGAGAGAATAAATTGAAAATTATTTGACAGATCTTTCGTGGCTATTGCCAAATGGCAACAAGTTTGAGAAAGATACTGGAGAATTATTTTCTAATTTATCGAACTCTCGAATTATATTTAATTAGATTTTTTTTGATCCACAAATTTGTTTCAAACGGAATTAGACTTTTATGCTTTGTAATACCATATACTGTCGTAATTTACTAGCTACATTGATCATTTATTTATATGGTGCAGTTGGCAAGTCTGTTTTGACAACTAAAACACAACTTTGGCCAGGCAAAATAAATATAAATAATCCGAAATTATATTTATAGTTACTAATTATGGTACTTTTCGAAGTGGTTTCAATAATTTTTTAGTTTATTTCATGATCAGAAACGGCACTCGCTCATTTTACTTATGTATTGATAGCTATTTGACATATGTCAACAAAAATAAAAGCTACAAAGATTATTCCCGGGAATAATCACTAGAGCTTTATTCATATATAATATCATAAGTGATAAATTTTTGCCGGAAAAATTTTCAGATTGTTACGAGAGCTGGTTGCCTAGCAATTTATTGAGTGGCATTGAAGTCACGAGTTATCACACGAGTGTTTTTTGATCAATGTCACGAGATAAATTGGCAACAGCCTGGAGTAAAGCAATCGGAAAATTTGTACAGGATAAAATTTAACCACGAATGATATTCGGATGACTATTTCCAAAATAAAAATCAGGTAATCATTTATAATTTTTTTTCTTGACAATAATGTTCTAATTTTTATTGTGTTTTGAGGTGTTATATTTAAGTTTGCTTTTTCAACGTTTTAAGTAGATTCCTGTCCGAATCGACTCGTTTTTAATAAAAACTGATGACACTAAAAATATACACACTTTGACAATATGTTTCTAAAACGTCAAAAAAATTTCGCTTATTAAAACTCACTTGTAAAAATACGACATCTTATTGGCTTAAAGGGTGCGATAAAAATTTTGTGTCGGTGTTTTGTCGAAATTAAACTTGACAACTAAGTAGAATCCTGAATTTGGATTGCCTTATAAATTTATGAGTGAAATAGTCTCAGTATAATAATGACAGGATTGATTGGTTAAAATGCAGACACGTGACATACAATGAAGCAATTCATTGGTTTTAAGAAAGGTTAAAAAATAATCAAAGAAATGTTTTTGCTTTTAAACTATAAACAACGAAAGTTAAATTTTTAAAAAAATAAATGGTTTAGGAATGGTGATCATTATTTTTCATATTCACAGTAGAATAATGGTGTCCATTATGTTAAAATTGGACTTCAAGCTGTATAAAAGTTTAAATAAAATTATTTGTTTTTAAAATATTCGAGTTTTCATTAGCCTTACCCAATTCATACTACTTTTAAGCATTATGCTTTACTTTTTTAGAAATTCAAAATCCATCGTGCAGTAAATGAATGTAGAAAATATCGATGCAATGAAACGAAGCCACATCTATAAAATAATTTAAACGTCAACTTTCATTGGCTAGTCATACCATACCAACATGAATGTACAGAAAAAACTAAATTTAGGTAAAACAACTTTAATGCCACACTTGTATTGATGATGCTAGCTCTGTAATGTGTAACGCAGACCCCATTCACAACTTGTAACTCATAAGGATCACAGCAGTTCTGAATACAATTAGAAGGCGCCTTTTATTTTGATATTTCCATCCTACAGAAAAAATTCTTCCTCTCCGCCACTGTGTGCCAAGTGTTCCTGCACGTTGGTCAAGTGCTGTTGTACCTGTACGTTGCAGGTTGCCTCTGCTTACACTACTGACTACCGTCTACCCGCTCGCAGAGGCAGAATTACGGTTACTTTACAGTTTACACAAAGTGAAACAACATAGCTCTTCACTTTACTGCTCCTCTGCTCTCTGTGAGTACGTTCGGCATTAACATTTTGAGCGCTCAGAGCCGTCGATTGCGTTCGGCATTGACATTAGAGCGATCTGTAGCGTTCGGCATTAAACTCGCTAAGCATATTGAGCTCGCTCTGTGTGCTCGGTGACCAAGCGCCGAGCACACGGAGCTCTCAAATCTGAGCATGCGTATAAGCCTTTAACTCAACTGTCATGTGGCACGTCAGTTAAAAATTTCATTTCCCCGTAAATACTAGCAACTCAACTTAATTCCGGCGGAGGATAGTTCTCAAAATTCTGTACCGTGCTCTCGCCTAATAGTTCTAAGATATTTTGACTCATTTATAACAAAAAGTTTTAAATATGAACAACAATTTATTTACGTTAAAGCATGTTTTATAGAAACATTACAAAAACATGTTGAAAATGAACATAAAGATGTAGAATATAGGGAAGTTAGAAATAATATTTTGTACAAATTACTCAATATTCATATAACCTTTTTCATAAAGCTTGTACGGTGAAACGTAATTTCATTTTTACCTACTAAAAAAACGTATAAAAATATAATATTTTAACACATGTGAAAAACTATTAATTCATTAATACACGTTTTACTCCTGTACTATTCCTGTTCCTAGTTACATATTTGTGCATTATAAATTTCCCGCTTAACATATGAATCTGGAGCGTTCGGCATTAGCATTAACATCTGTGAAATCCGTCACGTGACCTATGAGCTCTGAGCCATCCGTAGATTTCAATGCCGAACGTACCCTGTATAGCTCTGTTTAGAGCAGAAGTTAACTCTCGACCTGTTGTGGTTGCGAATGATAAGAGACTTAATAAGCTTTGCTAATGAATGCAGATATGTTAGCTAAAAGATTTAATGGAGAAGTTAATAAGGAGGAACTATTTAGCTAATGAATGCAATTGCAAACTAAAGTTTATGTGAATCTAGATTTCGACAAAATGTATTTCAGGATATATTAGACTGGTTTTAATTGACTTTTGCAGTTGGAGATTTTTAGAAGATGAATAGTATGCGTCTTTAATACCTGCGAATAAAATATTTACATATAGGGTGTCACTGAAATATTGTCTCAACTGTTTTCACAGCCTGCCTGATATCATGGCCACGTTAATAGGCTACTTGCGTGGTACTGAAAATCTGATATCTATCACTAAATACCTAAAGTAAAGTTGAAAATGTATGTAAAAATATAAATTTAATTTTTAGAAAATTATATGTTTTTTAATAAATTAAGAAAGAAGATTTTGTTTGACGTCATTATTTTGAACTGGAGAAAGGGAAGCATATTTAAGAATGTAACCTGTAGATGGCGAGCGAGTGCGAGTTTTAATTTGATTTTGACATTAGTTCATTTTTCTGTTTACAATTTGCGTGGTTTCTGTTACTTTTATTACGTATTTTGATTTGTTAAGCAGGATTTTGAAGGATTTTAACTTAGCTTATACTCGTACAAGCTTAAAATGACAAACAAAAATATTAACCTCCAAACTATTATTCAAACGTCAAACAGATGATCTGTCATGTTTAAATTACCCGCACATGCCGTTCCTATTGGACGTACCGATGTTATTGCTTTACGGCCATTCATTGGTTCGGCGTAATTCTACGTCATACATGGCGGTAATTTAAATATTAAAATTTCATTAATTTTTTTCTGGCCAATTAATGAAAATTTTGCGAAAAGAAAAAATATGGGTAGCAAGTTTTTATCGTCTCTTCAAAAATATTAAATAAAAATCTAATGTGGCAAACACCAAACCTCCCGCTATTTAATTTTTATTAATTTAAATATTTATACATACTTACATATTTAGTTATTGCGGAAACTGTATTAAGATCCATTCCATATAACTATGGTTCTATTTACTATTTTCTTTTTAAAACGTTACTATTATTAATTTGAAATGATTAGTTCTTTGACAGTGACAATTTATGTGTCAGTTACATATATTTGAATAACTGCACAACCAAGGAGTTTTGTTTGTGTAATTTTATAAATCTATCCATAAAATATACAGAAAAAGTATTATGCTGCAATTCTGAACAAATGTGTAAGTCTTACAGATCTGTAAATCTGTAAATAATGAACAAAATCGCAACGAAAGATGCCACTCTTATGTATAATTTTATATTTATCAACGAAAATAGATGTGTTTTTTTCATTTTTTGTGCAGATTTACAGATCTGTAAGATTTACAGATTTGTTCAGAATTGCAGCCTTAATCCAAATCTGTAGAAAATTTAATAATTTTCAATTTTTATAATAACTATTTTGAGCTTCTAGTAAAGTGCCATTTCCGGTTATCCGATTTACACCAAAATCTAATGGGCTCTTTCCAGTACAGAAAAAGTACATACATACATACATACATACATACATACATACATACATACATACATACATACATACATACACACATACATACACACATACATACACACAGACATCATCGTGAAAATGTTAAAATTGGATTCTAGGGACCTTAAAACGTGGTCATTTACCAAAATCTCGATATGCGATTTTTAGCACGATCCCTATACCTCCCTTAGCAAGGATAGCGGAAGGTAAAAATGCACGTCAAGCATATCGTTGAATTCAAAATGTTACGTATATTCCAAATATAATTATTATACTTCGTAGTTATACTGTACCATATTTGTTGTAACTTTCATGTAATTTTTGTAAATAATTAATTCACCTATGAACTACGTCAGAATCACGTACGTAATTTAAAGCAAAAATCTGTTGTGTTTTAAAATAATAATTGTTCATTTCTACCTCCAAAAATACATACTATATAATTTACGACTCAATTAAATTTACGTATAATACAATACTATTTCCAAGCTAAAATGAAATTACATTTTCCGTCTGTTTTAATATAAAATAATTTTAAACGAAATCTAATTAAGAACAAACATAAAAATTCTTTGTTTTATGTCTCGTGACACAAAAATACTAACCAACTAAAACCATGAAACAGACAATAGAATATCGAGAAACAGAAACATCTGACAGTCGCCACGTGCAAGTTCGTAGTAATAAAACAAAAGTTTCTTTGAAGAGGCACTGCGTTAAACGCTAAAAAGCTATTTCCTGTACAATTTTTAAATGCTGTTTAAACACACTTTGTCGGTCAAGAAAACAAAGATAATTGACTGACTTTTATTTGTCATAAATATGTTATCATAGTTTTAATACTTTTAATGCCCTTTTCACATTAATGTCAGATGTTTAAGGTAGGATGTTTAAGTGAGGCGGACTTTAAGATCTATTGTGAACGCGCAGATACTCACTTTATCATCGCTTAAGACAGAAATTTGCAACTTTGCGATCACGTGATTCTCGCTGCCAACGTAAAGCTGCTAACTATAACCTATAACTGTCATTGCATTACAGGTTTTTTTTTTAAATTTAGTTATTCATCTTCAACTTGGTATGAAATAAGTATGTATACATGTAAAATGTTTTTTTTAAACACATATTCCTTTTACAAAATCTTCTAGACTAACAATGCACTCTGATTTTTTTATTATTTTATATGAAAATTCTTTTAATTTTCAAGCAATTCGTATTATTAAAAAGTAGACTTAATTGTTTTTAGTTTATCTGCATTTGATTTTTAATTTCAATATGACGTCACGGCGACACCTACAGCTACTAGATAATACATAGCTGACTCGTCCGCCATAATGGAGCCAAAATGAACGCAGTAAATAATGAAATAAAGTGCATTTCTTATAAGTTTATGTACTAACTATTTTCCATAATTAAATATAACTTCCATATTTGCCATATTATATATATTTAAAATAATAAAACAAGGAAAAATACGGTTTGTTAAAATTTATGAGGTTAGAGAAAAATATATGTATTGCATAAGTACTTGTAAAAATCATAACCATTTCTCCAATGATTTGCACAATTTGGAGCAGAACAACCCGTCATTATGGATAATTTCTATGATTAATAATACTGTAACACTAATATAAATGATTTAAGTGGTTCCAAAATGGTGGACGAATCAGCTGTAATTTATCTAGTAGCTATAGCAACACCTATTGCTATATCTTTCTCTCGCACAAGCTCTGTAGTAGGCAGCGAGAGAAAGATAGCACTAATGTGATGTTACAGTGACACTGACAACAAACCTCAAATATCTCGCAAAGTAATTATTAAAAAATTGTTAATCGCTATTTATTGAGTGATACTTTAAGTATAAAGAGTACGTTTTATTATTCTAAGTAATCAGCTCGACCCATTGCCATTTTCCACAATTATCTTACTATTTTTGACAGCTGTCATTTCCACAATCAAATATTCATACTAAATTTTATATTCAAAACTGACAATATCCATAACAACATTAACGATTTAAATATCTAGTGTGAACGTCAACAAATCTTTAAGATCATAGATCTTTAAGTCCAACTATCTTAAACATCTAGTGTGAAAGGGGCATATAATCAAATTTTTGAAAGATGTCCGATCAAGGTCATCTCTATCATGAACGAATTAACAAATTGGCATATATGTATCTCTCTAAAAACTAAACGTTTATGACCTACAACAATTAAAAAGTTTAAAGACCATGGCGTCAATAATAATCTGGCTCACATTTTCTATTTCTTTACCATTGATTATGTACTCTCATTTGAAATGAAAATGATTCTTCTACCCATACTAATTGTTCGTAAAGTTTAGAAAATTATCAATAGTGTGACCCACTTTTCTAACGAGTAAAAATGGAAATAATAATGTTTAATTACAGCTTTGTTCTCATTGTGTGTAGTTGTATGAAAATTGACAGATACATGAATAAAAATTGAGGAAGATTCGCAATTAAGATAACATACAAATGATGAAGCAGAGCTCGTTAACCATCGAAAATTTGTTTTTTTTTTTTACAAACGTAGGAATAATCTAAAAAATCTGATGTGGACACCACACGACTTCTTTATTGTATGCAAGACCAACATGAAATATAGACCCATTTATAAAATTACACCTATTTGACGTAATTTGACATTAACATTATTTTTTTTTTCTACTCTTTTGTCCTAATCCATAGCAAGCTTTATTACAAAAACCAAAAAGTATATAATTTTTAAATTTACATATCTCGCTTTTACAAAGGGCTAATTTAATAATATTGGTTGTGCTAGACGCAGAATTTAATTCTCTAATTATTTGAAGCATTTATTTCTAAAATCAAAATAAAACAATTTTATTCAAGAAAAAATGTTAACAACTTCAGGTAATATATCACTTCCGGTTAGCTTATTTAAACCAAAATCTATTATGTTATTCCCATTGACATAAAAGTCTTATATACCAAATTTGAAAAGTTTGGATTATATTTTAAAATAGTTTTTCAATAAAATCTATTATAGGTTGCAAGTAAAACACCACTTCTGGAAATTATGTAATGACCAAAAAGTGAGGTGCACGACTAGATCTTATAGTAGTCCTAAATACAAAATTTCAACTTTCTACGGCTTACCAGTTTTGAGTTATGCGAGATACGTACGTACAAACGTCACGACGAAATTAGTCAAAATGGATTCAAGGATGGTCAAAATAGATATTTCCGTTGAAATCTGAGAACTGAAATTTTTCGCGATAACAATACTTCCTTTACTACAAGGAACTAAAAAGAGAAAATATGAATAAATTTTGAAAAATATATAAAATATAGTTAGTGGGGGAAAAATATTTTTCCCACTCCCAATATCGTAAGGAAGGTTATTAGGACATTGATTGTAGGGATGTATGTTTTTTTTTACTGTCAAGATATCGTTTTCTATTAGCGACTATTACATGTTACATGTATTCTATTTCATTGAGGTTATGGAACTGACAACACAAAATCTTATAGAAATAAACTTATTGTCAATGTGTGAAAAACATTAAATTTAACATAATTTATATTATGGACTTTACGGATAAATGCCGAAATTAATGTTTCGAATTTTAAATGGCACAAAATTGACCCCTATGTTACACTCTCCACGCCAGCAATGAGTGCCCGTGAGGTGACGACTGGTAAACGCCTGCACGGTATAAATATGTCATCATTATCGAAATCTATGTACAAATCAGATTGGCACACCCAGCAATGGGTAATATGCCGTGACGATATATTTATTTATTTATTACGAATATGTAGTTATTCAGCGAAAATTTTGATACATATTAACATTTAAATTACGTTCAAAATTCTATTAAATTTTTTATAAAGTAAATTTCTAAAATAGATAATAAATTTTCGTTATTCATTGATCTAGGTACGTATGTTGGCTTATGAATATTTATGAAAATGTTTTTCTTTTTTATGTAGCAGATTAATTAAAACTGCAAATAGCGTTGCTGATATTTTAATCATTTAACAAAACAAATTTTCATTTGCGTTTTCAGGTAGATATTAAATCATTTATTTACTCTGTAAATAATAACTTCATTATATTTTTAATATCATATTTACTCATGTGCAAATGCATACATTAAACAAAAATTTGTTGTAGGATTAGAGGGCGCATATATTTATTTAAAAATAAATAAACATCAGCATATATTTTAGGTCTGATGTAGTCATGATACAGTATGTTCAAAAAATCCTAACTTGGAGTAGGCTATGAACAAAGAAACGTATGTCAATTTAAAAGTATTTAATTAAATGTCAATTTGACATGATATATTGTCAAAAATGTTATCTAAAGAAATCAAAGCTTTTCTTCTTGACTCTTATTTTAGAAATTGAAATAAATTAGAAAACTGCGAATGGCAATATACTGTATCCTTATTTATTATCTTTTCTCCTTAAAATTATATTTAGTGATTCATTTGAGACGAGACCAGACGACAAATTCATTGTCTCGTATCGTCACAAATTCGTAAAATTATGTCTCGTCTCGAATTTTTTTCGACTCGTTTAATAGAGTCTTGTCTCGATCGAGATTCTCGCCGAGATTAGTAACTGGAATATTTAATCCTTTATTTTAATTGAATATTTAACAGAAAGAACACACATATCGGTACTAAAATAAATAACTTCTTAACAAAATAACTCTGCCCGTAGTATTTAAATTTACAGAAAACAGAGTCTCGCCAAACAATTCTTTAAACTCTCTAAAACATTTCTTCCCATTTGCTATTCCGCAAAAAATCACCTTTCAGTGCATGTAGTTCAATAAAAATATTTGTGTCGCTGGTGGTGATGAATAATTCAGTGGCGTACGAGTGGGTGGGGCGTGTTGACAATGCAGTCATCGCGCCCGCACAGCCCTTGTTACGCCCCGACGCGACAAGTCACGTGACAAGCGTACACTGCAGCCCTAATGAAATATTTTCTATACCATCACAGAACAGAGGATGTTTACAGTAAAGCCGATGTTTACGAATGTTTTATATTGATTTTGCAATGGGAGATAATGGCTCTTTTTGTAAATAATATATCATTGTGTTTATTCGTTTATAGTTGAACTCAACAATGTGCTGCTAAGTTTCACCGTAAAGGTTAAAGGTTCAAATTATTCTTTAAGACCAAAATTTCTATTCATAACAAAATAAATATTTTAATCATAAACGTAGGGGGTCGCTTTTGAACTATTGGGAATAAGAAATTTGAACATCTTTAAAATAAAATGTTTTTTCACCTTCCGTCACCTTTAAGGTAAGGAAGGTATTATCTTTGGTCAAAATATTCGATGATGAGTTTTTAATCAATAAGCACGTTTTAGGGTCCCTAGAATACGAATTTATAATTTTAGACACCTTATTACTTAATACTTTATTAAAGGGAATCTATTTTACTATCAATATATATATATATATATATATATATATATATATATATATATATATATATATATATATATATATATATATATATATACAGGCTGATTCATCGGTCTGTCCTCTCTTTATAACTCTTTTATTTTATGTCAGACAGAAAACCTCTTCAAATAAAATTTATATGATATATTATTGTCTATGTACGTATCATATGCATTTGTATACAGGGTGCTCCATTTAAGTGCAACAATATGTAACTTTATATTTGTTAATGGAACAGCATATATATATATATATATATATATATATATATATATATATATATATATATATATATATATATATATTGTGTAAGATTCTTAATTTTTTCTTCATATTTATATTTATGTAAGACGGGATCGCGTGAGGAATAATTTGGTGCATGAAAAATGTATGGTTAGGAAGAATGTTGTTAAGAGAGTAGGAATGAGCCAGTTGAGATGGTTTGGTCATGTGGACATAATGAAGAGTGAACGGCTTGTAAAGCGTATATATCTTGATGAAATTGAGGGTGTAAGTGGATGGATGTGATTGATAAAGTACTAAAAGAGAGAAAGTTTCCGAGTGGAAAGAGAAGAGCGTGTATGAATGCGATTATGAATGTGACCGAGGCGAAAGAAGTGTGCATAGACAGGAATGTGTGGCGATGGATGATTGTTTCGTAACTATTATAGTGGTCCGGTTGCGGTATTTCGCTACCGAAAATCGCTTACTTTAATATGTTAAGAGTGAGGAATATATATGTTGTATGATGTCAGGTTAGTAAGAATGTTGTTGAAAGAGAGAGTGATTTTTTTTGTGTGATGTTATTTTTATTCTTTCGGGTTTGTGCTAACCCACTAAGTGGGAAATACGTGATTTTATGTATGTATGTATGTATGTATGTATGTATATATGTATGTATATTTATATTTATTTATACACAAATACACATTTACATTATTATACAGTAATAAATATACCTATATTATAACGGATAACTGGAATCTATAAATCTGTTTGGAATCCTTTCCTCCTAACAGATGATTTATACGACATATGTTTGGATACTTGTATTCATAGTGAAAAGGAGTATTTGAGTGTTAATTAATTAAGTGGAATATATAGTCCGAGGTTGGTTTCTAGAAACGCTAGCATTAGAGAGAAATTTTTTACGTAATCAATTAGCATTTCGAACGGAAGCATCGAAGGTAGTTTTGTCGCAACATCATTCCTAATTTATTTAAATATGGCAAGTGTGAAACTCATTACAAATGTGAAAAGGTTACGAAGGTCTGCCGAGAACGTTAGAACGGAGTTTTAATGCTTGATATTGGATAGCAGTGTACATTTAAAATTGAATAGAGCTTTCTTAAAATAGTTGCCTTTGAAGTATTAACATTTTGTGAATAGTTTTGTTAACAATCTTCCAATTACAGAAAATTTGCAAGTATCGTTTTAGAATTAGACAGCTATTCGCGTAATAATTAATGTTTAGAGAGAAGACGGCAATTTTCGACAAATAGCAAGAAAATTTGGTATTAGAACAATTATCTAATGTTAGATGAAATAATTGTTATACAGGATGTTCTATTTAAGTGCTACACTATTGCTATCTCGATCTCGAGAAGTATAAGAAATAAGAAGTTCGTTAAATTAGCAAACAATTTCTAAATTATATGACTATTAAAATGAACAAAACAATTTTTTTTCTTAACCAGTGGTTCTCAAAAAAACCTACCGTTTTTATTAGCTTATTCGATTCAGTATTTTTTCTGAATTCATCGATATTCATATGTAATACTCTATTATTACAAAAATTTTGAGAAAAATGTAAAATTATTAATGTAGGTATCATTTTTATTCAAATATGATTATACAAAGAATGCTATGGAAAAAACAAATAAATCAAATGAAGAAATAATTACAAAAACTTTTATAATTTTCTTTAAGTTGTGAATAATTATTATTTAAACAATATAAAATACATAAATAATATTAACAATTGTTTTATTGATTTATTTGTTTTTTCCATAGCGCTCTTTGTATAGTCATATTTAAATAAAAATGATACATTATTAATTTTGCATTTTTCTTAAATATTTTGTAATAATAGAGTATTACATATGGATATCGTTGAATTCAGAAAAAAATACTGAATCGAATAAGCAAATAAAAAAATAGGTTGCCATTTAAAATAATAAAATAGTACCCCGTATTTTGAGAACCACTGGTCTAAAAAAAATTCTTGTTTCGCTCATTAAAGTGGTCTTATAAAATAGAAATTGTTTGCTAATTTAACCGACTTCGTATCTCTTATACTTCTCGAGATAGCAATTGTGTATCACTTAAATGGGGTCTCATTAACCCCTGTGGTGCACTCTCCACGCCAGCAATGAGTGCCCGTGAGGTGACGCCTGGTAAACGCCCGCACGGTACAAATATGTCATCATCATTACCGAAATCTGTGTACCAAGCAAACTGGCACACCCAGCATACGCCGTGATGATATATTTATTTATTTTATTTTAAATGGAACACCCTGTATAGCTCATAAATGTATCTTTTATTATCTATTTATACAAAACAATTATCTACATTTTGTTTTTCATTTCAGATGCGATTGCGTCGCCAGCATGCGTGAGCGGCGTCGTAGGCCATGGCCACCTGCGCTTCGCATTTCCCTGAAATTCCGGGAGACCTCAACGCTGGTGTAGACAACCAACCCGCCGAGTGCAATGGCAACGCAGAGCAATCAGCGTCTGTTGCCAAAACAGACGCTGCTGTCTCCACGACAGAGGTATGAACACTGATTACTGTTTTCTATCCTCCACACTAGCCATTGAGATGATAATAATAACCTTATTAACATTGATGTCTGATATGTGTTTTCTGTGGTATAATCAATCGATTTACGTCATCAGTAGAAAGTTACTGAACTTTTTAGCTAATTTATATGAGACTGGATTGTTTTATGTTGTGATTGTTTTCTATAATGCATGTCAAAGTAAAATAATATGCTTGATTACAACAAAGAAAATTTGATTACAGTAATGAAAATAACTAATTATGCAAAAGACAGATTATTGTCACAGTATATTGTAAAAATTAGGATTTTTTTCTTTTAACTTTTTTCATAATATTAATCAGGGCACACCCAGAAAATATTTCTCATATGGCCCAAGAGTTCTAGTTATACCACTGCACCGTACAACTCAACCAGTCTCAAATAACAGTCCTCGTTGATGTGACTAGCATTGTTTTAGCTTTCTCAATCGTTTATTGATTATTTTAGAGAAAAATGTTTCAAATAAAAGATGTGTGGAATTAATTTTTGTATAACTGTTGTTTAAAGTATTGACCTCTGTGAATCGTTTATGGATTAAAGGAAGAACGTTTTTAAATAATAAACCCATAAAAGTCTAATTCTCATTGTTCAAATTTATTGACAGAATTTACCGATCAGTGTCGGTCATTTAATGACCATTTTCAGGGTACCGGTTTGAACATTACGAAAGTATAGAAGAACTATACGAAATAAAGTTAAAAGTAACATTAAGATGACTTTTACGGGTTTATTATTTAAAAATCCTTCTTCCTTTAATCCATAAACGATTGAAAGAGCTAAAACAATGCTAGTCACACAAGCGAGGACTGTCACGTTAGACTGGTTGGGATGTATATACAGACTGTCCCAGAACGGGCTTGCGCTATCGATATTTTAAAAACTATTCAATTATTTTACGAAATATTTGGTATCTAGGGGTTTTCTGACATGCCCGTTTCAACTAAAATATTTTCAAAACAGTCGCACTTCCGGTTTAATCGGAAGTAGACCCTAACTTTCTTATTTTAAATGGAATGCTATATTTTTTATTTTACCATTGAATTCATTTTACATATGAAACCATAAAAATATTTGCTCATGATCAACCACTTCCGGCGTAATTAAACTTTTTTGATCTTTTCACTAATAACGATCACTTTTTTATCACTCTATATCTCGAGAATGGAATCGAATTTCTATAATCTGTAAAAACATTTTTATAAAGAAAGCTTTTGTATACACTACCATAAATTAATAATCAACAATTTTTGAAAATTGTAATTTCTACGTCAACGTAAATTTGAGGTTCACAAATTCAAAAAACTCAATTTTTTTAAATGGAACACCCCTTTTTTATTATTTAAATGAATTCTTCGTTGAAAAATAGGGGTAGTTTGTGTAGCATGTCCTATGGTGAAAGTTTTTTAGTAATATGAAAAATATTTAAATTGCATTTATTTGCATTAGTTATTAAATTTAATTTAAGTTGGGCATGGTGGAAAAAAAGGAAAATTATGTTTAATTGCTATTTATTAGTTATTATTTAAATGAATTTTTATGAATTACTATCATATTAAATTTAAAATACGAAGTAAACAGAAATAGAGTATATATATATATATATATATATATATATATATATATATATATATATATATATATATATATATATATATATATATATATACATAAAGCTAAAACAAAATGTTCACAGCCAACTAACTAGACTTATAAATAAATACTAACACATGCAATTTAAATATTTTCCATTTTACTAAAAATCTATCAACTTTCAACAACAGAAATTTCACATAGAAATTACAATTTTCAAAAATTGTCGATTATTAATTTATATTATTGTAAACAAAAGCTTTCATTATAAAAATGTTTTTACAGATTATAGAAATTCGTTTCCATTTTCGAGATATAGAGTGATAAAATAGTGACCGTTATCAGTGAAAAAATCAAAAAAGGTTTAATTACGCCGAAAGTGGTTGATCATGAGTAATTTCTTTATGGTTTCATGTGTAAAATCTTCTGCTGAATTCAATGGTAAAATAAAAAATAGCATTCCATTTAAAATAAAAATGTTACACTACTGGGACACCCTATATATATGTATATATATATATATATATATATATATATATATATATATATATATATATATATATATATATATATATATATATATATATGTAAATCAATGACTGTCAAATAACTTCAACAAAACGTAAGTTCCTTTAAATGAAATTATTTTATACATTGTAAAATTATTTGTATTTCAAATCTTACACAAACTGACAAGGATAGCCAATAATGTTTGTAGCAGACTCCTCTTAAGTGAGAGATAGGGCATCAGCAGTATATTTATTTATAGATATATTGTAAAAAGGACCATTATTATGTTTTTCTGCTTCAAAATACGCTATCAAATTAGCTACCAATTCCTGACTGCCGAGATAACACCTTAGGCACATCGACATGGTTTCAGTACTCACATTATCCAAATTAACAGGAAAATATTACAAAATCCTCTTTCTTTCTTTCTTTCTTCAAAGACACCAATTTCAATCAAAAATGAATGTACTTATACAATCAAATTGTCAAAGTCTTACCAATAGGAGCATAAGAAAGAAAAAATATGTTTAAAGATTCATATCGTAAACGTAAATTTAATTGTAAATTAATTGTTAAAGTTTTAAAATAATTCATGTTTTCCAAAAACATTTCAAACGTTTGGAGATTTTAAGTTTTTCATATTTTTCACAAATTGACGTAAATCGGTTGATATCGTGGAACAACCATATTTAGTAAACGGTTTTAAAGCATTGCATACTGTTATATCCAGATAAAATAAAATTTACTACAACCTTTAAGTCCCTTCTAACACCGAAAGGTATGAAATTCATCTCCCACACTCCATATCCGAGTTAAGATATCTCGCAAGCCCTATCATATTTCCCTTTTCAGCTCTCCAAATCAAAGCCACCATCCACCGCCCCCATGAGGCCCTCCAGAGAGCACCGGAGGCCGGCCTCCATGCCTCCGGGGGATCCAACTCAACGCAAGAGGGCGTCTTACCATCAGGACGTGGAGGAAGCCCTCTCGTCGCTCTTATGGCAACCATATGAGTATCGAACGCAGAGCGACTCTTCTGACACCCTGAGTACGATATCCATCAGCACTGGGTCGTCGAGTAGTACTTCGTTGAGCTATGAGTACGCTGTCGTGAAGAACAACGGTAAGAGGAGAATTATAGTTTTTGATTTGTGTTGTTAAAAAGATATTTACAAACAAATTTGAAACTGAAACTTTTATTACCCTTAAACAACCGGGTTCCAGTCATGAAACTCGCAACGGTTTTACAAATTTAATGTCTTTCCACTGGTAACTTCTACCACTTTCAGAGTATCGCTAATGGGGTCCTAAACCAACTAAAGCAAATACGACTTAAAAATTTTACGTAATAAGCGAGATATGAATTTTTCAAGTTTAGAATTTGGCGTATGACGGAGCTGGCCCTCACGAATAATCGACAAATTGTTAGTTTTAGAGGGTACAAATTTTTCATGTTCATATAGCTGAAATATTTTTAGATACAAACTTAATCATTTTATTAACGAATAAACTATTATTAATTATAAATAATAAGCATTTTTACCTCCCGCTACCCTTGGTAAGGGAGGTATAGAGATCGTGCTAAAAATCGCATATCGAGATTTTGGTAAATGACCACGTTTTAAGGTCCCTAAAATCCAATTTTAACATTTTTTCACGATGTTGTCTGTATGTATATGTGTATATGTGTGTATATGTGTGTGTATGTGTGTGTATGTGTGTGTATGTGTGTGTATGTGTGTGTATGTGTGTGTATGTGTGTGTATGTGTGTGTATGTGTATGTGTATGTGTATGTGTATGTGTATGTGTATGTGTATGTGTATGTGTATGTGTATGTGTGTGTGTGTATGTGTGTGTGTGTGTGTGTGTGTGTGTGTGTCTGTGTGTGTGTGTGTGTGTGTGTGTGTGTGTGTGTGTGTGCGTGTGCGTGCGTGCGTGCGTGCGTGTGTTTGTGTGTGTGTGTGTGTGTGTGTGTGTGTGTGTGTGTGTGTATGTATATGTATATGTGAATCCTCCACTCTAACTCAAATACTATCATTCAGAAAATTTTGAAACCTTGCATTTCGAACGTTTTCTGTAATTAGATTTTGGTGAAAATCGGATAACCGGAAATGGCACTTTACTAGAAGCTCAAAATAGTTTTTCTTCGAAAAATACCTTTAAATGTTATTTCTTCGAGATTAATGTTATTATAAATATTAAAGATTGTTAAATTTTCTATATATTTGCATTAAAACTTTTTCTATATATTTTATGGATAAATTTATAAAATTATTTATAATTTAAATCCCACGGCTTACGCTTTAAACAAACAAAACATAGTTATTCAAATGTATGTAACTGACAGAAGACAAATGTCACTATCAAAGAACTAATCATTTCAAAATAATATTAGTAACGTTTTAAAAAGAAAAAAGTAAATAGAACAATAGAAAAGGAATTCAATACAGTTTCCAGCATAACTAAATATGTAGGCATGTATTTAGATTAATAATAATTAACGATTCACAAAAATGTTTAAGCTAATCCTCATTTTTGTATTAGTGAATTCTATTCTATCCCGGTATTTAAAATTTAATCTTCATTTTATTATAGCTCCGGTGTCATGAGTGCCCTCGGGGCTCTGGATTCAAATCCCACTAAGGCATGTGTTTGTATGAATGTGAACCCACTCTGTTTTTGGGTTTAATCCTGTTGAGGGGTTTAAAAAAAAAGGTAGTTACTTGGATTAGATTAGACAATATTTTAAGAAATAAACTTCCAAAATTAGAGTAAAATTCGCTAATCCAAAAATAAGGATTAACTTAATCTGTTTTGTGACTCGGGCTGTAAATGGCGGGAGGTATTATGATGGCCACACCAGATTTTTTCCTAATAAATTATAGAAAATTTGAACAGTTTTACCATTGTTTGACAATATTGTAATACAAACTATGGTGGCGGATGACGCTAGTGTTTGTCCATTGATGAATTCACGCAGTGGCATACCCAGTGGGAGGGCGATGGCCTCCCCTAGACCTACACATATTTTTTATATTAGTGATATTTCGAGTTAGTTGTAACGATTGTCACAAAATTGCTCTAAGTTTTGTTCATTTATCTCAAAAGCTCTGTTCGTTGAAAATCGTGTCAGTGCAGTGTAGAATAGTGTAGTTAGCACCAGTGTACACTGATACTTCGGTATCAAAAAACAAGAAAGTGTAGGGCAGTTCATGCTCTGTCATGGATTTACAGATTGTTGCAACAAAATATTGATCATTTATTTGTATATTTGTAAAAAATAAAAACAATCACATTCTGTTTACACACAAAAGAACAACAAGAATAATATATAATTTCTTAAAAATATGACCAGTCTTTAACCTGCATCATATATAAAAAAAGTAAATAAAAGTCATTCTGACATATTCAAATATATATAGGTACACTAATCTTTTTTAGATAAAATACCCATTAACTCTCTCATTAACGAATTCATTTATTATTTCAGTACGTTTCTCATAAGCCTTTAATTTTTCTTCTTGCAGTTCTAATTTTCTTGCATAATATTCTTTTTTCTCTCGTCCGTATAATACTACATTTTCCATGTCCATATCAAGTATTAAATTAATAAGCAACACTAGTTTTTAGGTTATTTCCCTGTAAATATGAGCATTTAACATCATCCCCACTACAGCACTCTGCACTATTTACTCTACCTCGGGAGTCAGTGCAAGTAAGTTAGTCCCAGTTCTGAAATGGGTGTCAACGAACACGTTGCACGAAACTGCCCGATTTGTCAAAGAACACGCTAGTGTAAAAAAGATAACACTAGTGTAACACAGTGCATGTCAACGAACAGAGCTAAAATTTCTTTTAATAATGGCCCCTCACTTAAGTAAATCTGACTATTTTTTCAGCTGTAATATCAGTAAGTAGTTAACGTATGTCTAATTTTGGGGTTTTTATCTAACAGCCTTGAAAGACAGCGGCCCTCCAGGTCTGCTGCACTCCTTCACCGACGAGTTCCTCAACGTGGCAACGCTGTACGGCAACACCGCCCGACCGCGCTCAGTGCAGTCAGCGCAGATGGTCAGTAACCTCAACTCTGGAGGGGTGGGGCACCAACCAGCACGCAGCAGCGGCTCAACGCTGAGCCAAGTGGACTCAACACGCAGTCGGGTCCGTGAGCTGGTGTCGAGGTGCGCGCGGATCAAACACCCGAAAGACGACAACGCGAGTGTTAGTGAAGTGAATGGTGATGATGTCGAAGTGAGTGGTGGTGCAATGCGCGTAGAAATCCCCGGAGTGGAGGACCTGATGGTCTCCGCCAACGTCGTAGGGCTCCCATCGGCTAATCACCCGAGGAGCGTGTCGGATTCGGGTAGTGTGTATCCGCACTTTCGCCACCCTGGCGTCAGTGTGCAGCATGTGCGCGCTGGGTCAGAAACCCACGCGGGCACTCCCAAAGAGGAGTCTCCTTCAAGGGTGCCTCCGCTACCCAATGTGAGCAACGTGAACGTGAACTACTACCGTGCGGTGCCTGTCAATGTCGTGTCCAACGTGCCTACTATCCAGTGTGTGAACTCTGTGGAAGAACCAGGGAACAATGTGTCTAATGTACATATCGTTCAGGCTATGCCTGCGCCTACAACACACCAAGTTCTTATTCAGCAACCTTCTGTTTCCACGGTTAGAACCTTCACATCAACGGAGGCGCAGACGGACGACACTACAGTAGGGACTTTAGTGACTCCTACGGTTGTGCCTGCTGTGAATCGTGAGCAACGGCGTCGTGAGAGGCGAGAAAGGCGGCATCAAAGACGAGTGAATAGTTCAAACCACCCTCACCAATTGAGGGTGGATAGGGAACAACAGCACCAGCACCAGACACAAAATATGCAAACGCAAAATGTACCAACGTTGCCGGATTTGTTAAATAGTCATTTGCCTCCTCCGTATAGCACGTTGCCGAATGGTGGGCCGCCTTTAGCGGTGGTGGGACCTCCGCCACCGCCGCCTCCGATGGTACCCTTCCCCCCAGTTGGGGTGGGGGTTGTTCCTGTTGTTCCAGCAGCACCGGTGCCGGTACCGCAGCCTACAGGATTCCGGTTTCCTTTTCCCAACACCAACGGATTTAGAAGGTAGGTGGATGATGATTTTCTTTTTGTTTACTCGGATATAGTATGACTAGCGAATGAAAATTGACGTTTAGATTATTTAACAGATGTGGTTTCTTTTGAAAACATTTCCCTGTATTTGATTTGGAAGGAAACTGACCTTTATTCCGTTACAGAATTGTATTCAATACCAGGGTTGTGTTCCAAAACCTTACTCTGGGGTATCGAGTATGGTAAAATCCGTTCCAAAACTATTGCGCTTACTCTTTAGGTGCATTCACAAATGAAAATTAGGTTTAGATTTATGGTTTATATTTTAGATTTAAAGACTTTGGCCGCATATTATGTAATGACTCCATTCACACTTCAGAATTTAGGGTCTCTAAATACTAATCATAAAGCTAAACATTGCAAGGTCCAAACTATAGGTTTATGATTTAGTTTGACGTCACAAACTTCACCAATGAGAACGAGTCTGAAATGATATAGATATATACACCCATCTTTATTTAGTATCCACGTGGTGGATTCGGCTTTTTAAACAAATGCGAGAAGAACATGGAGACTGTCATAACTTAATTGCTGAAATATAACCAATAATGCCAAGCGAATGAAAGTTTCACGGCACATAGGTGTCTTGTTGAGTACTGCTCTACCGATATTTTAATCTTATTTGTGAAGTATTTGCATAGATGTCTGTACATATCAAAACTAATTTTCAAGTAATTTGAACTTAAATTTATGAATGACTTACTTAAACCTAAACAAAAACCATAAACCTAATTTTCATTTGTGAATGCACCTTTAAAGTTTACGCGATAAACGTTCGAAAATTCGGAGTAGGCACTCTGAACATACTCTACTACGCTAGTAGGGTACGAAATACTCCAATGAGAATTTGCGTGTCTTACGCAAATTTTTACAACGAAACATACAGAAATCGAGTTTGAAATAAAAATAAATCTTGAAAATTATCAATATATTGGAGTAATTGATGATTATTTATCTTATAAACAAATCATTTGAAAAACATAATAGTAAAACCTGTATTAATTGTATAAATGTCTTGATAAAACACGCAATAAATAATTTTTGGCAGTCAAAATGTCGTAACAAAAAGATATTTTCTTATTTTTAAGGTTCTATTATTTTATTCTCTCAAAGCCGTTCGCAAATACTTCGGCAAATATGGTCACGGACCGTACTCCAAGTAGGGGATCCACTTACTTTGTATCTTTGTTTTGGAACGCACCCCAGGAGGCATGTAAAATGACCTTGGCATCAGGATTCAGGGATGTATTTAAAAAAGGAAATTAATAATAATCCTACTTTATAGCGTTGCCAAAATAAATAGTTTGTAGATCAAAATATAAACGAAAAATGTTTAAAATATTTTAAACGCACCCCTATTTTGATATTCAGTTACCCTAGTCGGCCATCTATTTTCAGCCAGACATAGTAATGTATTTCTGTGCTTTTCTACTCCAGTATTTATATGGGTGCATGCAAAAATTTCATATCTGAATATTTCTACTCCGTAAATTTGTGCAAAAATTTGTCCAAAAATTAGCTAAATGTCGCACATAACCAAATCAAATGACATTAAGAAAGTGCTTTTTGGTTAAAATCATATTTTCAATTCTATTCTTGTCTAGGGCTTCAAAACAAACCACATCTATAAAATAATTTAAACGTCAACTTTCATTCGCTAGTCATACCATAATACAAATAACTATTTAAAATTTTGTGTTATAAAAACATAATCTTGAAATGTAAATATGACGTAAAAGTATGCATCATTCACTGTATGAATTTATATATCTATAACCTATATAGTGGCAATTTAGAAGTTTCTTATAAACTACTAGAAATTCAGTATCTCACTTACTACTCAGACTTGAATTATATTATTTAGCTATTTAAAAGCATATTCTTAAATGTAACGAGTGCAAAATTATATGACCAAACAATTTCACGCGATTTAAACAAAGTGTTTATTTGCATTTTAAATATCCTTGCGTTTATTTACAATTATTCACATCACTTTCTAGTATATTTCTATTCAAATAGCGAATAAAAATGCCTTCGCATATAATTATTCAGTTGCGTGAAGAAATTGTGAAACTTTCAAAGAAAGAAAATGAATCTTGTTAAATTGCCGACTTATTATCAAACAAAAAATCCGTTGTGAACGTAAATTTATGTGTCCGAAAACGAAACAACCAATTTCGAAAAACGTCTACGTACCTTCGACAACAAATATAAACTGTTAAAATCTTGAAATTAGGGTACTTCCGGTCGACCAATTATAACCAAAATCTAATCAGCTCTTCAAATGGATGTAAAGAAGAGGTATACGCAAAAATTATAATTTTTGAAAAGGTGGTATTGGAGTTATGCGATCCGAAAGAATCGTCACACACACGCACACACACACACGCACACACACACACACACACACACGCACACACACACACATACACACATTCATCCATACATCCACACATACATCCATCCATACCTACATACATACAGACATCATCGTAAAAATAGTAACATCGTATTCTAGGGACTCTAAAACGTGCTTATTTTTGATCAAAGACAATACCTTCCTTACCTAAAAGTGACGGAAGGTAAAAAAACTTATACTGGACTGATGCTATCGTTACTTACCTTCCAAGTATTTTTCTTTCGTTCACGAATTCACATACTACCAATATAACCTGAAACATATTCGTCCAATATAACAAAAGAATCTCTCCCCAAAAATTTGGTACAAGAAAAGATTGTATAGAACATAAATTCTTTTTAAGTAAGCTAGTAAGTTGTTTGATGTAGCTTTCTAAACAAAAACAAACAATTAATTCAAAACCAGTTTGCTAAGAGCAACTGTTTAAAATTCATTTACCTTTTTAAATTCTTGTCGTACATTAGGGTTCGTACAGTATGTCTCAGAACTTTTTGTACATTGCACAAAAAGTAAAAATATTTCTGCCTAAAATGACATCGCGTGAGACTATTTTATTTTCAACTAAATTTATTCTTTTGCTAGCTAATATTTGGAAGTAGGTAACCAGGACAACTGTCCAAAAGTATTTAATTTCAAATCTTATTTTTTATTCTAATCATAGTAATAAATGTTGTTATTTATTTGAAGATTTCTAAACGAAACTTCATGTTGGAATGGTGTTTATTTATTTATTTATTAATCTATGCTTAACAAGGAAAAGTAATACATGGAATATGAAAAAAATTGGTTTGAAGAAAGTAGTTTTGTATCTTTATTACTTTGTGTACAGGCATTTATATTCAAAAGATTTTGCTTTTATTAAATTAAAATACTACTGAACAATTAATTTTTTACCTTCCATCATCTTTAGGTAAAGGAAGGTATTGTCTTTGGTTAAAAAATTCGGTGGTGAGTTTTTAATGAATAAGAACGTTTTAAGGTCCCTAGAATACGAATTTACTATTTTTACGATGATGTCTGTATGTATGTGTGTGGGTGCGCGTGTGCGTGTGTGTGTGTAACAAAAATTTCGTCTACGATAACTCTAATACTACAATTCCAAAAATTATAATTCTTTCGTATTCCTCTTCGTTGCATCCATATGAAGAGCTGATTAGATTTTGGTTATAATTGGTTAACCGGAAGTACCCTCAATGGAAGATTTTAACAGTTTTTCTTGAAAAAACGATGTTAAATATCATTTTTTTCACATTTAATATTATTATAAATATTAAAGAACATTGTAATCTCTATACGATTTGACTACATTTTATACTTCATATTAAATAGATATACGGCCCTATTCTGTAATTCGGTGGTTAATTTTTAACCACTGGTTAAATTTTTTATCCAATAGTTATTGACTTGACAACTAAAAATATTTTTTTTTTCGTTATATGTCAATATACTTGATTGGTAAAAAATAATAACCAAGGGTTAAATAATAACCACTGAGATATAGAATAGACCCCATAGAGTTATAAAATTATAAAGAAATTAAATTTTATAAATTAGCTAGCTATGCTAGAAACAGCTACTATATTACGAAAATTCTGATTGAAAGAAGTCTGTGTCAAATATTCGTAGTATATTTGTGTTATAATTTTACTGGAAACCTCGAAATATAGGATATTTTTGCTCGAAACTTTCTGTATTCTGAATTTGTGTAAAATACATACAAATGTCGAAAGGTAATGTACATACAAGAAATTTAGAATCTTTTGCAAGGAACTTTCTGTATGGATTTTATGGAAAATACATATGCATTTACGAAAATTCTACCGGTAGATACCGCATCTACCGACTGTGTTCGAAAACACGAGTGGTAAAAAGTTACCGTGTTTGAAAATTGTTCAATATCTACCAGATCCATTTATCGGATTCATGAAGAATCTAATCTCAAAAAAAGGTAGTGATGCAACGCGAAGCGCGCGTCTTAAAAATGGAAATGTGTTCAAAGTAGGACTCTGCTCAATTTGTTAACTACGTCAAATTTCTAACCAGTTTCAAATTTTCAAATTTATTCATAGGATATGGATCTACCTTGTTTACCACTTGCGTTCTTAAAATATCTATTCCTGTAGCTATAACACGATGAACAGCTGTTTACCGGTAACAGTTCACCGGTAGAATTTTTGTAAATGCCTCTTATAACTGACGGAAGGTAACGTGCTGGCCACATCAGATTTTTTACTTATGGTATGATATGTGTAATGCACTTAAATCATAATGATACGTCTGGTTGTTATGATTAAAAATACAACAATGTTTAAAAATTTAATGATACATGTTCTAATTATTACTTTGAAAAATAACAATGAGACACTGTTAAGTTCTGTGTCCGCAGAAAAACATAAAATAAAGTAACAGTTAAAAAACATTCAAGAAATACTAAGTTAAGAGTCAAGGAAGCTATATTTTTTGCCTAACTGTATTCTGTGGAGTAGCTGTTCGTATGCGAAAAGTGCATAGCGAAGTGCACTGTTTCGTCACACGTGCTGAATATGTCATAAAAGAATTACGAACGTCTTTTGTTGCTTCAGATGCGTTAATTAATACCTACCTTGCGCAATTGTTAACAATGTCCAAGACACAGCGCTCTGCCTGCATTCATAATGACCATTGTTGTCTGTAATTACCGATTTGACTATAGCATTGTTGTTACTCGCCCAATGTAAGGTATAGAAAGGAAGTTTCTAAAAGGAAGTGTTAGGAAATACCAGTGGTAGTCAATGGATATCATGTTTAATTGTTGAGCAAGTTAAGTCAAAACCAATATGTGATTGCTACTGTTTTGGAGACTTCAAATTATCTGTTTCAACGATCTCATATTTTAAACAGTTTGGAGATTTAATTTTCTTTGTGTAGATTTTGTAGTAGTCCTTTCAAACGTCATTTGGTGGCAAAAGGTGAATAATTGCTGACCGAAGCTTTTTGCAAACCGTTGCTAATAGTAATTAGAAGATACAGTCGTGGTAAACAGTGTTTATTAAATAGTAATTTAATTAACTTTCCTACGTTTCAATTCCAAATGAATCATCATCAGTGATAGTTAAAGAATAGTTCGAAAATAAGAGCATTACATAATAAAATAAAAAAAAAATTACGTGCATGTGTGTGTATATTAGATTTTGGCTAAAATTAATAAACCAGAAGTGATACTTTACTTGAAGCTCTGAACAGATTTTCGTGAAAAATATATTATGGTATACTCCAAAACTTGTCAAATTTAGTATTTAATACTTTTATATAAAGGAAAACAACATATTAGATTTTGGCTAAAATTGATAAACCGGAAGTGATACTTTATTTGAACCTCTGAACAGATTTTCGTGAAAAATAAATTGATACAATCCAAAACTTTTCAAATTTGGTATTTAAAACTTTTATATTAATGAGAACAACATACGAGATATTTTCTTGAAAAAATATATTAAAACATGATTCAAAACTTCTCAAATTTGATATTTAAAACTCATGTATAATTTGATGCAACATTATATTTTGACTATATCTATATGATAAACCGGAAGTGGTACTTAATTTGGAGCTCTTAACAGATTTTCGAGGATATAAATATAATCTAAAATATGGTATTAGACTTTTTTATTTGTTGGGACAACAAATTAAATTTTGTATACAAACGGTCAACCGGAAGTGATACTTTACTTAAAGCTCATTGCTGTTTCAAACATGGAATTGACGGGAGGTCATGTGTTGGCCACATCAGATTTTTTTTATTTGAAATTAAAGTTTGTTGTTTAATTTTGAAACAATTCATTGTTTTTAGTTCAACTGCATTTTATTTGTAACGAAAGTTTCTGTAGTAGGCTGCGCGAGAAAGATAGTAATAGTTGTGACGTAGATATATAGATGCTTAAAATCTCAAATATTTCAAAAACTAACAATTTTTTAAATACTTTTTTGTGCAACCGGACACGAAATTGGCATTTCGCAGCCGCAGTACAGACCGCAAAATTAAAGTTTGCAACCGTTGTCATGGTAACGGCCGCGAAATTAGGTAAACAATCACTTTGACATTTGAGAATTGCATGGTTTTGTTTATCAAATATTAATCCCATAGCCACCTTGAAAGCTAACTTTCTATTTACAATGAAACTGTTTAAAATTAATAAAATTTATAATTACTTATTTTTTACGGTTGCACAAAAAATATTGTGTACACCTTGTCCGCGAAATCCATTAGCGCCCTCGAGATTGTCTTGCCTCGGCCGCAAGCGGCCTCGGCGACAATTTTTCTCTCAGTCCGCTAAAGAGTGATTTCGCGGCCTTGATATACAAATAACTATTATCGTCTCAATCATGATTTTTTCTTATCTACTTTCAATATATCTTAACATTTTACTCATTGTTCTGTTATGGTGGAGGACCTTATTGGATTAAAGATAGAGAGCTAAAGAGAAAGCAAAAGCTAAATACTAACATTATTTTCTTAACATCCTCCCTACAATTATAAAATTAATACTTAAATAATATTTAAAAAAACTTTCAGAAATTGCAATGTGCTCATTTCTTAAAAGAGACTTTGTCACTGGCACTATGTAAATCTTATGCCAGTCATAAATAAGTTAAGGAAACTTATAATTAACTAATAAATGTAAAATCTTAAAGGTTATTAATTGAAAGAAAGGAAGTTTCTAAAAGGAAACGTTACGAAATATGACCGGAAGTAAGGGTGAATCATCGAGCATACAACTCCTTTCCAATTTTTTAATGTTTATTACTTTTTGAGTGGAATGAGGATGCGCAAAATTTGCGGTAATGATGAACATATATTAAGAATCTAAGTAAATTGAGTGTTAATGTGATTTGTACTACCGACTTTCTACAATATATAAATTTCAAATTTGAAATTAATGATAAGAACATTAAATTTTTGTACAAATACGGAAATTGAAAAAATCTACGCTGATAAATTATAGAAATCTACATACATAAAAACTATGACTGATGACTAAGTAGTATTTTCCATTAATCAGTGTTGGTTATAACTAAACAATAAATAATCGTACCGTTTTATATTTATCGTAACTGGTAGGTAGCCATGGTAACTTTGAGTAAATACTACCATTTTATATGTTCATACATATATTAATATATTTTTATACTGTATCATTTGCATGAAAAAATTACCATAAGGTCAAGCGGATAGTGTGATACTCTGTGAATGAAACAACCTACATTCAAATCCGGTCTAAATCATGCACTTCCCATTAGGTGTCCCAAAATGATAATGATACAATACATTTTCCAAACATTATGGAGTCTGACGTTTCAGTTCGAATTTATCGTGCTCTCGGGTTAGCTAACGTTTAAATCGAAAATATGTTCAAATATTAATATTATACGCCCAACACACTTTCAAATTCAAATATTAAACATTTAATAACCTCAATGTTATTTTACTGTAGCCTATTTTTAAACTCAAAGGAATAGATTATATATAAATTTTCCTATTATTTATTATTCTGATTGGCTAGTTTAGATACTACGGAACACAAATAATTTTGCCCTTTTGGTGTTTAATAATTTTTACGTAACCTGTTTTAACAAATTATTCATGTTGTTTTATAAATTAAAAGTGAAAGATAAACAGTTCTTGTAAAATTAATTTATGTATCACTATAGTATTATGAACTGTTTATTGCTAGGATACGGTGTACATAAACATATCTATAACAACCAGGGCATTATACGAGGGCATAATCTTTCATTATGCGCTCATTATAATCCGATCATCGTTTATGGACTTTAAATTAGAAATAATATGAACGGTATATAATGAAAATTATTTTCTTTTTAATTACAGTTCATTACAATAATAATAAGGATTGATTACAACAATTAATATAATAAGAAAACACCTTTGAAAGCACAACACAGAAATCATTTTTAATTTAATTATAATACTCAAAATTAATTATGAAAAGGGCCTTAAAAAGCAATTTACTTTCACCACACATGTAAATAGTAAGTACGTCGTGTTTCGCATTGATTTTTGACGGATAACGGATCACAAATTTTCTTGGGAACGAAATTTATCCATGTTTGAATTCATTCAGAAATAAGTGCATAAGATATAATTACTATTGGATTTATTTCGTGTCAGGAACATACAGAATACAATATTATTAAAAATTCTGCGGCACATTGCTTGGAATAGATCCTCTTCAGTTGGAGATTAACATTATAGTCAATAGTGGTTTTAAGGGATATCGTCTAGTAATGTTTTATTCTGGTTTTATCAATTTCTCTTATGCTCCAGTAGTGGAAAGATTAGCCGGTGTACTACGGTATTCACACACTCTTCATAAAGGCTCTTTTCCTTGTCACCAGTTAACATTGTAGTGGCAAATTCATAAAAAAAAATTATTACCACTCAGGCCTATAGGTTCTTAATATAGTAAAAAACAATATTAAATGTTTATAATTATAGAAAATATTAAAATATTTACATGCAAAAATCACAAAATAATGACAGATGTCATGTCTCTGTCAGTAAATCACCAGGATAAAATATTTACTCTGCAAGTAGTTATTTTACTAACTTGTTTTATAAAACAGACATTTTTATTTACTTGTCGATTACATTTACTTTCAAAGTAATAACAGCAGTTTATTCGATGTTTATAGAGAATTCTATTCTATCCCGGTATCTAAAATTTAATCTTCATTTTATTCTAGCTCCGGTGGCTCAATGGTTAGAGTAACGCCTCATGTCATGAGTGCCATCGGGGCTCTGGGTTCGAATCCCACTAAGGCATGATGTGTGTGAATGTGAACCCACTCTGTAATTGGGATTTAATCCTGTTGAGGGGTTTAAAATAAAGGTAGTTACTTGCATTAGATTAGACTAAAAATAAGGATTAACTTAATCTTTTTTGTGACTCGGGCTGTAAATGACGGGAGGTATTGTGTTGGCCACACCAGATTTTTTTATTATTGCAATATTGTAAATACAAATTTGGATATTACTAGAATATACTGTTTGCTTGACCATCGTTTAAATCTGACCCGGGTGACACCAATATGTCCACTAATTCTATTTTCAACTTAATGTGGCGTGCATAAAACTGTTTATCAACACATTAACAAAACTTAAGATGTTCCCCAAGAATCAACTTATTTGTGAAACTAATTAACTCAACTGTGAATCCTTTGCTAAATTCAGTTCAAACAACGCAGTGCAGCTGTTTTTGCCATAGTAACAGCGCCGTGGTATCTTGTGTACAGACAAAGACATTAGTGTTTTGCAGATTCGCATTAGCAGTGTTTAATTAAGCTATAAACGCATGGTTCTCACACCAACAGTGTTAGTGCTAAGTTTATTTGGAATGCGGAGGTTGAGTGGGAGTAATCTTGGACATGTGAAAGGTAAGATTGTTTGACGTATGAGATTTGTAGGTTATTTTAAGCAAATCGGTTTTAAGGTTAAAGAGTTTGTCTCGTATGTTGTTTGGATGAAATAAATTGTTTTTATTGTCATGCAGATGTTTTGTGATATTGAACGTAACCTATATGTAAATGCAGCAGGCTTTTTGTGCATGTATAATTAGATAAAAAGAATTTGAGTAGGTGACAATAAGTGCTAGATGTTGTAGGCGGTAAAACACGCAATATAAAATATTATATGTTCATAATAGTGCTAGTTAAATAAATATAAATGGAAATGTTGCACCATTGTCGATACGAGACAACAATGAACTTAAAAAAAAGTAACGGAACTCTATAGTCAAGTGAAGGGGTTTCGAATTGATTAAATCATGTTTAAAATTGGCACTTCTTATTCACTTTTTATTATTGTTTTTATTTCATTTACTATTTGTAATTTTCAATATCGACTAAGGTGATGAGGCAAAAAAGGCTCAGCATGTATTATGGCCCATGTAAACTCTGTCTCATCGAAACCCAAAGGATCGCCATAAACCGCTTAAACGCCCATATACTATAAAAATACAAAGAAACAGTTTAGTACGGTGTAACGCAAACTACCTTGGGTTTGTCATAATACCTGCAATTCCCTGGGTTGGATTAAAACAAAAATTTAAATATCTTATGGGACAATACGCTTATGAATCCATAATCTTACCCAAAGACGCAAAGATACATATTACAAAAATAAGAAATTATTATTGCTGTATTGCTATGGTTCGAAGTAAATTTATCCTGGATTAACATAGCCAATTTTGAGTATCATTATACTAACGACATATTATAATTTCGTAATTTTTAAGAAACTGGTAAAAGTTTCCAAATTAAATTTGCACCTAACCCGTATTATATCATCCCCGAAGAATTGTTTAGAATTACTAATCAACAATCATTTGTTATTAATTTAAGTAACGATGACTCAAGTACCGAATCAGATGATTAATTACATTTCTTAGAATATGTTTGTACGTATATATGAACCATTTACTTATGTAAATAACTTTTAAATTATGTATTTTTTATACATACATGTATGATATAAATTCTGTATAAAATTTACGCATTTTCTGTGTGAATATCTTTTACAATAAATTACTATTTAAAGTTGTAGTCTCGTTATTATTTTTCATTTCATTGCATGCAATAAAACCACAATATGCCAACAATAAGTGTAATATATACTGTATAATCATTTCAACATATATTAACGTAAAAGCCGTGTAATATGAAAAAAAAAATTACCTCATAATATTTTTGTTATGAAACAGTCCAACTCTGTGCAAAGCAGTGACCTTATTCACTGTCTTATTTATGAGGGGTCGAAATTTTGGTTTCTTTGTTATCTTAAGTGGGAGGTGTTTCAAAGGTTTGTGGCGATCTTTTACCTTTTGGTGAGACAGACTATACCGAAAATCACATTTATATCAGTGGTTCTTATTTGGCTCCATGACCTTATAAGAAAACCAAAATATATTTTCATAATTCCTTTTAACTTACAGAAAAAAAAAATGTCGGTTAGGTAATAAACTTTAATATCCATTAATATTCAAATATACACATACATACATAAATAAAATCACGCATTTCCCATTTAGTGGGTTAGCACAAACCCGATAGAATTAAAATAACATCATCCAAAAAATAATCAGTCTCTCTTTCAACAACATTCTTACTAACCTGACATCATAGGTACAACATATATTCCTCACTCTTAACATATTAAAGTGACCGATTTTCGGTAGCGAAATACCGTAACCGGACCACAATAATAGTTACGAAACAATCATCCTTCGCCACACATTCCTGTCTAAGCACACTTCTTTCGCCTCGGCCACATTCATAATCGCATTCATACACGCTCTTCTTCTCTTCCCACTCGGAAACTTTCTCTCTTTTAGTACCTTATCAATCACATCCACTTACTTACACACTGGACGGCCACGCAATCGAACACCCTCAATTTCACCAAGATATATACGCTTTACAAGTCGTTCACTCTTCATTCTCTCCACATGACCAAACCATCTCAACTGGCTCATTCCTATTCTCTTAACAACATTCTTCCTAACCATACATTCTTCATATACCAAATTATTCCTCACGCGATCCCGTCTTACATATCCACATACTTCACGTAAATACCTCATTTCCACGGCAGTCACTCTCTTTTTATGCTTTCCCGTCCATGCCCAACATTCGCTTCCATACATCTAAGCAGGCACTAGCATTCCATTATACACACTTAAACGAGCTTCTCTAGATACGTTTACATTTCGAGCAAACGTACCCAGAGCACCCATTACCTTACACCCCGCACTCACTCTCCTTTCAATTTCTCTATCAATTCGACCATCCCTTGACATCATGCTACCCAAATATACAAACTCATTCTCTTGCTCCAGTTTCACTATGTAAGATTTTGCGCGATATTAAAAACAATATGTCTTCAGTTGTTTATATAATGAATTCTTTATGAAATATAATATTACTATACTCGTATGAGAATTTTTTGCACTGACATTATTCTCGGAACAATACTTGATCTGTCTGAGATCTTATCTTTTTGTATGTGAGAAGTGCAAGATATTTTCTTTCTAACACGTTTGCAGTTATGCAATTGCTCTCCGCTTCTATATTTGAGATAATAACAATTATTATGTAACGTTAACATGTGCCGTATCTCCGCTGTGTACCGGTTTTAATAGCTGACTATAAAATTGAAACAGATATGGCAGATACGGACCTTTTATAACCGCATTGTCTATATATAACTAATTTAGATTTCAACTTTGACATTCGTCAAGTTTGAATGAGGTTTGAAGTGTTGTGCAAGTTATTCAGAAAGTAAAAAAGGAAAAGTTAGCACCTGCCAACAAATTAAAGTGATTCGCATATTTCAGAGAACTACCTACAGAAAATAGAAGCAATTCTCAATAGTTATATTCAAACCAAATCATTTTATAGACAGATGATAAGTGTTGGCATTATTATTACATCATAGAGTAATAATAAAAATAATAGTAACGAAGGCGGGACGATAAGTAGTTAGCCTTTATGTAGTTGGTTTTGATAGGTAAAATATGATTCAATGTCAATCTGTGCCGAAATAGATGAAAATATTCAGGAACCATGGTGTACCTGGAATCAAGATACTGTTTTTTTTTGGTTGACTTACGGAACATAGTATAAATTATATGACATTTAAAATTGACACGAATATGTCATCATTACTGATATCTGCGTACAAAGCAGATTGGCACACCCAGCAATGGGTAATATGCCGTGATGATATTATTTATTTTATTTATTTAAAATTGACACAATGTAACAAAAATAACTATTAACCAAATGAATGATAACGTTGAATATGACAACGAAATTGAACATTTTATTACATTTAATGCCAATAATAATAACACAACCAACAATATAACACATATAAATAATGTTTTCATACTTACATCTATAATAATTATTAAGGCGATTTCGGGCGACAACCGTTCACTTGCGGTATGTTGCGTTCAGGTGCGTTCACACATTCGGGCGCTAGGAGCAACATACCCGGTATGCTTGGATCAGTGCTTACAGCTGAACGGGTTTGCGAGTCGGGTCAGCTCTCTGTTCACTATTTCCATCTCCTTTTATCATGTCTTTTTTTGAAATGTCAAAAGTCAAAACAGTCGGAGTCGTGGTCTTATGTCAAACAGGGTGACATTATTTTCGTTGACTCTTTTTTGGACAAATATGGGAAAAACTATCTTTCTCCGTTAATGCATTTTAATTGTCAGACACTATTTTTGACAGTTTAAAATGTCGCAGAATATACATAACCACCAAGCACGGTGTCAACAAGTGAACCAACGATTTTTGGCGCCACCATTAACCATATCATACCGTAACTAACCGTAAGTAATCCGAAGAAGTGAACGGGTATGTCGCCCGAAATCGCCTTTAGTAACACCACTAATGTGGTTTAGAAATTTGACATTGGCGTATATCATTTGATTTTGATATGATGATGTTTGAAAATAGCGGTAGTAGGGATAAAAATACCAGAGAAACCAGGATTATTTCGTGGTTGCCATGGTCTGACTTTTTACTAACCTTTTTCGGAAACCGCGTTCCGAATAGAAACCGGTAAATAATATCAGGACTTACGGAACACTAAACCGTAAACCTGATCGAACTGGTTGCATTACGGCACATACTATTAGACTAGATTTTATTAAGGAAAAACAGCTGAATTGGTGGGGACATTTTATAAGAATGGATTTGAGGAAATTATAAAATTGCACGTATTTGACGTAATTTGACATCAACATTATTTTTTTATTTTTTTGTACTTTTTTGTCCTTATTTATTCGTGTCGAACTAATATAATAACAATAGCAAAAAGTCAAAAATCACTAATTTGTCTTTCGCTTCTTGGCTACACTTGAAGAATACTAGTTCGTTGGTGCAGAATTATCTACCGATTAAAAACCAGTACCCAGGGTCGCGACGAGGACGCTTCTGCTTGACCCGTTTTTCATTTTTGACAGTTGTCAACCACCAAATTCCATCTTCATAATCTTGACACAATTTTTTAAATTCACATCGAAAATTATATACTGACAACACGAAGAATTTAATAGTGAATCGATTTATTGTACTAACTACATAGCGAACTTTAGTACAAAAACCAAAAAGTATATAAATAAAATAAATATATCACCACGGCTTATTACCCGTTGCTGGGTGTGCCAGTTTGTTTTGTATACAGATTTCGGTAATGATGATGACATATTTGTACCGTGCGGGCGTTTACCAGGAGAGTGCATCACAGGGGTCAATTTTGTGGCATTTAAAATTCGAAATATTTGGCGTCGAATCGAACCCGAAGTTTTGGATTATATTTTAAAATAGTTTTTCATTAAAATCTATTATAGGCTTCAAGTAAAATACCACTTCTGGAAATTATGTAATGACCAAAAAGGGAGGTGCACAACTAAATGACATAATAGTAGTATACAAAATTTCAAAAATTTCAACTTTCTACGTTTTTGAGTTATGCGAGTTACGTACGGATTCAGGGATGGTCAAAATGGATATTTCCGTTGAAATCTGAAAACCGAAATTTTTCGCGATTGCAATACTTCCTTTACTATGTACAAGGAAGTAAAAAGAGAACGGGGAAATTCAAAAGAAGATGAATAAGACATTGACAAAACAAAATGCAACAGTAATGAACAAAAACAGAGAAAAATGTTATGTGCTTGTCACGAATTTTCAACAAATAAATGCCACTTTACAAGTAGGTGTTAAATAAATTAAATACTTCAATGGCAAACTACAACTTTCATATAATTTCATTAGCTATCGTCAGGTTGAATTTTACCATCTGTACCCACAGTACATTAGCATTAGATTAACACGGTGTACAAATTCGGATAGAAATAGTCTGGTGCTGTTAGCTATTGCTCGTGTATGTCTGTTCAGTTTGGCGTAAATTTTCGTTGCACTGGCTTCTCGAATCACAACTTTCTGGTATTTGAGTTAACAGCACGGAATACAAACATTCACATTAGCAATGCGAAATTCAAACATCATGTACGTTTGTTGAATGTATGTTGTAGTGTATTTCAATATCACAACTACAATCTACCGAAAAGTCTGGACGGAATATGAGATTCAATTTGGTATACAAGAGAATCAAAAAGCAAAAGTCGTTTGGGAAGTATGAAAGAGGCTGGAAATATAAATGATTAATAATATATTTTCATTAGAAATAAGTAGTATACTCGTAGGTGTAGCAAAAATGTTTCTGGAATTGGTTAATATAATTTTATTGAAAAAAGGTACAATACTTTTACATTTATTTCCTTTAAAGCACCCCCCCCCCCTTGCATTTACACAATTGTTCCACCTTTCGGAGGTACAAGACTCCTGGAATCAATTTTCTGACTGTGCCTCATCTAGTGATGCACGACGAGGCGAGAGTACTCTCACATCTCGTCTCGTTGCATTATGCGAGACGAGAACGAGAGCGAGATTGCAATTTAAAATTCGAGGCGAGATCGATATAACAACTGTGAGAAGCGAGAAGTCTCGCAATAAAAAGTATTTGTAACTTTATAGCTTTGGTTCATAAATTCAATGAAAAATACCGTACAGGGAGTGGAGTCAACGGTAATTCGTGCATTTGACAGGTGAATGTGAAAATTATATGAATTGACTATATTTTTTTGTCTATCTAGAGTCGAATGATATCGGTCGAAGAGTGAGAAAATGCAAAATAAAGACTAAATCGGTTTTGCATCTAATAGAACTAGTTTTTCTCCAACATTTCAACCCCTAATTCAACCCAATTAAAACTACGGTTAATAAAATTCTTGTCGTCCCTGAAAAGTAAAGGATCTTATATTAAGCGTCGATAGGAGCTAACACGGAGTGAATCGAAGTGATTGGTTGCCAGCGGGTTCCCAGTGTAGCGCTTTTTTATGAGTAAATCTTACTTAAATAGTGGCATGTAGTTAATGATAAAGTGTAGAAACTTTTAGTTACAAATTTTTTTTTTAAATGTTTAATTAGTTTTACTGGTGACAGAATATATTAACAGATGTTCGTATTGAAATAATTTGGTGACTAGAATTTAGTGTTTCGTCTCTTTATTATAGTTATACGACTGTAAATACACGGAAAACGGAACGATTGGTGCGAACTTGTCTTTTGTATCTCAACTGATAAATACCGAGGTAAATATGTAGTGCGCAAGCGCTTATTTTTACAGCAGGATTCTCGCGAGACTCTCGCGCAAGAACGAGACGAGACCCAAAAAAATATGCGAGAACGAGAGCGAGATCGAGATTGCAGATCCGAAAACGAGACGAGATCGATATTTTATATTTCTCGTCTCGCCTCGCGTGCATCACTAGCCTCATCACATTTTCTATCACCTCTGCTGGATTAGTAAAACATTGGCCCTTCAATGAGGCATTGCACAGTTTTTTTTTGCTTTAATAAGAAGAAAGAACAAAAAAAAATAACCCCATTTTTTATTTTTTTCATATTATTCTTTATTCATGAGAAAATTGTCTTTGAAAATATAATGTTTGAATTTCTGCTTCCCCTTTCGCCTGATGACGTTCGAAAGGACCTAACCAATGAGGGTGTGGCTTACATTTGCCACCGGCGGAATTTAAACGAGTGACAGTCATGACAGCTGTCAACTACTACTGATTTTTGTATTTGGTAACAATCAAACATGGTTGTAAAAATGCGTTTTGTGCAATGTGCCCAAATAGAACTTAATAGGGAGAAATATTTCTAGTAGTGCCTCAAAACGAAGAAAGAAGAATGAAACGGTTGTCGCAAGTAAAGATAAAAACATAAAATCAAAACTTCTTTGTTGTAAAGATCATTTTGTTGTAAATATAAATATTTTTATAATTAAATAAGAACTATTGAATACATTTAACTTTTTAGCAAATAAAATATTCTAAAAAAATAAAAGTGCTGCTACTAATGTTATGATTGCAATTTCTATATTGTTGCATGCCGCACAATTCTGAAAATGCGCTAGATAAAATATGAAGGTAGTGTTTTCTACTAATTATTGTGAAAATGAAAAATACATAGAGGAAAATTTCTATTCCAAACAATTACCTGTAATTGTTGCTTGAAGTTTACGGGTATATGAGATGTAAATTCCACTAAACGCTGCTACCTATAGCTAATTGTTTGCTATCGGATAATAATTCGAAAGTGGAACGATATTCTACTTGTTGCTTTCGTTTCTTTAATCAATATTTATCTAACAGGCAGAGATATTTCTAATGTAAGTCAGTAGATAATTCACTTTAATAACGATTTTATAAAAATGAAAACAATATGAATTAAAGGGGAACAACTGTTGTGACTCAGAAGGTACAAAATATAACTTTCCTAGAAAGTTAAATGTTTTTGTTTCTTAGTGCAATAAATGGATACTACACTACATACACACAAATATTGTCGTAACACAGTTACCTTAGACTAGTTGAATTAAGAAAGTGGCTGTTAATATACACCTGAAATAGACAACATATAAACAAATTTAGTGTATTACCAAAATTCCAGATTATTAATTTTTGCTAATACCGTATGGTCCTAAAGTTTTAAGAAAATTTTTAGATACCGATAACTTTATTAAAATTCTTTTACTTTTTAAACTAATTATTACAACAATTAACAATAAGTATAACAATTAATATTTAACATTTAAATTATTGATAATGAACCATTATCTTCAATGGCCCTTAATTTTCTTCTGACTTGCCCCATCATCCTCTGGACAACATCTGGATCGAGTCCTGTTTATTTAATAAACTCCAGGGTTTTCTTCAGATCTAAATCTTTTAGCATATCCTGCTGGATCTTTTCTGCCCCCAGGATATTATATCTGCTGCTCGTAAAGGCTTCACAGTGACATATAAGGTGCTGATGGGTTTCTTCCTCTTCACCATACCCCTGCATATTGGTTCTTGTGTTAGTCCCATCGTGTGTAGGTGTTTTTTTAGTAGACAGTGTCCTGTTAGGAGTCTTATTATTATTCTAACGTCTTGTTTGCTCATTAGGAGTAAACGTTCCGTTCTTTTCTTGGTTGGTTCATTTAGGAAGAGCTTTGCGTGTCTCTGCCCTGGTGACTCCAACCAGTGATTCTTGTACCATTGAGTCAGCAATGTTTTTATTTCCAGCTTAACTGTCTCCGCTGAGATTCCAAAAGCCGGTTCTGGTCATGTGAAAGGAAAACTTGTCCCCTTCTTAGCCAGACTATTTGCTACCAGGGGGCAATTCTTGAAAAGTGAGATTTGACAGAAGTGAGAAAAAACGTCTCGTGATTTACATGTCACGTAGTGAGATTTTTTCTTTAATTCTTGAAATAATTTTGTCGTCTCACTACTTCACACTTCATCTCACTACGTCAAACTTATCTCCCCACCTTTTTGGTTGTGAGAATCAATGTCACTCGCTAATGTTAAATAGAAATTTGCCTGATACTAAATTACATTAACTAATATTATAAATAAAATTATTACAAATATCATGGTTGACGAAAGAGAAGTAGCTGCTGCTTTAAAGCATTTGGAAAATTTTTGAAATATTATTTCGCTGAATAAAAATTTAGTGGATCGCTTGGGTGACAATTTAAACCAACCAACCAAGTCATAGATCAGAATTAGGGATTCCAACAAAAAATTTAACTACTTTACGTTTTTTGATTTGTGGGTATTCAGTTTGGTGTGGGAAATGACATACATTTAGCTATTATAACTACAGCCCGATTTAAATATTTTACTTACACTTATACAATACAAATACGTTTATACGTAGTAAGACACATTTTATTTGTAGTTGTTCGATTACGGCAATAATAAAAAATAGTTCATATAGAAAATTTAGCTATATGTTAGTCACTCGTAAGCATAGGGGCGGAGAAAATTTGGCCCGCTGGCTGCCTAATACAGACCACTACACTACGGACACGGACTACGGAGACCTACGGACTCAAAATTCAATAAATCTAGAAAAGTTGCGTATGGCAACATTATCAATACCAGCTAAAATGAAAATAAGAATATCACGGTAAATATGTAAAGGTAATCAAAGAAGAGTGCAATATAGTACTGTCAATGTCAAAAATCACAATTTTATGTCAAATTTTTCACTTGCTAAATCATGGCCATTAATATATCTCACTTTGTTTCGGGAATTAAAAAAGTGAGAAAATATGAAATGAGATGAGAGTGAGATGAAATTTTATGTCACCTTGTGAGAAAGTTCTCATATTTCAAGAATCAGTATATCCTGGTTTCCTTCGATCTCTGAATGCCCGGGTACCCATATTAATTAGGAGCGCCTAGTACATTTAATCTGTGGATGCACTCTAGAACAAGTCCAGATTCTGTCTCACAGGATTCTAGTGCTTTTAGTGCGGCTTGGCTGTCTGTTACTATTCTTCTGTTGTTAAAGTGGCTCTCTAGTAGTAATTTGACGCAGGTTAAAATTGCGTACAATTCTGCATGGAATACTGTCGTATAACCATACTACGAGGTGCTACCCAAAAGTTACTGAACTTATTTTTTTTAAAAAAGCTGTATTTATTAAAACTTCAAACCAAATTATCTCCTTCAAAATAATCCCCACCTACAGTTATATACTTGTCCCATCTTTTTTCCACTGTTCAAAACACGTTTTGTAGTCATTTTTTTTCAATAGCATTTAGGACCTCCTGCGATATAGTTTGAATCTCCTCAACAGCCTCAAATCTCTGGCTTTTTAGCTTGGTTTTCATTTTTGGAAAGACGAAAAAGGCGGAAGGAGCAAGATCTGGTGAGTAAGGGGGATGGGGAAGAACAATGTGTGGGCCGGTGCATTGTCGTGGTGGAAATGCCAAATTTTGCTTGCCTAAAGTTCAAGACGTTTTCGCCTCACCCGTTACTGTGGTATCCCTTGGCACAAATTCGCGGTGCACAACTCCCTTGCAGTCGAAAAAAACAATCAACATGGACATCACATTGCTTTTGAGGAGATTCATACTATATCGCAGGAGGTCCTAAATGCTATTGAAAAAAATGACTACAAAAAGTGTTTTGAACAGTGGAAAAAAGATGGGACAAGTGTATAACTGTACGTAGGGATTATTTTGAAGGAGATAATTTGTTGGTTTGAAGTTTTAGTAAATACAGCTTTTTTTAAAACATAAGTTCGGTAACTTTTTTGGGTAGCACCTCATATAGTTTTGTAAAAATAAGACACTAACAGTAATTAAAGACAACAATTCATGGACAACTAATACTACATCCAATTTAATTAAGGTTTGGCCCTTTCAAAGGTCCATATTAGAAAAAGGATTCGCAATGGTTGTTACATCCTCCACAAATTGCTGTCGATATCTACGCTAACTTCGATCGTTCGCGTTCGTTTCAATCGCCCAAACACGGATTAGTTTTTGATAAAGTGTGCCCGGTGGAATTATCCGTGTTTTAAGTAAATTAATTTCATGTTTTGCCCGCGGGATTAATATTGGAAATGCATAGTTTAATTTCGTGATGGTGGCCATGTGCGTTATGTATATGGAATTAAACTCTATTTTGGTCGTTTTTGTGGCACGGTGCGCTATGCTGACATCGCATTGCATGACAAATTTTAAACTTGAAACTATGAATTTGCATGTTTAGCTGGTATACGTGACTCTAATAGTGTATTTATCGGTGAATATTTTATTTCTTATCTTGTTTATATGGTTTAGAAATGTAATTTTGCATCGTAAAATAAGATTATGGACTGTGGAATTACAAAGATAATAACGTTTAATGGATTTTGTATACTTAATTTATTTTGCTAAAATATACTTGTCTTACACCTGCATTAGTTACATTTTAATAATTGGAACTCTATTATTTTTTTTTCTATTTCGGTGTTCTTATGAGTCTAAAAAGTACTGTTTATCATTGAAAACACGACGTTTAGAAGATCTATAAACGTACTGTTTTTGGCGCCTTTCATGTTCTAGAGGTGGTAGTCATGCTTTCATAACTGACAGATAACTTCAAAATGGTAAATTGTTTGTGTTGAAATATTACTTCTAATTGTGGATTTTTATCCTTTCTCTAGGTAATAGGACTAGAAAGAAAAGAAATTTATAGCTATAGCTGTGTTAGTTAAGAATAAGAATCTGTGAAGTTAAAATTTCAACTAAAAAATTATGAAACAAGAAACAATGCGCTCAGGTTTACTTTGTCAAAATAATTAAAACGGCAAGTTTTATTTATTACAATATAAATTTATGGTAATGCAATTTTGAATTAAATGTATTGTTATTCCAGGCAGGTTATGAAATGTATGATGCACGTTACTTGAAAATGTTGACACTGTCTACTCAATTTGTGGCGGCTACTAGCAAACAAATATGAAAAGTTGACGTTTTAATCCGTGATTTCCAGTTCCACGTTGTGGCGAACTATCGAATATATGCCATATTATGTTTTGTATTAAAAATTGTAAGAACAGCTGTTGCCGTTATCTGTGCAACTGAGTAGTGAGTGTTGACAAAATGGTGGAAAGTAAAAGTCTAAATCAATAAATTGTTCATTAAAGTATTTCATTATTTAAAGAGTTTTATTTATATGTTGTTTTCTCAATAAAAAGGCTTGATGGTCCACGTAACGTCCTTCAATCCTATATTCAAGTTTTATTTATGATAATAACCAACACGAACTACCGATATGTCAAATCAGGATGGTTCATTAATAAACCTTCGAGTTCATTGTATGTATTGGTTTTCCTCTTTCATAACTGTATAATGCTTGATACAATGTTTTAATGTAAACAATCAGACAAAATCACAAGATACACAAACTGTCAAAATGTGAAATTTCAATTTTTAGCGGGAAGCGCTACCAACATAACTGATAAAAAAGACACCAATTCATATTTTTGACAAGTCCTTTTTTAAAAAATCTAATTGTAAAATTACCTCAATAGAAAAAATAGTATAAAAAACATGTATCATAAGGCCTGTTGACGCACTCGTCCTTTGTAAAACTCGCCTGGCGGCTCGTTTTCCAAACTTGGACTCGTACGTTAACAGATTGCCTTATGATACTTGTGTTTTAATGTACTATTATATATTTTTTTATGAATCTAAATTCGAAGCGATTTATTGTTCGAGAAAGTCAAACTGTAATTCGTTAAGCTGAAATAATTTGTTCTACATTCTAATATGTATCTGATAATCTCATTTTGTTCTCAAACAATTACTGAGTTTACATGCAGTTTTCAAACCGTTTGCAAAACATTTTTAGTTTTGAAAACGCCATGTATACAGTGCCAAAACGGTTTAGAGTTATCTCAAAACAAAACTAAAATTCATGGGTTTGACTTGAAAACTAGTTTTAAAATTACTCATATAAACACTTAAATTCAGTTTCGATATTGCTCATGCGAGCATAGCATAACTTTTCTGTCGCTTTGTGTTATTTGGTGTTTTAGTAACCTACAAATAAACTGACATTTATGTAGTTTCAGTGCGTAGTGGTACAAAGTAAACAAAATAATTGGAATAACGACAAAACAAAGAATTTGGAGTGAAGAGGATCTGTCACTTACGTCAGCTAAATGCGCATGCGCCGAAACTGTTTTCAAATCAATCTGTAAACCTGTTTTGAAAATTGCATGTAAACAGTTTCGCGTAATTTCGCCTGAAAACTGAAACCATTTTCAAAACTGCATGTAAACGTAGTAAATGAAATTTGCTAATAATTGGAGTCACTTACAGAATTGACGTAACACGCAAGAGAGAGATAGAACATGCCGATACATAAAACCCCCTCCCGTTATCTTTTCCCTCTGTCATTCAGAATTGTTTGTACTGCGTAACCATAGCACTCATTACTTCTAAACAGTGCAAATTGCACTCAAAGTCAGTAGAGATACTAAAGTACCGCCATGGCGGCCATCTTGGCCTTAAAAAGCAACAATAACTATGTTTGTGTCGCTAGAGGCGCTGTTGTTGCAGGTGTCAAATGTCACATTGGTATTGGTGTGTTAAAGACAATAAAATAAACTGAGAATTTACAACAGATAATACCTTGTTGCTGTGCAATTAATTGTCACCATAATAAAAATATAATTATTATATTTGAGCTTAAAATGCGTAATTATTTTATATCTATTGAAAATATAATTTACAAACATTAGTGATATATATATATATATATATATATATATATATATATATATATATATATATATATATATATATATATATATATATATATTTCATATACTTCGCATATTTTTAATGACAGATGGCGGAAACTCAATTGTATCACGTGAAGTTAGTTGTAGTTACAAAACAAACTAGTCCTAAAGTTGGAACTTATAATTAATCTATACGAGATGTCAGTAATGACAGCATATTATTATTTTTATAACAAAATTTAGTTATTTAAGTTACAACAATTGAAGATTTAGCCCTAAAATTTGTAAACATTTTGCTAATTCTTGTGTTGAAAATAATCTTAAATTGACATACCACCAGAACAGTAATGCCAACTCCTTTTGCTGGCCTAGGTCAGCAACAGCGCATTTCTGGACGATTTTGAGTTCTGTAATACTAGCCAAATTGTACGGAGGTACGAAATAGTTCTTTGCATATCAAGGCCGCGAAATCAAACTTTAGCGTACCGAGAGAAAAATTGTCGCCGAGGTCGCTTGCGGCCGAGCAAGACAATCTCGAGGGCGCTAAAGGATTTCGCGGACAAGGTGTACACAATATTTTTTGTGCAACCGTAAAAAATATGTAATTACAAATTCTATTAATTTTAAACAGTTTCATTGTAAATAGAAAGTTAGCTTTCAAGGTGGCTATGGGATTGACATTTAATAAACAGAACCATGTAATTCTCAAGTGTCAAACTGATTATTTACCTAATTTCGCGGCTGCTACCATGCCGTTACCATATCAACGGTTGCGAATTCCTCTTTCGCGGCCTGTATTGCGGCTGCGAAATGCTTATTTCGCGTCCGGTTGCACAAAAATAACTATTTGTGATAAATAATTGGAAGTATGTATTGTGTTTCTATGACAATACGTCTCATCAGTCGGCAGTATTTTCGATTATTTTCGAACCCCTTGTGATATAATAACTCAATATATAACACCAGACATATAAGTATACATCTGCATAATGGGTTTCCTATTAGCAGTAAAACCATATTTTTTCTCTATTTTGTAATACATATTCATAAGTGTTTGTCATTCTCCTTGGAAACACATCAATCTGTAATTTCATGCCGGCGGGACATGATTCAGTTTCAATACCGACATAATTGTTGTTATTTGTCCATTATGAATATAAAAATCATGCGGGTTGAGGCTGACACACATGTCATTTCTCGGTTATTATTCCATATCGTATGTATTATATGTAGGATAATTATAGGGTGTGACATAAGCCAGTGATTTAAGTGTGGTTAAAATTTAATAACCAACATCATTGAAGATCGTACTCTGCTTAGGTTTTGGTAAAAATATTCTGTAACAAACTTGAATTGATTACTTTCGATAAAATTAAAAATTTGATATGGCCAGCACATGACCTCCCGCCAATTCCATGTTTAGAACAGCAATTAGCTTTATATAAAGTATCAGTTCCGGCTGATCGTCTCTAAACAAAACTGTGCTGGGTGCGCCAATCTGCTTTGTACACAGATTTCGGTAATTATGATGACATATTTGTATCGTACGAGCGTCACCTCACGGGCACTCATTGCTGGCGTAGAGAGTGTACCACAGGGAACTTACTTTTTAATTTTAAATGAGAACATTTATTTTTTATTTGCTCATTAGTTAGAGAATTTAATTCTGAATTTAGTAGTAAACGCCCTAACGGTACAAATATGTCATCATCATTACCGATACCTGCGAACAAAGCAGATTGGCACACCCAGCAATGGGTAATATGCCGTGATGATATATTTATTTATTTATTTTATTTATTATAATAAGAAGGTCATGCATGGAAGAAACGAATAAGTGTTATTTTTGTTACATAGAATTTGAATGCCATGAAAGAAATACACGTGAATATTTTGTTTGCGTTGATATTTTTGATCAATTACATGAACAAAATATTCACTTCTTTTGATCAGGGCATTCTCATTCTGTTTAATAAAAATAACATGTACCTATTCATTTTTTCTATTCTTGGCACTCTTATTATAACCATATTTTAATCAAACTAGTATAAAACTTTACTGGTTTCAGGATATTATTCTATTGTTTACATGTATAAAAGTAGGCTGGAACTAAGTAATAACTGTATCTGTATGGTAATATTATTACCATACTGACTTGTCAACAACGGTCTACAAAATAAATATAAAATAAAATGTTAATATAATGCTCCTCATTAATACATACAGATAACGTTAGCCTATCGTTCTACGGTCTACTTTATTCTAAAGTAATAAACATGCAGAACAAAGCACATAATTTTAATATTTGTCATATTGACATATGTCAAAATAATTGTTCTATTAACCATAGCAATCTGAAAGTAGCATTAATGGCAGAATTTCAAAAGATGATATTTATCAATAATGTCTTAATTTTCTGAAACCGATAAACTATTAAACATACCACGGATGTTATTAATCATAAAAAGCCTTAGATGTCTTAAAATCCTCGCTCTACGAGCTCGGATTTCAAACCGACATCTTCGGCAGTTATGATATACATAGATTCCTAGGTATGTTAATAGCTATTAAATGCATTTTTTCCAAAAAAAAAAATCGTTATGTAAGGATGTAAAAATATTATATCACTGAATTCAGAATTAAATTCTCTAACGAATGAGCAAATAAAAAACATGTTCTCATTTAAAATAAAAAAGTTAGGTCCCGTACTTTAAAAACCACTGGTCGAAAAATAGTTATTTGTATATCAAGGCCGCGAAATCACTCTTTAGCGTACCGAGAGAAAAATTGTCGCCGAGGCCGCTTGCGGCCGAGGCAAGACAATCTCGAGGGCGCTAAAGGATTTCGCGGACAAGGTGTACACAATATTTTTTGTGCAATCGTAAAAAATATGTAATTACAATTTTTTTTAATTTTCAACAGTTTCAATATAAATAGAGCTTTCAAGGTGGCTGTGGGATTAACATTTGATAAACAAAACCATGCAATTCTCAAGTGTCGAAATGATTGTCTACCTAATTTCGGGGCCGTTGCCATAACAACGTTCGCGAAATGCAATTTCGCAGCCTGTATTGCGGCTGCGAAATGCTTATTTTGCGTCCGGTTGCACAAAAAATAATTTATCTTTTCTTTAAATTTGTCTTGTGAAATAGAAATTGTTTGCCCATTTAACCGTCTTTGTAGCTCTTAGTTCAGTTTTGCATCATATTTTAATATATTTTTTCATGAAAATATGTTCAGAGCTTCAAGTAAAATATCATTTTCAGTGTATCAATTTTAGCCAAATTCTAAATGGTGTTCCTATTGATATCAAATACTTAAATACTAATATTGAAAAGTTTTGGATTATATTTTAATATAGTGTTTTATTAGAAACTGTTATGGGCTTCAAGTAAAGTATCAATTCCCGTTGTCCACTTTTACCCAAAATCTAATCAACTTTTTATTTTAATGTAGAAAGTTTAAACACGGAAAATATAAATTTTTGGTAGTTAAATATAATAGTTGAGAAAAAAAAATCGTCAAACACAGACATTATTGTAAAAATTGTAAAAACATGTTGTAGGGCCTCTAATTCGTGCTTATTCATTAAAAACACATTGTCGAATTTTTGGACTGAAAACATTACCTCTCACCTATGGCGGGACGTAAAAATTAATCATAATATAATAATTTGAATCCTCTGTTGAGCACTTGGACTAGATATTATGAGAATTTGAACATGTCACACTAAAAGTAAAGATAATTTTCTTGATTTATGTACATATTTACTTTATAAGTAAACTAAACACTATTTTGTATTGTTTAAGTAATGACTGTTTGTTATATTCTCTGATAAGTAAAACGAAGATAATAATACATTATTTCACCTTGGTAAACTATAAATGGCAATTTTAAACATTTGTAAACAAGTAATATAAACACTTGATTAGTACTTATACAATCATTTTGTCACCTGTGTAATGTAATAACAATTTTAAAATGAGTAATAAAAATCTATTTGAAATTTCTGTAATAACGATCTACATTAACTTTTCTTTTTGCTTGTGCTAAATATTTCTAGTAGAAGAGAACATATGATTGTATAAGTACAGAACTGAACATCATCTGCCCAAATACTCTTATCCATCCTCAAATATTTATCAACCAACAGAGTTCATCCCCAAAATCTTCGGAAAACGAAGTACTCTCTCACATGATTTATTAAAACCAGAATTTCAAAGCAAACATCAATATAGAATTTCAGGAAGTCGTGCATGAATAGCAGGGTATTATAGTATTATTTCATGTTCATATAAGGGTTGTATACAGCCATTTGTGCACTGAGAGCTTTGTATTAACACACACGCGCACACGATATATGTATGTGCACATCGTTGTTTTGCTCGTAGCGTCTCAAGTAGAATAGAATAGGAGATTGTTGCTATTGGAAGTTATGTGACATGAATCTTGCAGTGCTCTTATTTGTTTTCAGAGCTGTCTTGGATGTGATATGTGTTTCCTTGCCTTTAATACTGGCGTTAATGTTAGTGTATTGTTTAATTTTAATTAAAGTCTTTTCGATGAGAAACTATGGGTGCATTTTAAATTCTAAATCAAATTACGAAGGAAAATTAAAAACTAAAAGGGACATTTGTTGTACGAATAAGATTAATAATTATAATTTTTTTATAATCTCTTCTAATTTATGCACTAAATCCACATCATTAATTTGTCCAATTTTCAAATCTGGTGATCGTAGCAATGTAACTAACTACAGACCTATTTCTATTATCTCTAATGTTTTGAAATGTTTTGACAAAAATTTGTACAAATATATATATACAGGGTGTAAATGAAATAAGTGCATTAAATTTAACCAGTAATATAACTCGTCGAGAGCAACAATATTTCTTAATAACTTTTTCTCGAAATCGCATATTTTTTTAGCATTTTTACCACCCCGTAAATTGACGAGTCGTTCCAAATATTTTTGTGATAATTGAATGCAGTAGCAATAGCTATGAACAATTTAGTTTTAGCAATTGAGAGTCCTGTCAATTGTTGCAATTAAATTTTGACATTAGTAATTGTTTATGAGGTAAAATTCTTTCAAAATGCGAGTACACAGAAATTGTAATTACTTACCTATGGTTTATTTATTTATTTTTTTACTCGTATCTGTACTACATTTTACTTGACATCACGGTTGACATAAAGACAGTGTCATGGAGTTGCCAACGCATTTACACGGAGCGTTTCCAAATCATAACCAAATCATTCTGTTCTTAATATTCGCACATTTGTTAATCTTATACATCTTTATCACAATACGGAGTGTCACATATGACAAGTTTTAAAAAAGCAACAGTTATATCCATAACATGTGCAAAAAGTTCTGTTTTCAGCACATAACAGACTTCAATTTTGGGAATGGCTCATAATGTTCATTAATGAGACTGAATTTACTTGGGAAGGTGTATGTATTATGCACAATACACATCTCGACAGACGAAAATGCTGTAAAAATTTTCATTAAAAAATGTTTAGGGAACAATAAATGGACGACTAATTATTTTTATTTCTTATTATTATCTTTTAAATGGACAAAAGTTTGTACTTACATTTTTTGAATAACGCATTTAAACTAATATCATTTATCGACGATAAATAATCATCTCTTAACCTAATAACTATGCTTTTGCTCTTCCTCTCGTTACCTCGTGCCTGGTTTAATACACAACTTTATAATTTTGTTATCCAAAATTTAAATTTATTTATTTTAAAAATTGTACTATTACCTATTAATTAATAATAATGTTATTTCCCTTGATTCGTTTATTAATTACTGTGACTGTAAGTGTAACCGATAATCGACAATTTTTGAGCTGTTTGTATCCCACTTGAATACGGCAGCAGCCATTTGTTCCCCATAGGCGGGTAACGAAATATGCAGCAAATCTTTAAAGAATTTTGACTCAAAATCTAAGACTTAGAAAAAAAAGTTATTAAGAAATATTTTTCCTCTCGTCGAGTTACATTACTGAAGTTATTAAGAAATATTGTTCCTCTCGTCGAGTTACATTACTGGTTAAATTTAATGCACTTATTTCATTTACACCGTGTATAACGTTTTGCACTAGGCTATGTAGGAAAAATTATGAAACAAGAGATCCAGTTAGACGATTATGTCTAATATATAATGAAGTCGAAAGTATTATGAATGATAAAATGGATATTTTCAGTCTTAGCTACTGTCAAATGAAAAATGTTTTATGTAAAAATTTATTGTAATATTCGCCGTTGTACTTGGTTATTTTTTTATTACATAGAATGTATATTTTTGTATAATGTGTTTCTATTCATGTTGTTATTGTGATGTATTGGTGTATCCAACCCTCCTGTTGTTGGGATACTTTGTATCCTGTTGGGAGGTTGTAAATAAATAAATCTTATCAAACTTTTAAATACTGTTCTGAAAGAAACGTTTTGATCACTCTTGCACCGCGCAATATCCTCACTTGTTAAACGTATGTCAGGTATCCATTATTTTATTAGAACATCCTTGGCTAGAATATGTATTCTAATTTTAAGAGAAAACTTATAATACTGCTTTCGATTCTTCCCTGTTGTTCGTGCTATCTGCCAAAAGAGCAGTCATTTTGAAATGACATGAAACCACTACAAAATAGTGCTAAACAATAAACCACTCCTACAAAAACACTTTGACATTATGATTAATTGCGATGCATTCCATATTGCCAACAACTTAAATAGGGAAACAAAAATGTTCCTTTACTTTCTGTCTTCAGTTGTAATTTATTAGATACAGTTTCCATTTCCAATAACCCTTATCCATGTTAAATATTTACCCGTTCATTTTCGAATCTTTCAATCAGACCCACATCAAAATTCACCATCGCCATCCATTCCTGAATAACAAAGTTCATATCTCTGGAAACCGAAAACCGCAAACTGGAACCAATTTCGAAAGTAGTCCGTCGCAATATTTGTTAGATTCCGCTCCGACGACTTGTGATTATTTCAAAACGCTACGTTCGTCTGGCTGACGCGGGTTTGACATTTCTTACCGGTATTTCTAACCCTATTATTTATGTAGCGACTTCGTTGAAGACATGAACGACGAAAAGGATATTTTTAGAGTGGGGACAGTTCTAAAATTATACCAGACGCTGAGATAGTAGACGCTAGTTGGCAGTGGATGAGTGACACTTATTTTCAGTCTGTAATGTATACTTGGAAGAGAGTGTTTTATTCATATTTTAGTATAGCTCATCTATACGTTTACAGTCCTAGAGATTAATGCCGGTATCCCACTGTAATTTTTTTGATAAAAATGGACGTAAATATTTTTATAAAAACCGTTTTGACAGAATTTTTATGAAAACTGTATTTACATGACGTCACGTTAAAATTTTGATGTGACGTCACATAAATACAGCACTCTGTATTCATTTTGTTGAAAGCCGCGTTATGATTCGATGTTGATGCGGGCGTGCGCAATGCGGTTGCTTGGACCATATGTAAAATCATTTTCTAAAGAGACAGCGTTGTTGTTTTTTATTCCCTGACATTATTTGAACAGCGGTGAGCGTTTGTTTATATTGAAATTGGAAATAATATAAAGCAAAATAATCAAAATATGTAGTGTGGTTGCCTGAACAGACAGCGTTTTAATTGATTTGTATAGAAATGGAGAAGTTTTATACCACACAAAATCGCCTGAATATTATAATAAATAACACTCCAGGCAAAGTGCGATTTTCAACTGCTAAATTTTATTATCTTATAAAATTTACATGCGTTATTCTTTGCATTTCTTTTTCCTCCTTTTAAATTTCTGTCCGAATCCTATTAGAACACTCCATTAATCGTAACCAACAAAATTTTTCAACCAATAATTTTACGTAGTATTAGTGCAAATATCTTGATCTATAATTTATAGAAAGTGTATTTTAAATTACCTATACAAATTTGCAAAAATAAAATACGAAGTAAATGAGAAGCCCGTACAAATCCGCCTTGTTCAAGCATTTTAAAATTGACTATTCACCTTTATACTCGCATCGTACCCTTTAAGTAGTGACGATAAAAGAATTAATTTTTCAAAATGTGTACACTAGATTGAACAATGCCCATCTTTCATGTGCCAAAATACACTCCCTTAGATGAGTGCCACGTTTGTCACTTTAATTTCGAACCATGTACATGATTTTTAAGAAATGGTCTTTCATTCGAAGAAAATTTCTGTAATTTATTTCATCTTCTATTCGTAATTCGTTGTGTGCGATAACTAAAACACTGCAATTTTTATTTCTTTTCTCCAGCCATAGACTAGTCCACTAACGGTGTTCTGATTTTTTTAAATTTTTTGTATGACTGTGTAACCATTACTCCAACAATTATTGCAGCTAAATTTTTTATTTGAATTGACGTTATTTATAATGAAATTACAAAACGCAACTACATCTACAGAACAACGGCCACAAAATGAAGTTTAGTAGTATCTTTGGCGCCAATTCTCTTTCATGAGTTATGCAACATTCCATAAAACCGCGTAAAAATTTTTACAGTGGGATGCAGTACTTTTCATGAACGTTTTTATAAAAAAAATATGAAAATTTTTATATTTTTTTTTACAATGGGATACCGGCGTAAGAATTACGAGGTAGCGTCAAAAAGTACTCGGAATCGTTGCTTGAAGCCAAAAAGGTCACTGGAGGGAAATTTATTTTTCTTGACGCTACGTCGTAAGGGAACAATTTTAAATCAGCAGTTGTGCAAATATTTTTGGACGTTACTGTATTGGGTAAAATATCCGAATATTTTTCGATACAGTTTCGCAGTCATTTCTCCAGATAATACTTACAAATATGATAAACTAAACTTCAAACTAACTTGAAAACTTGTGCCGGAAAAAGTTTCCGTTAACTTTGCTACACGATACGTCAAACCGGAAACAACATACACACGTCGAACTCTCAACGTGTTGTACATAATACATGGAAATATCTATAATTGCTTAAATATAAGTTGATATAATATCAAACTAAACGCGATTGAATACTGAAGTTATTATAACTTCACGTATTGTTCGCTGGAACGATCAATAAAAGTACATAATAAACCAAATAAAATATGAGGATTATTCGGAATTTCAAAAAATATTTGTAAATCATTTTGGAGTGATTTATAAAACTTTTATTTATTATAATATTCGGATTATATGAACAATCGATTAACCGGACAACGTCTGGTATCGTAGTGTCTTGATAAACGAGTCTATATATACTATTTGAATTCGAACATAAAATATATCCATATTTTTTATGATTACAAAATTCCATCGAAGTACAGCCACACCGAAATCCACCAGTCCACAACAAATCGTAAATTAAATAGAAACATGTATACTATTAATTAAACGTATAACGTATGGTCCTAAAGTTTTGGCAAAATTTTTAGATGTTTGGTATCTATACCAAATAACGTTGTTGGAAACAAAATATCACAATTAACTTGGTTTCATTTTGTCAGTTTAGTTTTTTCGATTTGATGCAGCAAAATGTCATATAATCTAGATATTCGTAAAGAATTTACAATCTTGTTGGGCGAATGCCTAAGTGTGATATTGTTGCAGTTTATCGCGAGCACAATATCTCTGTGGCAACAATTTATCGGACAATAAAAGATTGTGAAGAAGGTATACCCTGTGTTAATTTGCCCAAAAGTGATCGACCAAAAATTTTGAGCCACATGAGAGAACAATGATTAATTGTAGCCGTTAAAGACAAAGTTGGAGTGTCACAACGAACTGTAGCCAGAAGATTCGAATGACGTGGTTTTTCGAAAAAGAAGAAAGGCACCAAATTATACCGTGACCCAATTAGAAAGAATCCCTAGATGTTGTCGTGCGCTAAGGCGTATTAATTTTCTCCATAAACTTATTGTAATAAATAACGATAAATATTTTACTCTGTCTTATTTAGAGATGAAAGGAAACGATGGTTTTTATACTAATGACATGGAAAACACACCAGACAATGTCAAGTTCAAAGGTAAATTTAAATTTGAGGATAAAATTTTAGTATGGTGTGCCATTTCTGAAGCCGGATATATTTCGCAGCCGTACATTGGTCGTGTTCGAGGAGAAGCCTAACTGCACAACTTTATATTCAAAGATGCCTCTCTAAATTGCTTCAAGTTTTAAATACACATCACGCCAATGATGATATAATGTTTTGGCCTAATCTAACTTCATGCCATTACGCCAGAATAACTAGAGACCGGTATAACGAAAACAACGTAGACTTTATTCCGAAATTGGACAATCCTCCATATGTATCTCAAACTCGACCAATAGAAGAATTTTGGTCAATATTGACCAGAAAAGTGTACGACAAGGGATGGGAAGCTGCAAATGAAGAACAATGACTACGTCGTATTTACCGAAAGATTCGAGAAATCGATCCAGATGTTGTCCAGAGGTTGTTGGGGCAAGTCAGGAGAAAATTAAGGACCATTGTAGATAATGGTCCATTATTAATAATTTAAATGTTAAGTATTAATAAATAAATAAAATAAATATAAATATATCATAACGGCTTTTTACCCATTGCTGGGTGTGCCAATCTACTTTGTTCGCAAATATCGGTAATGATGATGACATATTTGTACCACGGGGGCGTTTACCAGACGTCACCCCACGGGCACTCATTGTAAATATATAATATTATTATTAATTGTTGTAAAAAAAAAGTTCAAAAAGTAAAAGTTTTAAAAAAGTTATCAGTCTAAAATTATTCTCAAAATTTTACAACCATGCGTTAGCAGGCAATACTTTTAAAATATGTACGAGTATTTTAGATAAATGTTAATAATAAAAGTAATTAAACAGTGAAATGAGCAATAAATTAACAACACGTTCATATTGAACTATAATTAAGATAAAAAAGAAAAGTGAAATCTCAATAAACTTGTATTGTTTCTTTTGTTTAAACATTTTTAAAATATAATTGAAAAGAAAGTTTCCAACATTGTTAATCAAAAGACTGTCTTTTATTAGTTTATTGTTTGTGAAAATTAGAAATAAACTTAGAGATTTCTCCATTTTGTATAGTATAACTGTAATACAGTATTATGTAAACTGTATAACATTTTGCTTTTCAAATGTTAATGTTGTTGGAACTGATTGGCACTCAAGCAAGTTCATTTTAAACTTCGTATCAGAAGCATATCGAATTTGAAATACCAATTAAACTTTTTAAATCGAAAAGAAACTGGTGATTTCTATCTGATATGTTTTATATTTTTTATACATTTATTAAACAAATGTCAGTTACATTTTCAAAAGTCAAACGCAAAATAATTATGCATACATTCATACATATCTAATTTTTAATTGGATTTAGAAATGATAATATTGTGTTATGTATTTTAAATTTATAAACTGACAGGTTGTACCTTTGATATTATGTATTAAATATTATCTTGTTTTTTTTTTTTAAAAAAATGCAGAATTATAGAATAAATATAGAACTACAGTGTGTTCAAAAAAATTACTAACTCAGAGTAAGCTATGAAAAGAGAAACGTATGTCTGATCATTATTCAATTCAAAAGTCAAGTTGTCAAAATTGATCTTGAAATATAATTTTAAGAAGAAAAGTCAATAAAGAAGGATACAGTAAGTATATTGACATTCGCCTTTTTGTAATTTGTTTCCATTTCTAAAATAAGATTCAATAAGATTATCTTTGATTTGTTTACATAACATTTTTGACACTATCTCATGTCAAATTAACATACGTTTCTTTGTTCATAACCTACTTTGAGTTAGGAATTTTTGTGAACATACTGTACTATTATCATTATTAAAATATGAAAATGGCACTTTTATCTCTTTAAATTTAATTGCGTCAATTGGAGGGCTTGAGCCTGTGACAGAAACAGCCTTACTCCATTTTGAATCTGAGATATTAAAAAAATCTGATGTGACTAGCACATGACCTCCCGCCAATTCCATGTTTTAAATAGCAATACGCTCTAAGTAAAGTATCACTTCCGGTTGATCGTTTGTAAACAAAATCTAATTTGTTGTTCCAATAAACAGAAAAATATATACGAGTTTTCTTTATATACTTTTTCAAGAAAATCTGTTTAGAGCTTCCAGTAAAGTACCACCTTCGGTTTATCAATTTTAGCCAAAATCTAATATGTTGTTCCTCTTGATATAAAAGTCTTAAATATTAAAATTGAAACGTTTTGGATTATATTTAAATATAATTTTTTTATTAAAAACTATTACGGGCTTCAATTAAAGTATCTCTTTCGGTGGTCAAATATTACCCAAAATCTAATCAACTTAGTTGTCGTGTGGAAGAAAAAATCGTCACACACACAGACACACGACGCACATACATTATTATAAAACTAGTAAAAACGTGTTGTGGGGCCCCTAATTCGTGTTTATTCAATGAAAACTCACTATCGAATTTTTGGACCAAAAACATTATCTCCCTTACCTATAGGAGATGGAAAGAAATTAGCTGTCGAAAACACCATTGCACCAGGATTAAGATTGTTTTTGCTAATCTCTATAGGACTGTGGTTGTTTTTGTATAGAAATACTGGAACTTTACAATGTAATAACTTTTGTGACTAAGATTCTTTTTGAGAGAAACAGTTTTACCAAACTGTTCGTTAACCTTGAAAGTATATGTCATTGTAATTTGGACTATTTTTTTTTTCTAAGAACAAATTATTCATAACATTAAAATCCAGATGATCTTCATTATGATTGTTTTATTGTATATTTTGAAATATAGATAGAAATCTTGATAATCTATATTTAAGTATTTATGTTATAATATCTCTTAAATTCTTTTGCGATAGTAACAATGTGAAAGGGATACAGTTTTCGATAAACAATTAGCACAATTAAATACCTACATTAGAAATCGACAGTCATTAATCATGTAACAATGTATTCAACGACATTTAAAGGTCAACCAGTTAACAGTACTACAAAGTTTCCTGAAAGACGATGTTACTTACTCCCTCCTTACTTTATATATAATATCATGGTATTCATTCATGGTTATATAATATGTAAAGTAATACTTATGTTAGGTTTTAAGCTGTATAATAAGTGTGCGATGTGTTTTGACATTTAACTCGATTGTGACTAACTAATGGCGTTTTCCATTTATACAAGTTGTAAATGAAATAAGTACATTAAATTTAACCAGTAATATAACTCGTCGAGAGCAACAATATTTCTTAATAACTTTTTCTCGAAATCGCATATTTTTTTTAGCATTTTTACAACTCCGTAAATAACTTAATGCAGTAGTAACAGCTATGAAAAATGTTGTTTTAGCAATTGACAGTCCTGTCATTTGTTTCAATTAAATTTTGACATTAATAATAAACTTGTTTATAAGGTAAAATTCTGTCAAAATGCTTACGTTTACGAATAGCGAGTACACAGACAATGCAATTACTTACCTATGGTTTATTTATTTATTCGTATTTGTACTACATTTTATTTTGTTATTAACATAAAGACACTGCCATGGAGTTGCCAACGCATTTAGACGAAGCATTTTCCAAATTCTGTCCTAATATTCGCCCATTTGTAAATCTTGTACTTCTTATCACAGTACGGAGTGTCCATATGATAATTTTATAAAAAGCAACAGTTATATCCACACCAAGTGCAAAAAGTTTGAGGTTTTCAGCACAGCAGACTTCAAATTTTGTGTATGGCTAGTATTGTTCACTGATGAGGCTGGGTTTACTAAAGAAATTGGCCCATATTCCGAGCGCACTTTTATAATAAAAGCGCTTTTATGGAGCATACTTCTCATAAGAATATAATGTAAAAGCGCTTTTATTATAAAAATGCGCTCGGAATTCGGACCGATGTCTTTAGTGCAGAATACACATCACGGCAGACGAAAATCCTCATACCGTAAATTTTTTTATTAAAAAATGTTTGGGCGGTAACAATATATGGACGACTAATTAGTACTGATATACCTTATTTAACAGGACAAGAGTTTGTACTTACATTTTTGAATAACGCATTTAAACTATTCTCAAAGTCTCATAACTATGCACTTCCTCTATTCACAGATGTTTCGAAGTTTGTTTTAATACACAATTTTATAATTTTGTAATCCAAAATTTAATTTTCTTTATTTTAAAAATTGTACTATTCTGAATTTGTGCCGTATGAATCGAACTTAAATTCAGACAGCACAGGGCAGCAGCGATCTGACCATTGGCGGGTACCTAAATTTTAAACAAATCTTTAAGGAATTTTAACTCAAAAACTAGAAGACTCAGAAAAAAAAAATAATTAAGATATATTGTTGCTCTCGACGAGGGTTAAATTTAATGTACTTATTTAATTTACACCCTGTATATTTAGTGCAAACTTTTTTGAAGTGAGTGCATTTATATAATCAATGCGCACTAGCTGAGTTTTACGTGTATGAATTATATTTAAACTCACTGAGTGCGCATTTTCTTACTACGATCGGCAGTTCTCGCCAGTGCAGGCTATCAAATTCATATATTATGAGTTGTGAGAAGTATATACGTAAGTACCATAAATGTTAAAAAATTAAGTCTTCACAGTTCGAATCTTTTGTAGCAATATCCTGTAATAAGGCGAGGGTAAGATCAATAACCGATAAATAACTTTTTATAAACTTTTCTAAATTATAGTTTCAGTAATCATATTTTAACTCTGTTTATCTATTTAAGTTAAATGTCAACATGCAGTTTAGAAGTTCTTTTCGTATTATGATAGTCAGGACATTTATTTGTTGGTCATTAAGTTTAGAAATTATTAATTATACGTGCGTGACTTTGAATGCCCTAGCCTATGCACCCTGTACCCCTAAGATAATCCTGTCCTGAAGATAGCGATTTGTTTTTAGAATAGTCGACATTAGATACTCATGGAGTAAACATGTATGAGTCTAGATTAGTTCGTCGCGTCGTGCAGACGTGTCTTGTTTTGGACATGTAGTGTCTTTTAGTTTTGGGGCGCGTGCTAAACGCCTGCCCGCTGGATTACGTAATGTAACACGTTAGGCTATGTTTAATTAATAATAATGTAATCATTTAGTTAAAAAGTTTAGTTATTAAAACCTAAGTATATGTCCATGTCCGTAGTGTTCATTAAGTGAAAAGTGTAAGTGTATGTGTGTGTCCTTCCTTCTCACGAAATCCTTCTCATCAAGCCGTGGACGCCAATCATCCGAGGCGTCCACCAGTCAGTCAGTGTATCATCGTTGGAGTAAGAAACAGTAAGAAGTAAGAAACAGTAGTAGCATCATTTTCCTCATCAGTGTAGGAGACCCCCCTCGTATTACAATCCATTGCTACATAACGAATCTATCATCACGGCATATTACCCATTACTGGGTGTACCAATCTGCTTCGTACACAGAATTCGGTAATATGATGACATATTTGTACCGTGCGGGCGTTTACCAGGCGTCACCTCACGGGCACTCATTAATGGCGTGGAGAGTGCACCAAAGAGCTCAATTTTGTGCCATTTAAAATTTGAAATAAATAATATGATTAATTTCCTTGGTCTATTTACATAGTTACTAAAACCTGGTGTGAATATTAGTTTCCCAAACACAAATCTCAACATCAATTTATCATACTGGACCTCTCTTTTTCCACTACTTTTTCCTACATAAATATCCCTCATAGCAAAAACAATTACAAATCCTCCGGTGTAGCACATGGAGATTTAAATACCACGGCGATGAGGCCATAACTCACACACGTGTATTAAATTTATACCGGGCTGTGCAACCGCAGACGCCCGGATGCTGAAAATCTCCACTCGCCCTCAAATAATTGATATTTATGAATTTAGGCGGGAATTAATGCCACCCAATGAAAACCAATGTAGAGGAAGTTCTACTCCTAGTTTTAATTTCATATGGGAATTAATAGTGGCTACTACATATATCATATAAGAACGTGGCATTGTTGAAAACTTATGTATGTTGGGATTGGGAGTATACTATGTAAAAGTAGGTTCATTTACTAATGAATGTACTTTTTACTTCCCGCTACCCTTGGTAAGGGAAGTATAGGGATCGTGCTAAAAATCGCATATCGAGATTTTGGTATGTGTGTATGTGTGTACTAGGGATTCACCAAGCCAAGCTACTTGGCTTGAAATAAAAAAGCTTGGCTTGGCTTGAAACTTCAAGCTTCTTTTAATGTTAGGCTTGGCTTGGCTTGGGCTTGATGGAGACAAAGCTTGGCTTGGCTTGAAAACTTCAAGCTTTAAATATTTTAGGCTTGGCTTGATTTTCAAGCTTTATCAAGCTTTTTCAAGTTTTTTCAAGCTATTTCAAGCTTTTTCAAGCTTTCAAGCTTTATAAATGCTCATACGCACAGTAGGTATATGGGTCTTGAAAACCCGTATAGTAGCTGTTCGGTATCAAGATTTTAATATAAATATTCGATGTGAATTAAATTAAATATATCGAAATACCGATAAATCCGATATATATCGATGTATTGGAATATTGATGTATCAATTTATTGATATGTTATGTCGATGTTTCATTGTATCGTAACGATGTATAAATCACGTTTTGTTTTACATAAATTTATTGTGGTACAATTGAAAAATATCTTCTTATGCGCAAAGATAAACAAAACGATTAAATAAAATTTATGCTACTTACACCAAGTGTTTTTTTCTTTGTAATTATTAAAATATAAAAATATTGAAATGTATATTTCAATCATTTATTTTATTTTTGAGAGTATACAATAAACATAAATTTATTATCTTTTATTAAATATTTACCCTTCAATTTTTATTTTTCTTTTATTATTTTCGTTGACTGCATTCATTCAAGTAGGCATATGCATTAGTTAGACTTTATTGTATTTTAATAATTGAAATGAATAGGACTTAAGTTCATAATGTTATTTTTACTCGAAATGACCTTCCAACAAACTGTTAGAGTTTCTCATACTATATAGTTCATATTCACCCTGTATAAATAAACAACTCAAGTCTCCAAACACGCAAGAACAGTGTTCAAATAAATACATAAATATTTTGGAATGTACAATGGGATGAAAATGACCTGAGACTGATCTTTTATTCTTTTATACCTACTTCAAATACATCTGGAAATCATAAAACCCTACAGACGGAAATTTCCCCGAAATTTTGTTTGTTCGTGACATAAATACCTACTCGCCTCTTCTTATGAAATTTCTACAGATTTTTGAGTACAGAATCATGTAAGTTAAATACATAAATATAATTACAGTAATTATGTCCAAATTCAAATAGCACAAAAGTAAATACCCTCAACGATAAAAGAAAATTAAAAACCCCCAGAACTAGGTAATAAGCCGTGATTATCAAGGTAATATTTAAAAGAGAATGCTCTCTTTGTCGGTACATTGATATTGTCTATTATACTTGTCACAGACAAGAGCGGTTTATTAGCGATACATTAGGGGTAGAGCTAAAAATAGCATTGAAAATATTTGAATATAAATATACATATCCACAAACAGAAATTGTCTCGTCTCTATGATTCGGAAATACCAGAATAACAAAACATTGTATATAATGCAACTTTAAAATGCAATAATTATTATTGCAATTACCCAATCAAACAACAAGACCAAACTACACCTATCTCCCCACGACTCTATAGTTAAAACACATAGAATGTAGGTTTATGTGAAATGTAATCAGATAAATTTAATATTTTTTTTTTGTTTGATAATCAAATCTAATTTCTTGAAGCTTTGAGCTTATAATTAAATAAAATAAATAAATAAATATATCATCACGGATTATTACCCATTGCTGGGTGTGCCAATCTGCTTTATCGGTAATAATGAAATATTTGCACTGTGCGGGCGCTTACCAGGCGTCACCTCACGGTCACTCATTGCTGGCATGGAGAGTGCACCGCAGGGGTTAATTTTGTGCCATTTAAAATTAGAAATATTTGGCGTCGGTCGGGATCGAACCTGGTTACCCAGATTCGCGACCTGACACTCAGGCACGTGGCCACGAGGCCTCATAACTTATAATTAATTCCAGTTACTTAAAAATTTAAGTATTTAATTAATTAATTTTTATACAAAATACGTTTAACTTGATAATAATAAGTATTTAAAAAAAATTAAATAGTTCTATATCTAATGATTGACATTTGCAATAAATTTTGTATTATCATTTTTCATCATACATTTTATATTAATGTAGGTAAAGGATAAAACAATAAAATTATATTATCATTTATCATTATGTATTTAAAACTTTTTCAACATTTTATTTATTTTGTATACTTGATTGTGTGCCCGAAGTACAATGTGTGATTTGTTGGTTCAGATTGAGAAAATAAGTGGTCTTTGCATAATAAGAATGATGAAGGGTATAGTTTCCTATTTACAAATTTTTGAAGCTTACTAGCCTGACAGGTAATGAAGGCTGGTCCTACTGGGAACTCCAATTCTTAGAAGTTCGCAAAAATGTGCCGAAGCAATTAGAAAGTACGTTACCACCATAAAATTACGGTTTTGTCGGCCTCGAAAACATTTCTTAAGAAAAGCTTGAAAAAGCTTGTTTTCAACCAAGCTACTTGACAGTCGAAGGCTTGGTTTGGCTTGAAAATTCAAGCTTTTTTAAATGTTAGGCTTGGTTTGGCTTGGGCTTGGTGGAACAGAAGCTTGGCTTGGCTTGAAAAGTCAAGCTTTTTTGAACGACAGGCTTGGCTTGATTTTTCAAGCTTTTTCAAACCAAGCCAAGCCAAGCTTTCAAGCTTCAAGCCATGCCCGTGAATCTCTAGTGTGTACGTATGTATGTGTGGATCTTCCACTCTAACTCAAATACTATCATTCAGAAAATTTTGAAACCTTGCATTTCGAACTTTTTCTGTAATGGAAAGAGCCCATTAGATTTTGGTGTAAATCGGATAATCGGAAATGGCACTTTACTAGAAGCTCAAAATAATTTTTCTTCGAAAAATATCTTTAAATGTTATTTTTTCGAGATTAGTGTTATTCTAAAAATTAAAGATTATTAAATTTTCTACAGATTTGCATTAATATTTTTTCTATATATTTAATGGATAAATTTATAAAATTATCTATAATTTAAATCCCTGAGCCTACGCTTTAAACAAACGAAACTCCTTGGTTGCGCAGTTATTCAAATGTATGTAATTGACAGATAAATGTCACTGTCAAAGAACTAATTTCAAATTAATAATAGTAACGTTTTAAAAAGCAAAAATAAATAGAATACGAAAGGAAATCAATACAGTTTCCAGTATATGTAAATATGTAGGTATGTATTCAGATTAATAAAAATTAACGATTCTAAAAAAAATTAAGCTAATTCTCATTATAGTATGACTAGCGAATGGAAGTCGACGTTTAAATTATTTAATAGATGTGGTTTCTTTTGAACACATATCCCTATACTTGATTTGACAGGAAACTGATCCTTATGTGTACCGTTACAGAAGATTAGAATTGGACTCAATACCAGGAGGGATTTAAAAAGGAACAGGATTCATGGATGTATATAAAAAATTTAATACCGCAAATTTTAGTTGGTTCGTCTCAGGTGTAAGCAACCCTCGAGTCGGAATTACTGTTAGAGGAAATTAAAAATAATCCTATTTCATAGAATTGCCAAACTAAATAGTTTCAAGATCAAAATATTTTGTTATAATCAACATAAACGAAAAATGTTTAAAATATTTTAAACGCACCCCTGTTTTGAAATTCAGTTACCCTAGTCGGCCATCTATTTTCAGCCAGACATAGTAATGTATTTCTGTGCTTTCCTAGTCCAGTATTTAAATGGGTTCATGTAAAAAATTCATACTTGAATTCTATTCTTCTCTGGGGTTTCGAAAGAAACCACATCTATAAAATAATTTAAACGTCAACTTTCATTCGCTAGTCATACCATACTAGTTTTTATATTATAAACTGATTTCCAAATGTTTTGCAAATTCTTTCACAGCTGATTAACAGATTGATATTGGTTGATCTAATTTTGATAGCTTGTCTTTTCATTTCATTTCACATAAGTTCGACAAGGTTGTGGGTTCAGAGAAAGCACCGTTAAACATTGGTAAAAAAAGTAAAAAAAAAGTACATGCAAATGTGAAATTTCAAAGACTGTTTACAAATTATTTACACTCTCAACGAATTTTTTGCAGATATTCTTCGTAGAATTTCATTAGATCTGGACTTTTATTATGAGTATCTAATTTAGGCTTAGCTAAATTAGTATATTTACAATACATAATTTATTTTTATGTCTACTCCTTTCATATGCATACAAATATAAACACCTCATGAGAAAAACACGCCTCCGCTTAGAAATAAAATTTCTGTAGTGTAGACGGTTCTTCATAATTACAGTGTGCTTTGTATTTTGGTACTTGTAGATTTTCTCATACTTGAACACCAAATTACGCTTGTGAACTTCGTACCAGCACTTTCATTTTATACATTGGAAACTCAATCCTAATTGAGAAGCGGTGTCAGACAAACTTTAATCAAATTAAACTCGATGATTTTTTCATTTTAGAAGAATTTTATAACTAGAAAATATTTTTTTGTTTATTTATTACAAGCTTTTGAAATGCTGTGTTCACTGTTTTGATTCATCTGAAGTTTTTTATGGTATTTTATTTTGTACGTAATTGGAAAATGAAACTTCAATAGACAAAAATAAAACAAGAAGCTATTTGCCCATCAGTCTGTTTGTAATTTCATCATTTACTCGACGAGTACTTCATGATGTTTGAATTTAATTTTAAAGCGAAGTAAAATTACAGAAAATGTTTACATTTTAATTAGAAGCTAATAAAAATAAAAAGTGAATATCTTTACATCTTGAAAACTATATTTTGTTTTTATTATACAGTAAAATGTATCAAAGGTTCGCATTCTGCTCGTAATGTTGAACTAAATTCTGCATATAAATGTTTACTTATAATACTTTATATAAAATCAATTTTCTTATTTTACACCATAATGAAGACTTATGAATTTGACGTCACACAACACACAATGTCCCCTCCAGTACTACATGTCTTTAGAAAAAGACGGCAAGCTCGAAGAAAGAGATAGTTTTGTATTACCATGGCCTCTTTTCTCAACGTGTTGTCCTAATCCGATTTAATATTTGCTGTTTTATTTTGCGGTGGTGTTTGACGTATGTATGAGTAATCAGTTTTGTTATAATAATGATGTGTTAGTTGAAGATAAATTTAAAAAAAAATAATAATAATAATACCGAAACACAAAATTATTCAACACTTTTAAATACTGTTTCCGATTTTATCTAAGAGGTCATGGTAGTGCTTTGCTGTCTCTTTCTTCGAGCTTGTCGTCTTTGTCTAAAAGGTTATTTCAGAACTCAGTAGATGGCAACAGTAAAATTTTGAAATCATTAGTGCTACATTTAAAGATATAGATAATATAATTACTGCTACCGTTTGTATTTTGATATTTTTATCTCCTGCTTATTGTAGATCACTGTTAGGATTCTGCCGAATCGCTTGGCGATCGCATGATGTATAAATGACGTCACTCTTACATTTCGGTAGTGCCTGGCGTATCACGGAGGTTTAGTAATCACTATTCAGTATGCACTTTATTATACTCTACCAAGTAAAGATTTATTAGATTTTTGTTAATATGAATATGTCCAATAATTTCAATAATCTTTCCTGTCGTCCTATGTACACCGTCCGTGATATTTAAACCAAGGCTCTATTACAAAACTTGGAAATATTTTAATGCAATTAGATATTACTATATGTATAATTAAATCGTACATACTAGACGACCTTTCATGGTCATTGAAATATTGTTATCTGATTGTCACAAAAACTTCTAATAGAAAGTTTCTTAAATGATATACGAAATAAATTAATTGAAATTGTGAATTAAAGAGTGATATTGTTCCAGAATGTCTTAGTTGGAATCTAATCAAAATTAGTACTGACATATTTATTGTACAAAAGTAATACTTGTGCTCTCCTTATACCTTGAGTGTTTGTAAGATCGTAAGCTGATATTTAGTTAAAAATGATAGTCTCCTTTTTGTTTTTCATTTTGCATGTTAAAATGTTTTCGCACTGTAACACGAGGGGGGTCGAACTGGCTGATGATACTACTTTGATGACTGGTGGACGCCTCGGATGGCTGGCGTCCACGGCTTGTGAGAAGGAAGAACACACAGACACTTTACTTTTTACACTTTACACTAATGAACACTACGGACATGAACAAATACTTGTGATTTAAAAACTAATACTTTTATTTACATGATTAAATATAACTTAATTAAACATAACTAACAAAACTGTTACATTTTGTAACCTTGCGGGCGGGCGTTCTGCACACGCGCCCCAGAACTAAAATGACACTACATGTCCAAACCAAAACACGTCTTTCCGACGCCACGTACTAATTTCGACTCTCTATGTTTATCCCATGGCTAACTAATGCCGACTGCCTTAAAACAAAAACGCTATCTCCAGGATAGGATTATCTTAGGGGTATGGGGTGCATAGGCGAGGTCATTCTAAAGTCACGCTCGTATATATAATAATTTCCAGACTTAATTATCAACAAATAAATGTCGTGACTATCATAATACGATAAGAATTTCTAAACTGAATTTTGGCATTTATAACTTAAACAGATAAACAGAGTTAAAATATGAATATTGAAACTATAATTTAGAAGAGTTTATAAAAAGTTATTTATCTGTTATTGTGCTTACCCTCGCCTTGTCACATTATCCTCCCCTTAAGACATAAATATATCGCAAAATCGATATATTTATTCTTAAATCTTGAACTGAAGATAGTTTCCAATTTCTGCAACCACAGAACATAAAACACATACATAAAACAAATAAAACATAAAACATCACCCATATTACACATATGAGACAAAGCATAAAACATAGAATACAAAAAAATTGCAAACAGGTACAAATGTACAAACACAATTAACATAATACGATAAAACACACAAAAGGTATAAAACCTAAGACATTTCAAATGCAAAAGCATACAAACATAAAACATGAAACATATTACAAATATGACACAAAGCATAAAACATAGGATACAAAAATCGCAAAACAAGTACAAATGTACAAGCACAACATAATACGTAACACACAAAAGGTATAAAACCTACGACATTAAGCATAAAGCTTACCAACATAAAACATTATAAACATAATGTAAACTCAATAAAAACGTGAAACGTTTTAACAAATTACAAATTCGATGCTAAAGGAAAAGGGTATTATTTTATTTTCTTATCTAACAAAAATTACTAATCTAACATGCAACTTAACTAGCCAAAAAAAACTAAACACTAACAAAAATCGTCATATAATAGTCATAAAAAAATAAAACAACACAAAGGTCACTGCACTGGGGGCGGTTTTTCACACCTAAGTGGTCTAAGGGATGGCACTACAAAAAATTTGGGAACACTTCTGCAAGTGATAACGTCGTTCCTGGAATGTAACACGATATCACCAGTGGCGTGCCCTCCATGGGTGCGGCGTAAAACTTGCACAGGTGGGCATGCCAAGTTGTCCTCTCCGACGTCCATGCCCAAGTCGCCATTCTCGATGTCCTCTTCGTTGACCATTTGCAGATCCATTTCGTGCAGTTTGTCGTCATATACTGTGTTCATGTCCAGTTCATCAGCTACTTCGCTGTGTTCTTCCTCAGTCTCACATTTCGCTGTTTCCTCCGGCAGGCAATTCTCTTCAATCATTTTTCCTTCTTGTACGCCCTTGTCACTCGCTGTGACGACTATTGTCGGACTTTCCGGTCGTGGTATGTCTACCACCGCAAAACGATCCTCTATTGCCAGCAAGGACTCAATTTCTTCTAAACTGATCCTCCCTACTGGCAACTCGTGCACTCCATGCCCTGGAGACAACGAATCTAACGGCGCCTGCGGTGCGTAGACCTGGTGCATCCATGCTGGAGCATAAAAACTTGGCGTACAAGCCGGAAAAAATGATGGTGGTAATATGGTGCGTCCTGCATAGGTTATTTCTAACCAACGCACCATATCTGTGCCAGTGGTAGGCCGCTTATACAGTGGAATTGCAAAATACAATTCCCTTGCCTTACCACTGAGCCTGAATACTATTGCACTGCCGAGAAAAACTTCATCCCAGCCGTATCGTCTGCTGGCTGCTCCCATGTTGTGGATATATTCTCCCACACTGCCATCACCAGAGAACGTATTTATTTCAAGCAATACGTCAATCATATCTGGTGACGGCTGATACGGCCTGGGTTGCTGTATCATCGCTGGTGTCGTGGTCGTAAATGTGTACATATTGTACACCAAGTACCCTCTCCTCGGTCACAAACTAATAATTCTAAAACTAATAACGTAAGATCTTTTCGGATGAATAAGAGTAAATCATTACTCTCATTATCCTACCCGTTGACTGCGCCACTGTAACACGAGGGGGGTCGAACTGGCTGACTGCAATCCTACCGACTGCGCCACTGTAACACGAGGGGGGTCGAACTGGCTGATGATACTACTTTGATGACTGGTGGACGCCTCGGATGGCTGGCGTCCACGGCTTGTGAGAAGGAAGAACACACAGACACTTTACTTTTTACACTTTACACTAATGAACACTACGGACATGAACAAATACTTGTGATTTAAAAACTAATACTTTTATTTACATGATTAAATATAACTTAATTAAACATAACTAACAAAACTGTTACATTTTGTAACCTTGCGGGCGGGCGTTCTGCACACGCGCCCCAGAACTAAAATGACACTACATGTCCAAACCAAAACACGTCTTTCCGACGCCACGTACTAATTTCGACTCTCTATGTTTATCCCATGGCTAACTAATGCCGACTGCCTTAAAACAAAAACGCTATCTCCAGGATAGGATTATCTTAGGGGTATGGGGTGCATAGGCGAGGTCATTCTAAAGTCACGCTCGTATATATAATAATTTCCAGACTTAATTATCAACAAATAAATGTCGTGACTATCATAATACGATAAGAATTTCTAAACTGAATTTTGACATTTATAACTTAAACAGATAAACAGAGTTAAAATATGAATATTGAAACTATAATTTAGAAGAGTTTATAAAAAGTTATTTATCTGTTATTGTGCTTACCCTCGCCTTGTCACAGCACTAATACATTTATCTATCACTTTTCCGCATTAATTCGAAATGATACGAAACGAATTGTTCTAAAGAGAAATTTAAACATTTTTATATTTGGGATATGGTAATTTCTTGACTAGTTTTCTTCTTAACAATTTGATCATAATGAAATTGTTCTGTGATTTACACAAAAATAGTTCATGGAAATTATGTATTTATAAAAGTTAAACAAAAAAATGTCCAAAACGAACAAAATTTAATAGTTAAATGAAATTAACAAAGTCAAAAAATATAAAAATCTACACTTAGACATAAAACATACTATATTGGTAAGGTAGAACAATATATAAATATTGTAACGTTTTTATTTATTTATTTGGGTATATATGTTAGACAATTATTATTAATTAAAATAATAATAAACAATTATTAAAAAAAAACTAAGACTAAAACTATAATTAATTAGATAACACTATTTATTTATTTAAAAATTAACACGACTTTTTATTTATACGATCCTACTAATTATTTATTTCGACTATTTATGTCACTGTTTATTTATATCACGTTCAACTGTCTGCCTAGTGACCTCCACAGCGTATATATACTCAACTGACTCAACAGCGTCTGTATATTCAACTATTCGGACAGAAGTCGCACTTTTCACCTCACTATCTGTCTATTTTTGTAAACAACTGTCTAACTTCCACAGCTTAATAATAATAACGACTGTTCGTATGCCACAATTATTTACCAGTACTGCCGAGTATACACTTCCACTTGCCGTTGCTGTCCTCGTATACTATAGCTCCCCAATACTCAGCTATCCCAGTATACGAGTAACTTCTCGAGGTACTTACTCGACACAAACTGCATACGCTCACCACGATACTGCTGTGCTTCTGCTTAAGCCGGGATCACACATTCGGTATTCGCCGAGTAATGTTGGTCAATTGGCGAGCATACGTCTACAGACATGCGGAGTTTGCCGAACGGGTTCTGTACAAACAACTACGATAGGTAAATATTCGTTCACTTTGACTCGACTCGAAAAACCAACACAAAGCGGAGTACAGGCGAGCACCGAATATTCGCGGCGAGCAGCTCTTCCACACATTCGATATTTGGCGAATGTTAGCTTGGGATTCGCCGAATACCGAATGTGTGGTCCCGGCTTAACACTTTACTCTCTAACACTCCATGTGAATGTCTCTATATGACTCTCCCTATGTAACTAACTAACTCCCGAGCATAGCTGCGTCCCTTTTATACAGCTGCCATTAACTTCCAAAGAGCTCTAGAATGTTCCACCGCATAATAACAATGAACACAAAAGGTTCAGGCGACCGGAAGTAATTAAACACGTCGCGTCTTGTTTGTTACGTAGCCCGGTTGCTAGCGCGATTGTGTCATCGCTATACTTACACGCTTGTTCGGCGTAGCAGCTGGGCTCACACGTTACAATATCTATTATATTATTGAACATCATTATCCTGGACCCCTGTTTGTTAAAAGAGTTAAGAAAACTAACTATTATTATTTCCAACAAATTTTGTTAGTGTGTACTCGTATTTGAAAAGTGCTGACCAACATATTTTAATTACTAATTAACGTTCCGTATGCTAAATTTAAATCTACCACTGCTCGCTTAAACCATTAAATCACTCTTAGTTTTTTTTTGCACTGAAACTGAATGTCATTGCATAGAAAGTATGATAAATTAACCTTCACATCTAACAAGGAAAGATTGATATCCATCCTCAAATCATACTGTTGAATTACATGCATGCCTGCTTACGTACAACAATTAATCGTAAAAAAAAATGTTTCATTTGTGTTGTAAACAGTCGGTCGGATGATGAGCGAGCAAATTAGAGTCTCCATGGTCGGATTCATTTACGGAGCAGTTGTGAAACTGAAATACTCGGTTGCATTACGTAAGCAATCGGAAAAAAGAAACTCTTTGATTAAACATGACAGGAAGAGAAGCGCATTTGTCTTTCGACCCCAGAGATTTCAGAGTCTAGAGATTTACTATACGGTGGAGAGATTGATTGGACGATCCGAAGACAAATTGCGGTGTCTATTGAGAATTTGTATTAACGACAGAAAAGTATGACAGTCTAAATGAACTGGTATTGTTATTCATTGGTTGCTTTGGTATTGCACAATAAGAATAATGCAATCCAGGACCAAGAGTCAAACTTGTAGATATCTATATGCAAGATCTTTGTGGCCTGGAGATGTATGGATATTTTATAATCGTATTATATGGGCATTGTGTTGTAATACAGATAAAATTGATAAAAATCTGGGCTACATCACGCCGGAAAATAGACCGATGTTATAATACATTTATGCTGGGATTCTAGGCATTTTTATAACGTCTATAAGCGTTTCTATAGTGACTTATTGACCTTATAGGGCAGAGGTTATTCTAACGTGTAGTTGGACACAAAATGTGCAGTAGGAAAAACAAATTGTGCAGTGGGAAATTAAAATCTGTGGAGTTATTTTTCATTTATTACGAATAAACCAAATAAAGTTTTAAAAAAAAAAACGTGAACTAAAAATAATATAGGATTTATATTTATACAGTGTGTTTTTAAACCTGTGTCACAAATTTTAAGGCTATATAGTACTGACCAAAATGAGTAAAAAAAAATCAGCATAGGTCCGATCTTCATTAGTTTCTGAGGTACAGAGAAACATGAGTTTTTATGGAGTTATCTCTTCTATCTCGAAAACTATAAGTTACGACTTCTCAGCCTTATCAAAAATAATATTTATACTCATTTAAATATTGTGGCGACCTTGGCCAATATTTACTGGCATATACAAAATTTCGTTCGATCACTATCTTTGTCAGTTTTTCTTCGATTTTTCGTTTTCCTCGGAAACAAGTGAAGATCAGACCTATGTTGATTCAGCTTTCTTTATTCATTTTGGTTAGTACTATATACCCTTAAAATTTGAAACATCCTGTATAAGTACTAAAATTGTACCAGCTTTTCTCTCAGCCTTATCTACAAACTTTTCGCTTGCCTCATCCTCATCATTGGCATTGGCCTCAGCAAAAACACTATTGTACCATCTTTGTTGTTTGGCCTTAGGGGTTGCCTTGACTCTGTGCTCACGCTTATTTAACCAAGAAGGCATATTGTAATAAATATACAAACGCATTTTCGGAATCTACCGACAAGCTATTCCGACTATTCCGAGAGTATTGCTGGTACTTATAAGTCTTTCCACATCCGCACTATGCGGTTTGGCATCCAAAATCCGCGCGAAAATTTTAGTTACCGTAAGCAATTCCGAAGAAATAGTTATGAACTTAACTAACTCTAGAACCGTCAGTTTCCGCAACTTCTCTATTTGAGTTGAGTTAAACAAAGATCTTTCCCTAAAATATTATAAACTTACAGCTATTTACTTCCTTTATGAGCAGTGGAAAAAAATCCTTAGAATAAACTCTGTTATAGGGAGCGAGCAGACACGTGATTCGAGGGACCTTGACGTGCATAGAATCAGCTGATTTGTGTGCGCATGTCATTTTGACAAGAACAATGTCATGTTGACAAGACCAATGTTTTGACTTATTTTGATTTTTAACTGCTAAAATGTTACTATTTTTAATTACATGTGTTTTACTGCCTAAAAATTGTAAAATATTAACATTTTAGCAATTCAAAATCTAAATAAGTCAAAACATTGGTCTTGTCTAATTAACAATGTTCTTGTCAAAATGACATGCGCACACAAATCAGCTGATCCCAAGCAAGTCAAGGTTTGTCAAGTCACGTGTCTGCTCGCGCCCTATAGGTACATGTTTGCATCAGCACGAATTATCTAAAATAAAGAATTTCAAAAGAATAAGAACGGAAAAACAGACTGCTTGAAATATTTTGCAGGAATATCAAAATTATGAATATAATATATTGTTTCATAAAAAAGTAGGTATTTAATATTTAAAATAACTCCGATATTAAAATTATTTTAGTTCCTGCAGTTTGTATATTCATTTGGGTCTTTTCCAGGAATTTGTTAACAAATCCCTGGTCTTTTCAAAACTCATGGATGTCAAAAGTAAAATTTGACAGATATTAATGCCAACCTTACAAAAATATTGTTGATATTATAATGGGGTATGTGACCAAAATTTTATTTTTATATAATATGATACTAGACAAAAAAATAAAATACCCGTATTTTTTTACATCGATTAATTATTCGCACTTTACGAGAAAATAATTATTAAAAATTTGGGGAAGGGATTTGTGACGTATCAATGGTAGAAGCTTGAAAAAAGACGGTTAGACTGGGAGGGAAAGAGATAGTTATAGCCAGATGTGAGCATGCTCCACCCTGCCACGCCTACCACAACATAAACGCGGCGCTGATAGGCTGATTTATAACTGTCTCTTTCCTTCCCGCAGTCTATCTGTCTTTGTCCATGATTCTACCATACTTACGGCATATATCCCTTCTCCAAAACATTAAATTGTTAATAACAAGATTATTACAAATTAATGTTTCGTTTTAATTATTATAATAAAAAGCTATAGTGGTTTGTTTTTATATTTTATGACATATATATTGAAATTCGAATATGGTCACATACTCCATTACAATATTTTATAGAATTAAAATGCCTGAGGAAATATTTCTTCAAATAACATGCTTTTAATATTGTATTTAAATATTAGGAGATAATAAATTCAAATAAATCCATGTTTTTCAATCATTTTAAAATTTATTAAATTGTATTTTATAACGATTGGTAAAATTGACGTTATAGATTCCATAAGATGAATTTACAGATCAAGCGAGTTATAGACAGTTGCACAGTATACCGTTTTATAGTCTTTCTATAAGCTACAGATCTATAAGTTTATAGAAATTTAAGAGAATGCCTAGAATCCCAGCATTAGTTAAAAAAATAATTATTAAAAAGAAAAATATTGCATAAACTTTCATTTAAAATACTATTTGAAAAATGTGAAACAGGCTCATTTTGATGATATAATGGCTTTGGTCTTATTTATCAAGGTCCTAAAACTTTATAACCACACTATGTTATAGTTTCGTTGAAGCATTTAAACATATGTTCCAGAGGAACTCCCACAATAGTTACAAAACACTGAACCAATAATTCAATATTTATTAACTTAATAACAAGTTTAAATTTAATATTAGTTTTCTTTTTATCCTTTGATCGTTAATAGAAATTTTACGTAACATTTACATTTCCCAATATCCAATAATTACAGTTTAGTTAACCAAACTCTTATCTCAATTAAATAATTATCTGAAGCGAGTGCAAACTTTCCCCATATTGCAATTTAATAGACCGATTCCTTGGGATCGTCTTGGCATACTCAATTTCCATTATCCAAACTAACGTAAATGTTTGCCGAGATGTTTGCAAATGAAAAATGCAATTATGTCTTTGTCTTCAGCTGCTAACGAGATAGTATTGTTTCAGTACAGAATTATAAGGAGTTACTTATATTATATTTGTTGAACATTGATTGTAATTATAAAATTAATTTTATTTTCAATTGTACGCATTTCATATTTTCTTGTGAGAGAGAAATATATGAATGCAATTATTTTCCATTTGAAACTTTGTTTATTGTTTATTTTGATTTTTAATGAAAGAATATGTTAATTATAATTATCCTTTATTGTATGCTATAGAATTTTCATTTTTAATTCTTCAAATAAATTTTAAGTTTCTTAAAATAAAATAAATTATACTCGCAAAATTTTACAAGAAATGAATGTATTATAAACATAACATTTTAATAATTAAAATTTCACCTAATTTCAAGAATACCTAATTTCAAGAATGATATATGCATGCAGGTATAGGAATATAATTCTGAATAAGAGAAAATAACATTATTCATATGTATAGTAGTTGATTAGTATGTAATAATTATTCTAATACTATTTTTTTTCTTTCTAGGTAAGAAATGTTTATCAATCTGATTTATTTCCACTTTCCCAGTACGGTAAGATTATTATATTTTTAATTAGTTACGCCTATAAGATTTAATATTCCATTTGAAAATTAAGTTTATAATGCGCTAACTGATATAATTTTTTTACCATTATTATTAAATATTTTTGCACGATCGGATTACATTTAGAATATAAAATATGGTGATATTTTAAATGTAAATTCTAAATCATAAATTTCTTAAATTCATCATGAACCAATAGATGCAGATATGTACAGTTTATATTTATAAATGTAAATTCGTAAATCTAAATTTGTAAATTAAATCCATCATAAACCAGCTATAAGTGATGTGACTCACGTCGGTAAAGGCTTGTGTCCACGATCCTAGAAATCGATCCGAGTTCTCGGATATAGTTCGCAATTCGATATCTCGGATCGTGGACACTACCAACTCGGACGCAAAAATCGAATAGAAAACTACAATGGAAAAATGCGTTTGTCCCATTTTTTCGTACAAGTTGCTAATTTCATTTAACTGTTACCAATTTAAAATCTTGACGTTTGTTGTTTGATAAGCTTGAAAATGATAAGGTTATAAAATATTACTTAATTTTACTCATTTTTGATATTGATTATAAATATTAATTATAAATAAATTAATGTATACGTTGTAAAAATTTAATTTACTTACTGCCGAGATAATTCTTATTTTTTATTTTTATTAGTTTTTAATATTGGTAGAAATGGCTGAAACTAACTTCATAAATTCGACCAACCTGACATCTGTAGTCATACAAATTCAATGTTTATGATCAAAAAATGTGATCGAGAACTCGGAACGATTTCCAGCATCGACAAAATTGGGACCTTCGCTTCTCTCAGTCCCCAAACATTGTTTTCGATCGGTAAACTGCCCTTACCGTTCTTAATAGCATTTTATACTTAATATTAAATGGATATAGAGTTAAAAAAATATAGAGAAATTTATGGGTCGATTCTGCTCACTTCTGTAAGTCTTACAGATCTGTAAATTTGTAAAAAACTGACAAAAACGCATCTATTTTTGTTGATTAATATAAAATTATACATAAGAGTGAAAGGTTTCGTTGCGATTTTGTTCATTATTTACAAATTTACAAATCTGTAAGATTTACAGATGTGAACAGAATCGATCCATAAATTTCATAAAGTAGCCATAGCTATGGAAACAGCTACTACATGAAGAAATTTTTGATTGAAAGATGTCAGTGTCAAGTGAAATTGACATAGTGTGTTTGTCTTATAATTTTACTGGAAATATAGGATCTTTTGCTATAAATTTTCTGTATGGAATTTGCATAAAATACATGCAACTGCCGGAAGGTAAAGTACAAGAAATCTTTAGCAAGGAACTTTCTGTATGAAATTTGTACAAAATACATAGAACTGACGGAAGGTAATGTGCTGGCCACATCAGATTTTTTATATTTTGTTTTAAAATTTAAAGTCATTAGTACTTGCGAACATAAGCTGCGAATATCACAGACGGGGGTTCGTATTAATTCCTTTCACATTGGAATTTCACTTTACTATTTCTATTTTAAGACCCTGTTGTAGCCCTAACCCTTTCCTAAATAAATGTCGGGTCAATGATCTGTGGGAAACACCATAGTTTGAAGTACTTGTCCCCTATTTGATATACTCTCCAAAATGAATACCAATATGTGACTCCTTTTGTGTATGTGATTTACATACGAATGTCCAAATTATCTGTGTGTATATAACATATGTGCCGTGCTACCATGTCGTGATTTAACGGTCTGTAATCGTATTTTACAGTACATCTGCTTGGTAGTAATCTAAGATAATTTGAATCACTTCATGGTCTCAATTTAACGGTGGTTTAGTTATTAAGGATCACATGGTGTAGGCTTAACAAATCAAGTCCAATTGTATTTTACGTAACACGTAACCCCTTTTGAATCAAAATCTTCATCAGATAGAATACTATCAACATAGGTTTCTCAGGTCTGTTGTAAATTTGTCAAAATCGAAACCGGCATTGCTGAATTCTGAATCAACAGTTTGATAAGTTTAATATGATATGTACTTAGAGGAAATAATCTGCTGATTAATACAACAGACTGATTAGCTTATTTTAAAATATGGATATTCCGTAAGTATATAAAAATGTAAGATCTTCCAAAGGAAACATTAGATACGAGAATTATACTGTGCAAAATTATAGACGTGAATTACCGCCCGCGTTAATAGTGACGGTTGAGAAGACTATAAGGGTTAGGAAACGGAGTTATACTTGAATTATCTAATAATATTTAATTTAGTATTTATGTATGGTTTTTGTTTTAAAATTATTGTACAACTAGGTGAATAGCCGTAATTTTGAAGACTGCAGTTCGAATGATCTTCATAGAACTTGCACACTAGCCACACTTCCGTATTGCCGGCTAACTTGAAAAAATGAATCTTAATTATTAATGGGGTACTATATCATAGTCATAAATTTTAACTGTCTAGAAAGTGAAAATACAGGGTGAGTCTGGGAAGACGCCCCCCCCCCTTAACTTTTTTGTTATAAGTAATAGAAAAAAACGGCTCATATAAAAGTTTTATTATTTTACATATACTATTTGATGGCAGATGTAGATATTTTTTATAAAGTCAGGTTTACAAGATACGACTATCAACTTTTATTTTTCAAATGGCAACCTATAATTATTTTAATAAAATAGAAACCGCCATTTTTTACCTTCCGTCACCTTTAGGTAAGGAAGGTATTGTCTTTGGTCAAAAAATTCGGTGGTGAGTTTTTGATGAATAAGCACGTTTTCGGGTCCCTAGAATACGATTTTACTATTTTTACAATGATGTCTGTATGTGTGTGTGTGTGTGTGTGTGTGTGTGTGTGTGTGTGTGTGTGTGTGTGTGTGTGTGTGTGTGTGTGTGTGTGTGTGTGTGTGTGTGTGTGTGTGTGTGTGTGTGTGTGTGTGTGTGTGTGTGTGTGTGTGTGTGTGTGTGTGTGTGTGTGTGTGTGTGTGTGTGTGTGTGTGTGTGTGTGTGTGTGTGTGTGTGTGTGTGTGTGTGTGTGTGTGTGTGTGTGTGTGTGTGTGTGTGTGTGTGTGTGTGTGTGTGTGTGTGTGTGTGTGTGTGTGTGTGTGTGTGTGTGTGTGTGTGTGTGTGTGTGTGTGTGTGTGTGTGTGTGTGTGTGTGTGTGTGTGTGTGTGTGTGTGTGTGTGTGTGTGTGTGTGTGTGTGTGTGTGTGTGTGTGTGTGTGTGTGTGTGTGTGTGTGTGTGTGTGTGTGTGTGTGTGTGTGTGTGTGTGTGTGTGTGTGTGTGTGTGTGTGTGTGTGTGTGTGTGTGTGTGTGTGTGTGTGTGTGTGTGTGTGTGTGTGTGTGTGTGTGTGTGTGTGTGTGTGTGTGTGTGTGTGTGTGTGTGTGTGTGTGTGTGTGTGTGTGTGTGTGTGTGTGTGTGTGTGTGTGTGTGTGTGTGTGTGTGTGTGTGTGTGTGTGTGTGTGTGTGTGTGTGTGTGTGTGTGTGTGTGTGTGTGTGTGTGTGTGTGTGTGTGTGTGTGTGTGTGTGTGTGTGTGTGTGTGTGTGTGTGTGTGTGTGTGTGTGTGTGTGTGTGTGTGTGTGTGTGTGTGTGTGTGTGTGTGTGTGTGTGTGTGTGTGTGTGTGTGTGTGTGTGTGTGTGTGTGTGTGTGTGTGTGTGTGTGTGTGTGTGTGTGTGTGTGTGTGTGTGTGTGTGTGTGTGTGTGTGTGTGTGTGTGTGTAACAAAATTTTCGTATACGATAACTTCCTTACTACAATTCTAAAAATTATAATTCTTTCGTATTTCTCTTCGTTACATCCATGCGAAAAGCTGATTAGATTTTGGTTAGAATTGGACAACCGGAAGTACCCTCATTTGAAGATTTTAACAGTTTTTCTTGAATAAACTATGTTAAATATCATTTTTTCACATTTAATGTTATTATAAATATTAAAGAATATTATATTTTCTATACGATTTGATTGAATTTTATACCTAATATTAAATGGATATAGAGTTAAAAAATTATAAAGAAATTAAATTTCATAAAGTAGCCATAGCTGTGGAAACAGCTACTATATTAAGAAAATTTTGATTGAAAGATGTCAGTGTCAAGTGAAATTGACATAGTGTGTTTGTCTGATAATTTTATTGGAAATAGGTATGGGATCTTTTGCTTTCTGTATGGAATTTGTATAAAATACATACAACTGCTTTAAGGTAATGTACAAGATATAATAATAATAATAATAATAAATCTTTTATTTCTGCAGATACATTATACTGTATATAGAAAACGTCACAAAATAATAATTTTCTGTATGAAATTTGCATAAAATACATGCAACTGCCGGAAGGTAATGTACAAGAAATAGAATATTTAATTTAGCAAGGAACTTTCCGTATGAAATTTGTACAAAATATATAGAACTGACGGAAGGTAATGTGCTGGCCACATCAGATTTTTTCTCTTTTCAACGATGTATAATTTTTTATTAATGTATTTGAAAAATTTCGAGAAAAATGAGATAATTTAGAAATATTAGAATGTTCTCGCACATATTTTTGGGTCTCGTCTCGTTCTCGCACGATAGTCTCGCTGTAAAAATAAGCGCTTGCGCACTACGTATTTACCTCGGTATTTACGTATCAGTTGAACTATAAAAGACAAATTCGCACCAATCGTTGCGTCTTCCGTATATTTACAGTCGTATAACTATAATAAATAGACGAAACACTAAATTCTAGTCACCAAATTATTTCAATACGAACATCTGTTAATATATTCTGTCATTAGTAAAACTAAATAACATTAAAAAAAATATTTTTTGTAACTAAAAGTTTCTACACTTAATCATTAACTATATGCCACTTTTAAGTAAGATTTACTCCTAGAAAAGCGCTACACTGAGAACCCGCTGGCAACCAATCACTCCACTTCACTTCGTGTTGGCTTCTATCGACGCTTAATATAAGATCCTTTACTTTTAAGAGACGACAAGAATTTTATTAACCGTAGTTTTAACTGGGATGAATTAGGGGTTGAAATGTTGGAGAAAAACTAGTTCTGTTAGATGCAAAACCGATTTAGTCTTTATTTTGCATTTCCTCGCTCTGCGACCGATATCATTCGACTCTAGATAGACTCAAAAAAATATAGTCAATTCATATAATTTTCACATTCACGTGTTCTATGCACGAATTAGCGTTGACTCCATTCCCTGTACGGTGCATTTTTCATTGAATTTATGAATCAAAGCTATAACGTTACAAATACTTTTTATTGTGAACCTCTCGCGAGATTTCTCGCTTCTCGCAGTTGTTATATCGATCTCGCCTCGAATTTTCAATTGCAATCTCGCTCTCGTTCTCGTCTCGCATAATGCAACGAGACGAGATGCGAGAGTACTCTCGCCTCGTGGTTCATCACTATCAAAACCACATAAAACTTCCCATGTTTTCTCGAATCTTTATTTTTTAGTTTGCTTCAAAACTAGGGGGGATGTTGTACCGCACCCAATACTATGCCGTGTTTTCATATTACTTTGTAAAGCCATACTTCCAACTCTTATTTTAAAACAAAATTTTCTTTCAAGCTGTTTCTTATTCATCCCCAAATCTCGTGTTCATGGTTCTAATTCTCCACTTTTTATACCTGCTGAGTGCTGTTTACCCTGTTTGTTTCTGAGTGATAAATCACCCCCAAGTCATTCACGTCTGCAGCAGCTGTCTGGCTGTAGCCGCTGGAGTGTCATTAGACTCACATTCAGCCCCCGGAGAAGGGTGGCTCGCCCTTATGTGCATTCAGGGCGGGGGTGGCAGGGGGACATCTTAAACAGATGTTCAAGAAAAGAAGATGTGAATAGTGGATGTTATGGTTAGGGGTTAAATGATTTTACAGGGAGGAGAAAGATAGTAAGGAATTTAGGGATTTGTAAGGAAAAGGTGCGGGATGGTCTTTTATGTTTTGGAGGAAACAGTTATTGTAACTATTTTAAGACTGGAATTTACGACTGTTATTTATTTTATTTGTAAGCTAATTTTAAGTTTCAAATTACAGTTAAATCCGGATATAATAACGAAAACTGTAATCTTTATTTAGAATCTGATAAACGATAATATACAGGGTGTTAAAGAATACGTGTTACAAATTTATAGGATTTGAACGGGATGTACAAAAGATTTTTTCCGAAATCGACATTAAAGTACATGATATCACTCCGCGAATTTAGCCAAAATAATAGCTAAAGTAAATTTTTACAGACATGTCAAAATTTAACTTTACTTACTCATCTGTCAAATCATATTGCAAACTTTCTTTCACTGGATCTTTGTGGTCACATACCAATCAACTCGATGAAGACTTCGTCTACCTAATCATTTCTACCTTTCGTCACCTTTAGGTAAGGAAGGTATTGTCTTTGGTTAAAAATTCGATGATGAGTTTTTAATGAATAATCACGTTTTAGTGTCCCTAGAACACGATTTTACTATTTTACGATGATGTATGTACGTACAGAGTGCCCATTTTATATGTTCCCGCCTGAAATTTTAAGAATAGGCAAAACAGAATACATTTCATAAGTCACTTGGTAAATATTAGTACTATAAATCGAATAATCACAGTAGGTATAAGAGCAAATCAAAATTTTAAAAACCAAGTCACTTATGAAATATATCATGGATTGCATATTCATGCCTATTCATTTTTAGCAATACAATTTTGAAATAGGATTATTGTTGTATATCTTGTGTAAATAAATAAAAATGGTTAACTTTACGAAAAATATTTTTATTTTTCGAGTTGTCAATAATTTTTTTTAGCTGGAAAGAATTAATGGTGTTACACAAAAAAATGTCGATTTTTCTTTCATAAATGAAAAATTTATCTAATATTTTGCATATATACATCAAAAATATTTAATATTATTATACTTTTCATTCATGATTTTCTTTATAAAGATTCTGAGCCTGATTTTGTGACGTCATAATTTTGTACACAAATACACGATAGTGAGGCACACCCATACTCGTGCCTGAACTGTACATGAATAAGATCTGTTAATTTTCTAACATAACCTTATATAACCAACATTTTGAACGTAACGTCAATATCCTTGCAACAAGTTGTTTTTTGAAAAAGTAAGTACAAATAACAAAATATGCTAAATAAAAATTATAAATAAGTACAATTTATTTTTGATTTAGAAATTACAATGGTTGTACAATATTGTTGACGTCATGCGAGAACAACTCGTTGAGAAGTAATTTTTTTTTTTGTTCGTATTATTATGCCTCAAGATGTATGGGAAAGATGGTATAAGACAATAAGTACTCCAAAAGTTTCAAGCGTATTTGATATGTGACACTGCGGTCGCAAAATTATTACATCATTTGAAATTTTATATAAATAAATATATCATCACAGCATATTACCCATTGCTGGGTGTGCCAATCGGCTTTGTACGCAGATATCGAATGATGATATATTTGTACCGTGCGGGCGTTTACCAGGCGTCACCTCACGGGCACTCACTGCTGGCGTGAAGAGTGCACGACAGGGGTCAATTTTGTGCCATTTAAAATTCGAAATATTTTATATAAACTTTAAAAAAATATTTCTGTAAAACTATTAACTTATGTGATATAAAATATATATTTTTGTTAGTAGTTTTAAATGTACTTTCAGAAAAAAATAATAATTTGGAAAATGTGGTGTGACCCCATTAAAAGTTATATTTAAACTAATCAAAAAATTGCTAGGAATTTGATCTGGCAGATTTCAATTTTGAAACTAGTGTTGAGTTTTAAGGAGACCTGTTATATCTTATATTCTTCAAGAGAGCATTTCCAAGAGAAAATTAATTGTAATTTAATTAACTTTTTAATACCTGCCTTCAAAATCTGACCCCATTCTAACTTTTTATTTAGTCTGAAATTCGCTTGAAGTGTTTTAATTACTTTATAATTTCGATACATTTAAAGGGAATTCTTTTCTTTTTCTGAATTTGTCTCGACGATCAAAGAGCTCGTAGACGTGCGAATAGTTGAAAAGCATTTGCAGAGAAATTTTCGCTCAAGTCCACTTTTCTAAATGAATACGCTGTTGAGTTAATTATCACAAAGTTTTTTGTTTTCAGATGCCTTTTTCAAACTTTGTTCTTAATGTTTTCTCTTTTCTAATGACGGCTCGTATTCCACCCTCGACGTTACTGATGTTTTTCTCATTTGTTTTATTCCGTGGAAGTTCACTTCATGACATGTTGATTTGTGCTTTGTCCTTCGCGAATTTTGAATAAGTAATAAGTAAGATGCGTGATTTAATAATTAAAATTAAAATAAAACAACAAGTTTTAGGCAAAATTCGACTTTAATGGTCAACATAGTCTCCTTCAAAAGTGATACATTCAATCCATCGCTTCTCTAACATTTCGATGCCGTTTTTGTAGAACGATTTATCTTTGGCCTCAAAATACCCTTCAGTTTCGGCAATTACTTCTTCATTGGAGCTAAATCTCTTTCCCTGGAGCATTCTTTTTATTGAATTCATGCTAAAAATCGCATATCTAGATTTTAGTGAATAAGCACGTTTTAAGGTCCCTAGAATCCGATTATAACATTTTTACGATGATGTCCGTGTGTGTGTGTGTGTGTGTGTGTGTGTGTGTGTGTGTGTGTGTGTGTGTGTGTGTGTGTGTGTGTGTGTGTGTGTGTGTGTGTGTTTGTGTGTTTGTGTGTGTGTTTGTGTGTGTGTGTGTGTGTGTGTGTGTGTGTGTGTGTGTCTGTGTGCGTGCGTGCGTGTGTGTATGTTTGATCCACGATTTCTCAAATACTATAAGACTTAAGACATTTTTAACAACGGATTCCTCAATCTAACAATAATGGGAAGAGTTGATTAAGTTTTGGTAACAAATGGACAACCGGAAGTAGTAGTTACAAGAAAAAAATCATCTAAATATTATTTAACGAAAATTTATGTAAATACTTATATTAAAGAACGTTAAATTCTTTATTCGATAAATATAAATTCATTATTATATCTTCTATAGATTTAGAGATAAAGAAATGCAAATAAATAATTTGAAATGTAAAAATTCTCAGATCAAACTACTTCAAGGCAAGAAATTCAAATGTTTGTAATTGACATATAAATGTCACTGTCAAAAATATTTGTATGCCACTGTCAAAAATATTTGTACATCATTATGAAGATTATGAAAATAAAAAAAAGTCAACGCAAAAGAATATATACGTAAAAAAAAGGAATTTGCGAAAAAATGATGAATATAAAGAAAAAGAAAATGAAAGTAGAAAATTTCAAGATATTGAATATAAATAAAATGTATGTATTGTACATAATTTATATTAAAATATCCCATAGATTTTGCAAATATATGTGAGAATTATTTTGTAGTGAGACATGAATATATGTATTTGTATTTAAAAATATTTTTGTTTTATGCGTACAACCAGGTTAAATATCTGGCGAGAGGTTATGTGCTGGCCACGTCAGATTTTTTGGTCTGCAAACAGGTAATAGTATACGGTGGATGGGGAAGCAATTCAAAGTGCAATTCGTGCAATTTTTCCATTGTTGCGATCGACTTGTGACACGGTGCATTATCTTGATGAAAGAGCACATTTTTCTTCTTCATTTGGTTTTTTCGCAATTTCTTCCTTCAAATGCACCAATAACGCCATATAATATTCGCAATTGATGGTTCTTCCTTTCTCAAGGTAATCGATGAATAAAATACCGTGCGCATTCCAAAATACAGAAGCCAAAACCTTACCAGCTGACATTTGGGTTTTTAATAGCTTTGGACAGCTTTCATCCTTTGCTGTCCACTCAGCTGACTGCCGATTTGACTCTGGAGTGAAGTGATGGATCCATGTTTCATCCATTGTCACATACCGTATAAAAAATTATTTTTATTGCGCTGAAACAGCTCTAAACAGCGCTCTGAATCGTCAACGCGTTGTTATTTTTGATCGTCTGTGAGAAAACGCGGTACAGAGCTTTTTCATGCTCAAATGTTCATGCAAAATGGTGAATACACTGCCTTCTGATATATGTAAGTTGTCAGATATCTCACGCAACTTCAATTTACGATCGGCCAAAACCATTTTGTGGACTTTTTTTGTTTTCTGGAACAACTGCCGAATTTGGGCGACCAGAGCGTTCAGCATCATCGGTGTTTGTACGGCCGCGTTTAAAATCAGCAAACCACTTCTCTACTATTTGTCTCGATGGAGCAGAGTCCGAATGACACTTGTCAAGTCATTGCTTTGCTTGAATGGTATTTTTTCCCATTAAGAAGCAATGTTTTATCAACACACGTAATTTAGATTTTTCCATTGTATTGAAAATTACAAAAGTAGCGTCACTAAAACCACTGTAACTTGTGAACTAAACGTCATATTGTCATAAAATTTTGACGCGTATAAGGCGATTTCGGGCGACAACCGTTCACTTGCGGTATGTTGCGTTCAGGTGCGTTCACACATTCGGGCGCTAGGAACAACATACCCGGTATGCTTGGATCAGTGCTCACAGCTGAACGGGTTTGCTAGTCGCGTCAGCTCTCTGTTCACTATTTCTATTTCTTTTTATCATGAATTTTTTTGAAATGTCAAAAGTCAAAACAGTCGTTGTCGTGGTCTTATGTTTAACAGAGTGACATTATTTTCGTTTACTCTTTTTTGGACAAATATGGAAAAAAACTATCTTTCTCCGTTAATGCATTTTAATTGTCAGACACTATTTTTGACAGTATTAAATGTCACAGAATATACATAACCTCCAAGCACGGTGTCAACAAGTGAACCATTGATTTTTGGCGCCACCACTGACCATAGCATACCGCAAGTGACCGTAACTGATCCTAAGAAGTGAACGGGTATGTCGCCCGAAATCGCCTATAGTTTGAAGGTTGGTACTTCCTGAAAATCATATGGATATTTCAATAATGACAGTATCTATATGTCATCCTACGAACTTAATGACTCGTACCACGAGCACGGTTTTAACTAAAACGCTGTTTTAAGAAATGTCAAATTTCATTATTTAATATTAATAATAAATAATATGAAATTTATCAATATATGATTTTAAAGCAGAACATGGTTAGTATTCAAACAAATATTTTTTAAAAAATCGTTCTTTAAACATAAAGGTGAAATTAAATATTGAAATTTGAATTTGACATTTCTTAAAACAACGTTTTAGTTAAAACCGTGCTCGTGGTACGAGCCATTGAGTGGCGGATTAAATATATAGTGTGACAAAAACCGTTATATCACAATTTAATCTTCAGTATACATGCCTTCCTCCAGACCATTGACAATGTTCTGAAAGACTAAAACTAGGATGCTTTTCAATACCTTACCAACTACGCTCATACGAGAACTGTCATTAAAAAATAATTTAAGTACGAATTCATAAATGGCGCTGTTATTTGGCGCTACATAAAATCAATTCAGTCGTAAATCTTTAAAAGAAATTAGTTTTCTTTACTTCCACATATATAACCCGATATTCTACATACATTCAGGCCTACTAAAGTTTTAAAATTTACATCTCTTCTAAAATACTTCGTGTTTGGTATCTCGAATGTTGTGCTTAATTTATAGTCAAAATCTGTACAGATACTTTTGTGCAGGTTCTTAGAATACCAGTACTGTCTGTCACTCCGTGTAATTTATGTTCTTGTACAGATTTAAATAACCGAATATCACCGAAGTCAAAGTGAATAATGGTTAATGGCTGTAGAATTCTTGAAAAGAGGATATGCGTTTGGGAATCCATTTTCTTGGGAAGTTGTTCTTTAGGTTTTACTGAGCTTTGAAAATGGCCCGCTCTAATTTTATGATTGTATAATATCTTTAAGAAGTGTAAGGGCGATTTTCATTTGTAATATTTTTTATTTATTTTTTTGTGAAAAGTAATATTTTTTTACCTCTCGCTAAGAGAGGTATTGAATTCATGCTAAAAATCGCATATCCAGATTTTAGTGAATAAGCACGTTTTAAGGTCCCTAGAATCCGATTATAACATTTTTACGATGATGTCCGTATGTGTGTGTGGATGTTGGATCCACGATTTCTCAAATACTATAAGACTTAAGACATTTTTAACTACGGATTCCTCAATCTAACAATAATGGGAAGAGTTGATTAAGTTTTGGTAACAATTGGACATCCGGAAGTAGTAGTTACAAGAAAAAAATCATCTAAATATTATTTATCGAAAATTTATGTAAATACTTATATTAAAGAACGTTAAATTCTTTATTCGATAAATATAAATTCATTATTATAGCTTCTATAGATTTAGAGATACAGAAATGCATATAAAATAATTTAATGTAAAAAAATCTCAAATCAAACTACTTCAAGGCAAGAAATTCAAATGTTTGTAATTGACTCATAAATGTCACTGTAAAAAATATTTGTATGCCACTGTCAAAAATATTTGTACATCATTATGAAGATTATGAAAATAAATAAAAAGTCAACAACGCAAAAGAATATACGTAAAAAAGAATATAAAAAGAATTTGCGAAAAAATGACGAATATAAAGAAAAAGAAAAGGAAAGTAGAAAAAGACAATTTCAGGATATTGAATATAAAGAAAATGTATGTATTGTACATAATTTATATTAAAATATCCCATAGATTTTGCAAATATATGTGAGAATTATTTTGTAGGGAGACATGAATATATTTATTTGTATTTAAACTATTATTCACGAAAGATGACTATTCAAGGTCATTTGTTGGAAGAAAGAATACACAACATTTTATGGCAGTAGCTTAGCAACATTTTATATTAGAAAGAGAAAGATTATTTGACATATGTCTATTTAATTTGTGTGTTGCGACAGATATACGTAAACAGTGCCATTACTTTTTAATACACTAAAAATTGCAGTGACATCCCGTAGAGTTACAGACATGTAATTATCTACCATACTGCCCTCTGCCATAATTTTTATCCAGTGGCGTTGACATTCAAATCAAATTATTATTTTATGCTTTACGTCAAGTCTATATTTTTGTTTTATGCAAAAACGTAGATGAAGAAGATAAATCTTTGAGAAAAGCATTATTTAAAAAAGAAACAAAATTTTCAAATGAAATACATTTATTTTTTCAATTAAAATCTACCCATAAATATTGTGCGTTGCACGCTTATGCGTATAAAATGCAGTGAAGTTATTTACAAGTAATATTATGTCAGACGCCTCATAAATGACCTTAAAAATATTTTTTGTTTTATGCTTACAACCAGGTAAAATATCTGACGAGAGGTTATGTGCTGGCCACATCAGATATTCATTTTATTGTAAGCAAGCTAGCAGACTCGTAACAATTTTTTACTGGGTGTATTTTCACACCATAACAGTCCTTATATATACATTTGGGGTCATTCCCTACCACACTGCTCACGTAATTATTTTCTAGCACAGTGTCTGAGGGTTAAGGAGAAAGGATAATAAGAGGAAACAGAATATTGCCATTCGCCGTTTTCTATTTATTAATTACTATCTATTGCTTGCAGGGAACACAACCTCTTTCTTTGTTTCTTTATTAGATCACAATAAAGTTTAATTTTGCTACATCCAATATTTTCTCTCTGTTGAAGCAAATACCATTTCTATCTCCCAATATCCCAACCTCCCCTGTAAATGTGGGGGTTGTTTTCTTGGGCTATTAGCGCTGGAGGCCATCGAGCAGCAAACAGAAATTGGTACAAGTCGTTTATTTGCCCGTCCCTTGGTCGAACACACCCACTCTACATCTAGAGAGCTCTCCGTCGAGCAGCGGAATGTTTACAATACAAACACATTACGGAAATAATATTTCACAAGCCCTGGTACGAGTATTTGGTTGCCAAGTGGAGAGCTTTTGGCCAAAGATGCTTTTTATACTCTAATTCTGTTACCATTCAATTCAAAGTGTGTGGTTAGATTATTTGCTCAAAGGTTTTGAAATGTTAAAAGTACACCTCAGTAACTTAAGTCTGTTGTAGCGTTTTTACATTAAAATTAAATAAATTTTGAGGTATATAATGTTAGCAAAGCCAAATATTTCTAAAATAACTGGTGATAAATATCTGCAACTGAAATACTACTTTTTACCTCTCGCTAAGATAGGTACTGGATTCATGCTAATAATCACATATCCGGATTTTAGTGAATAAGCACGTTTTAAGGTCCCTAGAATCCGATTATAACATTTTTACGATGATGTCCATATGTGTATGTGTGTGGATGTGTGGATGTTGGATTCACGATTTCTTAAATACTATAAGACTTAAGACATGTTTAACTACGGATTCTTCAATCTAACAATAATGGAAAGAGTTGATTAAGTTTCGGTAACAATTGGACAACCGGAAGTAGTAGTTACAAGAAAAAAATCATCTAAATATTATTTATCGAAAATTTATGTAAATACAGGGTGGGGCAGAAAAACCTATCCGATTTCAAAACGTTATAAAATTAAAACCACTCAACTTGTCAAAAAAATTTTTTATTAACATATCGCAAATTTTATGCCATTTTTAAATTTAAGTTTTGAAAAGCACATCACTCAAATGTCGTCCTTGGGAGCGGATACACTGATTTAGGCGCTCGCGGTAGCTTTCCATGACTTTCACCGTCATTTCCACAGGAATTTCTTCAATTGCCCGAGCAATTTCCCTTCGTAAAGCAAGAAGGGTCCTTGGTCGATGCTGGTAAACCTTCGATTTGAGGTAACCCCAAAGGAAGAAGTCACATGGAGTGAGATCCGGTGAGCGCGGCGGCCAGCCAAGATCACCTCTCAGGGAAATGAGGCGACCGGGAAACAGTTCCCTGAGAATGTCCATTGATCGTCGCGATGTGTGGGCGGTTGCACCATCCTGTTGAAACCACACATTTTCCACGCCATTTTCTTCCATTTTGGGTCTAAGAAAATTTTCCAGCATGAAACAATAGCGCTCGCTGTTGACCGTTACGGTTTGCCCATTTTCTTCAAAAAAGTAAGGCCCCCAGACGCCTAGGCGGGAAAGAGCACACCACACAGTCACTTTTGGGCTATGGAGGGGTTCCTGATGGATTTCTCGAGGATTTTCGTCACTCCAATATCGAAAATTCTGCCTGTTAACGGCACCACAAAGGTGAAAATGGGCTTCGTCCGTGAAGAGCACAACATCGTCGTTTGGGAGTTCTCGGAGATCGCGACACAGGTTCGTACGGGTTTCAAAATCCCTTTCACTTAATTCCTGTGCAACAACCATTTTGTAGGGATGCATTTTGAGGTCCCGGTGCAAAATGCGCCGAATACTGCGGTTGGAAATCGCCAAAGCGAGCGAATGTTTTCGCGCCGAACGACGCGGGGAACGTTCAATCGCGGCTCTCACATTGGCCACGTTTTCAGGTCCTGTTGCTGTCCTGGGACGTCCAGGCGACTTCTTTTTCAATGCTGAACTCGTCTGTCTAAAATTTGACACCCACACTTTAATCGTAGCGTGATGTGGAACAGGATCATGACGCCCGAGTCCGAAATGAATTCGAAAAGCACGTTGTGTAGCAATTATCGAACCGCCGCATTCGATAAACCGCTCAATAACAAAAGCACGATGTTCACCAGACCAAGGCATGTTGACTACTGACAAATGGCATAAAACCGGCTTTCTAACGGTTTTTACCCCACTACTCTACCTGCTCCCTCTTCTGGGAAAAAGGGATTTGAAATCGGATAGGTTTTTCTGCCCCACCCTGTACTTATATTAAAGAACGTTAAATTCTTTATTCGATAAATATAAATTCATTATTATATCTTCTTTAGATTTAGAGATAAAGAAATACATATAAAATAATTTGATGTTAAAAAATCTCAGATCAAACTACTTCAAGACAAGAAATTCAAATGTTTGTAATTGACACATAAATGTCAAAAATATTTGTATGCCATTGTCAAAAATATATGTACATCATTATGAAGATTATGAAAATAAAAAAAAAGGCAACAACGCAAAAGAATATACGTAAAAAGAATACGAAAGGAATTTGCGCAAAAATGACGAATATAAAGAAAAAGGAGCGTATAGAAAAAGAAAATTTCAGGATATTGAATATAAAGAAAATGTATGTATTGTACATAATTTATATTAAAATATCCCATAGATTTTGCAAATATATGTGAGAATTATTTTATAGTGATACATGAATATATGTATTTGTATTTAAAAATATTTTTAGTTTTATGCGTACAACCAGGTAAAATATCTGGCGAGAGGTTATGTGCTGGCCACATCAGATTTTTGTTAACTAGTTATTACTAAATCCAACTAGAACTTAACATTAGACACTGGATCCAATGGAACGGTGAAGGCGGATGAGGAGTCAAATCATTGTTCTTTAGATTTAGTTATGTTGACATCTTTTGAGTTCAAAAAAAGTTATTTGTGTATTAAGGGCATAATTAAAAGATTGTACTACGAGGAAATGTTTAAAACTCGAAGCGGAGAGCTTTATTTTTCCAAGTGCTATAATCAGCTATAATATCCCGAGGACATTGATAATTACGAAATAATTTTATGACAGTTACCGAAAGCGCGTTGCTTGGTAACCGCCCGACGCCGAAGACGGAGGGGTGTTACCTAAAAGCAACGTGCTTGAGGTAGTTGTGATAAAATTATAAGTACTTATCAATGATCGAGGGGTATTCGGTGAGAATTTTTTTTGCAATTTTAATTAAATTTGTGAATAATTTGTATTCAGCAGAATTTTTATAATTATAAAATCACCCAATAGATGTCAGTAGTAGCTATGATTATGTTCAGCGTAAAGAGTGTAACACTAATAAGATTGACACAACGAGACGACAAGGCACGTTCAGTTTTATATTTGCTGGTGTCGCAAAAGTCCATAAAGGTTTTCTATACGTACTTTTTACTTACAACGATATTTTTGGGGGTATTTTCTTCAATAATTTTATTAATTGAATCATTATTTGCACTGCCATACCGTGAAAATGACATTTTCAAATTAAAACAAAGAATCTTGAATTATCTGGTAAAAATTGTTTGTTACTTAGCAACTTAGTGAGATAAGTAATAATTGTCTTAGGATAATTATCAGTGTAAGTTTGTTTTGATTGGTTACATTCGCACACGTGATCAGAAATACAGGCATTCAATTGGATAATTTTTTAGCCACAAATTTTTCAAATTAACCATGTTCTAATACAATATATTAAAAGTTAAATTAGCAGCACACACAATGTATCAAAAAAATTCAGTATATTCTCTCATTAAATATAAGCTCGTGATATGATTAATAATCGAAGATATTGCTCGTGAAACCGAAGAGCACATTTCACTCAAGAATATCATCGATAATAATTATATCACTTGTTATATTGATTATGCCTGTGGTACATCCAACATTTTGTTTTACTTTGGTTCTCGAAATTCAAGAATTCAATAGGTATATTTGTATATTCGTTATCGTGATGAATTTTAAGTATGCTGTAGTTTCTACGTAATTTGTTGGTGTTGCTATGTTGCTTGTTATACACAATAAGCTGCTTGCGTGATACTGAAAATCTTATATCTATCACTAAATACCTAAAGTAAAGTTGACATCGTATGTAAAAATATAAATTTTATTTTTAAAAAATTATTTGTTTTTAAATTAAGAAAGAAGATTTTCTTTGACGTCATTATTTTGAACTGGAGAAAGGGATGCTTATTTAAGAATGTAACCTGTAGATGGCGAGCGAGTGAGAGTTTTAATTTGATTTTGACAGATCATTTTTCTGTCACTGTCTCTCTTCTTTATTATTTACAATTTGCTTGGTTTCTGTTATTTTTGTTACGTATTTCAATTTGTTAAGAAGGATTTTGAAGGATTTTAACTTAGCTTATACTCGTACAAAATTAAAATGACAAACGAAAATATTAACCTTCAAACTATTATTCAAACGTCAAACAGATGATCTGTCATGTTTAAATTACCCGCACATGCCGTTGCTATTGGACGTACCTATGTTATTGCTTTATGGCCATTCATTGGTTCGGCGTAATTCTACGTCATACATGGCGGTAATTTAAATATTAAAATTTCATTAATTTTTTTCTGGCCAATTAATGAAAATTTTGCCAAAAGAAAAAATATGGGTAGCAAGTTTTTATCGTCTCTTCAAAAATATTAATTAAAAAAATGGCACGCAAATAGCCCATTGTGCCGGCTTTTGAGAGTGAATGAACAAGTTTATGATTCCAAAATAAAATAATATGCAATATAAAGTTATGTTCTTAAAAATATAAATTTATAATATAGACTCCAGAGATGTGCTCTTAAAGATATATAGAAGTAGATAAAGTTATCATCAGCTATCATCACTTTGTTTCGAAAGTATTCGTTTATTAATATATGCAGTATCGTTCGTCGTCATACATGCACGTATGCTAGATCATTCTATTGTATCCTTTTGTCCTGCCTTTCTTATTAGAATTGTAATGCACATGCAATAATATGAAACATTCTACATCTCCTACTCAAACCATTTACAGAACATCATATATGTTTTTTGTTTTATTACGTAATAAATTTGAATACTATAATGTTAATTACATACATCATACATCTTAACTTTTATCTTATGTATGTGTTAAGTTGCACTTTGCATTCTTACATAATTATAACGGTTACTAAACTATCAACGGTAGTTGCAACAATTTCACAAAAGTTTGCATAAAATACGAGTACACTTTTGTACTGGGAATATTACATAATTATAATATTTGTAATAAAATGCATATCACTGAGATAGTAATCATAACACCGCCTGCAACAAAAATCTGTGAAGCCCGTTATACACTGACATATATTTATTAACTGCAAGCTGTTTATTCAGTTACGCATAGATTTGTGATATTGTGAGTGTGAAACAGAAATTTTAGTGAATTGAGTGAATTTTTAAATACATAAAATCACGCATGTCCCATTTAGTGGGTTAGCACAAACCCGAAACAAAAATAATAATAATAACAACAACCACAATAATAATCACTCACTCTTTCAACCAAATTCTTACTGGACATCATACAACAAATGTTCTTTATTCTTAACATATTATAGTGACCGATTTTCGGTAGCGAAATACCGCATCCGGACCACAATAATATAAACAATCATCCTTCGCCACACATTCCTGTTTAAGCACACTTCTTTCGCCTCGGTCACATTCATAATCGCATTCATAGATGGTCTTCTTCTCTTCCAACTCGTAAACTTTCTCTCTTATAGCACCTTGTCAATCACATCCATCCACTTACATACTGGAAGGCCACGCAATAGAACACCCTCAGCTTCACGAAGATTATACGCTTTACAAGCCGTTCACTCTTCATTCTCTCCACATGACCAAACCATCTCAACCCACCCAGTTCAACAGACCAGAAAAGTAAGATTAGAATTTGCTTTTGGCGCGAGCTCATAGTTTGATTTCCTCAATATAGGTTTCTTATGGAAGTGTGATTTTACTGCAAAAAAAAAAGATATTTTGTAAAAGAAATCAAGCAGCTCTTGTTCAGTAATAGATTGCAACTGTTTAAAATCCTTGAAAAGGTAGAGTAAGAAAATTATTATAAATTAAAATGTTACGTATAAGTTAAAATTCCGTATGTCGTGGATAGTCCCTCACCCGCCCATAAATAGGTCAAGTGCAACACAAGCTATGCAGCGGTTGGCTGCGTATCGAAGTTGTAGCACCAATCGAGATATACGTTCATTGAATTTTGTAGTGTTGTATTTCTATTTAAATAATTATAAACTGTGCACAGTTCATGAGAACATTATTGTATGAATCAGGAGATAAAGGATCGGTGTAGGTGGTATATATATATATATATATATATATATATATATATATATATATATATATATATATATATATATATATATATATATATTGTTTTGCATAAGAGATTTACTTTTATGAGATTTCTCGGCCTTTAAAGTTGAGCAAAAATTTTTTTGGTAAGAAATACACGAGGAGTAAAATTATGTTCTTAGCGTTATGAACTGAGTTTGAATTTGGCGCCTAAATTTGACCGTTACACTTTTCTGATCTACTCTCTTAACAACATTCTTCCGAACCATACATTTTACGCGTTAGAAAAAGTGTAAAATAAAGTGTGATGAGTGATTTGGATGCAGAATTCAAATATCTACAAGTTTTATTTGAAGCATTTTCTTCTAAAATAAATAGGGAACGAAATATCGCCATATGAAAAAAATAGTATTGAATTTCCTATATTCCATAAATCAATTCATCACCCTGTATGTAATATTTTGTAAGTTCTTACTACCCATGAAGAAGGTGCAAGTGTGCACCGAAACGTCGGTTAAGACCTTATCCATATCAGTTGAAAAATTTCCCACGTTCATGTAATTTAATTAATTTTTCACCGAAAATGGAATTCATCATCATTGTATTATTTAGCATAGCTTGTTAATAAATATATGTCCAAATAAAACGATCCTCATAGATTAGGATTGGGATTCTGTCATCTTCTGAACACGTGTTCAAAAGGGTCCTAAGCCAAAAAAAAAAATATACCTGCACTTCGAATAGAAACGATAGAAACACTTTATAGTTATTCCTTTCATCCATTCAAAACTTTAAATTTCATGCCATGTGTAGGAAACCGGTTTGTGTTGTGTTTAATTCAAAACCAGAAACAATTCTACAAATAGAATTCCGAATAAATTTATCGCAATATCGTAAATTCTACGAAATATTTTCAGTGCGATGTTCTGTCGAATTTTAGGTCAAGGCTTTTAAATACGAATCGATTTTTTACGGATTTGTATTCTTTTACATATTTTAATTTGTGTGAAGATGGTATGATTGTAATTTCCGTTTATTATTTTCTGTATTGTTTAAACATCATTAACTGTAATCTTTACATCGCGTAGTGACGTCAAACAAATATTTAGGATTTGACACAGATTTTGAAATTTGTTTTTAATAGGCGTGGACTAAAAGATACAAAATTGTCGTATTTTGAGGTAATTTTCAGTTTTCTAAATATTTAACGTGAATTTGGTTGCTGGCAAATTAAAAACTCGTTGACATATTTTTGACGGATATAATAAGTAAATTAAAATAATTTAGTTTGCATATAATTTTTTCAAAAACATACTTTAATAAAAAGTTTGAAATTAAAATGTGTCCTATATATTCACCAAAACTCCTATATTTTTTGTACATTTTGTTCTCCTATATAAATGCTTTTAAAATCTGGCAACCCTAGACATACTACTAGTATATTCCGTAACTTAACCGTGGTGACCAAGGTTCTGGTTATGCGTTCCATAATGTAACCATAACATAAATTCAGGATCGCGGTTCAATTTCGGAATGTGGTTCCTAAAAGTTTTGGTTACTTTATCGTGACCACGACAACCACAAATTTTTTGTGGTTGTTGTGGTCATATTCTTTTTTCTTATAATATAATAAATAATATTGTATAAACCTATATAAAATGGAGTGTCCTATCTTAGTCGAAACACTAAGTATTTTTGAAATACAATCGTGTTATATCCATCTTTTTCGCACACACTTGTAGTTTTTGCAAATGAGACAGACAAATGTATGCCAATTTGTTAATTCGTTCAGGATAAAGATGACCTTGAACGGACATCTTTAAAAAAATTACTGTAGGTAGATACACTCTATATCTCCCAGTTGATCCTCACGTCATCAATTTAAGATGCAAGAATTACAAAACTTTTATCTAGTATCTTTGTCGTACAAGCATTGCATATTGGGCGCGAGCAAACACTTGACTCGAGCGTCCTTGACGTGCTAGGAATCAGCTGATTTGTGTGCGCTTATCATTTTGACAAGAACAATGCCACTTTGACAAGACTAATGTTTGACTTATTTTAATTTTGGACTGTTGAGAAGTTATTATTTTTAATTTCATGTGTTTTACTGCCTGAAAATAGTACATTAATAGCATTTTAGCAGTTCAAAATCAAAATAAGTCCAAACATTGGTCTTGTCAAAGTGATACTGTTCTTGTCAAAACGACATGCGCACACAAATCAGCTGATTCCAAGTACGTCAAGGACGCCCGAGTCACGTGTCTGCTCGCGCCCTATATGAGACTTTTATTCGCTATTTCATTGTCGTCCGTGTTTAGGAGGGGTATAAGCTATCTCCGTCTAACCAACGGCAAAAAAATGAAATAGAAACTGTATTGTAACCGCGGTAACGAGTGTCATTTTCAAATATTTGAATATTCATGTCATTCTGTCATTCATATGATTATGGTGATTTTGGCGTCAATAATAATTTGTACTATTGTGCTTCGTTGTGTGTTGTTAATTTTGTTAATTCTTGTGATTATATATATTGTGCATTTTGCTATTGCAAAGACGGTGTTTCTAAGATGCCCGACAATTATTGCAAGTTATTGCTTTTGGACAATAAAAATAAGTATATTTTATCCATTATACTTATATCGTATTTATTCAATTGGTTTATTATATCTAAATTACTATTTATAATTCGAATTTTGATGAATAACGAAATTGACACAATATAGGACATACTGTCAGTTTTTACAAGTTTTGACATCACATCATAATTATTCATTTGCGAAATATGTCATTTCGGATTTTGATGAATAATAATATTGACACAGTAGGTACTATATTTGCGAACAAAATTATTAGAAGTAAAATATTGGAAAGGTCAAACATGACAAAGTCCTGTTATACTCCACCTTATATCAATCTATAAAATTAAATCCCTATAATAAAACTATGGTAATATGACGTCATCAATTCCCTCCCTCCCCTAGCGATTTGAACTATATGTTTACTATTAGGTTACTTGCGTGATACCGAAAATCTGATATCTATCACTATATACCTAAAGTAATGTTAAAAACGTATGTAAAAATATAAATTTTATTTAAAGAAAATATATGTTTTTTTTAATAAATTAAGAAAGAAAATTTCCTTTAACGTCATTATTTTGAACTGGAGAAAGGGAAGCATATTTAAGAATGTAACCTGTAGATGGCGAGCGAGTGCGAGTTTTAATATGATTTTGACATTAGTTCAGTTTTCTGTCACTGTCTTTCTTCTTTCTTATTTGCAATTTGCGTGGTTTCTGTTACATTTATTACGTATTTCGATTTGTTAAGCAGGATTTTGAAGGATTTTAACTTAGCTTATACTCTTACAAGATTAAAGGACATACTAAAATATTAACCTCCAAACTATTATTCAAATGTCAAACAGGTGATCTGTCATGTTTAAATTACCCGCACATGCCGTTGTTATGAGGCGTACCGATGCAATGGCTTTACGGCCATTCATTGGTTCGGCGTAATTCTACGTCATACATGGCGGTAATTTAAATATTAAAATTTCATTAATTTTTTTCTGGCCAATTAATGAAAATTTTGCCAAGAGAAAAAATATGAGTAGCAAGTTTTTATCGTCTCTTCAAAAATATTAAATAAAAAAAATGGCACGGAAGTAGCCCATTGATGACGTGGGGATCAAGTCGTAGAAATGGACTTTACATCTTTATAAATTTTGTTTCACCTAAGGATGTAGAAGACTGTAGTACTCCGAAGGGTAATTTTGCGCGGTGTCGTCTTTAAGGTAATTTGCGAGTATGTGGCTTCTTAGGGTAAATATCCTTAGTATAAAAGTCTTTATAGGTCTTGAAAACTTACGATAAGGCATGATAGAGATCAAATACTTTTCCGATACTTGAAATTTCGCTGGCAGCGTTTGAAAGAGATGAAAGATACAATTTTCGGCTTTGGAAGTTTTATGTCATTCTATCATAAGCTAAAATATCTCACCCAGTAAAAGTCGTTGGTAAATTCTCGAGAAATATTGATGATAACACGCACAAGATTCGCGCTAAAAGGCGAAATTTATGCGTGACCTAAAAAAGAAACAAAAGTTGCCAGAGCAACAAAAAGTCACCTCAAAAGACGTTTTGCTTCGGGTTCCACAAAGTTTTCATCATGCTTTCATGCTATCGTCAGCTGAAGGCCTGACAAAGAAACATTATTACCCATGTCACCTTTGTAAAACTGTTTCATTTAGCTATCTCGCTTTTCTGGTAGTGGAGATAGTCGTGCGCTAAAACGCTATAAGATTCTACATAATAAGGCTGTTGCAAGAATTTTTATATACCTTCTATGTAGTATTTTTACCTCCCGCTACCCTTGGTAAGGGAGGTATAGGGATCGTGCTAAAAATCGCATATCGAGATTTTGGTAAATGACCACGTTTTCAGGTCCCTAGAATCCAATTTTAACATTTTCACGATGATGTCTGTGTGTATGTGTGTGTGCAACTCAAATACTATCATTCAGAAAATTATGAAATCTTGTATTTCGAACTTTTTCTGTATTGGAAAGAGCTCATTAGATTTTGGTGAAAATCGGATAACCGGAAATAGCACTCAAAATAGTTTTTCTTCGTAAAATATCTTTAAATGTTATTTTTTCGAGATTAATGTTATTATAAAAATTAAAGATTATTAAATTTTCTATAGATTTGCATTAATACTTTTTCTATATATTTTATAGACAAATTTATAAAATTATCTATAATTTAAATCCCAGAGCTTACGCTTTAAACAAACAAAACGCAGTTATTCAAATGTATGTAACTGACAGATAAATGTCACTATCAAAGAACTAACCATTTCAAAATAATATTAGTAACGTTTTAAAAAGGAAAAAATATGTAGGTATGTATTTAGATTAATAAAAATTAACGATTCACAAAAATATTTAAGCTAATCCTCATTTTTGGATTGGTGAATTCTATTCTATCCCTGTATTTAAAATTTAATCTTCATTTTATTATAGTTCCGGTGGCTCAATGGTTAGAGCAACACCTCATGTCATGAGTGCCCCCGGGCTCTGGGTTCAAATCCCGCTAAGGCATGGATGTGTGTGAATGTGATCCCACTCTGTAATTGGGATTTAATCCTGTTGAGGGGTTTAAAAAAAAGGTAGTTACTTGGATTAGATTAGACTATATTTTAAGAAATAAACTGTGAAAATTAGAGTAATATTCGCTAATCCAAAAATACGTATTAACTTAATCTTTTTTGTGACTCGGGCTGTAAATGGCGGGAGGTATTGTGTTGGCCACACCAGATTTCTTAAAAATATTTTTCTTTAAATAGCCTTAATTTTTAAATATCACAAAATATCCATTAGATATTATGGGTCATATAAGAATTATATATTTAAATATATATATATATATATATATATATATATATATATATATATATATATATATATATATATATATATATATATATATATATATATATATACCGTGTGTCTACTTTTTTATGGACCATAGGAGATACAATGGTAAAATTTTCATATGGCTGTAAATTTTGCCCTATTAATTTTAGAACTAAAGTGTAAACATAAAAAATGTTCAGAATTAAATACTGCATCAAATTAGTCTAAATATATTGATATAATAGGTTCTTGCCATGAGAGAAACGTAAAATAAAATATCCGTCTTTAAGCTTTTTACAGAGTGCCATGCAAGACAAAATATGCAATTTAATTAGTCATATTATTTGACTTTGACAAATAAAAGTTTATTAATTGATATTTAATTGTTAATATTGTTCCATTGAGTTTTTTCTGCGATGGCAAATGTATCCATGCTTACTGATAAATAATTTAATGAATTCAATAATTTTAAAAACTTTATGACAGATGCCATTTGTCAAATTCAAGCAATACAACTGTTTAAAATTTTGTGATAGTGCTCATGGCACTCTGTAAGTAGCTAAAAATTATTACTTTTATTTTGCCTCTCTTTCGCAAACGAAACGCATGCAAACAATAATTTTGGACTTTTTAGATGCAGTTTTTAATTCTGAACATTTTTTGTATTTAGGTACACTGTTCTAAAATAAATAGGGCAGAATTTACAGCATTATGAAAATTTTAATCAATTATTAATCATATTTGATTTTTACTTTAAGAAAATTCTTTAAAAGTTTCAATCTTTGGTTGGATACGGTTGTCGGCTTATTTTCAACTGGCATCTACTAAATTACATTAGTCAACTTTGTTTGACCCAATCGAAGTTGTCAGTTGTAGTCAACCAAAGTTGACTATTGTAATATCAGCTTTGCCTTTCTCAGAAACCCTGTATTTTGAAAAAAATGCTGTTCAAAATAAGATCCTACATCATAAGTTAACATAATAAATTTATAACTATCATAAACAAGCTTTAATAGCTAAAAAATTCTTGATTTACTTTTCAATTTAACGTTTTGCATCCTCTTATAAACAGAAAACTAAGCTTGTTTCCTAGCAAGCATCTATAAGTAGTTGCCTGGCAACTTCATCCATCATAACGGGTCATTTCCACAGCTTGCTGCAATGTAACGAACAGGAAAAGATAATGACAATATGACATGCGCTGCGACTCATTTACAATTATAAATCAATGCGTTGCGGACTTATCAGTCATGGTGTTAAATATTCATTACCGCTATCACACGCTTGGGAATCAGCATATTACTGGATTATTAATAATGGGACGCCTCCAAGCATTTTCGTTCAATGAAGTGTTTGTAACTTTAGTCTGACACACAAAATTTAGCAGGAAACAATAGATGAGAATTGGATGACGATATTAAAATTATTATAGTTTTGGTTTGAAAAGAATTAGGCTTGATTTACATTAGCGGTACAATGACGGTACGATGACGGTACAATGACGGTATGCCAATTACACGAGGCATTTACATTAGACGGTTCCACGACGGCACGAACATAATAAAATACCATGACAATATAGTTTTGTCCTTTATGTATTGACAGTTTGTGGTGCATATGTCATGTATCTTTCAAAAGTAGAAAATATCGTGCAATATTTAAAAATTTCTCAAATACCGACTTTGCTATAATTGTCCTTACTCTTATCAAAGAAGAAGAAGAAGAAGAAAATAAAGAAAATGTAAAAAATTTATACAAAACGATACTATTTTTTATGTAGTTTCTGTAATAATCTATAATGTATATTTCACGTTTTTGTTATAAGCATATAACTTTTGTTCCATAAATGTATATGTATAATCATTTCTCATTTCTAGCTCATTTTGACTACATTTTGGTTTAACTAAAAGACAAATATGAAAAAGTCAAAACCATGTCAAATGTCAATCACCTACTAGCAAATGTTTACTTTCACTCGGCTGATTTTGGCATGAACGTCAACTTGAAGTGCAAGTACTCTTCAAACGCAACCTTTCACTACCCCTTGCATGGAAATACTACGCTGTTAATGATATACAATATTTGTGACAGGCTCAAATTTAGGGTTGATTTAAAAGTTTCCTACGGGTTAGGCGGATACGACAACGTGCTAGGATTGTTCCTTGGGGTTGCTACATTGAGTATTTAATAAAATATTTATTAGACAATAAACAATAAAAGTTACAAAGAATTATTAATTAATTTTATGGGACAGGCTCAAATTTAGGGTTGATTTAAAAGTTTCCTACGGGTTAGCCGGATACGACAACGTGCTAGGATTGTTCCTTGGGGTTGCAACATTGAGTATTTAATGAGATATTTATTAGACAATAAACAATAAAAGTTACAAAGAATTATTAATTAATTTTATGTGACAGGCTCAAATTTAGGGTTGATTTATAAGTTTCCTACGGGTTAGCCGGATACGACAACGTGCTAGGATTGTTCCTTGGGGTTGCAACATTGAGTATTTAATGAGATATTTATTAGACAATAAACAATAAAAGTTACAAAGAATTATTAATTAATTTTATGTGACAGGCTCAAATTTAGGGTTGATTTAAAAGTTTCCTACGGGTTAGCCGGATACGACAACGTGCTAGGATTGTTCCTTGGGGTTGCAACATTGAGTATTTAATGAGATATTTATTAGACAATAAACAATAAAAGTTACAAAGAATTATTAATTAATTTTATGTGACAGGCTCAAATTTAGGGTTGATTTAAAAGTTTCCTACGGGTTAGCCGGATACGACAACGTGCTAGGATTGTTCCTTGGGGTTGCAACATTGAGTATTTAATGAGATATTTATTAGACAATAAACAATAAAAGTTACAAGTAAATACCACTGGGCCGTCGTCGTATCGTCATCGTACTGAGAACCTAGATGTAAATGGGTCCATTAAAATACATTGGACCAAGAAGTATCGTACCGTGATTGTACCGCTAATGTAAATCAAGCCTTATATTACACTAAAAAATGTGTAGAACGGAAAATTAAAAAGAAAAGATACATTTCTGTTTTCCCGATTAGGTTAATCGTACAATCAAATTTGTAAAATTATGAGTTTGGACTTGACTAAATAATATAACCTAAGATACGAAACGTCGGTTCCCATATCTGCAGCCGCAATGACAGCATCCCTGGTGGCTATTAGAAAACGAACCCTGTTTGAAACTCCGTAACTCCGGAATGCATTGAGATATCGATTTTAAATTTTTATATGTTACCTACAGACAAAGGGGTGCAACATATTCTTAGCAAATTACTATCATTTTTTAGAAAAACAAAATAGCGATTTTCTATATTTGCCATTAAAATTTTCTTCTTCGAATTAAGCAATGTTATTATCAGTAACATTATCATAAATTTGCTCATTTTGTTCAATTATCACATGATTTCTTCTAATAATGGCACCTCACTTAAGGCCTGTGTCCACAATGCTAGAAACCGTTCCGAGTTCTCGATCACATTTTTTGATCATAAACATTGAACTTGTATGACTACAGATGTCAGGTTGGTTGAATTTATGAAATTAGTTCCAGCCATTTCTACCAATACTAAAAACTAATCAAAATAAAAAATAAAAATTATCCCGGCAGTAAGTAAATTAAAATTTTACAACGAATATATTAATTTATTTACAAGTAATTATTTACAATCAATATCAAAAATGAGTAGAATTATGTAATATTTTATAACCTTATCATTTTCAAGCTTATCAAATATCAAACGTCAAGATTTTAAATTGGTAACAGTTAAATGAAATTAGGAACTAGTACGAAAAAATGGGACAGAACGGATTTATCTATTCTAGTTTTCTATTCGATTTTTGCGTCCGAATTGGTAGTGTCCATGATCCGAGATATCGAATTGCGAACTATATCCCACAATATAGGGTACTATACCATAGTCAAATTAGTCAGTATTAGTGAAAAAAATTTGTTTCAATATTGATTAGGTCGCAAACTACAAGCGATTAAAGTTGATTACTAATTAGGTATGACGCGTTATGTCCTAAGAATTTGATTGGTCGCCTGATTTTAAAAACGAAATTCGCGCGTCTTCTGCGGTCACCTTTGAAAGATTATGAACTATCACGTTGTTGTATAACCTAATAAAAAAAATTACAATTTTATGTTTCTTGAATTTGTTTTAATATAATATCTAGTAATATTAACAATAATAGTGTATTTATAATTAAATCAATTTGTAACATGTATTAATTAAATGAATAATAATATTAACTAATTAAAACAAACAAACACTAGCGCCATCAGCCGTCATACTTTGTGTCATAATATTGTCAAACTGTTTCAATGTTCTATAATTTATTAAGAAAAACATGCTTATTATTTATGTTATTTATGCTTAATAATAATTTCTTCGTGAATATAACGTATAAGTTTTTATATAAAAATAATTCAGCTATGCAAAAATGAAAAAATCTGTGCTCTGTAGAACTAACAGTTTGTCGTCCACTGAAAGTACCAGCTACGTCACGCAAGAAATTTTTAACTTTAAAAATTCATATCTCGCTTATTACGTAAAATTTTTAAGTCGCGTTTGCACAAAAAAAAAATTTTCATCCAGTTCTTACAGAAAAAATTTCAAAAAACATGATATAGGACCCTATTAAATCGTGCTATTAAACGCCTGATAGAAACTATATCAATTTTCAGAAAACCTAGAAAGTTCATGTAGCAATCCTGAAATTTCGTCATTTGTAACAGTTAGTTAACTTCCAACATGGGTTTTCTGAAGATACCGTACCTTAGAATTCGAATTTTTGTTATTTATCTTTAATCTACGCATTGTTTCGGAAATAAATACATGTACTAAAATGGTATTTACGTGGAGTAATGGATATGTAAGACTGGATCGCGTGAGGAATAATTTGGTGTATGAAGAATGTATGGTTAGGAAGAATGTTGTTAAGATAGTAGGAATGAGCCCGTTGAGATGGTTTGGTCATGTGGAGAGAATGAAGAGTGAACGTCTTGTAAAGCGTATATATCTTGGTGAAATTGAGGGTGTTCGATTGCGTAGTCATCCAGTGTGTAAGTGGATGGATGTGATTGATAAGGTACTAAAAGAGAGAAAGTTTTCGAGTGGGAAGAGAAGAAGAGCGTGTATGAATGCGATTATGAATGTAGCCGAGGCGAAAGAAGTGTGCTTAGACAGGAATGTGTGACGAAGGATGATTGTTTCGTAACTATTATTGTGGTCCGGTTGCGGTATTTCGCTACCGAAAATCGGTCACTTTAATATGTTAAGAGTGAGGAATATATGTTGTATGATGTCAGGTTAGTAAGAATGTTGTTGAAAGAGAGAGTGATTATTTTTTGGTTGATGTTATTTTTATTCTTTCGGGTTTGTGCTAACCCACTAAGTGGGATAAGCGTGATTTTTTGTATGTATGTACTAAAATGGTCTACTAATTTAACCGACTTCGTGTCTTAAGATAAACCGAATGAGAGTCGTCCTGTATTGTAAGCAATAGAAAATCGGAGCCATGTTTATATGACATTTTTTATTACCTACTTTCCGTTTTCTAATTTTGTAACGAAACTACCTGAACCAAACTTGTATAGAAAATTAGAAATAAGAAAAAATCTTGATTGAGACGAAAAATGTTTTTAAAAAATTGTTTGTTTTTGAAATATTTGAGATTTTAAGGATGTATATATCTACGTTACAACTAATGCTATCTTTCTCACGCAGCCTACTACAGAAAATAAGTAATGTAATACTGTGTTTCTAAATCTCATGTCCGCAGTCAAGTCGCTGCCAGAAGGAATAGAAAATAACTTAAAGCTGAAAAACTGAAAGACTTCTTTGAAGATTATCTCATTATTAAATTTAGCAAATCCCGTCATCTTATTCAATCTTTCCGAAGCGCACGGCCATCCGATTTAAATAATACAAAGTGAAAGGATTCGAACTTTCTTGATAAAAAAATTCTGTTTCCCACAGTGTAGTCATGATTGGCTATCCTCATCTCTCTCCCTCGTGGAGATCTAACGGCAAGAACCGGTTGTCGTTCCTTGTCGCACTCACAAGGTGACGACTTCCTTTATCTACAGCAGCTGTGGCTGTCTCTGTCTAGTGATTTAGCTCGCGCCAAGACCTCCTACAATAGTTCCGTGTTAACGAAAGGTGAGTTTGCTATGGAGAAATATTTCCATAGCTCTAGATTCTAGAAGAATGGACGCTAATCGGAGACTGGAATGTGGTAACAACGTTATGCAGATTTTGTATTATGGAATACGCTAGATTCACAAGAGGAAAGATTAGTGAGAATCGGGGTCTTGGTTATTATTATTCGTGTCCAAACCATATACATAATATAAATAATTAATACACAATAAATATATAAAACATTACAACAAATATTTCTCACTCCTTAGATACTGAAGTGCCCGATTTTCGGTAGCGAAATACCGCATCCGGACCACATGGAGTGAGTTTGCTGGGCTTGTTGTTATAACCATATAAATAGTCAAATTTGACAATTATGGAAATAGGCCTTATGCATCGCCCGGCATTAACTAGGACGGAGAGGATGCATCTTCTCCGAAGATTCTTTTCTTCATACCAGAGGAAAAACCGTCCGCAAAAACTGGCAGAGAAGTGGCCTATCTAAATAGTATTCATCCAAAAAATTGCACAGTTTATAGCAGCTGCTGTTGCCTTAACCAGATCTGCTCTCGTGCATTCTTCTTCTAAGTTGGCGCACATGAGCAGGTGGGCCATTGTTTGTTCTTGACCACAATGACATAAAGTGGGTTCTGCTTGATACCCCCAGTTGAACATGTTTACTGCGCATTTTCCTACTTGACTTCGTAGGCGATTTAACGATTTCCAAATGGGCCATTTCTGATCATTACTTGGTGGTAGTTTTTCATCTGGAAGGATACCCGGAGCCTACGCTTTACACTTAAACCAGCAGCAAACACAACTCCATGGTTACACAGATCATATCTCAAATATATGTTACTGACAGTGACAGATATTTCCCCAAGGCGCTTTCTTTTTAGGGGGAAAATGAACTGATCTTACCTCGTACTGAACTGAACTGAACTACTCCTAAAGAGAACAGTATATTTTTTGAAATAAGAAGTAGAAGATAAAAACATATATAGCATTATATTGGTAATATAATAATATGCTGAATTTGCTTGTGGTTATAGTCTGTTGCATATGTGATTTGATTTTGACATATTAAATTATTTTACCTTTGAGTATTTAAATATGGAAATATTTGTTATGGTAATGAAACATGATATAACGTTTCATACTGATTAATTTCTTCTATTTATGTCATTTTAATATCAAATACTTACAAAAAAGACAAAATACATAGCAGTCAGTCATATTGACGTGACATTGACATTCAGGATCAGTTCAGGATCCATATGATCCTGTTTCAAAGGTGGTGCTTCGCGGGGGCGGGGACGAAGAAAATGGGTAGTACAACATCATTTACCCCCTTTTAAAAAGACCGATTTAGGGTAGATGTGTGCTACTCGGAGTTGATCTGCTTGATAAAAAGAAAGCGGCTCTTGTGAAATCAATTTCGTAATTGATGGATCTTTTGGTTAGAATCGAGAAAAGGGAAAGAAAGAGATATGAGTTTGAAAGAAAAATAAGCAATTTGAAATTTTGCAAAATGTAACAACTCATTTGACATTTCGTTTCGTTTAGGGAAAATTTAAAATTTATTTCCAATAAAATTATTTTGTAAATTTTGTTGCTAATTGGAAAATGTACAATACGAATATAATAACAAGAAAAACAAAAGAGTTTATTATTTTTTATGTCTGAGTCTAAGATTCAAGATTCATTTCATGCATAACTCTTGAGACGGTAACAACTCTGTCTGCTTTCAAAAATAAATCCCAACTTTTATTTCAAAGTATCCACTTCTTAAAAACACCCAATTAAAATTTCTGTCAAGTATTTGTTGTGTAAAAAATAACGTTGGAGTAGTGAGTAATATTCCTCTTCAATTCATCTCCTCGTCTTCCAACTGTGGTTTGACATTCTTTTTCTATTTTATTCGTCGCTGTCTGAATTTATAGTCAGGTTTAAATACCACTCCGTTCGTTCCTTATCTTTTTTCTATCCATTGTGCATCTCTGGAGATTTCATTGTGAGGAGGACTGAGGACTCTAGCTCAACGATGGAATGATGAGATGCCGGATGCCGCATGTAGATTGAACGCTGAGGTAGGGTTGCTGTAAGAGAAATTCTTTGTCATTCCAAGCGTGCTAGATTCTGGATTTTATTAAATAATTTTCAGAACGGAATTGTCTTTCAAGTGTTATTGCATTTAGTCAGAAATGTCAGACCTCTGGAACGTCGGGCGGAGCAACGCGTCAGTTCGAGTATTTTTCAGTCGAATCTTACATTTGTAGGAAACAGTGCCTTGCCTACCCTTTCAGACATACCGAACGAAGGGAGAGGAAGACATAAATCTTCTTTTCCAACTCACTGATTCTTATACCTCTGAACACCTTATATTTTCTAGTACGTAAAATACCTACATTTTCATTAATTTCATAGTAATTCTCATAATTCTCTGGTATTACTTTGAGGATATCTGTAATTCCTTCTTAATTTTTCTTTGTAGAATTTAATATTCTAGCCATATCAGATTTAGTATCTACGATGTTATACAGAGTGATCAAAAATGGCTAAAGATCACTTACAACTTTTGTTCCAAAATAATGTTAATAGTGTATAAAGTATTAAGAACGGTAATTCCTTAACGTTCGTGATGCTTATACTATTTTTTGCACGATCAACGCACAAAACTTAAAAGAAAAATAAGATTTGAAAATTATTTTGACGTATTAATTTTTTTTATTTGTCTATGCCACTTGAATTTAGTAAATCCCTTTTCAATAAACGATCGAGATTTTATTTGAAGCCGCTTGAAAATGTCAAGTCAAGCCTATAAAGTAACAGGCTTGAACTTACGAAGCGGCTTGACTTCTGTCGAAATAATCAGTGACGCTTCAAATAATGTAACTACGCATGCGCACATCCGCAATATGTTGCAGTGTTACTAAATTTATAGCAGTTGTTGGTTGTTTGCATTTTACCTCATTTTATAAGTCGCGACAGAAATCTTAGTAAAATTGTCGAAAAGCGAAATATTTGGAGTTATGAAGAAATAAATGTTTTTTTAATGGTTTTGAGAGAGACAAAAAATAACAACATAACAATTTTTAGATTTTTGGGTTATATATCCAGCATGAAATTGGATCATATACCTACCTCTCCCTGTCTGTCTGCATAATCAAGTATATAACTATCCTTTTTTAGTCAATACGAATTTAAAGAAGATTGAAAATAACTCAATCCTATTTTCAATCCGCTGAGATAAACCAATAAGATTTTTCAAGCCATAATGTACTTGAAGCCGGCTTGAATTATCAGAAGTAATATCACAAGACCTCCTGATTTTATCGATAAATTTTTATTTTGCACGAATTTTTTTGCTTAGCAACAAACACGAAAGAAAACTGCATGGTAAATCCCGACTCCGAAGGAGGAGGGGTTTTACCTAATGTCAAAAAGCAAAAAGAATGAGTGTTTAAAAATAAAAGTTTATCTGAGAAAATCAGAGAGGTCGTGTGGTATTTGGTGAGATAAATTCCAAAGACAACGCAAAATGAAACAATTTAATTATTAATATTTTATTTTTAAACTTGAAATATGAATTAACTGTCACACTGACAGTTATAAACAATAACAACAGTTTATTTACTTGGTAGCGGAAAATTATCGGGGTAACGGAGTTTTATCAGTATAATACTGTTCCCATTGGTTGAATTTTCAAGTGTTTTGCATCATGATTGGTTAAAAACTTGTCGTTGGAATTTATCGAGATAAACGGAATCATTTTTGAAGTAAGCTTTGATTTTTGTTTTTGTTTATTTACCGTCTCGCGTCCTGAACGGTAAGTGAAGCACATCACTTACCGACGTGAGTCACATCACTTACCGTTCAGTAATTTGTAAATAAGACCTACTGTCTTGGAAACACTATCGGTAAATATAAAAAATAACCCGATCGTGCAAAAAATTATATTTCATTTTTCCATAATTTTTCAAAATTATATTCCAAATGACAGGTGCATGACATTTGATTAATATCATTGCTGTCCGTTGATCCATTTGATATTTGTTTCGCATACATTCGTGAAAAATCTTTAAATAATTTATTTTTTATATTTTGCGTTCATAATGAAGTCATTACGATACGCAATTGCGTATCGTAATGACCTTCATTTCGATACGCAATTTTTTGTTTTAGACGGTTGGTACTAGATGACGTTTCTTTAACCCATTTTTACCTAATTTATTTTTAGTTAATTGACAATTCATTTTAATAATATAATGTTATTATTATTATTTTTTATTTAGGGAAGATTATTTACATGAAAATGTACAAATATAATCACAAATTGAGTAAGTAAATGTTAATATAATGTTCGAATTAGTCCACATAGATGGACCTAGTAGTACTAAAAATTTGTAGATTGAACCTTTGAACGATAGAAAATTATTTTTAATTAATTTTAAAGCAAGTTTTAATTCAAATATAAGAAAAAATAAAAATTTCCTGTAAACTGAGGCTGAAAGGGTTAAATTGTCAAACGTCAAAGCTGGAAGATAAGAAATTTCAATATAACCTCAAAATTTCTTTTACTTAATTAATCACTTTATTTAATGAATATAATAATAATAATACATATTTTCGTCTTACTTTGCATTTCAAAATAAGCAATCAAAACATTCTCTGTTACGCCTTTGACATTATTTTCTTTACACCATGTGTCAAAATTTGCAAATTCTTTCTCATAAATCTCACGCGATTTTTTTGGAAGTAGATTATTTCCTGTAGTCTGAGCTATATTACGTAGCTCAGGCGGAGTGCAACTGATTTCATCTTCCATGATTACACTAAATTCACTTAAATTTGTTCGTAAATATTGAAATGACATGAACTTTCAAATAATAATTGAATGTGGTCAATTCAATGTTACCAACTACAACATTTCACTTACAAATTTCCCTAAATCAACTCGGTTTAATATTAACAGTTTTTTTAAAATATTTTAGTTTGTAGAAGGTGCAAAATATAAAAAATAGTATAAAGAACTCATTTTATAAGACTTTTTTTCGCACTTGTCAATTAAATTAAATTAAATTAAATTTTGACGCGTGCGAAAAAAACATGTCTTATAAAACACGTTCTTTAATATACTATTCATTATGGTTTTTAATATAAAACGTATAACAAATTTCTTCTTGAAGCATATTCATTCGGGTGAACGTAAAGAAGACGATTCTTAGGATTATTCTTATGGCAGCTAGCAAAATTCGAAAAGTACGCCCATGGAAATAGTAATGCTGTCATAATAAGTAAACGGCAAATGTCAATATCGTATGGAGCGGCATTTTTGATCACTCTGTATATTTGTAACTGAAAGAAGCATGCAATTCATAAATCAGAGCTAACAAAATATTGACTCACCTATACATATGTTATAACTCACTGTTGTTAGACATTCATAAACTTGTAACCAAAGAAACAATCTTTTGTATTTGATTACATTTTTTTTTTGTTTTCACTTAAAGTTAATTTAATAGCTGTGTTCACAAATGTTAATTTAAGTAACTTTTACTGTTAACACATCTATACATAATAACTGTGTATATCATCTATTTCTTTAGACACATATATAACATAATTATGATACAGATAAGAAATGTATAGTGTTAATAATGAGAAAATAACGTTTATAATCTATTTATAATTGCGGAATATTCATTTGAAATAACTATTTAATATGGTAATACAGGCTATGCTATAATTACCATTTGATCTAATAATAACACATAAATAGAAAATTAAGCTGGAGTCCATTATTAAATAAACAATTTAATTAGTACAATGAAACGAACGAAAACTGATTTTTTTTTAATAAACATGTAATTTATGTATACCTCGTCCAGCTATCATTTGAACAAAGGACTTTTAAATCCTTCGTATTTATACTGCTACTGCGAAAATTTTTGCGTTTCACGCAAATGTAGATTCTTTTCTGTATGTCTATGAAAGTTGAAAATTGCTTGAAACTATTTTTTACCTTCCGTCACCTTTAGGTAAGGAAGGTATTGTATTTGGTCAAAAAATTCGGTGGTGAGTTTTTAATGAATAAGCACGTTTTAAGGTCCTTACAATACGATTTTACTATTTTTGTGATAATGTCTGTATGTCTATGTGTGTATGTGTGACGATTTTTTCTCCGTCGATAACTCCAACACTACAGTTCTAAAAATTAAAATTCTTTCGTATTCCTCTTCGTTACATCCATATGGTTATAATTGGTCGACCGGAAGTACCCTCATTTGAAGATTTTAACAGTTTTTCTTGAAAAAACGCTGTTAAATATCATTTTTCACATTTAATGTTATTATAAATATTACAAAATATTTTATTCTCTATACGATTTAATTACATTTTATACAGGCTGTCTCACAACTCGCGTCCCAGAGCGAATGAGGAAACACAAGACTGCACTCGGATGTGTAATTTCGAAGAAAAAAAATCTAGCTTAAAAAATATTCGAGAAAAGACGTCTTAAAATTGACCAATCAGAGACCTACACCTTTAACGTATGTTTGCCGTAATTTTACGTTACTTAGGTTTTATACAAATCAAATCTTCTTTAAAATGTGTGGGCGACTGTAGTTTTCGAAAAATGTCAGTGTCAAATTAAATAAAAAAAGGCAAATTCTTACCATGTATTCAGCCGCTGATTACTTAGAAATGATTATAATTTTCGGAGAATGTGGACGTAACGCCAGAGAGGCAGCACGAGTCTATTCGGAACGAAAAGTCAATTCTAAAGTGTCAAAATTACAGTAAGTCAAACAAATATTGTAACTCACTAGTAGTATTTTTAAAACCTAGCAACCAGTTTTATTTTGTAATAATATCATCACACCTCAAGATATCCTTCCGGGATTGGTGGATTAAAAAGTCTTGTAACTCCGTTACGCAAGCAGCCGCAAATTATTTTCTTCTATTTGTTGGCAACCTATTGTCGTCGGCAAGTGTCCGTTTCGTCTGGGGCGTGAGTTGTGAGACACCCTGTATTTCATATTCAATGGATATTGAGTTAAAAAATTATAAAGAAATTAAATTTCATAAAGCAGCCAGCTATGTAATAACACTGGAAACAGCTAATATAAAAAAAAATTCTGATAGATGTCAATGTCAAGTGCGATTGGCATGGTATGTTTGTGTTATAATTTTACTGCAAATATAGAATCAATTCTAAGAAACTTTCTATATGGAGTTTGAACAAAATACATAGAACTGAGGGGAAGGTAATGCACTGGAAATATAGTCTTTTGCAAGAAACTGTCTGTATAGAATTTTTATAAAATACATAGAACTGACGGAAGGTAATGTGCTGGCCACATCAGATTTTTTTAAATACACAAAAGTTTACCGAAGGACCGTAGTTGCACAGTAAAATTCTTATCCAAGATGTTATACTTGCTTTAACAATGACGCTCATTACTAACTGAGCACCTGGTAATGCCAGTGTTATAATTTATCCGAATAAATTATAACCCTTATTTACAAATATATAGAACACTACTCCTAAGTTTTCTGTTATTTTATAATAACATGTTAGCATTACAAGCTAAGTTAGCCCATGGACTTTACATAACAGAATTTTTATATGAAGAAAATGTTTTTAAACTTTTTTTTAACTTATAGTGGAGCCTATTCTCTAACTCAATGGTTAATTCTTAACTACTGGTTAAATTTTTTAAATAATCAAATATGCTGATGAAACACAAAAAGGATTTTTTAGTTGTCAAATCAATATCTATTGGATATAAATTTTAACCAGTGGTTAAAAATTAACTACTGAGTTACAGAATGGGCCCGAGTATCGATACCTCGCTTGTAACGAATCCTTGCTTAGCAAAACATTTCCATAACCAAACCCGATTTTTAAACGAGGTTTATTTATAAATTGGGCCTATTCTGTAACTGTAAAAAGAACCACTTTGTTATAGTTATAGAATAGGCTAGAATATTTAACTTTAGCGAATGCAGCTTAATCTTAACAAATCGCTTGGTTGAAAAGTCAACTAAAGCCAATTTATTACATCTTGAAACACACTTTATATAGTGCTAATGATTTTATAAAATAACTTTTAGATATGATTTCAAAACTATTTAATAGGTACATACATTTGCAACACTGTAAATTTATTGACAAACATTTGTTCAACCTTGAACTATTACGTCCGTATACTGAACCCGCTTTTATTAGCGCATTTATTAAAATACCATTTACACAATATTACTGTAATATGAATGCGCACAATCATTTACCACTTTTTATATAAAAGCGGAATAAGCATAAGGATGAATTTTTACCTTCCGTCACCTTTAGGTAAGGTGGTGAGTTTTTGATAAATAAGTTATATGGTCCCTAGAATACGATTTTACTATTTTTACGATGATGTTTGTATGCGTGTGTGAGTGCGCGTGCGTGCGTGTGTGCGACAAAACTTTCTAATGCGATAACTCTAATACTACAATTCCAAAAATTATAATTCTTTCGTATTCCTCTTCATTACAACCATATGAAGAGCTGATTAGATTTTGGTTATAATTGGTCAACCGGAAGTACCCTCATTTGAAGATTTTAACAGTTTTTCTTAAAAAAACGATGTTAAATATCATTTTTTCATATTAAATGAATATAGAGTAAAAAAATTATAAAGAAATTAAATATCATATATAAGCCAGCAATGCTATAACAGCTGCTATATTAAGAAAATTCTGATTGAAAGGTGTCAGTGTCAAGTGCAGTCGACAGTATGTTTATGTTATAATTTTACTGGAAATATAGGATCTTTTGCTAGAAACTTTCTGTATGGAATTTGTATAAAATACATACAACTGCCTTAATGTACAAGAAATAGAATCTTTTGCAAGGAACTTTCTTTACAAAATACATAGAACTGACGGAAGGTAATGTACTGGCTACATCAGATTTTTTCAAAATAATTTTCTATATTTTCATTTAATTTTAGGTGTTGTTGATTTCGTAATATTTGTGTGGAAAGCCGAATGAATAGAGTAATTATAGATATAAATTTCGACGAGCTCCAGATAAACGGCTAAAATTTTGAGAGAGAAAAATCTAATTAATTACTTTTCTTGGAATATTCTTCTGAATTTCAACGAATTCATTAAGATTACGTTCTTTGTAATAAAAAAAATACGTATCGCGGATTCCAAGAATAAATGTCTGTATATAGAACACATTTTTTTATTTTATATTGTTTTTCCTAGTAGTAATTGTTCTAATTATGTTTTCTTTTGTTTCTAGGTAAGAACAAAGTTTTTTCAACATCTGCTATATATTCCAATATAGGTATGATTGTTATACTGTTATTATTATTATTATTTTATTATTCTAATTTGTAGATAATTTATGCTTATATAAATTAATATTTATTACATAATTATGGAAATAATTGGAACAACATTTATATTATTATGGTTACATTATTAATTTATACCCCAATAAGTTTAATAGTCGATTAAAAATTAATGTAATTATATGATATGAAATATTTTGACCGTAGTTTGTAATATACAGTCGAACTTTGATAACTCAAACCATGACTTGCCACAAAAAAGTTCGAGTTCTCAAGACTTCGGGTTATTAAATAAAATGCATATGTATAATAGTATTTTATGTACCAAGGGCGTTACTATGATGATAATGCCAGGAGGGCGACGAGAATCTAGCCCGAGGGATAGATGTCGCCCGATGGGCATTATCATCTAGTAACGCTCGTGGTGCATACAAGATTTTATGTCTCACTAGATTATGTGAAATAAGTTTTCATTTATAATAATTTTGATTACAATAATGCTTAAGCTTTGACGTTGCTAAGGATGTTGTTTAATTGTTTCGTTTATTATCAACATTTATTTATTTTTAAAACACCAACGTTTTAAATCGTTGGAGATGGTGGAATGGGTGAATTTGATGTTTTGGAAGATATTTTGTCGAAACGGTGTAAAGAATTTATTTTGAATGATTCTGTATACTTTGAGGAAGACAAACATATAAATGATCTCCTAATTATTCCATTCTCGTCTGTAGAAGATGTAAGTATTATATTTTGAGGTTCGTTATCACATGACAGATCTCAGTTCTTTATTTCTTATGCACTTATTTGTGAATATTATTACATTTTGGAGAGCTTGTACGGCTTTGGATGTGTCACATGTGACGGTAAATAATATCAAAAATGAATTCAAACGCGGATAAATATCGTCCCCAAAAAAATTAGTGATCCGTCATCTGGCAAAAATGAATGCGAAACATTACAGTCAGTAATTCGACGGACTTATTTCATGTGTGGTGAAAGTAAATGACTTTTTAAGGTTTTTTTGATATTCAATAATACTTAAAGTATTATAATTAAATTAAAATTGATTTCTTTGTTGTGCTTTCAAAGCTGTTTTCTTATATTAATTGTTGTAATCAATTAATGTATTAATTCTTGTAATCAGTCCTTTCTATTATTGTAATGAATTATAATTAAAAAGAAAATAAATTCATTATATACCTACCGTTCATATTATTTTTAATTTAAAGTCCATAAATGATGATCGGATTATAATGAGGGCATAATGAAATATTATGCCCTCCCATTATGCCCCACTTGTTATAGATATGTTTATATACACCGTATCCTAGCAATAAACAGTTCATAATACTTTAGTGACACATAAATATTATTTATGTATATGTATTTATTTGAGTAAAAATCACGTACCTTATGATACAGATTGATATATGTATACAGATAAACATTATTTTAGTGTAAAAAAGTTAATTATTTGTGACTGACGAGAAAAAATTTTATTTTGATTTTCAATAAAAAAAAGCTTCAATGTTATTTAAACCATTATACAGGGAATCGGTTGTATGTTCATTGGTTTTTAAATACGAACGCAAAACGCTCAACGAATTTTCAACCAACTCGTTTAAAGGTGGTTGCTGCAAATCATCCTCCATCATATCACTTTCGCTGTCATCTGTATTGTCGAGCTCTACAGATTCGGATTCAGATTTGTAGAGCTCGACAATATCTTCATCTGTGGGAAACTCCGAAGTAACAATATCATCATCCACATGTATAAAATCATTTAAGGTGGCACATTCTGGTGTAATTTTAACATTTTTCCAAGCTTCATATTCCAATTGCAATTGAATTTCTTCCGCACGTTTTTCATTCATACGTTCACTTATGAAAATCAAAGGAATTTCATCCTCTTCGTCTCACTCGGAATACTGACCAAAGTCGGCTTTTTTAAAATAGTAGACACTGTACTTGCCGGAACATCATATTTCAGAGCTACATCTTTCTTTTGTGAACCACTTTTCACTTCTTTGACCAGTCTAAATTTTTCATCAATAGATAAAGTTTTTAAAGTATGTTTTAATGACATATCAGCAATGAAAATGTCTTAAACGTGATAAATCAAGTAGGCACAGTATTTTTTGGTCACTTAATAATAATTAACAAAGCATATGTTTGAACTTCTGTAGTACAGAAACCGAACTGCCTCCATCATCATGTTATAAAAACACTTGTTACAAAATCACGTAATTAGGGGATTTCTTCCAGAATTCGACTTGTTGAAGCTGGTGCCATATTCTGTTCGAATTATAAAGATATTCGAGTAATCGAAGTTCGAGTTATCAAGTAAAAATTACCTTTAATTTTCACTCTTGGCGCTATTGCCAACCAGTTTGATTCGAGTTATCCAAAATACGAGTTATCAAAGTTCGACTTACTGAAGTTCGACGGTATTTTAAAATCTTGAAAAATCTTTACTGTTTCATTAACAATTAAAAAGGTTTTATTCTGTGTCATAACCTTTGATTACAATAAATGAACATAAAAGTTTGCTTTCATAACACCGACTGTTTTTGTTTTGACGTAAAGAACAAGAGAACTCGACAAAAACAAATAATTTTACTAGGTTACAATCTCAGCCAGACTTCTTTCCTCACCAATTATTCTTTTTTCCGTCTGGGTTTTTAAACTGATCTAAACCACATAACGACTTGTAATTCTATTAACTGGACGAATCTTCGTTAACAGAATGATTTATTTTGTAACGAAGCCATATGTCTTCCTCCATATAAAATTACAGTGGGCTCGGTTTGTAAGTTTACAATGTCAAACAAAAAAAAATTGTTCGTTTTTTTGTTTAAATCAAACAAGCATAGTAGTCTAATGTCCAATTTATCGATCTGTATGAATAAATTATTTTTTATTTACATTTTTTGTTGTATAGAATCGTTTTAAAGTATGACATTTGCAAAAAATCAGCCATGTTGTGACGTCAGCGTTTCACACTGCAAGTTCAGACTCATTTCATACAGCCTTATTATTTCGAACAGAATTTCTAAAAGAAAAAATTATATAGTCTATAAATTGAGAATTACATATCTAAATATTTGATAGAAATGCTATAATATATTAATATAACATCATTCTATTAATTTTTATAAGTATAATTTTCATTAGACCTGAAGTTATCCACGTATCACTCAGCTGCTGGTCATTAGTCATTCCTCATTCGTTTTTACTTTTTCGTCAGATTACCATTTGTCTACGTTGTTCGTTGTGTATTCTTAGAATTTCATTACTGTTGCTTTGTTGCGTATCAAATCTATATTTTTCAATACAAACAGTAACTGTTTTTCGAGTTGTGTATTTTTGTATTACGCGGTACTATTAAAAATATTTTCTCACAATTTTCGCTAGTATTTTGGCACGATGGCACAAACAGCGTTTCACCGATATGATTACTGTCGTAAATTGTAGGTTATCCTTAAATGTCACTTTGACGTTTAACCTAATGTGACAATCAAAATGGCCGCGTTGATGAAACGCTGACGTCACTGGGCAAGGGACGAGGCAGAGAAAATCAGCCGCGTTTTCATCAATGTTATATTTAATTGCATTTTTTTCAGTATTCAAGATTGATTTGCGGAAAAATAAAAAATACGGGTCTATTATTTTAAGGACATCCGAAAATAGCTTGGAAAAAGAGGCAATGATTTTAATTTGGTGTTTAGGAAACCCAGAAAACTTCCGAAAACTATGTATTAATTGTAGGGTTGGCTATGAAAACAATTATGATTACAATGTAGTGACAGAAATGTAATGACAGATATCATATGAAAAATATAGAAATTAATAATATATTTGTTGTTATCGTTGATTATCTTACATTAATTATATATGTTATTGGATTTAATCTCCCGCGTCTGTGGCGGATTATTTAATTGTTTCTTTTTACACATGTGTTCCTAGTTTCTTTCGTTTCGTTGTGTACAAATAGTGCGATTTTAAGGAATTTTTGTTCTTGCAAAAACTTTCAAATGTGTTTTTGATGTACGAGGTTTTTCCTCTTCGCTTTATGATGCTTGTGTCCGTAAAAAATTCTGTACATATGGTACGAGTGTGAGTTTTTATCTCAAGGAACTAGGTTTATGCGGATGTGAAAATTTATGTAGGTTATTTCGAGAAAAAAGAAAGTATATTGGATCTTTATTAGAATATAACGCATTTGCATTTGACGACACGAGAAGGAACATAAGAGAAGGATATTTTCGTTCCGTTCCTTTATCTTCCATGACTTGCGGAATGTACGAATGTATATAGGTAGGGTAGACAATCAAATATTCACGCATTCGTTTCTATGCAAAATGAGAAAAAACGCGATGACATTGTGGTTTGAAAATCTATTGTTTAGTGTAGTGATGCACGCGAGGCGAGATAAGAAATATAAAATATCGATCTCGTCTCGTTTTCGGATCTGTAACATCGATCTCGTTCTCGTTCTCGCACATTTTTTTGGGTCTCGTCTCGTTCTCGCACGAGAGTCTCGCTATAAAAATAAACGCTTGTGCACTACGTATTTACGTAACAGTTTAACTAAGTTCGCACCCATCGTGTCTTCCGTGTATTTGCAGTCGTATAAGTATGTGACTTTAACAAAGAGAAGAAACACTAAATTCTGGCCACCAAATTATTTCAATACGAAAATAATGTTTATTCATTTACGGTCACCAGAAAATGTGATAAGTTAGTAAATAATTTAATTTATCTAATATCTAATTTACCATCAAATTATGAACTAATTAAACATTAAAACATTATTTTTTGTAACTAAAAGTACCTACACTTTATCATTAAATATATGCCACTATTTAAGTAAGATGTAATCATAAAAAAATCGCAACACTGGGAACCCCCCGGTAAACCAATCACTCCGCTTCGCTTCGTGTTGGCTCCCATCGACGCTTTATATAACAACCTTTACTTTTCAGGGCCGACAAGAATTTTATTAACCATCGTTTTAATGGACCTTTTCAATTTAACGGCTATCTCTTTCTATCGCTGCAAATAGTAAGAAAATGGCGCGAACATCTGCCAGTTTGGTTGTCAAACGAAACGTCAAAAATGTTGCAGTCATTAAAATACCTGTATTCTCAGAGAAAATTTGCATTGTTAGACAGTTTAACTTCAATAAAAGCTATTGTAACTTATTTCGATAAGATTTTTTTAAAGGTATCTGAGATATTCTCACATTTTACGTCTAAAAAAACGTCATAGATCTCAGTTGTTCTTACTATGCGCAGATCCCCATTGCGCATATCTTCTATCTTTTTAAATTGAAAAGGTCCATTGGGATGAATTAGGGGCTGAAATATTGGAGAAAACTAACTCTATTGAATTCAAAACCGATTTTGTCTTCATTTTGCATTTCCTCGCTCTGGGACCGATACCAATCGACTCCAGATAGACTCAAAAAATATAATGAATTCATATAATTTTCACATACATGTGTTCTATGCACGAATTAGCGTTGACTCCACTCCTTGTACAGTGCATTTTTCATTGAATTTATGAATCAAAGCTATAAAGTTACAAATACTTTTTATTGCGAGACTCTCGCGAGAATCTTGCGAGATTTGTCGCTTCTCGCAGTTGTTATATCGATCTCGCCTCGAAAAAATATAATGAATTCATATAATTTTCACATATACGTGTTTTTTGCACGAAATACGTTGACTCCACTTCTTGTACAGTGCATTTTTCATTGAATTTATGAATCAAAGCTATAAAGTTACAAATACTTTTTATTGCAGGACCAGATTTCTCGCTTCTTATAGTTGTTATATCGATCTCGCCTTGAATTTTAAATTGCAATCTCGCTCTCGTTCTGGTCTCGCATAATGCAACGAGACGAGACAAGATGCGAGTGTACTCTCGCCTCATCGTGCATCACTAGTTTAGTGAACTAACGCATGTAACAAATGTTTGGAGAAAAAGTTAGACCTTTTCATCAAATAGAAATAATTTTTTGACACAAGAGATTATTTCTAGAAACTAAGGAGATAAGAAATATAATATCTCCAACACTATTTTGGAAACTACACATTCCACAACTAAAAATTATATTGAAATCAATATTATTAATAAAGAGCATTATACCTTCATTTTATTTTATTTTCATTTTGTAGACCATTGTTGACAAGTCAGTATGGTAAAAATATTACCTACAGATACAGTTAATACTTAGTTACCAGCCTACTTTTGTACATGTAAACAATGGATTAATATCCTGAAACCGGTAAACAATTTAAGATTTCGTTCCAACAGTCTTATAGATAGATTTGCGTGTTTCAAGTTTGTATAACATCTTTCAAAACTATTTCTGGCAATTTTAACATGATATATACTACGTTTACATGGAGTTTTGAAAATGGTTTCAGTTTTCAGTCAAAATTATGCAAAACTGTTTACAAGCAGTTTTCAAAACAACTTTAAAAATTGATTTGAAATCAGTTTCGGCGCATGCGCATTTAGCTGATGTAAGTGACAGATCCTTCACTCCAAATACTTCGTTTTGCTATTATTCCAATTATTTTTTATACTTCGTACCACTACGCACTAAAACTACACAACTGTCAGTATATTTGAAGGTTAGTAACACAAAGCGACAGAAACGTTATGCTCTGTACGCATGCGCAGTATCGAAACTGAATTTTAAGTGTTTACATGAGTAGTTTTGAAACTACTTTTCAAGTCCAACCCATGAATTTTGGTTTTGGTTTGAGATAATTCAAAACCGTTTTGACACTGTATACATGGCGTTTTCAAAAGTAAAAACCTTTTAAAAACGGTTTCAAAACTGCTTGTAAACTCAGTAATAATATAAAACAATTATTATGTATTTATTATGTTCAGTGATAACTAGATTAGACCTTATTTAGTAATAAAATTTGAAGCGTAAAATTTTCCGCAAACCTTTGTTGCTCCTGAATTGTATTTACCGTACCAAATTTATTGTTTATATAATAAATCAATTTGTATTGTATTGAGGGACGAGTGATCACTCAACCAGGAAGAAGTGTTTTATTGTTTAGAACAAATGACGTAGAAAACTTTTAAAGGCATTAACCTATAATTTAAACATCCCAATTTATATTTTGATTAAGACATTGTTTATCTGCTGTATCTACGTGTCACTTCTATATAATTAAATAAACCTAATTTGACCTTTGTTTCGGAGTTCATTTACTACGTGATTACTAGCTATAATTTTCATTTCTAAATGGATCCATATTTATAAATCGATTAAATCATATTACTAGCTTTCTACTTTTCCTTATGAAGAAAATGTGTTGTACTTTTTTGGTGTGGTTCTATTTTAAGATAATTATGAAATTGGATGTAATAACCCATCTGTTGAATGGAATAAATAAATCATTGTGGAACAACATTTACTAGTAATTTACAAATTGTAATTCTCATATTACACATGTCGAAAAAATACAAGTTTTGGAATATTTTCGTGTTATTACTTACTATTAACCTTAACTCTTTAACACACCTTATTTCGGCAACAGTAAAACAGTCGTTTTCTGATATAAATTCAGCTACCAATCCAGCTATCGACTCTCGGTAAACTTGAGTGTATTCTGTATTAACCATTATTACTAATTTATAATAAAAAATTTCAGCGTCAAATGCCAAATTAGAAGTTTGTTATTAACATGTGACAAACTATCGCCTACGTTTATTTATCTAAATAACAAAAATAAATGTAGGTGAAGAAGAAACTGTTTTTCTATTGGCTGTGAATGATGTAATGTATGTGCTTCTAGGACACAGGAGTGGGCGGTTGTTTTTCATGACTATTTTTGGCGCCAATATTCGTATTTAATTATTTAGGAAAATAACAAATTATTAAAAAAATTATTATTAATAAGAAAAATATTGCATAAACTTTCATTTAAAATACTTTTTAAAAAATGTGAAACGGGCTCATTTTAGTTCGCCTACTGACTAAAGTTGTTTTCATCTGTCAATGTCATTAATTCTGCCAAAAATTAACTAAGGCGTTTTTTATTTAAACCGGTTACCGCCGGTTACATGGTAACCGCATTTTATTCAGCATACCGGTTACTTGCGGGTACGTCAAACATGTAACCGCGGTATGATGGGCGGTTACTTGTCAGGTTACTATTGCTATTCTTTTCTAGCTGTCAAAACTCTGACATTTTGGCAGTTAGGCAACTTACAGTAAAGGCGATTTCGGGCGACATACCCGTTCAATTCGTCGGATTACTTACGGTTAGTTACGGTATGATATAGTTAATGGTGGCGCCAAAAATCATTGGTTCACTTGTTGACACCGTGCTTGGTGGTTATGTATATTCTGCGACATTTAAAACTGTCAAAAATAGTGTCTGGCAATTAAAATGCATTAACGGAGAAAGATAGTTTTTTTCCATATCTGTCCAAAAAAGAGTCAACGAAAATAATGTCACCCTGTTTGACATAAGACCACGACTCCGACTGTTTTGACTTTTGACATTTCAAAAAAAAGACATGTTAAAAAGAGATAAAAATAGTGAACAGAGAGCTGAACCGTTCAGCTGTGAGCATACCGGGTACGTTGTTCATAGCACCCGAATGTGTGAACGTACCTGAACGCAATATACCGCAAGTGAATGGTTGTCGCCCGAAATCGCCTTAAAAGTAAAAATGGAATCTTTGACATTTCTTCTCAACTTATTTTGCATTAGATCAATACGCTTTAAATTAAATGTATCACACTATGAACAAGATAAATATTCGACAAATGTCAAATAATTAATTTGACAGAAACGTCGGTAGTATTTTCGTCAAGTTCAGCGTACAGTACTTCGGATTTTCTTACAGACAGTTCTACGGAATTTGTTGTCGTTCCTTTTACTTCACAAAAATCTCAGCTCAACTCATATCAAACTCATCTCATTTTGAGCTGAGATGAGGTGACGCAAATGATAAAAAGAACGCGACTAAAGATGATGTAACCCAATATTAAATGGCGGAATATTTGAATAATATTTAGCTTTTAAAATCTATATTTTGAACTAATCGTAAGAAATATGTAGAAATTTTTCATCATTTGCGTATGTTTTATAATTTGTTTGGTGAAAATGTTAACCAGGCAAGCTAATATGTGTTTGGGCCAGTATTGAACTAATTTGATGCTATTTAGCAAATTGGAGGTCTGCTCAAGCAAATTCACTACAATTTCGAATAGGGTAGGGTAACGTGCGCCTGTCTCTGATTTGCAAACTGGCTGTTTAAGATAACATCTCTTGGCAGCTTTAATTAGTATCCTGAGATTCCAGACCTTATTGTCTCTGTCGGCGGTCAGTGCCTCTATCCTGTTACAGTACAATACAATACCGTCTGCTGCACTTAATACGAACAAGCCACTGACTAGTCTTACAGTAATTGCAACTCTCAACTTCTATTACTCTGCCTCATTTGCTTAACTAAATTAAACAGGGGGCGACATTATAGTTTTATGTAAGTATTGTTCGTTTTGTGCCTGTTCAAATGAACAATTTTTTGTCATATCTACTTGTAATGCAGGATATAGGAAAGAGGTCTTGTTCCAACCACGGTAAGAGACGAACGTATTTAATCGAACCCAGTAGTGAATTGTAGTGATGTGAATTGAAAATATGTAATAATTAATAATATACGGTAATATATAAAGAAATTATTATTATCAAATAACATAGGATCGAAATAGGGGATTACAGCTCAATCGAATTAAGAGAAATTAGAAAAAAATAGTGAAAGTATATGCTTAATAATGAATATTAATAAAGAAATAAAATGATATAATTGAACTACTTCGGAAATAAGGGGTTTTTTGTTTTAGCAGCTCGTCACTCATATGAAATCCATATATATATTATTTTGATTGACAACTCAAAGACCACCTATAAATATATACCGATTTAGGGGCGGAGCCTACTACCAATGGAAGTAGAGAAATTCAAATAGCGAAGGTGTGGCTATCAGTCCAGTAGTGCAATTCTCAAACAGTTTCTATTTGAATATAAATATTTCGCATTAAACTTAATAATTTAAATACATTTACAATTATAAAACATGTCGACTTGTGCAGTATAATAATATTCATTTATTTTTTATAAATATAATTTAGAAATAGCATATATTTCAAGAACATTTAGGTCCACGAAGAAAATAGTTTGATATAAAAACTTATATTCGTGACGTCACATATATATTTTCAAATTTCGGAGGACTGTAACTCGCTTATTAATAGGAATTTTATCACCGGTTTTTCACCGACAGTCTTAGTTTAAACGTTCAGATGAAATTATAAAAAAAATGGTAGAATCCTTTTTTGGATAATGAAATAAAGGAACACTTCACCTTAACATCAGATAGTTGAAGGATCGACATTAAATTCAGCTACATAATAAATAAAGACAATATTAATTTAATATTTTTGGTATATATTATCTATACAGTTCTTTTAAGGACTTTTTCGCTTTCGAATTAATTTTCTTTTCAAGTTTACTTATTGTAACAGCATCAACAATACAGGAAAACATCAAAAATCAGCGACAATGCAAAGCCAAAGGAGTACATCAAAAATGCAAGAAAGAATGAGAACAACAATAATTCTGAAATGAAACTGGAAACCATTCTTCATGTAAATGTCAAAGATATGAAATTTAACTAAATATCTCTTAAATTCGCATTCATTTTTAAGAACAATGATTGGAATGTTAATGACAACATCTTCACAGAACTGTCAAAATTAGAGTAAAATTCGCTAATTTAAAAATAAGGATTAACTTAATCTTTTTTGTTACTCGGGCTGTAAATAGCGGAAGGTATTGTGTTGGCCACACCAGATTTGATAATGCTGTCCTGTATAAATCATTAGTGAATTCAATTCGGTGTTCTATATCTTGAAACAAACTAAACTAAGGAAATTCCAAAACCGGAGTAACCCATTTAAGTCTCCATAATTAATTCCTTCCAATTTATTTTTCCTCTCACACTTCTTAACTCTTGAAACAACCGCTAACCGTGAGCAGCGCTGCTAACTTCCTGCGACCTTGCATTGTTAGCACGGGACAAGGAAGAACCACATCCGTTCTAACCTGAAATCTTGTACATACCACTGAATACACGCGAGGAACCACGGCTCACACTGACTAACTGTAAATACAGTGTACTATGCTCATCGCGATGTTCATCTTAGATTCTTTTCTTTGTTTCGTGATTTGGAGGCTTTGTTTATACTTAGTAGGTGTGGATGTAATGGTTTAGATACAGTTAAAATGTGTCCGTAAACTCGATTATGTATTGTGTTTATAAAATATATAAGAATATTTTGGTATGACGGGTTATTTAGCTAAATTCAATTTTCGATCGAATTGTTAAAATGTTAGGCTCAACAAAAAAATTATAGGAAATTAATCTTCCAAAGTTGAAGTCGACTATGGGTCATAAGAAAGAAGAGACCTCAGGTCACCAGTTGTGTTAAATTTCAGTTACTTCATCAGTTTTAAGGGTTAAGTATGTACTTCATTTCTACTGTCTGTATTACAAATAGATGACTTGACATGACATTATGCCCGAACCGATTACCCCGTAGTACTGAACCCTGGGTACGCCAAGCCTACACAGACAGACGTTTTTTAGACTTCACTTATTCACTTTTTTGTAAAAACTATCGAATATCTCGAAAAAGAAGAGATATCGACCTGTGGTTTTAAAATCTTAAATCTACACCCTTCAAACTACTTAAATACAAATTTTCAGAATTTTTTTTTTTTTAAATATCGATCCTTTTTAATCCACACCATCCTCATACCCAAAAATGGGTGTGCGGTACACCTTCAACGACCTCACCAGTAAATTCCTCGTACCAAAAAACATGAGTATACCAATTTTCATCAAAATATTCTAACGGATACATTAATTATTAAACATTCCTTAAAATTGTCAAAAACTGAAAATATCACAAGGGGTACACCTTAGATTTTTTGCGATTTTTGGCCATTTTCAGACTTTTCCTTCTGAAGATTGTAACAGTTGTTCAAAAATTATGAAAATTGGTATGCTTATGTAATTTTGCTCGTAGAATCTAATGGTGATATCGCCAGCAGTGTATAATTGACCATTTTTGGGTTATGACCCAAAAATGGGCATTTTTGAGCAAAGTTTTGAGTACGAATATCTCGGACACGAAACGAGATATCATCTTGTGGTTTTAAAATCTTAAATCTACACCCTTCAAACTACTTAAATACAAATATTCAGAATTTTTAATTTTTTAAAAATTTCGACCCTTTTTTAAATCACACCATCCTCATACCCAAAAATCTGTTGTGGCCAATACCAAACCTCCCGCTATTTAATTTTTATTAGTTTAAATATACATATTTACATATTTAGTTATTGCGGAAACTCTATTAAGATCTAGTCCATATAGTTCTATTTACTATTTTCTTTTTAAAACGTTACTGTTATTAATTTGAAATTTTTAGTTCTTTGACAGTGACATTTATATGTCACATACATTTAAGATATGAACTGTGTAACCAAGGAGTTTTGCTTGTTTAAAGCGTAGGTTCCGGGATTAAATTTATAGATAATTTTATAAATTTATCCACAAAATATGTAGAAAAAGTATTAATGCAAATCGTTTTTTTTATTAATCTAAATACATACATACTTATATATATACATATATATATATATATATATATATATATATATATATATATATATATATATATATATATATATTTACTTATGCTGTAAACTGTATTGAATTCCTTTTCTATTATTCTATTTACTTTTTTCTTTTTAAAACGTTACTAATATTATTTTGAAATGATTATTTCTTTGATGATGACATCTATCTGTCAGTTACATACATTTGAATAACTGCGTATTGTTTGTTTAAAGCGTAGGCTCTGGGATTATAATTGAAGTAAACTAGTTCTATTGAATGCAAAACAGATTTTGTTTTTATTTTGAATTTCCTCGCTCTGGGACCCATACCAATCGACTCTAAATAGGCTCAATATTATAGTGAATTCATATAATTTTCACAGTCTCGTATTCTATGCATGAATTAGCGTTGACTCCACTCCTTGTACGGTGCATTTTTCATTGAATTTAAGAATCAAAGCTACTCGTATTAAGTTACAAATACTTTTTCTTGCAAGACTCTGCCAGAATCTCGCGAGATTTCTCGCTTCTCGCAGTTGTTATATCGATCTCGCCTCGAATTTTAAACTGCAATCTCGCTCTCGTTCTCGTTTCGCATAATGCCACGAGACGAGATGCGAGAGTACTCTCGCCTCGTCGTGCATCACTATACATAATTGTTTTGTACCTGGTTGTTTTAATATAAATATAAAAATATTTTTTCACGTTCCAAGTAAACATACAATTACAAAAATATGTTTTGAGGCAGTGTACGGTCCATGTGATGACAATGAAATTACCAAAACCAGAACATTGTATTGTTATGAAGATCATTTTGATGTAGATATATTTATAAAATAACAATTATAAACATTTACAGCAAACTTTCTGTACATACAGTTGGAATCCGATGCTGAAAGTTGGACATATTTTAAATTGATTGGCACTGCCTCGTATAAGTCTCCACATAATTGTGGAATGTATCCAAAGTTATTGTGTACCAGACATATTTGATAACTTAATTTTATTCATTCTTTTTATTGCTTTTCAAAAGCCGGAAAATTAATGTTAACATAAGTATGTATATGTAATTACCAAAGGCTGACAAAAATAACGGAATTCTACTTACGTAGAAAATACTTGTATAATTATTTCAATCACACGCTTCATAAACATTAAATTTTACCGTTTCCGATAACTGTTCTCATGATACTAAAACAAATAGGATTATCGGACAATAATTTATGTGATATATCTATGCAAAAACTGAACTTTCACGCTATGTAAATATATGACTCATTCCACGACAATTCAATAAAAACAAGATCATTCAGAAAACGTCACTTGTTATAACAAGTTCACAAACGACATCTAACATTGTAGAAAGCTAATTTGGTCCATAATTTGTGTTTTAATTATTTCGCTTGCTAAACAATTGTCGCAATCAGATAATCTCGGAAAATAAATTTCACTTCACGGAGAAAGTGAAAATTTATTTTGAGATGTAAGGAAAGAGGACAAACAAGTAGGCCATGAGATGTAGGCGACAAAACGATAAAAACAAATGAGTGACACAGAAATAAAACATTATTTTGAGGTTAGCACTACCGAAGCGCAAAATTAATAGTTTCAATGAATACTTATTGATTTGTGTCGATTATAAGGGTGATGTAATTAAAACACAAATAACCTTTATGGTAGTTGTATTCTGTGTTACGTAAATAAACAATTTTTTATTGGATGTGAGAATATTTATTTGTTCTGTGGGAAAACGTTATTCTTGTGCTGAATTTGTTGACATTATGTCAACTGTAGAAACTTGTGTTTTATAAATATTTATAACGTTTACAATTTATTCAAATTAGAGTATTTTAGTATACTGTTATAGCGCCTACTTTAATTCTACTTCCCACTTTCCATCTGATGAATGTAAATTTGAGATACCTATTCATGTATAGATTCATTCTTATTCATTAAAGTAACGCGCATTTGTTATGTTACTCGTATATGTTTAATTCTTATGTGCATCTATATATTTTAAAATTTATCTATAAGGAAAATGAACAAAAATTATAACAAAATTAGAAAGACAATAGGTTTGTTCCAACAATAGTTCAAAACTTTGCTGAGTTTGCGCCATACCATTTTAGCGTTCCGTAGAATGGGGTAGAATAGTGTGACGTCAGAGTATAGCGCGAAATATGAAGCATTGTCCTAAGCAAAAACGATACTTTCAAAGTAGCCTCTGTTGACACAATAAATAAGGGTCAGAATTTAAAGGCTTTTAATTTGATGCTGATATTATTGTTATTATGAAGTAGTTAACTTTGAGATATTAATAACATCAAATTGTAAACATTTTTCTATTACTTCGTAATACAATATATACATAGGCGCCCACAGGGGGGGGGGGGGTCGAAAGGGTCGACTGACCCCCCTTTTATTTATGGACTGTATCCATTTTAAAAAAAATATATATTTTTTTTTCATTTCAATGTATCATTGTATTTTTTAATAATTATTGGTAATATTTTCTTATATTTTCAAATTTTGTTGCATATACTTGCAGTAAATTGTGTTATGTACTATTAAATGTGTATTGCAATTATTTTTACATTATAATTATCTTCGGTGTTGTATTTTCTTTAATATGCCGTAGTTTATTCTAATCATTTTATGATCACGTTCTTCTCAAAACTTTTACAATTATCGATTTTACTGTTATATAGAAATAACGAAATAGATAAGTAAATAATGAATAGTCATTGCATATTTATTTATATTAAAAGTACCTACGTATGATTAGGGTTAACTCTGTCTATCCACATTAATATATTAATAATTTGTCGTGTTCTTAGAGTTCTGTAACCTAAAAATGGTTCGCTGTCTTTCAAACGGGCTCTTCCGGCCGCTACACGCGATGTTTCACGAAGAATAATTGTTATTATAAATTAGGGTAATATGTTTTGTTTAATTGAAAGGGTAATATTCAAATTTAAATGAATGATAGCTTAAATAGCTAACTTTTCTTAATTAAGTATGATATTGGCGACGAAATGAACTGCTTAAAATTATTGTTTTTACTTGCTGTGGTAATAAGGTTCAATTTGAAAGATGTGTTTACCGGTAGGACCCTATTTAAAATTCAGAACTTATTGTGCAATGTTCCAAGAACGAGTGAATTGTGTTCCAAACCAATTCTGGACCGTTCTTAAAGCTCCAGGATTTTGCCAGAATTTTTAATTCTGAATAAGTTTGACGTTCTATTTAACCTGACTTATTTTGTTTTTGATATAATGAAATGAAAGAATACAGCGATATTTCCGAATTGTCAGAATTTTTTAGCGAAAGTGATGGAGAATTCTTGGACGATGTTATGGAAATAAGGCAAAACAATAAAAACTATCTACGGATGATAGTGCATCAATACAGTGATCAAGTTTTTTTGGAACATTTTCGAATTATATACGTTTATTATATTTTAATCGCGTATCTAACACGAAATTTGACACTTGTTTGACAATATATTAATCATAACATTTGTAACAAAACGCAAAGAATTGACACTATAGAGGACCAATTGGAGCCTATGAAGATGTATGTGCTGTGACGTCACATTCTGTTTCAGATCACGTGACTATCAAAATATCCAAATATCAAAAATCAATTGTAAAATATCTAACGGATATTTGGTGATATTTTCAAATTTGAGGCTATTTAAATAATGGTATCTTTTTAAACTTAGTAGATATTTAGAAGGCTTATAAAAATTCTTGCAACATTTTTTCATAAATTCTAGTTAATTTTTAAATAAATATAAGATTTTTATACTGTCGCTCTATTTTTGTCCCACTCCACATACTGTAACACAAGGGGGGTGCGGATCTGGATGATTCTACTAAACTGATGACTGTTTCTTACTGATGATTACTGTTTACTAATTCTTATCTTATTACTCCAACGATGATACACTTTCACTTTGACTGACTGGTGATAAGGATTTCTCTGAGAAGGAAAGAACACACATACACTAACACTTTACACTTGATGAACACTATGGACATGGACACTACTTGGTTTTTAATAACTAAACTTTATTAACAATTATTACAACTTATTATTAACTATGGATGAAACTAAACATACTCAACTAAGCCATTACTAATATGTTATATTCCGTAACCCAGCGGGCGGGCGTCGCCCCAAAACTAAAAGACTACATGTTTTCCCCATGACTATCTAATGTCAACTATCTTTAAAAACAATTGCTACTACTACTGCTTCTTATTGTTTACTACTGATTACTCCCAACGATGATACACTGACTGACTTGTGATACGGAAGAACACGCACACTCTTTTCTTTTACACTTGATACTGATGAACACTACGGACATGGACACAACTTGGTGTTTTACTAACTAATTTTTAAACTTTATTTACATTTAAACTAATACAACTATAACTAAGCCATTACTAATAAGTTACATTCCGTAACCCAGCGGGCGAGCGTCGCCCCAAACTAAAAGACACTACATGTCCAAAACAAAACACGTCTGCCCGACGCGACAAACTAATTTCGACTCTTCCATGTTTATCCCATGGCTAACTAAAACCGACTCCTCCATCTTTACCCCATGACTATCTAAAGTCGACTCTTCATATTAACTCTCCCGAGTATCTAATCCGACTCTCTTTAAAAACAAAAAACGCTATCTTCAAGACAGGATTATCTTAGGGGTACGGGGTGCATAGGCTAGGGCATCCAAAGTCACACACGTATACACAATAATTTCTAAACCTAATGATAAACAAATAAATGTCGTGACTATCATAATACAATAAGAATTTCTAAACTGAATTTTGACTTAAATAGATAAACAGAGTTAAAATATGAATATTGAAACTATAATTTAGAAAAGTTTATATAAAGTTATTTATCTATTATTGTTCTTACCCTCCCCTTGTCACAATACACAAATAGGTACCTACTTGTGAAATTTAGTACGATATTTTTGAATTACTTATTTAATGTCCACAAGGTTTTACATTTTATAAGGAGTTTGAAAATATACTGAATATTTAAAATATGGGGGAGTATTTTTTAATAATTTCTACGGAGTCTCTTCATTTATGTCCGATACTGTATTTTTTTTTTTATAGTTCGTACGAACTTCACTGACGACGAAGCCTTACTTACTGTATCTATTTACAAACTACAAAGTGGTCAAATTGTTATCTACTTAGACTTAGAGTTAAAGAGTAGATATATTATACCCAATTTACAACCACTTATCTCCAATTTAACATCACAACTCATAAAACGATCAAACTTCCCCGTGTTCACTTTCCCATGCGGAAGAACAATCCCTATCGTCTGCTAATTACTTCATTTGCCGGATGCATTAACATTCTTCGCTTCGTGCAGAGGTTTAGCCTCTCCTCTCAGGAAAGAAGAGACTGCAGTGTTGCAAGTGCAGCAGTGCAGACTGCAACTCAAGCTGCAGAGCAGTTGTCAATGACCGTAACAGCTACACTGCACATCCGGTGCATGTGCCATATGCTGCCAAGCAAGCTGGATGTTTGCTAGGTTGCTTGCTTTGCGAAGATGTATTTTGCAGTGGCGTAGGTGTAGAAAATAAAATAAATTATCATCACAACAAAATATAAAGTATACGCAAGTGGTGATAAATTTCTAGAAATTTCTTTCGACTAGTTTAAAATATAGATCTTAAACTTACAAAAACTTTACGTGTTGTAGTTCGTCCAGAAATTATTTGAACAAATGACTTTTAAATCCTCTGTGTTAACACTAATCTTTGCTACTTGGAATATTTTTACGTTTCACGCAAATATAGTTTCTTTTCAGTGTACATTATATGTCTATGAAAGGTGAAAATTGCTTGAAACTATTTAAATCGGAAAAAGTTTTGTTGGGGTTCTGAAGAACCGTAGTTGAACTGTAAAATTCTTATCCAAGATGTAATGTTTGCTTTAACTATGAACGCACATTACTCAACTGACCAACTGGTAGTGCCAAAATTTAAATGTAAACGAAGTACAGGTACATTTTGACACTACCAGTTGCTCAGTTGGGTAATGTGCGTTCATTGTTAAAGCAAGCATTACATCTTGGATAAGAATTTTACAGTTCAACTACGGTTCCTCGGAACGTCAACAAAACTTTTTCCCATTTAAATAGTTTCAAGCAATTTTCAACTTTCATAGACATATAATGTAAACTGAAAAGAAACTATATTTGCGTGAAACGTAAAAATATTCACAGTAGCAAAGATTAGTATTAACACAGAGGATTTAAAAGTCATTTGTTCAAATGATTTCTGGACGAACCATACTCAAATATTCCGCCATTTAATATTGGTTTACGACGCCTTTATGGTATGACTAGCGAATGAAAGTTGACGTTTAGATTATTTAATAGATGTGGTTTCTTTTGAAAATATTCCCCTATATTTGATATGAAAGGAAATCGTCCCTTATATATAACTTAAACAGATAAACACAGTTAAAATATGATTATTGAAACTAAAATTTAGAAAAGTTTATAAAAAGTTTTTTATCTGTTATTGGGCTTATCCTCGCCTTGTCACAGTAGAAACTAAATCTGGACTAGAAGATGACCCTCAAAATGCCGATCGAACTATTATCTTTTCTTTCTTTCTTTTCCAAAATGGACTTTATCAATAATGATTGCTCCGAAAAAATATATACTATCGTACTTCTGTGTAAAATTACAACACCGGTAAAAATATTTTAGAAAGCGTAATAACACAACGCTCCAAGCAAAATAGGATTTCTGCAATCTCCATGAAGATATAATCTGCAATGTTTCTATTATAATTCGGGCCCATAAAATTCCGGCTCATGTGCGACTATGGCAGTTATAGCTACATATGGGAGTATGCTAGCATGCCGTGTGCGGTACCCACGCCTTGTATCGTGTGTTCATTCATATGGAGACATATTAACACATGCTCACAGTGCAAGCACATGCAGGTGATGCATTGTGCCGTCATATTGCACCTACGACTTGCTAGAATTCTAGTGGTATATTTTCAAGAAGGTAATTATCATTTATCTTAAAGATTTATATATTAAATTTGATATTGTATCGTTTATTTATTTGGGTGAAGTGTAAAAATCAGAAAATAACTATAAATTAAAATAGATGTTTATTAAAACGATAAAGAAATATTAAAAGATAATAACAATAACGATTACTATCCTTAAACAAATATTAGGTTTGTTCCTACAGCCAGCCCGAACTGTCATATGTATGTCAGACGCATGCGCATTTTAAAAATATCATTCCAACCGACTGTTGTACAATCCATCGGACTGTTGATATGTTTGTTCCTACAGACTTCGGACGCATACATGAACGCATCCGCGGACTCTCAGATCCATCCACTGGTCTGTGCTATGTACTATTTGTCAGCACGTGCGCCCAGCGAGGAAAATATCGAAGCTTAACCTATGATTGTTTATCTGCTTTCATAATTGAACATAATGCATGATTTGGAATTTTAATCTGATCCAGAATCATTGTTATCTGATTCAGAAATAGATTTGATATTATATTATTGAATAGAAAACCAGTAATTATTTAGGTATATAACATGATAAATAATTATTATTTGCTTCTCGATAATTTATTGACTGATATTTTTTTCTGCAGAGGAAACAGTAATTAATTATGATGATGACAAGTCTGTTGTCCGTTTCAACCATACGAAGTTTCTTACACATGCCTGAATGAGTACATGAACAAGACATGCGCACAAAAGGGTTCGTGAATGCGTACATGAACGCATCCAAAAAATCGTGTAGGAACAAACCTATTAAATACTAATTTAAGAATAAGAATATAATTAATAACCTAAACACTAATATTATTTATTTATTTATTTAAACAACTAACACGACTATTTATTTTCGCGCTATTTGTCACTATTTATTTATATCACTATTTATTTATATCACATTCTACTGTCCGACCTCTACAGCGTCTGTATACTCAACTGACTTCCACAGTGTCTGTATACTCAATTGCCCGGGCAGAATTCACTCCTTTCAATTCTCTTTCGGAACTCTCTTCAACTCCATTATCCAGTATCACCAACTGTCTGTATGCTACAACTGTCCAACACCAATGCCGAGTATTCACTTCCAGTCGCGGTTACTGTCTCCGTATACTCTAGCTTCCCAATATACCTCAACACTACCGAGTTTTCACTTTCACAGCTATGCCAGTATACCAGTAACTTCCCGAGTATTTCATACGCTCACCACGATACTGCTATGCTACTAAATTCGTTAACTGCCTTACTCACTATCTACTAGTTACTAGTATGTAACTCGCTCTCAGGCATGGCTGCGTTCCTTTTATTTTTATATAGCTGCTATTACCTTCTGGAGAGCTCTCGAACTTTCCACCCGATAATAACATCGAATACACAAGCTTCAGGTGATCGGGAGTAATTAATATCATAGTTTTACTTCAACCATTTCAAAATGGCGACCATATATTTTCAAAATATTTATTAATAACATTAAAGATGCTATGAAACAATTTTGTTACCTTAAAACAAAAGAAAAGTATTTATCTACATAAAGGTGAAGTGCTCTAACTATTTTGTGATTTAATTTAAGGTATTAAAATTGTTTCATAGCTTGCTATGTTTAATTTATTATGGAATTTTATTAATATATATTTTGAAAATAAATGGTCGCCATTTTGAAATAGTTGAAGAAAAACTATATAATATAATATAATATTCTTTATTGTATATAAACCTTAAGTTATTACAATTGATGATGGAAGTGAGTCATTTTTTGCCATATATTTTATAACATTTATTATTTCGTTGGGTTGATGGAGATGATATGATGAAAGGACAGTCACAAACATCCAAACCCCTGGTGGGAATCGAACCCACGATCCCTGGATCCGAGCGGTGATGGTCGCTTCGAGCGCTGTCGGAACACGCCGCCTCAACACACTCGGCCACAGAGACGGTCTGAAGAAAAACTATATTATTTTGGTATCGTCGTGAAGTTAATTTTATTTTACCTTCTGGAAAAATATATAAAAATACTGATTCCCTATGCTATATTAAAACTTGTACCCATTTCCGTTAAAACCTGAAATGATACAAAATTCTTACTATGATCATCTTATGAGCACCTTTGTCTAGTTTAAGTTTGTTTATTAACATTTTTTGAATCTCTCAAAATAAACGAAATATTCTTGGTGCCGGACTTACACCAAACACCCTCTATATAAGATAAGTGTATATGTATGTATAAGTATGCTCACAAAATGAGTTTTAAATCATCATTTAATTATAGCTCCTCTCAAACCAGTTCCATTATAAAAATTAATTCAGATTCCACAATTCTTGACCGCCCACTCAGTTCCCAAACCCTTCTCAGTTTCCAATATCCCCAGGTAGTAAAACTCGACCCTTGTTGGGTGTGTCACGTTCTAACCTCAAAACAAAACTATCCCACATCACACATATTCGATCTTTTGGACATCAAGCCCATATTCCCCAGACAGGAGCAGGTAAGGAAGTATATCAGGGTTACCTGCACTATTTAGAAACACATTCGAAAAACCGATGAAGCAAAACGGACGAAGAATGTTTTAAGAAAAATGTTCGTTTCCCGGCAAAATTGATATTTTATGCTAAAAAGTTTAGAGATGAATAAATAATTTAGTGAATGGATGTTTGAATTTTGTTTCCGTTTCGAAAGGGATAAATATTTCAGTAATGTAGAAGTTGTTTATTTTGAGATATTTCCAAAAATAATTTTACTGCTTCTATAGTGTTAAAAATAGTATATAATATACTCAGGGACTAAAGTGCATATTCAATCCTGTGGGTGAAGTTTATTTCCCGAGCCGGAGGTGAGGGATATAATCACCTGAGGGATTGAATGCACTTTATTCCTGTGGTAGATACGCTATTTTTCACACTCCCGTATCAAATGGAACCATATTAGTGTAAAAGAAATTAGTCTTACAATTTGACAATACAAATGTCAAAAATTTTGTTCAAATTTAGACTCAACGCCTGCTCTAAATGTAGTGCAGATATACTCAAAAATTTTGACTCTGTCGGGTCTAGTTAATAAAACTATAGCAGCATAAAAAATAACATTTATGTTCAAGGAACAGTAAGATTATTTTACTATACTCTAGGACTCACAGTAGGTGGCGAACCCAAGAATTTCAACAGAGCGGCGTTGATATCCAATGTTATAATACAAGCAGTAAGCGGCAATATGCCGCTTTGTCATAATTAGTTTTATTGCTAGACCCGACAGAGTCAAAAATTTTGAGTATACTGTATGATGTTATGGGAACATCTTGTTTATTTTTACTTCAGTCCCCCAGGGATTTTTTTCATATTTAATCCCTCTGGGACTGAATTTGAACTTTAGTCCCTGAAATGAGTGATTAGAATCGCTCTTTAGTTCCGGGAATGCGAAAAAGTTATTTTTACGTCCCGCTACCCTTGGTAAGGGAGGTATAGGGATCGTGCTAAAAATCGCAAATCGAGATTTTGCAAAATGACCACGATTTAAGGTCCATAAAATCCAATTTTAACATTTTCACGATGATGTCTGTGTGTATGTGTGTGTGTGTGTAGATCCTTTACTCTAACTCAAATACTATCAGAAAAATTTTAAACCTTGTATTTCGAAGTTTTTCTGTAATGGAAAGAGCCCATTAGATTTTGATGTAAATCGGATAACCGGAAATGACACTTTACTAGAAGCTCAAAATAGTTTTTCTTCGAAAAATACCTTTAAATGTTATTTTTTGTGATTAATGTTATTATAAAAATTAAAGATTATTAAATTTTCTACAGATTTGCATTAATACTTTTTCTATATATTTTATGGATAAATTTATAAAATTATCTATAAACTATATACTTTAAACAAGCAAATCTCCTTGGTTACACAGTTCATATCTTAAATGTATGTAACTGACAGATAAATGTCACTGTCAAAGAACTAATCATTTCAAATTAATAACAGTAACGTTTTAAAAAGGAAATAGTAAATAGAACCCTAGCAATAACTAAATATGTAAGTATATATATTTAAATTAATAAAAATTAAATAGCGGGAGGTTTGGTGTTGACCACATATGATTTTTTAATAAGGTGTATACGAAATTTTGTGAAAAAGCTTGTCAAGGTGGCCAGTTTCCAACAACCAAAGTTGAATAATGTAATATAGATTTTACATAGCTATGTGTAAGAGACATCTTTAATTTCAATCCATTCACAACTAATACACCATACAAGTTCTTCTCCTAAGTGAATCTGGCTTATTACTATACCATCTTCTCCATCACAGCGTCAGATTTAGTTACGCTGAGAGCAGCAAAGAGCAGTCTGATGGTGGCATCGTTTTTCCACGGCTAGCCCGAGTGCATGTGTCCGAAGGAAACGGCTGAGCGGCGGCTTGAAAGGCCGAGACTGAGACGATCTCTCCTTACCTCGCTGCTGCTTCTTTGTGAACAGGAGAATGTAGAGACGTCTTGGGTCTGACCGCTACGGTGTGGGCTTGCAGCACGACCAGGAGTCGACAAAATGTTGGCTTTTGTACAAAATATACAGAGGAAGGTCTACACTTACACGGTGATCCTATCCAGCTTGAAAGTAGAACTAGATGGAAATGATACAGTTTTTTACCTCCCGCTACCCTTGATAATGGTAAGGGAGGTATAGGGATCGTGCTAAAAATCACATTTCGAGATTTTGGTAAATGAGTACGTTTTAATGTCCCTATAATCCAATCTTAACATTTTCACGATGATGCCTGTGTGTATGTATGTGTGTGTGGATCCTCCACTCAAATACTATCATTCAGAAAATTTTGAAATCTTGTATTTCAAACTTTTTCTGTATTGGAAAGAGCCCATTAGATTTTGGTGAAAATCGGATAACCGGAAATAACACTTTACTAGAAGCTCAAAATAGTTTTTCTTCGAAAAATACCTTTAAATGTTATTTTTTCGAGATTCATGTTATTATAAAAATTAAAGATTATCAAATTTTCTATAGATTTGCATTAATGCTTTTTCTATATATTTTATGGATAAATTTATAAAATTATCTGTAATTTAAATTCCAGAGCCTACGCTTTAAAACAAACAAAATGCAGTTATTCAAATGTATGTAACTGACAAATGTCACTATCAAAGAACTAATTTCAAAATAATATTAGTAACGTTTTAAAAAGGAAAAAGTAAATAGAACAATAGAAAAGGAATTCAATACAGTTTCCACCATTACCATAAGTAAATATGTAGGTATGTATTTAGATTAACAAAATTGAACGATTCACAAAAATATTTAAGCTAATCCTCATTTTTGGATTAGTGAATTCTATTCTATCCTGGTATCTAAAATTTAATCTTCATTTTATTATAGCTCCGGTGGCGCAATGGTTAGAACAACGCCTCATGTCATGAGTACCCTCGGGGCTCTGGGTTCGAATCCCACTAAGGCATGGATGTGTGTGAATGTGAACCCACTCTGTAATTGGGATTTAATCCTGTTGAGAGGTTTAAAAAAAAGGTAGTTACTTGGATTAGATTAGACTATATTTTAAGAAATAAACTGTCAAAATTAGAGCAAAATTCGCTAATCCAAAAAACTTAATCTTTTTTGTGATCCGGGCTGTAAATGGCGGGAGATATTGTGTTGGCCACACCAGATTCGTAACCGTTGTTTTTCTTAATAGTTTTCATTAATTAGCCAGAAAAAAATTAAAGAAATTTTAATATTTAAATTACCGCCATGTATGACGTAGAATTACGCCGAACCAATGAATGGCCGTAAAGCAATAACATCGGTACGTCCAATAGCAACGGCATGTGCGGGTAATTTAAACGTGACAGATCATCTGTTTGACGTTTGAATAATAGTTTGCAGGTTAATATTTTCGTGTGTCATTTTAATCTTGTACGAGTATAAGCTAAGTTAAAATCCTTCAAAATCCTGCTTAACAAATCGAAGTACGTAATAAAAGTAACAGAAACCACGCAAATTGTAAATAATAAAGAAGAGAGACAGTGGCAGAAAAATGGACTGTCAAAATCAAATTAAAACTCGCACTCGCTTGCCATCTACAGGTTACATTTTTAAATTGCATCCCTTTCTCCAGTTCAAAATAATGACGTCATAGAAAATCTTTTTTATTAATTTATTAAAAAATATTTTTTTAAATAAAATTTATATTTTTACATACGTTTTCAACTTTACTTTAGGTATTTAGTGATAGATATCAGATTTTCAGTACCACGCAAGTAGCCTATTATACATCACGCAATATTGACTTCGCTGTTTTTGGTTCAACATCTCGTAAAATGATACCTACTTTGTGTAATGTTATTATTATGAATTTGTAATAAGTTGTTCTTGATATAAATTTTCTATAATTATAAACGTTATTAGTTGAATTTAATATTAGTAATTGGTGTACAAACCGAATAAAATAATGTAGCCAACCATATGTTATGTGTTTTAATAAAACGTTTAATTGATTTGCCAAAATAGAGCTTTCAATTTCAATTCATCTATCAATTATATTGTAAAGTAATTAATTTAATTCATTGATGAATTTGTTTGATTAAAACAAACAAATAATTTATTTTCATATTGGTTTACTAAATCACAAAATCTGATGTGGATACCACACGACTATGTTTTTTTAATAACTAAATTATAAAATATTAATTTTAACTTCAACAGGACAGGGTAAGATATATATATATATATATATATATATATATATATATATATATATATATATATATATATATATATACATATATACAGTGATTATAAAGGTAGGTGCACAACTAGACTTCATACAAGTCGTAAATAATAAATTTCAACCTTTTACGGCTTATAGGTTTTGAGTTACCGTGAATATCTCAAAGCGGAAGATCTAATAGAGACCCAATCAGAAAATTGGCGTTAGGTAATATATCACTTAGCCTATTTTAACCAAAATCTATTATGTTATTCCCATTGACATAAAAGTCTTATATAGCAAATTTGATAAGTTTTGGATTATATTTTAAAATAGTATTTCATTAAAATCTATTATAGGCTTCAAGTAAAGTACCTCTTCTGGAAACTATGTAATGACAAAAAGAAAGGTGCATAACTAGATGTTATAGCAGTCCTAAATACAAAATTTCAACTTACCGTTTTTGAGTTATGCAAGATACGTACGTACGTACAGACGTCACGACGAAATTAGTCAAAATGAATTCGGGGATGGTCAAAATGGATATTTCTGCTGAAATCTGAATACCGAAATTTTTCACGATTACAATACTTCCTTTACTATGTACAAGGTCTCGTGGCCGCGTGCCTGAGTGTCAGGTCGCGAATCTGGGGAACCGGGTTCGATCCCGACCGACGCCAAATATTTCAAATTTTAAATGGCACAAAATTGACCCCTGTGGTGCACTCTCCACGCCAGCAATGAGTGCCCGTGAGGTGACGCCTGGTAAGCGCCCGCACGGTGCAAATATTTCATCATTACCGCATCTGTGTACAAAGCAGATTGGCACACCCAGCAATGGGTAATAAGCCGTGATGATATATTTATTTATTTATTTATTTAACTATGTACTACAGGTATAAACGAATTACCTTTCAAGTAAAAAAAATTGTTGAAAATTCGATACATTATGAAGATGAAGGAGATATGTTTCTGAGTTGTAAACATGGGTACATCACTTGGAAGCGAACTGAGGTCATTGAAGTGGTGGAAGAGGCAGAGCACAAGTACAAAAAGAGCTGGACTAAGTTAATAAAATTACAGGGAGATTATGCGGAAAAATTATATAAATTTCGTTCTTGTTTGTACAATAAATGTTTTGACTTTTCGTTTTTGATATTTCCTCGTCTTCCTTGATTTCATTAGTACACTATCAAATTTCTTGTTTTAAATATTACTCCACCGTTTGCTAACCACTGTTTAAAACATCCATCCTTACACACCCTAGCTTCGTTCAACCAGCTTTCCTACGCTGTTATTGAAATTGTTACAAGTGTTGTCCGACTCTGGTTGTTTTATTTCTAACAATCGCTTTTCTCCGTTCCGTTCCATCACGAGATTCCTTCACGAATGATATAATTATCTATAGAGAAAAAACGTCAGCATTCACAAAACAACCACGACGACGATTAATTCACTTAAAAACAACTAGGCCTTGAAAATGGAATACATTACTTCGTATAGGATTGATATCTACCTTTAGGTTCTTTGTTGTGGACGTAATTTGAAGCCCACGTGCATTTTTTAAGACTATATGTATAGAACGTTTATGAGTGTGTGCTAGTAAGTTTGTGCCGAAGAAAACAATAGTAAGATTGTGTTTGGTTCTTGCTTTGAATTTGAATTTAGATGAAACACAATAAACCTTATACCAATCGAAAGAGAAAAATAATTATTTTTTTGGATTAAAATAAATCAAATATGAGTTCCATTTAAAAATGTAAGTTTGTGTTATATCTCTAAAATTTTCCGATAAAAAAATATTTTCGTACGCCACTGGATAGACAATAAAAATATCTAACGTCTTTATTTGAAACATTTTTCTTGATTACTGATAATTTGGAAGTAATTTCAAAATGAGACAATCGACCAAATTCAGTTTTCCGCCATTATCTAGTAACCGATGGCAAAACAAAAGCACATTTAAGATGGCCCACCAAAGCTCGATATAATGTTACGATTTTAGAAAATGAAAAAATGTACAGAGTGATCAAAAATGGCTAGTGTGCCGCTCCATACGATTTAGACATTTGCCGCTTACTTATTATAACAGCCTTACTATTTACATGGGCGTACCTTTCGAATTTTGCTAGATGTCATAAGAATAATCCTAAGAATCGTCTTATTTACGTTCACCCAAATATGCTTCAAGAAGAATTTTGTAAGGTTCGTTTTATATTAAAAGCCACCAGGGTTGGCAAAAATAATGATTTATTTAAAAAAATCAAAAATTATTGATTTTCTCAAAAAAAATCAAATAAATCATGGTTTTTTAGTTTTTTTATTTTTAGAGATCTGATTGGTGTTTTTGCACTTTTTTAATTGTTTTAAAAGCAATATAAATATTTTATTTCATAAACGCATACGAAATATATAATAAAACTCCAAAGAATGCAATTGAATTTTTGCTTATACGTATAATATATAATGCGTCCACGAGCGCGCGCGTTTGTAATATGAAAATTAAAGTGATAATTTTTTTTTTTCAAGCATCGTAGAAATGGCATTTTTTGTGACTTGGGTCACAAGGTAGAAATAAAATAAATAAATATCCCTAGAAACTATATAGAATTAGCGAAAATAAGAAAAGTAGTGCCTTTGAAAAAAAAAATTAATGTGTCATTCGGAATAAAAGTATCTTTGTGTGCCTCGCATGCAATTGTCCGCCTCGCTTCGCTCGTCGTGCAAACTTTCCATGCTCGCCACACAAAGTATCACTTTTACCCCTAATAACACAATGTACTATTAATTTTTAGATATTACTATGTGGAGAACATATTTTTGTTGTTATTAATAATTTTTGTAGCAAATAAATACATTTTAATTATAATTTAAATCTTTTTTCATCTTTTAAAAATCAACGATTTTTATTAAAGCCATAATGAAAATTAATTACTTATAGATTTATCACGAAGATATGCGAAACAAAAATCAACGGACGGCAAAGTTTTGATAAGTTATGGAAAATTGAAATATAATTTTGGCATTATTTTGGAACAAAAGTTGTCACGTGACCTTCAGCCATTTTTGATCACTCTGTATATAGTTTAAATATATTTGTATATTTTAACGTGATGAAGATCAATTATAACCGAACTCAACTGGTTGAGAACAAAATGAACTTAACATCTACGTCACAGAATATTAACGAATAACAATTAAGATTCTAAAACTATACAGATCACTTTCAATTTAGATGAAGTATGAAATAGAGTAGGCACCTCCTTAATTTCGTTTTTAAGATTATGTTTAAAAACGAATGAGCTTTAGACAGACTATCATGCACATAGATTTTATAAGGATATTTTATATTTATGTATTGTAGTTAAAAGTAAACTATAAATAAAACAATTTAAAACGCATTTGTATCTCCTACAATCAAGATAAAGAAAATCAATTTGGAAATAAAAACAAATTACTTGCACGCGTTACTAAAGCACATATACACAGTCAGATACATGTATTTTATAAAAACTTAATGATGAAATAATATCAAAATAATAATTATGATATAATTGACTAATCAACAATATTAATCACAAAGTGAGTAAAATCATTGCAAATTAATTTTATTCAATTGTATTTTCCAATATTTTATTTAGCCCAGGTGTTATTATAATTACTTTTATCTGTTTTGGTTCTGTATTCGAGACTAAATTTGGCCACAATCAATGTTATGCAACTTAAAACTCTTTTATCAATTTTTCAAACTGTCTTTGTTGTTAGTGAAAATATGAAAAAAAGAATACAAGCTGATTCAACACTTTTTGGCACAAAGAGGAAAAAGAAAACCTACTACCTTTCACGACTTTTGACTATTTTTTGGAAAATGTTGCAAATCATGATTATATTGAAACCATTCAGCACCAACAATAGTGTATTGAAAAACAAGTATTACAATGATCCTTATTGTAATAAGAGTACAGTTTGCGTAATCGAGCCGTATTTTTGTACGCCACTGGATAGATAATAAAATTATCTAACTTTTATATTTCAAACAATTTTCTCTATTACTGATTGGTTTAGAAATAATTTCAAAATGATAAAATCGACCAACTTCAGTACTTTGCCATTATCTAGTAACCTATGAGAATTTTTTACAAAAAAAAAAAACACTTCTAAGATGGCCTTCCAAAGGCGTACCACATGTCCCATACTCATATAACCGTTTTCGTAAAGTCTATCGGATTGATCCATGTAATCCGAAGCGTTCGTAAAGTCAATCGGGTTAATCTGACGCGTTCGTAAACTCACTCCGATCAGTCAGACTGAGCGATCCGATCTAAAATTTTCAACCCTGATCCACGAGTAGGGTTAATACGGATTGCGCGCGCAAATTTAAAATTGTAAACATTTGTGTCTCCAATAATACGTATGAGTCAATTAAGTAATAAATTTTCCGACAGAGTTGATATATTCTTTAATTCGTATAATAAATTTCGAAATCAATTAAATACCTGTAATTTTTAGTAAATGTATTTCATCAATATTTTGATGTAACCAAATTTATATATTTTCTATGTATTTCTTTATTATTCCTACCCTCTCATTGGGCTACGCCTGTTGGGTATTGTAAACTTAAAATAAAATAAAATATTTTAGCGCCGCCCAATGATGTAAAATTTGCAAATTACCACACGCTTTAAAGTTTAAACTATACTTTGCATTCTTCAAAAATGCTAGATTTAATATATTGCTGAAATTGTCTTAGATTCATTCTTGTACTCAACAGGTTATAATCAAAATCATTTGTTGTAATCAACAATTTCACAGTTAGTTTGCAATATAACAATGAGAGAAAATAATCCGTTGGGCAGGATATTTCTTTTACTTTTAATTTTTAATAATAAATATTTAATAGAAAATAAAATTATTTCACTAAGATTCCAGAATTATATGTAAATTATAAAGCATTTGATTCTTCGCAAAATGCTAGTAGGTATTTAAATATTGGATTCATTGTGGGATTCATTCTTGTAATCAATATTATTGAACTATAATAAATATATTCTTTGTTGTAATCAACATTTTCACTGTTATTATTTCAATATGATAATGGTAGAAAAATAAGGAACCGATTGGTACGATAATTATTTTACTTATAACTACAGTTCTAATGCAAACAAATTAAAAAAATATATTGTTCACTTCTATCACGTTAATTTTTACACTTCTATAGTAATTTTGTCTTTACGAATAAGAGCATTTCATAAATATTTACTATTATTTACTGTCTTGAAACGGCGACCCACAAAGTCAGGCGCCTTTGTGCGGGGCACAACCTGCCCAGACGCACGGAGCTGCCCTGAATCTGTCGTAAAGATTGACTTTACGAAAACGCCTATAGTTGCCAAGATCCCAGTTGTGGCTTACGAAATCCGGACACCCTGTACAAATTATTGAGCGACCCACCGGAAATGTTTCTGATTTTGAATAAATGAATATAGCAAACATTTAAAAAAATCATTTTGTGAGTTTAGAAGTTTTAACGATTTTTCCATTTCATTGACTATTAGTATTCCCTAAATTTTAATTTTATTGTTATTGTTACACTAAAGTTTCCTTATAGTCTTCCTTTTCTCTTCCCACAATATTTCATGACTTGTTTTCTAAATAGAAATTAAAATTAAGTTTACGGTTAAAAATAATTCTCAGTTCTTGTCACACCGAACATTAAATTAAGGCGTGAAACAATGAAACCGCTTTTCATATTCAAAACAGTTCAATTTTGAAGCGCGAGCAAAATGCGAAAGAATTACATTTTAACACGGTGTGAAAGTTTGCAAAAACTTCATTGTTCATTGGTAGTTTCGATAATTTGCAGAATACTCATTGTTAGAGAGAAACTTTAGTGGATAAGTGAACAATGTGGAAATCTACTAAGTTTACAATAAATATTAGGGAGATGTATAAAGCTTTGTATTTAATTAAATTACTAGAAGTATTGTTTACTTAAATCGTTGGACAATACTGCTGCTTCTCATTGGAAAATAATTTGCAACGTATGATTAATTTCTACTAGAAATCGCACTGTATTATTACTAGTTATCATATGTTAGCAAATATCAATTACAAAACACTCTTAACTGTAGTAAATATTCTCCGAGGAAGTGTAGAAAACAATTAGAAACCACTGTTTTTATAAAATATTTGGTACAAGGCCGAATATTGAATAGGATTTGTGAAATAAAAAATTAATGTACCTTCAACAATACTGAACAGCTGGTCCGCTAATGGAATATAAAATTAATAACTGAAATGTGTGGCAAAAGTTTTTGTTAGTAATAACTTGTTATTATCTCACCGAACCGGGAGTCACATATATCACTAAAAAGTTAATTGAGTCGTTTCTATTATTGTTTTGCTGAAATATGAAGATTAAAATTACGCAATAAATGAAAAAAGGTTTATATGTATCATTTTATTTAAATACCATTACTACCAATACTACCAATCTTTCTGAGTACAATCTTCACAGATGATGCAGAAGAATGAAAGTTGTCGTTTAAATTAGTTTTCATCATACCGAGAGAAGGTCCAAAACAGTGCTAAAAATTCAAAGAATTCCATTTTTACTATGTATTTCTTATAATGATCTTAGATCTTCTTGACTGGAAATTTGATGGGTAAAGGAAAACTTCTGGAATTCAGTCAGTGGTTAAAAATTATTTATTTTCGGCCTCTACTAGTTTCGGCACCACATGTGCCTTAATCAGGAGCTATAAACTTACATAAATAACATAAAAATACATGTAAAATGGTTGTCAACACTAATAAAAATGATTGATAATATTCATTTTGAAACATATGTCGTCAGATTATTTTTGAAAATATAAATTTTTTCAAGGATAACACGTTTTTAATTTTACACCCTACGAAAAAACTAATGTTGTGACAAGTACCTATGTTGCGAAGGTCATATATAAACCACCAAATTTTAAGTCATTTATTTCTTCTTATTGTTAATAATTTTAAGTAAGTAAAAACAATTAACCCGCGAATTTTAGTTTGAATTGTATTACATCCAATTAGTGAGATTGTTTTGTAGTGATATTTTTATTATATAGTATTATATCTAGTAATATGACAGCTATGTATAAATAACAAAAAATACTTAATCTTATTTATTTAAATGATTTATAAGGTATGACGAAAAATTTCATATGCACCTCGAGTCGTACTGCTCTCGAATGCTTGCAATATCTCGGCCCTGTGGGCCTTGGCGTTGTAAAATGCATTCTCGATCGAAACACTCCTACGACTTTTGGTACACACATAACTATTATTCAGTTTTGGAATCATAATAGTATATTACTAACCGAGGTGGAAAGTGTTTCATTGTCGAGGGCGAAGATAGTTAACCAAGGCGCGAAGCGCCGAGGTTAACTATAGCCCGAGACAATGAAACTTTTCACCGAGGTTTGTATACTATTTTATTCACAATCTGAAATAAAAAATTAATATTTGATATTTAAATAATAATAACCTAACAACATAAATAAACGAATGGTCTGAGATTGTTCATTTGTCACATGAACTGCATGAACTGTCACTTTGATTTCTAACCTTAAATACTGATTTCATTCATTAATTGTATTATTTACAAGTTTATTCCATATTTTTATCATATAATTTGTAAAGATGCTTTGTTTATATGTAAATAGCCATCATTGATATGCATTGATCTCTCAAAACGGGGGGCAGCTATTTCCCGCCTCGAGGTTGGAAAGTATAGCGTGAGTATAGCTGAGGTTGGAAAGTGTCAACTTTCCAACCCCAGCTATCTTCACGTTATACTTTCCAACCTCTTGGAATATGAGGTTAACAATAACTAACTTCCCAACTTTTTAAAAGTCAGAAATCGTCATATTACTAACCGATTGTGAATAAACATATTTATTCGCCTTCAAAGCAGGCGCAATTTAGCTTTTACTGCCCGAGGGCGTATAAAGTTCCATGGCAACAGCTATTCCAAACCTATCAAAATTATAGTTTATGAATATTCGATAAATTATATTTTTTGTTTCTCGTATATGACTTTTGACTTCTATGGAATTACCCTGCCCTGAGCAGTTCCAAATTCATATTAAATATATTTGGAATAAGCGATATGTGTCATTTTCACTTGATACTAAATTAAAATTCTTTATAACAAACAATATTATCGTAGCAACAGCAACACCAACAAATTACGCAGAAACAGAAACCACAGCATACTTCAAATTGACAACGAAAATACAAATATACCTATTGAATCCTTAAATTAGAGAACCAAAATAAAATAAAACGTTGTATGTACCACAGGCATATTCAATATTATAGCTACAATCTTTTAACTAGGTCCTTTTATACATATTTAAATAACTATTACAGTTGTGGCTCGAATAGAAATATAAGAAAACACTTCGAATTTTAAAATTATTTCAAAGTCGATTGTTCTATAATCTTTGAGCTATTTGTATATTAAATATTATTCGATCTCGTCTACCAAAACGAATCACTAACGAAGTCAGCTACGTACTTTCATAAATCGCATCATTTAATAAATAATAGATAATGAATTCTTTCAGACCACAAGATGGTGTAAACTTCGTAACTATGAATTATATATCTATTTACAATTTATCTATCTATTTACAATCCACTATTCGGTTAATTTAATTTACAGCCACATAAACAAATCAAAGCATAATTAGGGAATAAGTGTAATGAGCAAAGCCAGATTATCCTCTCAATCAAACGGCCAAACAGGCCGAAGACCGGATAGCCAGAATAATAAAGCATCGGACCAAAGCCAACCTAACCTAAAATTTTATTGTTCTCTTGTGGTCTTTATCCTTGCTGCTTTCATCCGCCAGGAATTCCTCGACCGGCTTAGGAAATGGATTATGTAGAAGTGGAAAATACGGAGTGGTAGCGCAATGCATGGAAGACGGGTGTAGAAAATGGTCAGTAGACCTCAATATTTACAACAAACAATAGGCTATTTGCGTGGTACAGAAAATCTGATATATATCACTAAATACCTAAAGTTGAAAACGTATGTAAAACTATAAATTTTATTTTTAAAAAATTATGTTTTTTTTAATAAATTAAGAAGATTTTCTTTGACGTCATTATTTTGAACTGGAGAAAGGGATGCATATTTATGAATGTAACCTGTAGATGGCGAGCGAGTGCGAGTTTTAATTTAATTTGACATTAGTTCATTTTTCTATCACTGTCTCTCTTCTTTATTATTTCCAATTTGCGTGGTTTCTGTTACTTTTATTACGTATTTCGATTTATTAAGCAGGATTTTGAAGGATTTTAACTTAGCTTATACTCGTACAAGATTAAAATGACGAAAATATTAACCTCCAAACTATTATTCAAACGTCAAACAGATGATCTGTCATGTTTAAATTACCTGCACATGCCGTTGCTATTGGACGTACCGATGTTATTGCTTTACGGCCATTCATTGGTTCGGTGTAATTCTACGTCATACATGGCGGTAATTTAAATATTAAAATTTCATTATTTTTTTTTCTGGCAAATTAATGAAAATTTTGCCAAAAGAAAAAATATGGGTAGCAAGTTTTTATCGTCTCTTCAAACATATTAAATGTTAAAATGGCACGCAAGTAGCCCATTATATTGTTTATTAAACTTTTTCGAATCACAACCACACACGAAACATGCGATCCTCAAAAAAAATCGTATTTCTCTTCTTTACATCCACATGAAGAGCTGATTAGATTTTGATTATAAGTGGCCGACCGGAAGTACCTTCTTTGAAGATTTTAACAGTTTTTAATGTTATTATAAATATTAAAGAATATTTTATTCTCTATACGATTTGATTACATTTTATACTGCATACTCAATTGATATTGAGTTAAAAAATTATAAAGAAATTAATTTTCACAGTAGCCAGCTATGCAATAACCATGGAAACAGCTAATATAATTAAGAAAATTCTGATAGATAGATATCAATGTCAAGCGCAATTGACATATGTGTTATAATTTTACTGCAAATATAGAATCATTTTCAAGAAACGTTCTGTATGGAATTTGTATGTAAAAAATACATAGAAATAACGGAAGGTAATGTGCTAATCACATCAGATGTTTTCTTACTAAAATTAGCATAACGTTGAATTTCAAAATATGTAAGTTCATGCACATTCATCATTTTTGCGTAGCAGATTCGATAGTCCGACTGGTGAAGTTCGACATAAATGGAAACTCGATCTATATATGGGTATAATAATGATAGAAATGACCAATTTGAATTTTGGACGAAGATTGAATACACGGTCACTTCAAAAACATTTCTTAAGGCTGGTTCATGTAAGCTGTAAACTTACGACTTTTCCTTAGCATTATGACTTTGCATTAAACTTTACATTACGTTGCCTGGTACATGTACTTCTTAGAGCGACACGTCATTCATGTTGACATACAAGGACATATAAAATATAGATATGGATAGTGATACAGACGTTGTCGTATTTTCAACAATTTTTATAAGTATAATTGCTTTGGCAAATAAATTTAAGAAAAGAAAGAAAAGACGTTGGGGAGACCGATTTATATTTTTAAAACGTCAAATTCAAAGACATGAATATCGCCAGCAGCAAGCTTCTGATTGGTCGGCATTAGCATTATGACTTAAGAATTTAGAAATTGGCGTATTCTAGGGTTACGGCATAATGCTAAGGTTAATGTTACAGTTACTTATACCGTAGCACGCATTTGTCTATACTCGAATTATTAATGCAAACTCATAATGCTAAGGTAAAGTTTTACGTTTACAGCTTACATGAACCAGCTTTAAGATGCATTCACAAATGAAAATTAGGTTTAGATTTATGGTTTATACTTTAGATTTAAAGACTTTGGCTGCATATTATGTAATGACTCCATTCACACTTCAGAATTTAGGGTCTCTAAATCCAAATCATAAAGCTAAACATTACAAGGTCCAAACTTTAGGTTTATGATTTAGTTTGACGTCACAAACTTCACCAATGAGAACGAGTCTGAAATGATATAGATATATACACCCATCTTTATTTAGTATCCATTTGGTGGATTCGGCTTTTTAAACAAATGCGAGAAGAACATGGAGACTGTCATAACATAATTGCTGAAATATAACCAATAATGCCAAACGAATGACAGTTTCACGGCACATAGGTGTCTGTTTGGTTGTTCAGTACTGCTCTACCGATATTTTAATTTTGAAGCATTTACACAGTACATATCAAAACTAATTTTCAGATAATTTAAACTTACATTTATGAATGACTTACTTAAACCTAAAAAGGCCATAAACCTAATTTTCATTTGTGAATGTACCTTTAGAGTTTCAAATTTTAAAATTCACGTAATAAAAAAAAAACACATTCATCTTTTTTCCCTGGCTCTTCATATGATTATAATTGGATGAAACAAAAACTAAACTAAATATAATCATTTTGTTATATTTGGATTTGTATAAAATGATACTTATTTAAAAGTTATGATCGATAAATACAGCAATATTGCCACACCTATCATACCATAAAAATATATGATTTATTCCTCATCATTTCTATACCTTCCATTCTACGATGACTCATCAAGAAAACGATGATGTCTTTCTAAGTTCGTGCTAACCATTCTCTAGTCCGGAATAATGTGCAAGAATGACCTTTCATTTATTTTGTAATCGTGCACAGCACGAAACACTAACTTCTACTCTACCATTTCCATTTATTCTTGTTAAGAATGCAACTCTAATGTATGCGCTGAAAGTTTTCTTTCTGTTCTCCAAAACTTCGCGTAATTATTTCAATTTGTTACGCTGCAAATTATTTTAAGACAAGTGTTCTTTGTGTGGTACAAAAAGAGGAAAAAGTTCTGAATGAAATAACATTTGGTGCGTCAAGGTTACAAAATGGAAATAATATGTTTTTTTTTTGGTTCGTGCACCAATGCGTAAATAAGTGTAGTTTTTGTTATTGTAATTGATTTAGTGATAAGAGAAAAAATTGAAGAAATCTGAAATACAAATTATATGTTGCTGTAGATTGTCTACCAATTTTTTAATTATGTTTGATACTTGCAATTTTTTGAGTAACCAAATAATATCATTAATCGATATAACTACCGAAATTTGTAGCGGTGTCGATTTGTAAATCAATGGTTCTGAGTTCGAATCCCAAAACAATGTTTTGGAAATATGCTATAGTTGCCAATTGGCCATAAATAATATTAACGTCCGACTGGTATGTTATTATTATCATAACACACCTACTTTCAGGGTAGTTATATACTAAATAATACCCTAGAGCGTGTTATGAGTTGTTGCTATGGTAATGTTGTAAATAAATAAATAATGATACTGGAATAAAGCCTAAAAAAACAAGCAAAAGCATTCATAGCCTACCTACTCAGTAAATTTAATTAAAACTTTCTGGTCCGTAATTCGTAGAATATTAAAAATTATAGTCGGACGTTAAACGTTGAACGCACCACGGGAGTTAAAAGGACAATAATGCCTTCGGTCAACGTACATATCTCGGGCCAGAGGCCCTCGAAAAGTACACTGTTGACCTCAGGCGTTATTGTCCTTATAACACCCTTGATACGTTAATTACTATTATGTCTCACTAAAGTATTATGAACTGTTTATTGCTAGGATACGGTGTATATAAACATATCTATAACAACCGGGGCATAATGGGAGGGCATAATATTTCATTATGCCCTCATTATAATCCGATCATCGTTTATGGACTTTAAATTAAAAATAATATGAACGGTATATAATGAATTTATTTTCTTTTTAATTATTATTCATTACAATAATAATAAGGATTGATTACAACAATTAATACATTAATTGATTACAACAATTAAAATAAGAAAACAGCTTTGAAACCACAACACAGAAATCAATTTTGATTTAATTATAATACTTAAAATTGATTATCAAAAAAACCTTAAAAAGCCATTTACTTTCACCACATATGAAAATAGTAAGTCCGACGAATTGCAGACTGTAATGTTTCGCATTCATTTTTGACAGATGACGGATGACTAATTTTTTTGGGAACGATATTTATCCACGTTTGAATTTATTTTTGATATTATTTACCGTCACATGTAACACATCCAAAGCTGTACAAGCTCTCTAAAATGTAATAATATTCACAAATAAGTGCATAAGAAATAAAGAACTGAGATCTGTCATGTGATAACGAACCTCAAAAGACGAGAAAGGAATAATTAGGAGATCATTTATACGTCTTCCTCAAAGTATACAGAAACATTCAAAATAAATTCTTTACACCGTTTCGACAAAATATCTTCCGAAACAACAAATTCACCCATTCCACCATCTCCAACGATTTAAAACGTTGGTGTTTTAAAAATAAATAAATGTTGATAATAAACAAAACAATTAAACAACATCCTTAGCAACGTCAAAGCTTAAGCATTATTGTAATCAAAATTATTATAAATGAAAACTTATTTCACATAATCTAGTGAGACATAAAATCTTGTATGCACCACGAGCGTTACTAGATGATAATGTCCATCGGGCGACATCTATCCCTCGGGCCAGGGGCCCTCGGACTAGATCCTCGTCGCCCACCTGGCATTATCATCATAGTAACGCCCTTGGTACAAAAAATACTATTATGGCATTTGCGGTTAGGGTTCCTGGAGACGGGTAGATTTTTCTTTCCTGGATCGTACCCGAAATTTGCGTTGAAGATGATTCCTAATTATGTACTTTTAAATCTGTATTAAAATAATAATGCAACTCAGAAGAAAGATAGAGAGAATACATGTAGTTGGAAGAAGTATGAATCTGGAGTTAAATGTTGATAAATCCAAGGTGTTAGTATGTGAAAGGAGTAAATTGGTGACTGTGTGCAATGTGTTGGTGGATGGAGTGAAACTGGAGCAAGTGAATGAGTTTGTATATTTGGGTAGCATGTTGTCAAGGGATGGTCGAATTGATAGAGAAATTGGAAGGAGAGTGAGTGCGGGGTGTAAGGTAATGGGTGCTCTGGGTACGTTTACTCGAAACGTAAACGTATAACGTATCTAGAGAAGTGTATATAATGGAGTGCTAGTGCCTGCTTTGATGTATGGAAGCGAATGTTGGGCATGGTCGGGAAAGCATAAAAAGAGAGTGACTGCCGTGGAAATGAGGTATTTACGTGGTGTATGTGGATATGTAAGACGGGATCGCGTGAGGAATAATTTGGTGTATGAAGAATGTATGGTTAGAAAGAATGTTGTTAAGAGAGTAGGAATGAGCCAGTTGAGATGGTTTGGTCATGTGGAGAGAATGAAGAGTGAACGGCTTGTAAAGCGCATATATCTTGGTGAAATTGAGGGTGTTCGATTGCGTGGCCGTCCAGTGTTAAGTGGATGGATGTGATTGATAAGGTACTAAAAGAGAGAAAGTTTCCGAGTGGGAAGAGAAGAAGAGCGTGTATGAATGCGGTTATGAATGCGGCAAGGGTGCACTTGCGTGTGTGTGTGTGTCTGGATTCTGTTTACGCTCTAACTCAAATACTATCAGAAAATTTTAAACCTGGTTTTTATACCTCTAATATGGAAAGAAGTCATTAGATTTTGGTGTAAATCAGATAACCGGAAATGGCACTTTACTTGAAGCTCAAAATAGTTTTTTCTCCGAAAAATACCTTTAAATGTTATTTTTTCGAGATTTATGTTTATATAAAAATTAAAGATTATTAAATTTTCTATTGGTTTGTATTAATACTTTTTCTATACATTTTATGAATAAATTTATAAAATTATCTATAATTTAAATCACAGAGTCTGCGCTTTAAACAAACACAACTACTTGATTAGACAGTTCATACCTCAAATGTATGTAATTGACAGATAAATGTCACTGTCAAAGAACTAATCATTTCAAATTAATAATAGTAACATTTAAATAAAAAATAGTAAATAGAACCATAGTTATATGGAATGAATTTTAATACAGTTTTTAGTATAACTAAATATGTAAGTATGTATATTTAAATTAATGAAAATTAAATAGCAGGAGGTGTTGTGTTGGTCACATCAGATTTTTTTGTTTAGTATCATATGTAAAAATTAAAACTACATTTCAAGTTATTTTCATTCGCTTGATATTTCACGTTTAAATATCAAAGTAACATCGCTGTTATTACCAACTAAAAAACATGTTAAACACAAAATTGTAATTAATTTATTTATTTCAAATGTACCAAGTTATATTTCATAGTAATGTTCAGCGAATGAAAAACTGTCAAGTTATTTACCGTGCCCGCTGTATAATTCATTACAAATTGAAAATTAAATTAATAATATTCAGTGAATTGAACTGTTCATTTGTTTACAGCAAGGTTGCTTTGATTTTTAATCACAAAATGTCAATTGATTCAATTAAATTACGTACAATTTGTTATGTGTCTATATCGACAAGTACTGTATGATATTAATTCATTATTTGCAACACATGTGGTTGATAATTTCTTGGAACTTGGAAGCAATAAATCTATATCAGATAATAATGTTATATCGATATATTATATTGTTAAACAATCTATTGGTTCAGATAAATTAATGTTAACTTCTAAATTTAGCAAACACAACACGAGCAGTGTCAATGAAGTTCACACTTTTTAATAATATTGTAACGTTTTATTTATTTGGATGAAGTTTAATAGTCAAACAATTATTATTAATTCAAAAATGTTTATTAAAGCAATAAATAAATATTAAAAGATAATAACAATGACGATAACTATAAATAAAAATAAATAAATATATCATCACGGCATATTATCCATTGCTGGGTGTACCAATCTGCTTTGTACACAGATATCGGTAATGATGATGACATATTTGTACCGTGCGATAACTATGTATAATCAAATATTAAAAACTAATTTAAGACTAAGAATATAATTAATTTTAATAAATTAAGAAAGAAGATTTTCTTTGACGTCATTATTTTGAACTGGAGAAAGGTATGCATATTTAAGAATGTAACCTGTAGATGGCGAGCGAGTACGAGTTTTAATTTGATTTTGACATTAGTTCATTTTTCTGTCACTGTCTCTTTTCTTTATTATTTACAATTTGCTTGGTTTCTGTTACTTTTATTACGTATTTCGATTTGTTAAGCAGAATTTTGAAGAATTTTTACTTCTCTTATACTCGTATACAAGATTAAAATGACAAACGAAAATATTAATCTCCAATTATTATTCAACCGTCAAACAGATGATCTGTCATGTTTAAATTACCCGCACATGCCGTTGCTATTGGACGTACCGATGTTATTGCTTTACGGCCATTCATTGGTTCGGTGTAATTATACGTCATACATGGCGGTAATTTAAATATTAAAATTTCATTAATTTTTTTCTGGCCAATTAATGAAAATTTTGCCAAAGGAAAAAATATGGGTAGCAAGTTCTTATAGTCTCTTCAAAAATATTAAATAAAAAAATGGCACGCAAGTAGCTCATTAGTGTAGGTACGTAGGATTTAAAAATTATTATATTTCGTCAGGCAAGTGGTTCTTTTCGTAGTCCATGCAAAATATTCAACCGAAATATTATTTTGCAAAAAGAAATATGATTGATTAAATTTCGCTGATTTTGTTTCATATATTTAAATTCATTGAAAAATAATGAAATAATTGAATTTTACATTTCACTTGTTTTGAAATTTTTTATATTGAATATAATAATTGAATAAATTTATTGAACAAATGTAAATTCATTACTTTTGTTGTGAATCAAAACATGCATACTCGATAAAAATATTTCACATTTGATTACGTTGTACAATATTTAATAAATTATACTAATGCATGTTTATGTTATTAAGTTATTATAATGTAATATAAATAAAAATATAGATTTATATATTAATAAATGTTTTATTTGTTTTAGGTATGTAGCAGTTTGATCCTAATATCACATATGAATAAGGTAAATAATACAATACTCATACAATTAAAACTAAATAGACTACAATTTATAACTCTATTAAGTAAATGTATTGCTATTTATTACTTTTTCTGGCTAATTACGCTTTTAATAATAGAAAACTATTTATAATAATTGTTGATAATATGAAGTAAATATTGTGTGACATTAGCTTTCATGTACCTAAGTATATACTACTGTAATACATGCTATCTATAATTAATTGGCAGTAAAATTTATGGTGGTCTTAACACATCAGTAGCGTAAAACGTTCACATAAACATATTTGGGAATTGGATTTGAATATTTATTACAAAATATTATTGTTACTGGGCATTCATTATGAGGTTCCTGAAATACACTCAATTTACTCCAATATTCAATAGTTGTATATTATATAGTTAGCTAACAAGATGTTCGAAAATAATCGAATATCATATATATATATATATATATATATATATATATATATATATATATATATATATATATGATTTTAGAAAAAAAATGTTATATACATCAAGAAATGATCAAGAATAAGGGGCTAATTTATTATTAATAACAAACTGAAAATTCTACCAGTGGTTCTTAAACGGCAAAACAAAATTATATTTTTTTAAATGGTAACCTAAATAATTTTTTATCCCACTAGATAAAGAATTTTTTTCTGATTTCAACGATATAAATATAGTATAGGGTTGTATAACAATTATTTCGAGAAAAATGGTATTAAAAATAATGTTATAATATACGTCTGTTGCCTAGTTACGCTAGTAGTAAACCCATTTTTTATTACATTATGGGGCCTATTCTGTATCTCAGTGGTTAATATTTAACCACTAGTTAATTTTTTTAACCAATCAAATACGTTGATATATAACAAATAATTGTATTTTTAGTTGTCAAATCAATAGCTATTAGATAAAAAAATTAACCAGTTGTTAAAAATTAACCACTGAGTTAGAGAATAGGCCTGTACTTCTAGTTTTTAATACCATTTTTCTCGAAATAATTGTTATATAACTCTATGCTATATTTATATTGTCGAAATCAGAAAATAATATTAAAGGGTTAAAAATTATATAGGGTGCCATTTAAAAAAATATAATTCGGTTTGTTACTATTGATACATTATCTCCTTATTCTTGATCATTTTTGGTACAAAACATTTTTCTCTAAAGTTGTTAGTTCGACCAAAAAAGCGCTGGATGTTTTAAAGGAAACACCTATATATATATATATATATATATATATATATATATATATATATATATATATATATATATATATATATATATATATATATATTAGATGCAGAATTTTATGCCCTAAAACTTTTATTTGATTTCCCATGTTAATCTGCTATGTACACCTTTAAGACAGACACACGGTATGTTAAGACTATACAACGATACATCGAATCAACCTACGAAATGTCAAAAATATTACTTGTTTATTTATAGCCATGAATGATACGATTAAATATAATTCATGTGTTTGCGACCGAAATACCACGAGTCGTGTTTCGCGAAACGCAATTTAGCAACGCAAATAACCGATGTTATACAGCGTAACTAAGAAAAATTGAGCTATCTGATTGGTCTGTTTTCCGATGAGTTGTATAGGTATATTTATTTGCCTATCATAATGATGTAATAAAATTGGTAAAATGTATTCTTATCGCTTACTTGTATTAGTTTATTTTATTTATTTTTTTTCATTCGCTTGTTTCATTATTTATTTTTCAAGCGTTCAAATTGTTATTGTAGCTTCAATGATGTCATTACTTGAAGACTGAGGAAGTCAAAGTTACGTAGCCAAAAAATAGCCCGAGTCGGTCACTATTTGAAAGAAAATACTTCGCCATGTAAAACATACTTAAGTCACGGATTCTTGTATTTATCCAACACAATAACCTGAAATAATATTCCATTTATTATTTATAAACTTTGACCATTCTCCACACTGCTACAATTTCTTTCATTTCTGCGTGACTGGAGCAATAAAACCTCATATCCCCCGCCATAAACCAGCATCTTTCATTTAAGGCTTTATTGCTGGAATCTATTGATTCGTTTTCCACTTTCCGCTGTGTATGACACCCTGTTTTTATGATCCTCGTGATAAATTGGCCACCCCTGCCAGAGCCTTATGACCCCCGGGTTTTTACACCCCTGGGAATTCATCCCTTGCCTTCTATGATGCAAAATGGGCTTCACCCACAGATGTCTAGAATGGATGGGGCTAGGGGACTCACTAATTTTTAATTGAGAGGGTGTGTACTTGTTTAATTAAAAAGTTTGAGAGATAATTTTAATTACTAAGGCATTAAGGGAGGTAGGGAGAACTAGTTTTGACTGAAGTATTATGACATTAAATATTTATGGAAGATTCCTTGTTTAATTTTGATTATTTCACTCATACATATATGAACCAATCCGAATTCAGGATTCTACCTAGTTACCAAGTTTCATTTCGACAAAACACCGTCACAAAAATTTTGTCGCACCTTTAAGCCAATAAGATGTCGTATTTTTACAAGTGAGTTTTGATAAGCGAAAATTTTTTGACGTTTCAGAAACATATTGTTTATATACCTGTCAAAGTCTGTATATTTTTAGTGTTACCAGTTTTTATTAAAAACGGGTCGATTCGGACACGAATCTATTTAAAACGTTGGAAAAGCAAACTGAAACATAATACCTCTAAACACAATAAAAATTATAAGATAAGAAAAAAATTATATAAATTATTACCTGATTTTTATTTTGGAAATAGTCATCCGAATACCATTCGTGGTTAAATTTTATCCTCGAAAAATTTTCCTATTGCTTTACTCGAGCCCGTTGCCAATTTATCTCGTGACATTGATCAAAAATCATTCGTTTGACAACTCGTAATTTTTTTGTCAATGCCACTCAATAAATTGCTAGGCAACCGGCTCTCGTAACAATCTGAAAATTTTTCAGGCAAAAATTTACCACATGATATTATATATGAATATTTAATTTTGTAAAGTAAACAAAATGTTAACATTTGTTTGCACATGAATACTGTAAGTAGTAAAAAAGTGGTAATAGTAATTTTGCGTCAGTTACAAGCACGAGGAGGTGCCCGAAAATAACGAGAATTATTTTCTGGCTTTACTAGATTCACTTTTGAATGTTCCCAACGTCATTCTTTGGGAAAATCTGAGCGGTCAGTTTTTCGTGGGGGGCGACATTAAAAAGCAACTTCTTTTCAAGGATGTTTTACAAATCTATTTGTTTTGTTTATTAAATATCAATCGCATCAAAGCCGCCTTACTCTTTCAATAAATTTAAAAATTAAAAAAAATTAAAAATATTTAAATACAATAAAATGTGTGATTTTTTACGGTTGGACAAAACATAGTGTGTACACCTTGTCCGCGAAATCCTTTAGCCGCTAAAGGATGTCGTGAACAAGGTGTATACATTGTTTTATGCGAAATCACGCTAAAGTTTAGCTTGATTTCGCAGCCTTGATATATAAATAACCAGTGGCGTAAGGAAGAGTTCGGGGGCCCGCCCGCAAAAAAAATTTGGGGAACGTTTTTAATTGTATCGTTTATCATGAAGAACTACATTCCACAAGAACTTATGGAATAGTGTTGACCTCTCTGATTGGCTGAAATTAGAGACAAGAGACAAGTTTACCCAATGTAATTTCGGCTACTTCAGATTTGCGCTGTTGCCAGTGCCATCACTGAATGGCTTAAATGGAACATAGCATAGGCTCGTTTTCATCTGAGTTGACATGTTAAGAAGCAAAATAACCAATATTGGATGCCTGAAAATCCAAGATTAGGCACCTTTACGTCCCACCAAAGTCATTGTATGTTGTAGCATTTACTATGAAAATGTGATTGGCCCGTATTTTTTTTTCTGAAAATGAAATTGGTGGCACAGTCCATTCGTGAAAGTTACAGGGAATTGATTCATTTATTTTTGGTATCCCAAATTAAATAACTTGGATGCTACAAAATATGGTATTAGCAATATGGATCAGTATATCATACAGTCTAAATAGTAGCAATTTTGCGAAAATAATATTGTTATTTAATCCCACGTTTTGGTAATACACATTGGCCGCCAGGTGTCTTGATTTGACAGCCCCAGACTTCTTTTTATGGGCTTATTTTAAAGAAAAACTCTAGATCAGTTGCAGAAAAATATTTGCCAAGAAATCGAAATTTTACCTGCCGAAATTTGATAGAAAATAAGATGCATGATTTTGCATAGCGGATAAGGGGCCCGTTAGCCAATATTATTTTAGGAAATTGACATTTAAAAAATAAAGGACTAAATCAATTTGTATGTTGCTACAAAAAAAATATTAAATTCAAAATTTCGCAGTAGTAACAAAATTATAAATCATGTAAATTGGGGCCTCTCTAGAGCCGGGGCCCGCCCGCAATACGCCACTGCTTGCCACAAGGGTACGTCAAATCCTATGACATTCAATGTTCAGCACTTTAATTTTCTGAAACATCGATCCTTCGATTAATCAATATTATTAATTGATATACCTTCTGTGTATCTATTACCATTACCTGTCCCCTATTTAATACCACTAAAATCACTCTCATAATCTCCAAACCTCGATAATCGTGTAAAGGTATTATTGGGATTAGACACTAAATATTCGCCTCCCCTAATTTTTGCTTTGATGTTGATCAACATGGTTTACGTATAACTTGTTTGCAGCTGTGGAAGTGCGTATATACAACATACAGTGTATATTGTGCTGTAGAAACATGGAACGAATCATGTTCCACCCCCCGTGTTACGAGCCTTTGTTACCCCAATCGAGACAAAATCTACAAAATGCAGCTGCTGGACATGAATGCCAAATATACGGAAATTTAATGCTAGATTGTGTCGGCCAATCATAAAGAGTGAACAGTTTGAATTTCATAGGGAGATACTATCAAAGTTTTAGTTTTTTACGGGAATTGGATCAACGTAATTTTTAAATATTGTTTACCGGTTTCAGGATATTATTCCATTGTTTAAATGTACAAAAGTAGGCTAGTAACTAAGTAATACCTGTATCTGTATGGTAATATTATTACCATACTGACTTGTCAATAACGGTCTACAAAATGAAAATAAAATAAAATGAAAATATAATGCTCTTCATTAATACATACAAATAACGTTAGCCTATCGTTCTAAATACGGTCTACTTTATTCTAAAGGAATAAATCACACAATTTGAATATTTGTCATATTGATATATGTCAAAATAATTGTTCTGTTAATCATACCAATCTGAAAGTAGCATTAATGAGAAAATTTCAAAAAATGATATTTATCAATAATGTCTTAATTTTCTGAAACCGATAAACTATTGAACAAACCACGGATGTTATGAATCATGACAAGCCTTAGATGTCTTAAAATCCTCGCTCTATGAGCTCAGATTTCAACTTACATCTGCGGCAGTTATGATGTGCATAACATTCCTAGGTATGTTAATAGCTATTACCTAAGTTCAATTCGGAATTGGTCGTCAGAATTAGAAGAAAACATCTTTAAAGTGGTCTAGTAATGGGGCAATTTTAGTCTAATCTAACTTCGAAACACAAATAAAAATTAGCTTCAGATTTATGGTTTATACTTCAGATTTAAAGACCTTGGTCGCACGTTATGTTATGACTCCATTCGCACTTCAGAATTGTTGTTTCTAAATCCAAATCATAAAGGAAATAAAGACACTAGGTATTGTATTTTAATAAAATTCCTTTATTACGTAATTTCGGCAGTTACGCCATCATAAGAAGATATGAACTGATTTACAAAACAGATCTTAAACGTAGGTATATATAGAAGGTTCAATAAAAACTATTAGTGTAGGGTGAGATTAGGGAATTTCCTTAATAACCATGTCTGTAAATGGAGAATTTATTAGTTCCAAATGCTCATTCATTAAATTGGTGCCTGCGTTTAGGGCTTTCTTGATTTCGAAGGCTTCTAAGAAAGTAAGCCGTAAACCTTTCTTTTCTTTATGTAGGATCGAAAGGTTTTCTATGAAACAACTATGGTTGTAGTCAAACAGATGTTTGACTATATTCGAATTGGTAATTTTAGTTGCATAATTTTTACAATGTTCCTTAAATCTAATCTGGAAATTACGCCCTGTCTGGCCTATGTACACAAAATTGCGGTCATTACATTTTATTTCGTATATTCTAGAGTTTAACTTTGTTAAACTCTGGATTATACGGCTTACACTGATGCAACAGTCCCTCGCCAATTTGGAAAACAGCGATATATTTTAGTTTTTGACATTTTTCTTGAAAACGGATGAACCGTTAAAGAGTTAAATTGGATTTTCCGAATTGCAAAATAACGAAAAGTATTTATACCGAGACTTATACCTACACTGAGAAATATTTTTTCTTTCCTTATATACAGGGTTAGTCACGGAAGAGTTATTTTGAAAGTCCATTTGTTTGTTTATTTATTTATTTATTTATTTATTTATTTATTTATTTATTTATTTATTTATTTATTTATTTATTTATTTATTTATTTATTTATTTATTTATTTATTTATTTATTTATTTATTTATTTATTTATAATACCATGTCCAGACAGGCGAACCCAATTATTTGGACAGGAATAAGTGTACAATAATACAGAAAAAGAGTACATTAATAAACATCAAAAATAACAATTTAGATATAAACAATATTTACATATATAAAAGAATATGAAATAAAGATATAGGAATATAACTCGAAATCAGTTTGATTTACTTGTAATGCGCAAGAAGGATTTAAAATTATTAAGTGAGACATGAAAAATGTCAATTTTTGACTCAATGCTTTTATGAAGGGTGTACATATGGTACAGAGGCGAATGTAACAGGATGTTTTTATGAGCACGAGTGGGTAAGAAGGAATTATGGTTTCTAGAGTTGAATGCTGGAACACGAAAATTAATTAAATTTAAAGTTAAAGGATCATCTATTAAATTATTCAGTAGTTTAAATAAATGTATTAATTGGAAATTATTTCTGCGGTCTGATAGTTTAGCAAAAGTAAAGTATTGTAATAAATGTTCATATGATATGTTAGAGTCGGGGTACACATTATTCTTTTTAAAATATAAATAGCGCAAAAATTTCTTCTGAATAGATTCTAATAAATTAATGTTCGAAGCATACAACGGATTCCAAACTATTGAGCAATACTCAAGTTTAGAACGTACGAAAGCATAATAAAGTCCGAGTATTGAATCAATGGTAGTAAAATGCTTTGAGTTCCGTATAATAAATCCGAGCATTTTATGAGCGCTGGAACTAATACTTTTTATGTGAGCATTGAAACTTAATTTTGTATCGAATACTACACCCAGATCTTTGAATTCAAGACAAGGATTTAACGAAATACCTGATATATTATAGGAATAATTAATTGTTGAAAGTTTTCTTGTAAAAGACATAATTTTACATTTTGTAATATTGAGTTGTAATTTATTTTTTTCACACCATTCAAGTAGTTTATCAAGATCATGTTGAAGTGAATCACAATCTGCGGTATTTGAAACTGAGCGGAAAATCTTTAGATCATCTGCATATAAAAGTTTATGATTTGAAATAGAAGCCGGTAAATCATTAATGAATAGGAGAAACAGAAGTGGGCCAAGATTGGAGCCTTGAAGTACTCCTGAAGAAGCAATAAAAGGGAATGAATCATAACCGAGATAGTGAACAAAGAGACGGCGATTACTTAAATATGAGGAAATTAAATTAATTAGAGAATAAGATAAACCGAATGAATGTAATTTCTGGATAATGATATTGTGATCAATTCGATCAAAAGCTTTTGTAAAGTCGGTGTAAATTACATCGACTTGTAGATTTTTATCTAGAGATTCAGAGATAAACTGTGTTAAATAACATAAATTTGTAGCAGCTGTCCGACGTTCTACAAAACCGTGCTGAGAAAATGATAACTTATTATGAACTTGTTTATATATTGTTCGGTAAATAATATTTTCATAAACTTTACTGAAGTGTGATAAAATTGCGATTGGCCTATAATTAGTTATTTCAGAACGATTACCTGACTTATGAATAGGAACTATTCTAGACTGTTTCCAGATTTCGGGGAAAGTGTTGGTTTTTAAAGATATATTTATTATTTTAGAAAGACTTACTTTGAGTGACTGTGCACAATCCTTTATAATTAAAGATGGATTCATGTCTGGGCCAGAAGAAAGCGTTTCTTTAAGTCCTTTTATAGCGGTAAATACGTCATCTTCAGAAACATAATTAAGAAATATGCACTGATTTTGTTCATTGTTTTGATCCACATTAAGGTTACTATTAATATTACATGATATGAATGTACTTTGAAAATAAGTTGCAAATCCATTGGCTATACTATGAGGAGTATTAAGGTTGATATCATTATATATCATATTGGTTGGAGAAGAGGTTTGATTTCTTTTTGTTTTAATAAAATCCCAAAATTTATTTGGATCCGACTTAATGGCTAACTCAGAGGATTTTATGAAATTACTATAAGCTTTTTCAATATCATATTTTATTTTAGATCTATAGTATTTGAATTTTTCCAATTAATATGTGTTATTATATTTTTTATATAGCCGATGAAAATGTGCTTTTTTCTTAAGATCAGTTTTTATTTGACAAGTGTACCAAGCAGGATAAGAGGATTTATATATAGGACGATAAGGTACACATTGGTCGAAAAAGTTATATAGAACACTATAGAAAAATTTACAGGCTTCATTTGCGTCAGTAAAAGTCTCAAGCTGATTCCAATCAAAAGAATCAATTAAGTTATATAATTTTGGATAATTAGTTTTCTTAAAATTATATTTCTTATAACTTATAGTTTTTTTAAATTTATCGTCACTTCGAGTGTTAATTTTAGCTTCAATGTGAAGAGCCGGATGAGGCGCATATTCAATATTTAATAAAAGGTCTTCAGCATGTGTAACGTTACAGTCAACATTCGAAATGACTAAATCCAACAAACGATTATTTGAGTTGGTAATAAAATTCAGTTGTTCGTATTCAAAAAAGTTAAGAAAATTATTCATGCAGTTTACAATAATTGTATGTTTTGTTGATGAATTCAGGTACATTAAAATCACCTACAATTAGTGTATAAGCATCATATAGAAAAGTAAGTGATTGAATACTTTCAAGTACATCATTATAGACATCAGCATTACAAGCAGGAGGAATGTATATATTTAATAAATAAACATCTTGAATATTAAAATGCATTTTAACACATAATATATCAACACATGGTGGTATTGTTAGATTCAGTTCAGCTAAATTAATACTGGTTGATTTAATGTAGTTTTTAATTGCTAAGAGGACTCCACCACCTCGAGAAGTACCAGTATTACAAAAATTACGGTCCGATCTGTAGATAACATGAGAAGTATCGCAAAACTCTAAATCTAAAACACCATCATGTAGCCAAGTTTCGGTAAATGCAATAATATCATATGTAGAGGAAAGCATGGCAGTGTAACAGGAGTCCATTTTATTTTTTAAGCTCTGAATATTCTGATAGTAAATACTTAAATTAGGTTTTTTAGTGGGGAGAATATTTCTTAGTTTTTTGATATATACGGTACATTATTTTTATATTTAATGTAAGCATTAGTTTCGCCATTTGCTTTTCTCTGATTCAATTCTGTTTTAATTATTTTAAAATAGTCCATCTGTAAACGCGTTTTATCAGTACTTATGTATACACCTTTATATTGATCATGACTTCTAAGTTTTTTAGCGTTACGAATTACTGTCTTAGCATTTTCAGCACTGTTGAACACTACTTTAATAAGTCGAGGTCGTGTATTGTCGATCTTGTTACGCGAACCAAGTCTATGTATTTTAGAGAAGACAGGACGAAAAGTAGGAGGGGCTACAGCAGCTGTTAAATCAGTGATGACGGCTGGAAGATCTTCGCTATCTGCTTCTGGGATGCCCGAAACTATTATGTTATTTTCACGAATTTGTCTATCACTGATTTCGGTAATAACTTTATCAATTAAAATAATTTCATTTGGAACTGTGGCTTTATTAGATTTACGTTTTTCTTCAAGGTTTATAATTTTAGATTGCAAATCGAGTATAAGATTTTTTAATGCAGTAAGAGTATCGGTTTCATTCCTACAGTTATCGCAGAAAATACGAATTGCGTTAGAAGTTGTACGAGTAATACGACTTACAACATCCGTATTGAGTTTTATGCAGGAAAGATGCGTTGCCTTCTTGCATCCATCACAGTCTATTGTTTTCTGTTGTTCATCATTTGCTGGTTTATTACAAACTGGGCAGATGGGAGCCATGTGAGAAACGATTGGAACCGACACTGCACGAAGTGTTGAGATCTTAATTCACAAGACAAGCGTAGTCGCACCGCACACACTCAATTTATTTAATTAAGAATAAAACAATGGATTTTAAGCCTTAGAGACACACGTGTTTCAGAACATCAATCAAATTTAGTTTACTATGTTTAAAATTGGAACGAATCACAAACTAATATTTGATGATACCCACTTTAACTTTCACTTGCACGGATAAAACAAAATAAAATCTTCTTATAACTACGAAAATTTTGCGATTTTATTGCACTAAAATTCACGCAGACTCTCTCTCTTGACAGATATGATACTTTTGCAACCCAAAATACTAATGCTGGGCCTGTTTCTCAAAAAATACGGGACTAGTATTACTAGTCGCTACACTAGTAATACTAGTGAAGTTTACTAGTTTTTGTTTCTGAAATATACAAGAGTAAAATACTAGTTACAAGTTGGGAACTAGTATTTACTAGTGTATTTGACAAAAAATACTAGTATTTTATTTCTCAAAATATTTTAGTCGTCCGTCAAACTAGTAATTTACTAGAGTAAAGCTACAACTGTCAAAAGTCTTGTAAATTTTGAATATAAATTTTACTAGTCGTTTTATTTGACAGTTCGTGGGATTTATTTTGTAATATATGTATTCAATGGTTCTTTGTTAATGTTAATTCAGATTCATGTAGTGTCTGTTGTTGTTTAGTGTTAATATATTTTTTTAAATAATATAATAATGTGGTCTAGTGACTCTGAGTCTAGTGATGACGAAGTAGTGCGACGTCAAAAAATAATTAAAGCAAGAATAAATTATGTCCATGCAGAAACCCCATATGAATGAGGGGTTACTCATGGCAAATAAGTTAAAAAGATTAATTTTATTAATTGAGACCTATCCTGCACTAGATATGACCAGAAACCATGCATCATCAGTAAAAATACAACTTTTTTTAAGTTTGATCAAAATGTAACCCTGATATATTTCTAGTCTTGTCTACTCAACCCGAACCGTGACAGGTTTGACAGATTTTTATCCATTCATTGAATTTGACTGCTATTAGACAATTTATTTAGAGAATGCTTCAAATAGAATACCTTTAGCTCTCTCGAATCATTCTCAAAATAATTAATTTCGCATCCAGTGTAGACATTTTTATTGAAAAATAATTTAATTTCAAATTAAAACACTGGAAAATGTCAACGTCAGTCAGAAAATAAAATCACTTGAATTAAAGAATATTGGATTAAATACTAGTATTATTGAAAAATAATTTAATTTCAAATTAAAACACTGGAAAATGTCAACGTCAGTCAGAAAATAAAATCACTTGAATTAAAGAATATTGGATTAAATACTAGTATTTATTAAAAAAAAAACTACTAGACTACTGAAGATGTTTCAGAAACACTATTTTACTTGACTAATAAAATTTCACTTGTAACTAATAACTTGTGAACTACAAACTTGTAAACTACGAGTAGTAAAATACTTTTCAGAAACACAATTTACTAGTACTATTAAAAATTTCACTTGTAACCAGTAACTTGTAAACTAGTATTTTTTGAGAAACAGGCCCTAGCATATTTAATCGTTTAATGTCAAAATGACAGTACTATCACTAGACAGGCAAAGCAATCGTGAATTAAATATTCTATTTTTTTAAAGGCCTGTGTCCACGATCCTAGAAATCGATTCGAGTTCTCGGATATAGGCCGCAATTCGATAACTCGGATCGTGGACACTACCAACTCGGACGCAAAAATCGAATAGAAAACGAATGGAAAAATGCGTTCTGTCCCATTTTTTCGTACAAGTTGCTAATTTCATTTAAATGTTACCAATTTAAAATCTTCACGTTTGATGTTTGATAAGCTTGAAAATGATAAGATTATAAAATATTACCTAATTCTACTCATTTTTGATATTGATTATAAATAACTACTAATAAATAAATTAATATATTCGTTGGAAAAATTTAATTTACTTACTGTATTAGTTAGTATTGGCAGAAATGGCTGAAACTAACTTCATAAATTCGACCAACCTGACATCTGTAGTCATACAAGTTCAATGATTATGATCAAAAAATGTGATCAAGAACTCGGAACGATTTCTAGCATCGTGGACACAGGCCTTAAGAGAGGAAGCTAGACGCTGTTGTAAATTGTATTTCGGGTAGCACACAAACGAAAAAAAATCTGTATTTTAAATATCCAAAATATTTTCATATATAATATCATAAGTTTAAAATTTTTCAGATTGTTACGAGAGCCGGTTGTCTAGCAATTTATTGAGTGACATTGACAAAAAAATCACGAGTTGTCAAACGAGTGATTTTTGATCAATGTCACGAGATAAATTGGCAACAGGCTCGAGTAAAACAATCGGCAAATTTTTCCAAGATAAAATTTAACCACGAATGGTATTCGGATGACTATTTCCAAAATAAAAATCAGGTAATCATTTACATAATTTTTTTCTTGACAAAAATCTTGTAATTTTTATTGTGTTTAGAGGTATTATGTTTCAGTTTGCTTTTTCAACGTTTTAAATAGATTCCTGTCCGAATCGACTCGTTTTGAATAAAAACTGATAACACTGAAATTATACAGACTTTGACAGGTATGTAAACAATATATTTCTAAAACGTCAAAAAAAATTCTCATCAAAACTCACTTACTTGTAAAAATACGACATCTTATTGGCTTAAAGGGTGCGAAAAAATTTTTGTGACAGTGTTTTATCGAAGTGAAACTTGGTAACTAGGTAGAATCCTGAATTTGGATTGGTTTATATATTTATGAGTGAAATAGTCAAAAAAAATTCATTCAGATTAAGATTCTGTGATTGTTCGCGAGTTATGGACACAAATCGCTTCTTTTCTAATTTTTGTACCTATATAATCTAGGTAAACAAAATTGTAATAAACGAGGGGCGCAATTCACAATTTTCGTCTGGGGCACTCAAAAGTCTCGGGCCGGCACTGCCTCTAGGCAACGATTCCTGGTACTTTTTGACGCTACCACGTACATCCTGTATAATAGAAAATATAAATAACTTTATAAGAGTATATAACTCGCTAATTCAATATATTTTTGATTAATAATTGTTTAAAGTAGAATTTGGGAAAATAGTAAAGAAAAGAAATAAAATACTTATTTCACGGTTGTCATGAAATATAGTTAATCTGCATTACGCTCCTCTCAATTCAAATTCTAGCTGACAAGTTAATTTTACACGAACAATTTTCCCTCATCTCTGTAATTGGCTCACTATTTTTTGCTCCAGTTCGAAACTATCCCGACATATCCTACATATGGCAGCAGAGCAGCGTATCTGCGATGTTGAATAATTACGACATCAGTTTTAATTATCTGTGGGATGTAAATTTTTGCGCTGTCGATATGGGCCATCACATGGAAGATACAGCAATGAATTTATTTCGCATGATACGGGAGAGCTGATATACGGGGTTTTGTTGAGCCAGTGAGTTTGACAGTTAGGTACGTCGCAATGTAATTTAATGAAGGTTTTCCATCCGAGTCAGATAGTTGGGAAACGGGCAGTGATAAATTGTTTATGGATATCTGATTTACTCACTTTTAGACCTTATTTTTTAATGTTTGAAAAAAGGGTACATATATTTTCAATTTATGGATTTGCAAATAAATAAAAAATAATTAAATATAATATATCATCACAGTATATTACCCATTGCTGGGTGTATCAATCTTCTTTGTACACAGATTTCGATAATGATAGATATGATGAAGTACAAAAGTGAAGAGAGAAAAAATAAATGCTCATATTTTTTACTGCAATTATCAGGAATGCATATAGGCCCAAATTTATAAACGTTCCTAAGGAGTTCCTTAGCATTTCCTTCAGTCTTCCTTAATCAAGGATCCCTTCGGCTTTCCTTAGTGTTAAGGATTCCTTAAATAAAAAAATCTGATGTGACCAGCACATAACCTCTCGCCAGATATTTTATTTGGTTGTACGCATAAAACAAAAAATATTTTTTTGTGCAACCGGACGCGAAATAAGCATTTCGCAGTCGCAATACAGGCCCCGTTGTTATGGTAACGGCCGCGAAATTAGGTAAACAATCACTTTGACTCTTGAGAATTGCATGGTTTTGTTTATCAAATGTCAATCCCAAAGCCACCTTGAAAGCTAACTTTCTATTTACAATGAAACTGTTTAAAATTATTAAAATTTATAATTACATATTTTTTACGGTTGCACAAAAAATATTGTGTACACCTTGTCCGCAAGCGGCCTCGGCGACAATTTTTCTCTCAGTACGCTAAAGAGTGATTTCGCGGCCTTGATATACGAATAACTATTAAATACAAATACATATATTCATGTCTCACTACAAAATAATTCTCACATATATTTGCAAAATCTATGGGATATTTTAATATAAATTATGTGCAATACATACATTTTCTTTATATTCAATGTCCTGCAATTTTCTTTTTCTACTTTCTTTTTCTTTATATTCGTCATTTTTTCGCAAATTCCTTTTATATTCTTTTTTACGAATATTCTTTTGCGTTGTTGACTTTTTTTTTATTTTCATAATCTTCATAATGATGAACAAATATTTTTGACAGTGGCATACAAATATTTTTGACAGTGACATTTATGTGTCAATTACAAACATTTGAATTTCTTGCCTTGAAGTAGTTTGATCTGAGATTTATTACATCAAATTATTATATACGCATTTCTTTATCTCTAAATCTATAGAAGATATATAATAATGAAGTTATATTTATCGAATAAAGAATTTAACGTTCTTTAATATAAGTTTTTACATTAATTTTCGATAAGTAATATTTAGATTTTTTTTCTTGTAACTACTCGGTTGTCCAATTGTTACCAAAACTTAATCAACTCTTCCCATTATTGTTAAATTGAGGAATCCGTAGTTAAAAATGTCTTTAGTCTTATAGTATTTGAGAAATCGTGGATCCAACATCCACTCACACATCCACACGGATATCATCGTAAAAATGTTATAATCGGATTCTAGGGACCTTAAAACGTGCTTATTCACTAAAATCTGGATATGCGATTTTTAGCATGAATCCAATACCTCTCTTAGCGAGAGGTAAAAAGCTCACCATTTTTTAAATATTGTCTAATTTATTTTATTCAATCATCATATCAATTATATGATGTCCTACAAAAAGGATACACTAACAAATAACCTCAAACAGTATAAAAATCATTCGGATTTTTCACACTGTTAAGTATTTACCCTTTAAAAATATTCATTTAAATATTGAACTAACAGCAAACATTCAAGAATATCGTTGCTAATCTGCGAAAGTTTCTTCACAAGCTACCTTATCTTAAGGAAAGATTGAACTGTCAAATTTAAGGAATTCCTTAGAATTTCCTTAGGAGCAGTTGCTAAGGAACGTTTATAAATACCAATTTTGTTAAGACACTCTAAAGGAGAGATTTTGAAGGAATTCCTTAGGAACGTTTATAAATTCGGGTCTTGAAGTTTTATTTCGATTCGATATTGTTGACTTAAGCATTAGGAAGAAATCGCGACATCGACATTTATAATTATAATAATTGCATTTTTTCCCGAATCGCAGCATTGAATGCGACACTAGCGGAATTTTATGGAACTAAATTAACTAGATTAGACCTTATTTAGTAAAAAAAATTAGAGTGTAAATTTTTTCTCAAAACTTTTGTTACATACGTTGTTGCAAATGGTTTTATGCATGTAAACAACTTTTTATAATTTAGTTTCTCAGAAACTATTATGCCCTACCTACTGTGTGTATCATTTTATTAAATGTTTTCTTGGTTTCCGACTATATAAATTCAAATTTTACTTAGTCATATTGTAATTATTTTGTTGTTTCCTGCTGTGGACAACAATAATTAATATAAAAGTAATTTTATAACCTTTTCCCACAAAGGAAATAACAACTTTGACTACATTAAATGGTATTAGTAACACTTTATGAAGAGCACGGAAAGATATTAACTATGTTTTTAATAATATAATATTATATAGTAAATTGTTGTTTTGCTTTTGACCAAGGTCAAACAAGTAATATAACATTAAAATTTAAAATGAAAATTAATTCAACAATTTTCATTTCACTGCACAAGCAATAAAATTCTATAGACCTCAAAATTATGTGATTATTATGTTGAATAATACTCGAATAATTTGAATTCTGTTTTACATTATACTTTTTTAAAATTCTGTGTGTAAGAGCCTGAAAATAAAAACAATTAAGGCACAGAATCTTTCAAATATACAAGCATACAAACTGTCACTGAAAACGTTCCAGGTTAATGTCATTTCCGGTTAAACCGGATGCTCTACCATCATGCCAAATACTATGATTTTTGATTTGTGAGCCTCTAAGCTTAGTTTACAAATATACCAAGAAAATTACAAAATAGTTACAAAAAATCTGATGTGGACATCACACGACTTCCTTGTACGCAAGACCAATATGAAGATGAAGTATAGACCCAATTATAAAATTGCGCGTGTTTGACGTAATTTGACATTAACATCTATATTTTTGTTATTTTTTGTCCTAATCCATAGCAAGCTTCATTACAAAAACCAAAAAGTATAGAAGTTTTAAATTTACATATCTCGCTTATACAAAGGGCTAATTTAATAATACTTGATGTGCTAGACGCAGAATTTAATTCTCTAAAACTCTTATTTGAAGCATTTATTTCTAAAATCAAAATGAAACCATTTTATTCAAGAAAAACTGTTAACAACTTCAGGTAATATATCACGTCCGGTTAGTCTGTTTTAACAAAAATATGCTATGTTATTCCAATTGATATTAAAGTCTTATATACCAAATTTGAAACGTTTTGGATTATATTTTAATATAGTTTTTCATTAAAATCTATTATAGGCTTCCAATAAAGTACCATTTCTGGAAATTATGTAATGACCAAAAAGGGAGGTGCACAACTAGATGTTATAGAAGTCCTAAATACAAAATTTCAACTTTCTACAGCTTACCGTTTTTGAGTTATGCGAGATACGTACGTACGTACAGACGTCACGACGAAATTAGTCAGAATGGATTCAGGGATGGCCAAAATGGATATTTCCGTTGAAATCTGGAAACCGAAATTTTTCGCGAATACAATACTTCCTTTACTTTGTACAAGGAAGTAATAAAAAAGTTGTTTGGAGTGACCCTTTTTTCAAAGTCACTGTGTTTGTGAAGTAAATATAGAATCTTTCCAAAGATTTATGGGGCAAGTCAGAAGTAAACTTCAACTTCGTTGTAAAGAAGAAAATGTACCACTAGCTCTATATTAAATATGAATGTTATAGCTTAAGCAATCTTAATCATTGCAGTAATAATCAAAATTACCGAAAACTTATGTGATACACGACATATGTTATGCATTCAAACCTGTTTTTTTGAAAACAATATTATTATTTGGATTTGGATCATAAATATATACTGGGTGTAAATGAAATAAGTGCATTAAATTTAACCAGTAATGTAACTCGACGAGAGCAACAATATTTCTTAATAACTTTTTTTTCTAAGTCTTTTAGATTTTGAGTTAAAATTCTTTAAAGATTTGCTGCATATTTCGGCGCGCGCCCATGGAGAACAAATGGCAGCTCCGTATTCAAGTGGGATACAAACAGCTCAAAAATTTTCGATTATCGGTTACACTTGCAGTCACAGTAATTAATAAACGAATCAACGGAAATAACATTTATTATTAATTAATTCGTAATAGTACAATTTTTAAAATAAAGAAATTTAAATTTTGGATAACAAAATTATAAAGTTGTGTATTAAACCAGGCTTTAATCATCTGTGAATAGAGGAAGACAAGTAGGAACGAGGGGTGGAAGAGCAAAAGCATAGTTATTAGGATATGAGATGATTATTTATCGTCGATAAATCATAATAGTTTAAATACGTTATCAAAAAATTTAAGTACAAACTTTTGTTCATTTAAAAGAGGTACATGAGTACCAATAATTAGTCGTCCATTTATTGTTCCCTAAACATTTTTTAATGAAAATTTTTACAGCATTTTCGCCTGTCGAGATGTGTATTATGCATAATAAATACACCTTCCCAAGTAAATTCAGTCTCATTAATGAACATTGTGAGCCATTCCCAAAATTGAAGTCTGTTATGTGCTGAAAACAGAACTTTTTGCACATGTTATGGATTTAACTGTTGTTTTTTTTAAAAAATTGGCATATGTGACACTCCGTATTGTGATGTAATAAAGATGTACGAGTACAAGATTAACAAATGTGCGAATATTAAGAACAGAATGATTTGGTGATGATTTGGAAACGCTCCGTGTAAATGCGTTGGCAACTCCATGACACTGTCTTTATGTCAACCGTGATGTCAAGTAAAATGTAGTACAGATACGAGTAAAAAAATAAATAAATAAACCATAGGTAAGTAATTACAATGTCTGTGTACTCGCATTTTACCTTATAAACAAATTTATTACTAATGTCAAAATTTAATTGCAACAATTGACAGGACTGTCAATTGCTAAAACAAAATTTTTCATACCTATTGCTACTGCATTCAATTATCACAAAAATATTTGGAACGACTCGTCAATTTACGGGGTGGTAAAAATGCTAAAAAAAATGCGATTTCGAGAAAAAGTTATTAAGAAATATTGTTGCTCTCGCCGAGTTATATTACTGGTTAAATTGAATGCACTTATTTCATTTACACCCTGTATAACCTATAATCCGTATTAAGTGTAGGTGTTAAAAAAAGATTATATTTTCAAGGCCAACCTATTATATTAATAGAATATATAACGTATTTTTGCGGTTTCCACTTCAGTAAACAAACACTAGATACTATTGTTTCGTTAAAATTCATTATTCTCTGAAAAACGAATTAAATTTTTTATCTTGTTCCATTTGGCGTCATTTCACGGTTTCATTCCACCAAAATAAACATTTTTGTTTGAATAAAATGATAAATCACCAAATCTTCTTCTTCCTAATTAAATCTAGTAGCCTGTGCACGCATTCATTTTTCTTTCTTTGTGTCTTCCTGTTTGCGTGATTATTCCGGGAACAGAACAAGTGACGATCGCTGGGCGTGGATAAACAACTTTCGAATGTTAATTCAGCGTGAGTCAATGCTAACTTGATTACCGAATAACGCAATTTGAAATAGGAATGGATTGAGGATTATATATGTTACCCTAAGGGGATTGTAAGTCTATGATGGATTAATGTATTCATTATTGGGTACAGAATTTTTATTCATAAATGTCAGATGTTTATTAATTAGTTTTAGATGTTGCAATGTTTGTTTTTTTGTAATATTGCGGGCGCTTGATATCCTATACATAGATACTTAACATAGGAAAATAATTATTTCCTAATTATTTTAGAAAACATACTTCAAATAAAAGTTACAGAACGTAAAATTATGCTTATATAAATAAAAATCAATAAACAATAGTTATTTGTATCACTAGGCCAGAAACTGAACATTTGCGAGACAGAGCGAGGCCTGCAAATACGAGATCTCGCAAAACAGTTTCTGGGCGTGTGATACACAAGATTTTTTGTACCGACTTCTCCATAAATTCTTCGTATATTTCTCTACACTTTATTCTATGTTACATAACCTAAAAAATAAACATATACTTTCATCGGTTTTGCATTGCAAGTTGAATTATAATTACTTACATTTGAGCTTAAAATGCGTAATTATTTTATATCTATTGAAAATATAACATACAAACATTAGTTATATATATTTTATATACTTTCACATATTTTTAATTACAGATGGCGGAAACTCAATTGTATCACTTGAAGTTAGTTGTAGTTACAAAACAAACTAGTCCTAAAGTTGGAACTTGTAATTAATCTATACGAAATGTCAGCATATTATTTTTTATGACAAAATTTAGTTATTTAAGTTACAACAATTAAAGATCTAGCCCTAAAATTTGTAAACATTTTGCTAATTATTGTGTTGAAAATAAGTGACATATTACCAGAACAGTAATGCCAACTCCTTTTGCCGGCCTAGGTCAGCAATACCGCATTTCTGGACGATTTTGAGTTCTGTAATACTAGTCAAAATGGACGGAGGTACGAAAAATACATTTCGTATCCTGTGTTTAGTAACAACAGATTTTAAAAATGAAATTAAAAAATATTTAATAGTATTAACCGTGGATATAAAAAGACAATCAAATGTATGATAATTTTTTGTGACTTTTTGTCTTTAAAAATAGCTAGTCTGTGGGCGGGGCGCTGTGGAATTATAGGAATGATTCTCAGTTTTCATATTTTTGGCCAATATAATCGAATCCACACCCGTCACGTAATAAAATGTTTAATTCGATATATCTTTATTATGAAAAATATATTTTAATAGTATATTACTAACCGAGATGGAAAGTGTTTCATCGTCGAGGGCGAAGATAGCTAACCAAGGCGCGAAAATTTTCACCGAACTTTATATACTATTTTATTCACAATTTGAATTTAACGGCTATCTCTTTCTATCGCTGCAAATAGTAAGTAATATGGCGCCAACAACTGACAGTTGGGCTGTCAAACGAAACGTCAAAATTATTGCAGTCGTTAAAATACCTGGATTCTCGGTGAAAATTTGCATCGTTAGACATTTTAGCTTCAATAAAAAGTGTTTGTAACATGTTTCAACAAGAAAAACTGTTAAAATCTTCAAATGGGGATACTTCCGGTTAACCAATTGTAACCAAAATCTAATCAGCTGTTCATAAGGATGTATAACGAAGAAGAATACGAAAAAAAAATATAATTTTTGAAATTGAAGTATTAGAGTTATCGCAGACGAAATTTTTGTTACTCACACACACACTTACACACATGCACACACACATACAGACTTCATCGTAAAACGTGCTTATTGATTAAAAACTCATCATCTAATTTTTTGACAAAAGACAATGGCCCATATTCTGAGCGCACTTTTATAATAAAAGCGCTTTTATGGAGCGCGCTTTTACATAATATTCTTATAAGAAGTTTGCTCCATAAAAGCGCTTTTATTATATAAGTACGCTCGGAATACGGGCCAATACCTTCCTTGCCTAAAGGTGACGGAAGGTAAAAATCCGAGTAACATTTGTTGTAAACATGTAAACAACTGGATGATTCAATTCGCTGGATATTTTTATTATAAATTATCAAACTGTAACGAATCACAATTCATTATTAATTATGATTTTCCATGGTTGAAAAATTTTGACTATGATGCAATAATAAAAAACTGAAAGTTTATTCACTTTTATAATCATTCACTGTGGTAGACCAACAATTTTATTTTCATTATTGAAGTAACCGAAGTAATTATAATGTTTGTACCAATTATACCTTATAGCTTCCTTAATTGGTTGTTATATTTTAAATTTTGCAACTACCGGAACTGATAGATGGTTAAACTCATTTTCAAGACTTGTATTTTACAAGACGGTGTTTTTAAAGTTTAATTACTAGAAAAGAACATTTTAACGAGATAACTTAATTTACATAACACGAATAACAATTATAACATGAATACTAGGTATCATTAGGATCACTTGTGATGAATTTATAGTATATCAACTGTATAGTAAGGTTTAGGAAAGTATCTTAATTTATTTTTGCCAAAGAATTTTTATTACTCATTTACAAGATAACTTTAGATCTATATTTGTTAAAATAAATTGGCCTTTTTTTATAGCTTAATCAGTCAAATTATGGAGTTTCGTGGCCGTGTTCCTGAATAGTCATTCATAATGCATCTGCAATAAGGGATTCCACCATTTTTTTATAATTTCATCAGAAAGTATAAGTAAAACTAAGACTATTGATGAAAATCCGGTGAAAAAATTCCTATTAATAAGCGAGTTATGGTCCCATGAAGTTTGAAAATATAGATGTGACGTCGCGAATATAAGTTTTTATATAAAACTGTTTTCTTCGTGGATCTAAAATGTTTATGAAATGCTACTTTTAAATTATATTTATAAAAAATAAATTATTATAACACTGCACAAGTCTACAAGCTTTATAATTGCAAGTGTGTCAAAATCATTAAGTTTAATGCAAGAAATTTATATTTAATTAGAAACTGTTTGAGAATTGCAGTACTGGACTGGTAGCCACGTGTCCGCTATTTGAATTTCTCTACTTCCATTGGTAGTAGACTCCACCACCTAACTCAGTGTTCATTATATATTTATAGGTGGTCTTTGAGTCGCCAATCAAAATAATCTATATATATATATGCAGGGTGTAAATGAAATAAGTACATTATATTTAACCAGTAATGTAACTCGACGAGAGCAACAATATTTCTTAATAACTTTTTCTCGAAATCGCATATTTTTTTAGCATTTTTACAACCCCGTAAATTGACAAGTCGTTCCAAGTATTTTTCTAATAATGAATGCAGTAGCAATAGCTCTGGAAAATTTTGTTTTAGCAATTGACAGTCCTGTCAGTTGTTGCAATTAAATTTTGACATTAGTAATACACTTGTTTATAAGGTAAAATTCTGTCAAAATGCTTCCGTTTACAAATAGCGAGTACACAGACATTGTAATTACTTCCCTATGGTTTATTTATTTATTCGTATCTTTACTGCATTTTAATTTGTGGTTGACATAAAGACAGTGTTACAGAGTTGCCAGCGCATTTAGACGGAGCGTTTCCAAATCATACTGTTCCTAATATACGCACATTTGTTAATCTTGTACATCTTTATCACAATACGGAGTGTCACATATGACAATTTTTAAAAAAGAAACAGTTGTATCCATACCATGTGCAAAAAGTTCAATGTTTTCAGCACATAGCAGACTTCAATTTTGGGAATGACTCATAATGTTCATTAATGAGACTGAATTTATTTGGGAAGGTGTATTTATTATGCACAATACACATCTCGACAGACGAAAATGCTGTAAAAATTTTCATTAAAAATTGTTTGGGCGGGAACAATAAATAGACGACTAATTATTGGTACTCATGTACCTCGTTTAAATGGACAAAAGTTTGTACTTACATTTTTTGAATAACGTATTTAATCTATTATGATTTGTCGACGATAAATAATCATCTCATAACCTAATAACTATATGCTTTTGCTCTTTCTCGTTACCTTGTTTGTCCTTGTCTTCCTCTATTCACAGGTCATTAAAATCCTGGTTTAATACACAACTTTATAATTTTGTTATTCAAAATTTAAATTTCTTTATTTTAAAAATTGTACTATTACGAATTAATTAATAATAAATAATGTTATTTCCGTTGATTTGTTTATTAATTACTGTGACTGCAAGTGTAACCGATAACCGACAATTTTTGAGCTGTTTATATCTCACTTGATTACGGCAACAGCCATTTGTTCTCCATGGGCGGGTAACGAAATATGCAGCAAATCTTTAAAGAATTTTAACTCAAAATCTAAAAGACTTAGAAAAAAAAGTTATTAAGAAATATTGTTGCTCTCGTCGTGTTAAATTTAATGCACTTTTCATTTACACCCTGTATATTATTAATTATTCGTAATCTATGATGTGACGTTTATTCGCTGTAAGTTTAATTTCTCGTCAAGTATTTTACTTTGTTTGTAGCATAATAAGCTAAGAGAATGAAAATAGTTTGCTAAAGAGATAGTTGCATTTAAGTTTGAAATGAAATGAAGGGAGATAAGAATAATTTAATAACTTTCTCTGTGTACACGACACAATGCAACTAAAGTTTGCAGTTTATGTCTTTATCATAAACATCTATATCATAAGGGAAATTAAATGAAGTAAATAAAAGTTGCTTTCTTTTTTTAATTAATAAACTGTCTTGTTTAGAGATAAAAACTTTCGTAGGATCATAACGGGAGATAATTTTAAAAAGGAGTTTATTTTTCTCATTATAAAATATTTATGAGTGGAGTTTTTGACGCAACGTGTTTATTTCATAAGGAAGAAGTCAAAGGTTAGAGAATTGAAGTTACACGCTACAGATTTCATCATAAAAACCTTTGTTTCACACAATCATTTATTTATATACCACTGCTCATGTGACCACACCATTTCCCACTAGTGCATAAAATATGTTTTTACTTACTTGTACCATAAATCACTATCCATCGCAGGCTCACATGTGATCCTTAGTCTGTGGCCAATCCATGTGGCCTATTCAGAGAAATACAGTCATAAAGGTGGCTATGCATATAAAGATTGTTATCATAAAGACAATTGTAACAATCTTTATGAATTTGTCAATTCAGAACCTACGTCGGTATTATTAACAATTTTTACAAAATAATACTTTGGAATGAACAAGATTATTTGGTAATAGCTAACTTCATTATTATATGAACCTAATCTAACCTTAATCTTCTCTGTCACCGCTTTTATTAAAAAAATAATAATGAATTGCCAATTATATTTTAGTACGAAAACGTTTTCCCAAAACAACTAAACGGGTTTGATAATTCCTACAAATGATGTCAACGTGATTGAAAATTTATGGGAAGATTTAAAAATAAAAATAAAAATATATCATCACGGCATATTACCCATTGCTGGGTGTGCCAATCTGCTTTGTATGCAGATATCGGTAATGATGATGATATATTTGTACCGTGCGGGCGTTTACCAGGCGTCACCTCACGGGCACTCATTGCTGGCGTGGAGAGTGCACCACAGGGGTCATTTTTGTGCCATTTAAAATTGGAAATATTTGGCGTCGGTCGGGATCGAACCCGGTTCCCCAGATTCGCGACCTGACACTCAGGCATGCGGCCACGAGACATGGGAAGATTTAAATTTTTTATTTTAACTGAATATGTAACAGATACATCATACATCACACAGAGTTTTAAAATGTTAAAATTAACTTTCTTCTTCCAGTCTTTATCGTTCTTATAATCATTATTCAAGTCGAAGCAGAATCCATACGTATAATAAACTGCATCCTGCTAAAATATAAAAACACCAATATTTGGCAGAAAGGTCAATATTAATAATACTTGATTGATATTTTAACCTGTCACATGTCAAATAACAACGCGATAACAACCATAAATACATAGTTTTAGCAGTCGTTATGATAAAGACTGTCAAAACGCTTAACAATTGTTCACAGTAACCAATTTCAGTACTGAGAATTTCAAATTCGATTTTAACAATCTTTATAGTACATAACAACCATAAAGACCATAACGACTATACAAATAATGATGTTTGGGGTGTGACTGTCACTTTGCAGGTCATTGAGTTGGCGGCAATTTGAAAGTAGATTTCATTTGTTTTTTGAACCCTTAAGCCGGCCCCACACTACTCGCCTTGTGTACTTGTACAGGGTGTAAATCGAAAAGTGAAACAGGAGTTTAACATGGGAAATCAATTTTTCTTTGCGCAAACGTTACGTAAATATTTTATGCAAATATACTTGACCTATGGAGAAATTTGTGTACATAATTATTTATTTAGCGTCTCATATAATTTAATCCATTCCAAATGAAAGTAACATATTTGTTTATTTATTTGGATTACATTTATATTTATCCCATGAATACAAAATGGTTGAATCGTTTCCTAGCCATTTGATAGAATTGAAGCATTTTTATTTCCTTTTGAATGCGATACACATACAGTCAGTGAACAACTCTTTTGATGGGCGGAATAGCGATGTCGCTGTGCTATGCGGTTATCGGTACCGCAGGTACGGTTGAAATGCGGGAAATATGGAAATTCACTGTTTAGACACTGTAACGTTTGCATGATTGAATACACTTCAAACCACAACCCGCTATCGACATTTTATTTTGGATGCCGGCGCCCGTCAACCGATATAGATAACGCTAACGCAGCGTTACCGTACGATATATTACCTTAAGCCTTACGCTGTATACCAAGCAGTGGCGTACCTAAGTGATGGTGCCCAGGGCAAGGATCGTAATTGCGCCCCCTGTCAACAATGTAAAATCAAGATTACTTCTTTCTCGCTTTAGTGTAGCGAGACATGTAGCACTTGTATTGTTGTTGAAATCCATATATATTATGATATAACTTCAATGAACGAATCAGCACAATAACAAAATAACTATCAATATACGGGTGTTCCGCGACTCGACCGACAAACTTATACCATATATTTCGGGGATCATTACGATCAAAAAATGGCATTAATAACGTGCTCGAAATCGGTCTTTTCAGATTCTTCTCTTTCAACGCTCATCAAAGCAAGATCACTTAATCGATCTTGACCCATGGAGACTCTCAGATAATTTAAGATTAGTTTTAATTTGTTGAAAGATCTTTCACAGCTAGCAATGGAAATTGCAATAGTCAACATCCCAGTCCAATTTCCAAAGCTTCAGTCACCAAAGTTTCTCTTTCATTGCGAAAATAATATCTTAAAAACCTTTCAAATCTAAGGCGGCATCATGAAAGTTCATATTTATATTTTGCAGTCTTTTCTGAACTCTATCAATAGGAATGAGTACTGTCGTCCAAAATCCAAGAAGAGTCAGAAAATCGAGTGTCAACACACGGTTGTACAATTGCGTAGCATCACTTCTTGTTTCACTCGTTTCATTTACATCATCCATTATAGTCTCTAGAACTTGGAGTATGCCGTCAAGGTAGTTGTTTATGGGCTTCACAGCTTCCACTTTTGCAGTCCATATTGTTTTACACTCAGATTTAATAACTATGAGCACAGCGTTTTTGAGTATTTCCCAGCGTTGAGTAGACGATCAAAAAACAGATGGAGAGCTTCAACAGTTCCGAAAAATATCCATACGTACAGTAATCAACAGTTTTAACACTCCAAATTCTGGCACCCAAGTTACATACGGATACCAAGGGGTCCAAGCGGCGCCCCCTTGGTTCTGGCGCCCAGGGCACCTGCCCTGTTTGCCCCGCCCTAGGTACGCCATTGAACCAAGCACCGTCAAAAGGTTTTACATACGAAACGCACAGGAAGCTAAAACTAATGACAGTTTTTACCTCCCGCTACCCTTGGTAAGGGAGGTATAGGGATAGGTAAGGGGGGTATAGGGATCTTGCTAAAAATCGCATATCCAAATTTTGGTAAATGACCACGTTTTAAGGTCCCTAGAATCCAATTTTAACATTTTCACGATGATATCTGTGTGATGTGTGGATCCTCCACTCTAACTCAAATACTATCATTCAGAAAATTTTGAAACCTTTTATTTCGAACTTTTTCTGTAATGGAAAGAGCCCATTAGATTTTGGTGCAAATCGGATAACCGGAAATGGCACTTTACTAGAAGCTCAAAATAGTTTTTCTTCGAAAATACCTTTAAATGTTATTTTTTCGAGATTAATGTTATTATAAAAATTAAACATTATTAAATTTTCTATAAATTTGCATTAATACTTTTTCTATATATTTTATGGATAAATTTATAAAATTATCTATAATTTAAATCCCAGATCCTACGCTTTAAACAAATAAATCGCAGTTATTAAAATGTATGTAACTGACATATGTACAGGGAATTTATTTTAACATGCAACATACGGTTACACACTATTTCTGTCGAAAAATGTAATTTTTGTCCATTTTAAAATGCAACATATAAAATTTGTAATTATGTATTATCATTATTAATTTCCAATAAATTAGCCTATATATGTATGATTAACAAAAAATCAAGTTTTTAATGTAGCTCATCTTCACAACCTTTGGCTTCCAAAATTCATAATTTTAATGTAATAATTGTTCAAAAATACATACATTTACACTGGGGCAATATCTTAGTCGGTCGTAGAAAGAATTGACACCATTTATAATGTGTTCTGGAGGTATCTCCTGTGCTGTAGTACTATTTGTAATGTTGCATTTTAAAATGGACAAATATTACATTGCTGTCATTTTTTGGCAGTAGTGTGTAACCATGGAAGTGATGAATCATATGTTGCATTTTAAAATAAATTCTCTGTATAAATGTCACTATCAAAGAACTAATCATTTCAAAATAATATTAGTAACGTTTTAAAAAGAAATAAGTAAATAGAACAATAGAAAAGGAATTACATACAGTTTCCAGCATAAGTAAATATGTAGGTATATATTTAGATTAATAAAAATTAACGATTCACAAAAATGTATAAGCTAATCCGCATTTTTGGATTAGTGAATTCTATTCTATCTCGGTATTTAAAATTTAATCTTAATTTTATTATAGCTCCGGTGGCTCAATGGTTAGAGCAACGCCTCATGTCATGAGTGCTCTCGGGGCTTTGGGTTCGAATCCCACTAAGGCGTGGATGTGTGTGAATGTGAACCCACTCTGTAATTGGGATTTAATCCTTTTGAGGGGTTTTAAAAAAAAGTAGTTACTTGGATTAGATTAGACTATATTTTAAGAAATAAACTTTCAAAATTAGAGTAAAATTCGCTAATACAAAAATAAGGATTAACTTAATCTTTTTTGTGACTCGGGCTGTAAATGGCGGGAGGTATTGTGTTGGTCACACCAGATTTTTTTTTAAGGAAATATGTAAATATTATCGAAACTGTTAAGGTTAATACAATGGGCAGTTAAAATTTAAAATTGAGATAATGTAAACTAAACTAAATTATTGTTTCCGTCGAAAGAAAGCGACAGAATTTATCAGATAATTTAAAATTAAAAATAGGTATATCTTATTTGCAATTACAAGTAAAACGCGTAATATTTACGTATTCAGAAAGACCAAGTAAAATTACTTCATTGTTTTTAACAATTAAATGGAGTCCTCTACTTATTAAAAAAATCTCTTTTCAATTATATAACTTTCCAATATGGCATCCATATAAAAATCATAACAAAAATTTGACCATCGTTGTTCGGAAGAAAATTAAAAAGTGTCCCAAAGAAGTGCAAACCAAGATTCGGTAATATTGACTATGTTTACACGTATAGCAAAAAAGTACTTTGACTTGACTTTGACTTTCAAAAGGCGACTTTTGCCGTTGTGTAAACACTCTCGCCTATTACTTTTCTACCTAAAGTCAAGTCCAAAATAAAATAGACTTGACTCATATAAGTGACTTTTAAAAACTCGTGTGAACCAACGAACGAAACATACTTTACTTTACTATCAGTGTTTTCATCCACAAATTCCGAGATATTTAATTACACAATTTTATATCTGAATTTAAAATATTCTCGAATTTTAAAATATTTTATGCGATTATTTTTTAATCTACTTCGGATCCAATATTGTTGCTGTATAGTTATATTATTTAAAAATATCGCGCTTAAATTTAGTAACTGTAGTTTACTATCCATTTTTTCTATAAATAATTTATTCTATTATATGATAATAGTTACATCATACGTATTATAACCAAACTTTACTTTGCTGTCAAAGTCAAAGTTGAGTGAAGGACAAGTAACAAACGTAAAGTGAAGTATATTTGACCTTATGTGTAAATGCACCATTAAATTGACTTTTCATAAGTCGCCTTTTAAAAGTCAAGTCAAAGTAAATTTTTCTCATACGTGTAAACGTAGTCATTATTTCATATTTGCAAATTATTTGTAAATTTATCTAGTAACCTATGAAATTTTCGGGACAAACAAATACGAGTATATCTTCAAAGTGGTTTACGGATGACCTGTATATAGTATTCTTCACGAAAGGATGGCATAAATCGTTGATACTGATTTTGTAACTTTGAAATCTACTGTAGATTGAAATTTATCAGATTTCCCCTGCAGTCTATAGCCACCTTATATAGGTACAGATTTCAAATCGACTGCCCGAGATCAGCCAAATACAATATATAGAGTTCATCTACTGCGCATGATCGTTATTATTGATTTTTCGATCGCTTGTCGTCACACTGGTTCCACACCAGACCTATCCATAGATTTTTTTACCTAATATTATTTATATGAGCATTTGGGGGCATATGAAAATTAAGCCCCTTAAAGAAGGCGTCTGTACTGAAAAAAACTAAATCATTTCAGGAATTGTGTGGCCTTTATACGGGGCACAATCTGCCCGCCCGCACGGAGTGGCCCTGTAAATATCAACGGAAATTTAACTAAAAGATTGTTTAATTTAAAAGATATGCTTATCAAACAATTGTAATTCTGCAAAACGCACTCTTCTGTTTTTCTTTGATTCCCTTTTCACCCTTAAATTGAGTATTTACTTATTTATATTCTTTCACCACGTATTGTTATTGTTATTATATATCAACAAAATCAGCTGACTGATCAACGGAATGTCAGATCAAAAAATTTAAGAATATCAAAAAAGTTTCAAATAACACCTCATTTATTTTAAATACTAAGTCTTTTTCTTCAAATAAATGTTTTTGGAAAAGTGCCTAATTTAGCTGGAAAATGAAAATATTGTAAATTTTAATGAAATATGAGACCCCCACTGCAATCTACAGGTAAATATCTATACTACATACCTGGAAATTTTTATAAATTATTAATAATCATTTTTATGTTTCATAATCTATTCAGACAGATTAAATATATTGTAGTTTAAAATATCTTTTGACAATATGATTTTTTATTAAGTAAAACCAAAAAATTGATTGATTTTGCATTGGATTAGCAAAAATCAATACCAGTTGAGGCATCTGTCGGCAATAACATGAACTATGATTTTATAAACAATTTATAAATAATGATTTTTAAGTAATATTTTTTTATGAGTTTATTTACATTTAGCCTCAAAAAAATAACAAATAATTACTTGTTAATTAATATTAACAATAATTATAATATTAAATGTCAAATGACAGTAACGATAAACAAATATACTTACATTGGGCATTGGGGAAATATACAAACAACACTATTTTTTCCAGATTTTATTATTTGATACAGCTATATTTTAAAATAAACCATTTCGTATTAATTGTTTTAAAATATTAATTTGTTGCTTTTTGTCGTTAGTACTAATTGCAACCACCGTTGCACATGATGTCTCTACCTATTCTCAACAAACATCTGACCTTCATCAAATCCAGTACCGTAGTTAAAAATAATTGTTTTCAGAAAATATTCAGTAGTTTTTTTGGCTATTGTTTATATGTAAATCAACAAATATAACACAATAGTTTATAAAAAGTACAAAATAAATTATTGAACTTTATTTTCAGAGAAGATATACTCGAGAATTGATTAGCAAAAAAATTCCTGAATACGTCTTGTGTTATATTAACAAATTATTTGTGGTATGTGAAATATGAGAAGCGCCGGCGCCTAAATACCAAAATAAAAACATAGGAATTTTCTTCAAATTTTGACAATGATTATGATTTTTATATTAATTATTGTTATTATATGTATTCTAGGAGGTTAATAAATAAAATATTACACATATTATCCAATTTTTATATTACTAAATACTATATTTGGTTATATCCATTACAAAAGTGTACAAAAAAACCTTTTTAATTGTTTATGAATATTATAAACATTAATTGTTAACAATAACTTATTGTAAATATTGTACTTATAATGTAGTTTGCAGAAATAAACATATAATAGGAAATAAATAAGAAAATATTATACCTATATCACAATGACATGACACCTACAGTTTTCTTCGCATTTTTTTGCAATAAATTTTTATTAAAAGTTATGTTATATATCAAAAGACTCAGCATGAAATTCTGAGTACAAAAGTATCAAATTTATAATCAATTATACATCAGCAGATTCAGTTTATAATGATACTAAATTCTAGCACAAAAATACTAAATTAACAATAAAATTATTGTCTTCTAGGCTATGTTCAAGAAATTCTTCCCAATATTTTGTTCTTTTACGTCATCTCTTTGAGTTCTGACTTCTGTTATGCTTAGTAGTATCTTCGAATACAATTTGGCAACCTTTTGCAAAATTTTCTGCACCGCATAGTACTTTTGAGACACCTGCAGGTCGTTTTGTACGGTCCCCAAGTACCTACAACATGAAAAATGTCTTAATACTGCTGAATTATTTCATTTATTTGATATCTGTACTGGCCTGCATTCTTATTTGGCTGTAATCCAAACTGAATTAAGTAGCCAGAACATACAAACAATCCCTGAAGTTTAGTCCTGCGATATTTTATCCCTTAAACAACAATATTCTTCGCAGGATAACTCCAAACATTTGTAAGGTTTGCATTTAGATGAATCTTGTAATCAGCTGATTTGCAATTCTATAAACAATGCATATTTAGTAATAACAATTCCATATATTGATTATTATTTACAAATATACATACCATATTATTATAATACATAAAATATTGTTTTTATAACTAGATCACTTCCACACACCGGTTTTTCAAGTTTAGTAGGTACTCCAAACACAAACTGATTTATTTTATTATCCATAACATTTTGAAAACCGGGTTATAGCACCTGAAATATAACTTATTTGCATAACTGCTGTTTAAACAAATGTTTTCTTACCAAATACCACCTTGAAGTCATATAAAAACTGCCTAAATTTGTTTTCTTTTCTGTTCTAATCATTGTAGGTACATTTGTTTAACAATTGCCGTCAGCTGTCATTTGAGATTTGAGGTTATAAATATTGTTATTAACAATTTACAAAAGACTAGTTGTTATTCATTTTTAAAGCATAAAATTGAAAAATATATTTAAAAAATAATTTTATAAGTGAAAATACATTTGTTTAAATAATTTATTATAAACATATTAGTTCAGGATATTCCATACAGATGCCAGAACATGTATTGATTTTTGATAATCCAATGCAAAATCTATCGATTTATTGATTTTGCTCAATAAAAAAATTAAATATCCAAAAAATACTTTAAACTACAATATATTTAATCTATCTGAATGTGTTATGAAACATAAAAATGATTATTAATATTTTATAAAAATTTCCTGGTATGTAGTATTGATTTTTGTCTGTAGATTGCAGTGAGGGTCTCATATTTTATTAAAATTTGCAAAATTTTCATTTTCCGGCTAAACTAGAAACTTTTCAAAAATATTTATCTTAAGAAAAAGGCTCAGAATTTAAAAATATTGAGGCTTTATGGGAAACTTTCTTTGAAATTCTGTAATTTTTTTGTTTAAATGGTGGTGTTCATGTTTAACAGTGTAGAATTAAATATTTAAAAAATCAGAGGGTACACGCTAGGGCAACTAAAAAATGCTAGAGCCTAGCCATCAAGGCGGCAGATCCACCGAAGCTCCGAAGCACAAGCAAGAGCCCCGCTCGCCCCACCCTAGTTACGACCCTTTAACAAAAATTTCTTCACAATACTCCTACATGTTTGGTATTTACTTTGATTCTTTTATTCTTGTTCTTTGTGCTGATTTCTGCGAATCGATGTAACGTTAAAAGTTTCCTATACACTGTTCCCATCCCATTCCGATATCTAGGTTGGCGTTGTAATAGCAGCAACGGCTTAGCATTGTTCGTAACAGCAGCAGCACGGAATATGAATGTTTGGCGAGGTTTTATTTTTATCACGTTTCATACGTGAAGGTTTTTTTGGCAACTCAAGCGGACGAAGTGATACAGGTTTGTGGGTTTTGTTATTTTTGCCCGGGCGTTTTTCTCGTGTTATTGTTTGGTTATGTGCGGAACATAGGAAGGTTCGATGGGAACCTGAAAGGGGAAATCAACCGTATTGATAGATTCAAATTAGCTCACGTAGGAGGTTGGTTGTTTTCAGGATAGAAGTTTATTTTCCACAAAACATTTACATACCGCTGCAGATATTATGGTTCGATTAAAATAAAGTTATATCATAGTTATCGCTGATTGTGGTAATTGTTATTAGGGTAAAGTCTAGTGAGATGGCGCAGTGGTTGAAATATATTTATTCGTGTCAGAAGCAATACATTATAATTTAGTATACATAACTAAATGAAAAGAATGTTTTACTAAGACAGAACTTCCATATTGCCGATGTCGTCTCTCAGCTACGAAACGCATTCCTTGGACTTTTGGTCTTCTTCCTCTGGGTACTATCTGTGGGTCTTGTCGTCAGTTTTGATTCTGGCAAAGATCCTTTTTACCTTCCGCTACCCTTGGTACGGGAGGTATAGTGATCGTGCTAAAAATCGCAAATCGAGATTTTGGTAAATAATCACGTTTTAAGGTTTCACGGTGATCTCTGTGTGTATCTGTGTGTGTGGTATGTGTGTGTGTGTATGTGTGTGCCTGTGTGTGTGTGTGTGTGTAAGTGTGGCTGTGTGTAAGTGTGGCTGTGTGTAAGTGTGGCTGTGTGTAAGTGTGTGTGTGGATCCTTCACTCTAACTCAAATACTATCATTCAGAAAATTTTGAAACCTTGTATTTCTACCTTATTCTAATATGGGAAGAAGCCATTAGATTTTCGTGTAAATCAGATAACCGGAAATGGCACTTTACTTGAAGCTCAAAATAATTATTCTTCGAAAAATACCTAAATGTTATTTTTTCGAGATTTGTGTTATTATAAAAATGAAAGATTACTAAATTTTCTACAGATTTGCATAAATACTTTTTCTATATATTTTATGAATAAATTTACAAAATTATCTATAATTTAAATCCCGGAGCCTACGCTTTAAACAAGCAACACCTTGGTTACACAGTTCATATCACAAATGTATGTAACTGACAAATGCTTGCTGACAACTAAATGTCACTGTCAAAGAACTAATCATTTCAATAATAGTAACGTTTTAAAGAAAATAGTAAATAATAGAACCATAGTTGTATGGAATGGACCCAACGACCACATACACTGAATGGATCTTAATACATAATTTCAAGATGGAGGTTCCATTTCGGAATGTGGTTCCTGAAAGTTTTGGTTACTTTTTCGTGACCACAACGACCACAATTTTTTGTGGTTATTATGGTCATTTTCTTATTTCTTATAATATAATAAATAAAATTGTATAAACATGTAATTATTATTAATATACTGATATGTATAATATTTACGTTAGTATAAAATGGACAAATAGAGTTACGTTGTCACTTATTTCTAATGATGCGGTGGTTCTCTGCTTTACCGACTTAAATTAACCAAGATGTTCCGAATCACAACCACTTTTCAATAACCATAACCTGACCACGTGAACCACAAGAAAGCCGTAACCACGGTCGTTACGGAATATACTATAAATATGTAAGCATGTATATTTAAAATAATGAAAATCTAATAGCAGTAAATATTGTGTTGGCCAAATCAGATTTTTGGTATGAACATTTCGGGTCATAAGCTCTATGCTTCTGGTATGAATAGCCTACTTCGTCTTAAGCTGATTATAGAATTATCAACGTGTAATTGTAGATCAGAATGGCAAATTTGGAAAATCGCTATTCACTTGTTTTTCTATATAAATGTTTGAAATTTGGTAGAAATACTTTTCAATCCTTTGTCTGCAATAGATAAAAAATTTAAATCAATATTACCTCAATATACTTACTCCGAAGTTATGGAATTTGAAACAGGATACGTTTTTTAAATGCATTAAAAAATAATAGAAATTTATTCAGTTGAAATAATATAAATAACCAATGAATGTTATTTGTTTATGTTAAAACTAAAAAAAAAATGCTCATGATATTAAATTGTAGACTACAGAAAACCTACATGCTATGTAATTACTATATTTAACAAATTTTACCATGTTAATTGGTATATATTTAAAGTAGATTTATTTTTTATTTATAGAAAGTACATGCGCGTGCACTAATTTGTGTACTCTTCTATGTTTATTTTGTCACTTGATTTACTCTTGGACGTAAATAACTATTATTAAAGGCCATGCGACAAAAGCGGAGACTCCAAATTCGTCACGTTCGGGTATTAGACGAGATAATCTTGCGCCCGACTTAATTATAGGTTTCTGTGGGTTGACTTCTCGTTCTCGTTAGCATAATTTACTAGTTCAAAGTTCCCATTAAAATGTTTTAAATTAGACTCTTTCTAATAAAAACAGATGTACACTATTATTCACGAAAGATGACTATTCAAGGACATTTGTTCGAAGAAAGAATACACATCACTTTATAACAGTAGCTTAGCAACATTTTGTATTAGAAAGAGAAAGATTATTTGACCTATGTCTATTTAATTTATGTGGTGTGACAGATATACGTGAATAGTGGCATTACTTTCTAACTTACTATAAATAATAATGACGTATGTCGTAGAATTATAGATACCTAATTATCTACTACACTGCCCTCTATGCAAATATTTACCCAGTGGCGTTGACGTGTAAATCAAATTATTATTCCTTGGTTTACAAGTTAAGTCAATGTTTTTGTATTTTGCAAACACATAAGTGAAGAACATAAATCTTTCAGAAAGGCATTATTTGGAAAGAAACATAATTTTGAAATAAATTACTCTTATTTTTTCAGTTAAAATGTGTCCATAAATATTTCATGTTGCACGCCTATGCACACGAAGTGCAATGAAGTTATCTGCAAGTAATATTATATCAGGCGGCTCACAAATGACCTTGAATAGTCATCTTTCGTGAATAATAGTTTAGTGAAGTGTATATGTGTCAGTATAGAGAGATTCCTTCAAACTAATATTATGAGAGTAGCAATTTGTAAACAATAAAAGTATTAATTCATGTGCCGCAGTGTCAAAGAAATATTATATTATATTGTATTAGTGCCCTTGAGCAATGGGTAATATGCCGTGATGATACAGGGTGTTGACTTGACCGACACCGGAACCTGTCTATGTAAAATAATACTTACATAATTTCCTGCTTAATTATTTTAGGTAAAAAAAGCTTCAAATAAAAATTGTAGAGCTTGAAATTCTGCATCTGAATTAATAAGCAAAATTTGCAAGCTCTATATCGGCAGAAATAGGCTACTTGCGTGGTACTTAAAATCTGATATCTATCATTAAATACCTAAAGTTAAAATCGTACGAAAAATATAAATTTAAAAAAAAATGTTTTTTAATTTAAGAAAGAAGATTTTCTTTACGTCATTATTTTGAACTGAAGAAAGGGATGCATATTTAATAATGTAAACTGTAGATGGCGAGCGAATGAGAGTTTTAATTTGATTTTGACAGTTTATTTTTCTTTCACTGTCTCTCTTCTTTATTATTTATAATTTGCGTGGTTTCTGTTACTTTTATTACGTATTTCATTTTGTTAAGCATGATTTTGAAGGATTTTAACTTAGCTTATATTCGTACAAGATTAAAATAACAAACAAAAATATTAACCTCTAAACTATTATTCAAACGTCAAACAGATGATCTGTCATATTTAAATTACCCACACATGCCGTTGCTATTGGACGTACCGATATTATTGCTTTACGGCCATTCATTGGTTCGGCGTAATTCTACGTCATACATGGCGGTAATTTAAATATTAAAATTTCATTCAAATTTTTCTGGCCAATGAATGAAAATTTTACCAAAAGAAAAAATATGGGTAGCAAGTTTTTATCGTCTCTTCAAAAATATTAAATAAAAAAATGGCACGCAAGTAGCCCATTAGGTATGAATGTGGAAAATCACTCCAAAATAGCGATAGCCATGCAATTGAAATAAAAAATTAACAAATGTTACCGATTTATCTGTCAAGCTAGGTTAATTTATTTTTTTATTATTTGTAAGTTCTATTAAAGTAAAAAATTATTTATTTAAATTAAAACATAATTGTTCACTTGAACAAATATTACTATATCTAACAAAAATATATTAATCTAACTTGATCGGTAAAACGTCAAATTTATTTATTTTTTCTACTCCCACTTGAAAAACTTATCATTTCTTCACAATGTGCAGAATGGATATATAGGCAATACTAGTTAACTAAACGAATATAATCCACGAATCACAAATCTCGAAGTCGTGAAACCTAGGCAACTGACTATTCATTTCATTTATTACAAGATTAAGAAGAAGAACGATCCAAATGATATTTCAATATTGTCATTTAGATGGAAATATTTTCGGTATAAAAGGAGATTTGAATAATTTAATAACAATTAACTGAATTATATTATGCAATAAATGAAAGGCCTTCAAGTTCCAATAATCTTTGTTTAATTATGTTGAGGACGTTTCGAGCTAAATCCGCTCAGCATCAGCAACTAAAAAAAATTTTCATGTTGAGAATTATAAATAAATACATATATGTTTATAGTATTGAAGCAGAATTACGTTGTTGTACATCATCGAAAGTTGTGAAATTACATGTGAATTATATTTTACGTAGTCAGATGGAGCATGGCCCCTAACTCAACAATGCAACATGCCGCTGACACGGCCCATTAACAACTGCAGTGCCACGACGTTTGAAAAAAAAAATAAAAGATAAAAATTAAATAATGTGCAAAGTTAAAACAAAATCACTTCTAAATATATTTATTTTTGACTTTATTAAAAATCCAACATTGCGTAGCGTTATACTTAAGAAAATGAAAGTGAAAAAATTTGAATGATTGGATATTAAAATATCATCTGACTTTCATTACATGTAAATTTGCAAATGGAAATGGAAAATATTAAATTCTGAATTAATGCGAAATTAAATATTAAATTCCATAATGCAATCGAATTCAAAAATTCTAATTTTCTGTGATTTAAATTTTTCATGAAATAAATTTTATTGAATTTATTTACATATTCTACATATTTAAAATTTTATTACTTCACTATAATTTTTTGTCAATATTAATTAAATACAACAATATCAATGATAAATTACACTGAAGTTGGACGAATAAACATTTAAATAATTATAAAAAGATTTGATTTCCCAGTAATCAGTGTTTTATCTTATTTGGTGCCTATTGAAACACGTTTGAAGTCGCGCGGTTGTAATACTCGTTTCGCATATGTATATGACACGATAAATACATAGTTTCTTGTGATATTGTAGTTAATGGACGTATTTCTGTGTCTTAAGTGATGGATAAACTATAAAATAATATTTAAAGTGAAATACAAAGACTTATATTTACGTGTGTTCTTAGACGACGGTTCCAGGTACCAAAATTGTCTTGTAACCGGTAAGTGGCATAATTTACTCCATCTCAAATGCTTTCTATTCATCCTCGAAAACTTTGCTCTTCTGTATTTAAGACATACGAGTAGAAACATTTTATGTATCTTGTAATATTGTCTCTAAAATAGATATAAATTCGTTAAGTTATTACATATTCTGAGTAGAATCCTCTGTAATCTTTTCAGTTACTTTCGTTTTATATAAAAATCTGATGTGGCCAACACATAACCTCTCGCCAGATATTTTACCTGGTTGTACGCATAAAACGAAAAATATATTTAAAAACAAATACATATATTCATGTCTCACTACAAAATAATTCTCACATATATTTGCAAAATCTATGCGATATTTTAATATAAATTATGTACAATACATACATTTTCTTTATATTCAATATCCTGAATTTTCTTTTTCTTTATATTCGTCATTTTTTCGCTAATTTCTTTTGTATTCTTTTTTACGTATATACATTTGCGTTGTTGATTTTTTTTTGTTTTCATAATCTTCATAATAATGTACAAATATTTTTGACAGTGACATTTATGTGTCAATTACAAACATTTGAATTTCTTGCCTTGTAGTAGTTTGATCCGAGATTTTTTACATCAAATTATTTTATATGCATTTCTTTATCTCTAAATCTATAGAAGATATAATAATGAATTTATATTTATCGAATAAAGAATTTAACGTTCTTTAATATAAGTATTTACATAAATTTTCGATAAATAATATTTAGCTGATTTTTTTCTTGTAACTACTACTTCCGGTTGTCCAATTGTTACCAAAACTTAATCAACTCTTCCCAGTATTGTTAGATTGAGGAATCCGTAGTTAAAAAGTCTTATAGTATTGAGAAATCGTGAATCCAACATCCACACACACACATCCACACACACACACACACACACACACACGCGCGCACACACACACACACACACACACGCGCACACACACACACACACACACACACACACACACACACACACACACACACACACACACACACACATCGTAAAAATGTTATAATCGGATTCTAGGGACCTTAAAACGTGCTTATTCACTAAAATCTGGATATGCGATTTTTAGCATGAATACAATACCTCTCTTAGCGAGAGGTAAAAATAAATGTAGCCTTCCCTCACACTCAATAAGGAAAATGAAGTAGCGATATTAAATTCCGTTCATAAAATTCCTCTCAGGATAATTTATCGGACATATGCTTTTAAATTCGGGCTGGCTCGCACTAAGTTCTATTTCATAAATGCAGCAGACGGCACAGATGATGTTATTAAATTTTGCACTTTATCTTACTATTTTTGTTCTTCATTTTCGTTCGTGAGCAGTTAGTCCCAGAGCGTGCGGGAAATTTTAAACTGGATTACACTTTTCCGGGAATCTAACAACACTTCCAAAGGTTTTTCTAACCTGGAAAAACATTTTTCCGGACATGTTTTTATTGAATTGTTTGAAATACTAATACGAACGACTTTAACTGTTTGAAAAAGATTTTTTCTAAAATCGTTCAAAGATTATTATTTCAAAAATCGTCTAATCATAAGATTAATTATCCGGCTGCTCACAATAACCAGATAATCGATTAAGCGAAATAACCGACAACACCGAAACGGTTTTTAAGATTTTACAGATCAACCAATTTTCAATTTCTTATAAACCGTATAGTAACCGGTTATTCGAGTAATAAGATAATCGTTTAACCGAATACTCTGAACTCCATTGTGTATTAATTTCACATTAAAATTACGGAGTTGGTTTAAGAATTTTGTTTTTAATAATAATACAATAGTTATTGTATTCCCCGTCACTTTCACTACAAATATGACGAAAATAAAAATATGAAATACAACGTTTCAAAACGAAAGGTCGTATAATAGTATGTAGGTGTTCAATACAAATTTTTATTTACACCTATAAAACGGAATAAAATATATGTTCATAAGTTGCTAAACATTAAAACATTATTAATATTACTTAAAATATTATAATTTATATATGTAAATCTTCTAGATATAATAGACCGGGGACTAGTGCTACGTGAAAAATGTATCATGGTATTCCAAATACTGACCCTTGGCCTTGATACTCACTTGAAATACCCTGGTGAACGATTTGCTGTCTTCCTCGAAAAAAAAAGACCATCTACCTAGCTGTGTATCATGACCCAAAACTGTTTAAAAAACAATGATACTTTAGAATCTAGGTATTTTCTGTATGGGACCAGCAAAAAATGATTATATGTATATGTAAATGGTAGTCGATAATAAATGACAGCTATTTTCAATTGTTGCAGAGGGCGCTAAAGCCTTTTATTGCTGTGAATTTTTGTCTATCAGATATTGTCCATTTACTTTAAAAGACAACAAACAAGAATAATAATAATAATAATAATAATAATAATAATAATAATAATAATAATAATAATAATAATAATAATAATAATATTTATTCCAGAGACCAAAATAAGTACATGGCATAGGAAAAGTCATATATTACATAAAAAATACAATATTTAGAAAAACATGTATTTATTAAAAATTAAGGCTTATCATTAAGAAACTCGTCTATGTTATAGTAACATTTATTAAGAAGATATGTTTTTAAACCTTGCTTAAACTGCAGTTTCGATTTAATGTCTTTTAATGTTAGCGGCAGATTATTGTAAAATTTTAATCCGAAGTAATTGGAATTATTTCTTGTTTTGTTTAATTTTATATTAGGAACGGTGAGTTTTACCGCGAGTATCATGATTGTGTATATCACTATGTATCGTGATATTATCTTTGTTATTGTAAATATATTAGATAACAGTGTAAATATAAAGGCAAGGGATGGTTATAATATTTTCATTTTAAAAAATATCTTTACAAGTTGCTCCTCTGTCAAGTTGGTATATGTTACATACTGCAGTTTTTTGTAGTTTTAAAATTCGTTTTGCCATGGGAGAGCACCCCCAGGAAATTATACCGTACCTTACTATGGAATGAAATTTAGCATAATAAAAAGTTTTTAAAGTAAATACATCAGAAAGTAACCTTAGTCTCTTAAGATAACATAAGGTGGCAAGAGTATTACACATGTTATCAATATGCTGATCCCATACTAAATTTTCGTGGATATTAAGGCCCAACACTTTAGTACTTGGTACTTGAGGTAACGGGTGACCATTATAAAAAATTGACATTTGTTCATCTTTCTTTCAGTCTGAGAAGCTCATAACAGAAGATTTACTAATATTTAACGATAAATTTAAAGCATCAAACCAAGACGACAAACTTGCTGGCTATTTTTGGTGTTTCATTAGTATTCGATAGTAAAATAGTTACGTCATCTGCATAGGCAACGAAGTTATGCGATTCCAAACCTTTTTTATGCCATTAATAGGTTTGTTCCAACACCTAGTCCGGACTGTCATATGTAGGTCAGACACATGCGCATTTTAAAAAATCATTCCAACCGACAGTGGTACAGTCCATAGGACTGTTGATATGTTTGTTCCTACAAACTTCGGACGCATGTATGAACGCATCCACAGACTGTCTGGTCCATCCACTGGTCTGTGCTATGTACTATTGTCAGCACGTACGCGCTGCGAGGAAAATAACTAAGCATAACCTGTGATTGTTTATCTAGTTTTAAAAGTGAACATAATGAGTGATTTGGAATTTTAATCTGATCCAGAATCATTCTGATTCATCTCATGAAGAAATTAATTTGAAATTTGACCAATATGTACTAAATAAATAATTAATATTTGTTTTTTCAATAATTTATTGACTGATATTTTTTCTGCAGAGGAAGCAGTAATTAATAGGGGATTCTCGCATATTTTTTTTTATTTTTTTTCTTAAAGAACAGATATATCTAAGAGTACCTGTGAAAATCCGAGTTAAAAATTCTTTTTAATAAGCGAGATATTAATTTTTAAAATTTAATTTTGTTGTGTCACGTGATAGTGACGTACTAGTTGTCCAGTACCAGCGGTGTACAATCAGTGGTTCATGAGTTTTAGAGATGGTGTTCAGTAAGTATTGCAAAAGGTAGGAAATCAAATATATTTAATTGTAATCTTACATATTATTACGAAAAAACTAAAGAAAATTTTTAAAAAACAATTGTAAGTAATTGATTACATTTATTTTCTAGTACTACAAAAACATTTTGACATTTTCAAACTATATTGGTGGCCACTAGGTGGCGCCTGTATCGAAAAAGTTGACTCATAGAAAATTTGAATTTGTTTGAGTTAGTTCGAGTATATTTCTTATGTTTGTTGCTTTGTTTCTTCTGTTCGTCGAGTTCTATTGGTATTATTTCATACTGAATGTGGTAAGTACACATTTTACCAAGTTCTGTTAAAACTTTATTGCACTTTATTAATGGTTATATTTTTCTAAATAATTTTGTTACAGTACCTAACTTTTATATTTTATTACAAATACTACAATTCGTACCCTTATTCATCTATCACAATCGTACAACAAATACTTTACTAATAAATATTTTCTAGCTGATACGCAATGGAAGCAGGATTCATTAAAGCAGATTCAAGCAATTTGCCCAAAGTTGATATGCAAATGATTACGATTTATATGTCGGAAAATTCCTATAAGGCACCCGAAACTAGGAATGTTAAAACGCTTAGGTAAATATCCACTTTATTGAATTCCTCTTTTGTCATTGTGTACATAAAACGTTGTTAACTGATCATGTGTTTATCTGCAAATTGTAACCATGGATAAGTATAAAAAATACATTGGAAAATAAGCCTTGTCAAAGTTAACAACGGATTTCAAGTTAACAATATTTTATACAACTGGGCCTATATTCTTTAAGATATTTCCATAATTCTAATTAGATTCTAATAATAATAAAATCCAAGGAGGATCATAGAATCAAAAGAAATGTCAGATTTATCAGATATGTACTCTCTTTTGCTTGTAATTGCAATGGATGCATTTTTTCATTTTAAACATTTTTTTTTCATTACACTTTTGCTTTATAATGAATAGTCAAAGAGATACAGCAGTTAAAATTATAATATTGAAATCCTTATATTCCACATTCCATTTCCACATCGGGTAAGAAAGGTGTTAATTATTTTTTTCATTTTTAATTGTAAATGTATAAGTGCATTACAACATCAATACTTATTTGTACAACTAAATATTCATGACATTTTTGTAGAAATGCACGCGAAAGTTACGGAGACGAAGCAGTGGGAAGAGTACAGCTGAAAAGAGAAACTGCATCTCCTCTTTGCTGTGTAAAGGCTAAAGTTACACCGGAACACCGGATTCATAATAAGGGTTATCTGGTTCAACTTATTATTAATGAGGAGGACGAAGAAATAATCAGTTGCATATGCAATGATTGCGTTGCAAGTCAGGGTAAGTTACTTGTTATTTATTTTATGTATATTATCTTATTATTACTTTTTTAAAGGTGGCTGTAAGCATGCCGTGGCTCTACTTTTCTGGCTTCACAGAAGATATGAAGAACCGTCTGTTACATCAGTAGAATGTTACTGGACGGCATCCAGATTATCAAAAGTAAGCAGTGAAGCAGCAGCTCCTCTGCGCAGTTTACTAAATGTTAATGTACCGGATTTACCCCCAAGGAACGATTCTTTCTTAAATGCTTATTTTGAAGAAGCAAAGAAATGCAATAGCCAAAGTGTGCTTATGCAGTTAAAGATTCTCAGTGCTGTCAAACAAATTTCCTTGCATTGTTTAGCTGCACAATATAAAAAGCAGTTGAATGATTGTGAACCAGATATGAATGATTTTAAAATCTTTTGTATGGCACGCATCTCTGATGGCCTTGCTAAAGAAGTGGAAGGAATGACAAAAGCACAATCTAAAAGTAGCGCATGGTATGAAGTTAGATATGGGCGAATTACTGCTTCCAAGGCTTACGAAGTCACACGCTGCAAAACCAAAGACGGTACGTTAATTCAAAGTATATTTGGATCAGCTAAATTCGAACCCACTGAAGCTATGAAGAGAGGAATACTGTTGGAAGATAAAATAATACAAGTAATAAAAGAAAAGAAAAATATAAATATAAAAAGATGTGGTATCTTTATAAATCCATCTTTTCCATTTTTTGGAGCCTCGCCAGATGGTATAAATGCAACACATTGTGTTGAAATTAAGTGCCCTTCTAAACTTAAAACTGTTGCTAATTATTTAACATTAGATAAACAAATTACTAGGAAACCTTTTACGCAATTACAAATTCAAATGTTTTTGTGCAAGAAACAAAAAGGTTTATTTTGTGTTGCAGCACCTGATTTTGAAAAAACAAATAATATAGATATAATAGAAATAGAATTAGACGTGGATTATTGTCTAGATATTATTCAAAAATGTACATTGTTTTTCGACAATTTTATTTTTAATAAATTGTTACATTAAATTTGTTTTCACTTTTCCTTTGTGTCTCAAGTTTTTTGAACTATCTATTTAAGTAACTAGTACAAGTTGAGGCGAATCCGATAAGTCGTTAATTTTTTGCCACTTGCTAGGCTTTTAGTCCAGTGAAAATAAATAGAACTGTGGGAAAAAAATGATTAAATTTATCATTCGTTTCTATTCGTTTTTAACACTTTCCATGCTCCAGACGAATATACTCGCATTGCGTTGCGCTGCTCAAAACGAGTATATTCGCATGGGTTGTTAAATTGTTACCTGCTCGAAACTGATATTCTCGCTTGCTGTGTAGCATCACGTAGCCAATGACAAGTCAATTCCCATCCTAGACACGGTATTTTTATCATGCTTTAACTGCTCTAGATGAATATATTCGCTCGTAATGTTATTCATGAATGGAATGCAAATACACCGCAGTATTATTCTTCAAATTACTTATCGACTTAAACTATCGCGTAAAAATGTCTCGCCTATCTAAACCGTTAACTACAGACCAGCTTTTTTATATTAGAATACAGTGACAGTTACGATATAATACTCCAACCGGATATATTCGCTGGCGTAAAACTGCTCCAAGTGAGTGTACTCACGGGCGGCGATTTTACGCGCATATGGCAAGCCATTTAAAAATCGCTATGCGCAGGGAAAGGTTAATTTAATGGTCTTAATTTTCTTGGGAAAATGATTAATTTAATAAAATCACACAAAATAGTTTACAAATAATATAACTTATTTTACACACATTACTTAATTAATGAGCTTTGGGTATTTATAAGAGCACACGTTATAATCAATATATTATCTAAATATGGAACTAATTTACTATTAACATTAGAATGAGGCTCTAACATTTTAAATTCTCTTACACGTCTAATCAACCTTTCTACATGAATTCGACAAGCAGCAATTCTTCTGCTTTGCACAACTTCAAATTTAGTCATTTTTTTGTCACTGCTTACAGAAGGGGGCCGAATTAAAGTGCAATTTTTGGGATGTAGTAAGTTTTCTACATTTTTGAAACCCCTATCTGCCATTAGCGTGCTGTTAGGTGGCAGCATTTGTAAAAATTTAGATTTTTCTAAAATTTCCCTGTCACTCGTACGATCCCCATATCCCAATGAAATGAAATTAATGAGACCATGGGAGGTACAAGAAATTAAATACTTTATTGTATTACATTTTTTATATTGGCTCCAGGTTATTGCCTGTAACCTGGAATTTGACGGTGTTTCAATTTCAATTTCCAAACAGTCTATTATAGCCGTAACATGTTTGTAATTTGGTAGAAATTGTGAAGGAACACAGAGTGAAAGTTCATGTTCTCCTGGAAAAAATATCAAGCTTTGATATTCTGCAGCAATGATTGGTATTGACTTTAAAAATATTTTTCCTATTTCTGAGACAGACATTCCAAACGAAACAGCAAGCATGGTATACGTATCATTACATCTAATTTTTCTTAATGTGACCATAATATCTTGGTACTTTATATGGCATTTTTGTTCGGTCAATTTTATTAAAAAATATTCTTCCCGAGGCAAACCCAAAAATAATCTACTATTATGTTTAATGTTATACATAGTAACTTTATTATTTAATTTTTTCATATGTTCATTCATAATTTCTTTCACTTCAATATCGGACGACGATGATGACAGTGGAACGACAGACCCCCCACTGGTCCCACTTGATGTAGATGATGGTGATTCTTCAACCTGTCAAAAAATAAATAACATTAAATAATACAATATAAATGAAAATTATTAATTTTTATTATTATATGTATATACTCAATTTGCTGAAACGATTAATCCCTTTTGACCAATATAATGACTTTTTTTGTGTTCAAGTATTAGTTCCCATTCTTTCGTTTCAGCGAACGGACTATAGATAAATTAATTTGGAAAAAAAATATTCAGTTAAATTTATTTATATTTTAAATATCCACGAAGTCGTCTAAATGATTAACGAAATTTATGACGGCACTAATATTCCCAGTAATATAAAGATATAATTTCTGCCGCTAATATTGAAAATCTTATATAATATTTCATTTGGATATGCCTTCCTTTCGTAAATGGCTGTTAGTAATATGTAGTTATAGATACCAACTATTTACAAATAAAAATAATTATTTTTATATTATTAATTTTAATTTCTTACCGTTTTTGATTTTTTCTTCGTCTCAAAAATTATTTTATGTTGTGGTTGTATGGGTTTTGATGATTCTCCAACATTTTCAATTTGAAACATTCCGGATGGAGATGAAACAATTTTTGATATTCCTTCAACATGTGGACTGTACGATTTACTGGATGTACTCGGAATAGGAGAATCAAAAATAAGTTGCTTCTTGCTCTGGAAACCTCTCACATTCTCAGATTTTCTTTTCTTCGCAGAAGAAGATATTTGGGGTTCAAGTGGACTGAATGAAACCATTAAATTTTTGTGAGGCACGCTGTCACGTTTCATGAAGAGTCTAGCTCCTAATGTTTTAAAGTGAATAAAATTTTCAGCATCTTCTTCTAGCTACAAAAAAAAAAATAACAAATAAGTAAATACAAGTACTGTGTAATTTTTGCAACAGAATTAACCTTCCAGCAGGCGCGTAAAGGTCTAGCCGACCTCTGCGGTTAAGTTTGCTAACATTCGATGGTTATAATTTCATAAAATAATTTTGACAAAATTGTGAACTATGTATATGTATTTATATGTCTGTAATAAACATAATATCAATCATCGTAAACAGCTTACATCATAACTCACTAGCAAAACCAACGAAAAACAGTTGGAACAAACACGCCTAACCGCGTTATGTTAGGCGCGATGCCTATTGGAAGGTTAAAAATATTTGTTAAAATGTTTATGTAATGCTACTTACATTAAAATGATCCTCACACACATATAGGTATGTTGATTTATTTAAATAGGTTTTAATTGTGTTCGGAGAAAAAATAACCTCTAACCATTTTCTTCTCAAGTCCATATTAACTGGAACTCGTATAAAAACTTTATTTTGCACTATCACTGACGTATTACTACACGCAGGCACCAAACATTTCTTAATTCTTTCACGCGCAGTTTTCATATTTAAACAATAATTAAAATTATGATGAAAATGAAACACAAAGCAACGATCGTACAACGATAATGAATGTCAAATGACAGCGAATAACACAAAAATACAAACCATCCGTAGAGCTGTACTACGAATACTCCCGAACGAACCGAAGTAGACCCGAGCATGTACGTACTTAAGATGCGGCATGTTATCACATTCGAGCATGTAGTAGGGATAGCAACTGGTTTTCCATTGGTAGTACAACTAGTACATCATCAAAATTTAATTGCTTTATATCATTTGCAACAATCAATTTATAATATGTTTTTTTGCTTTTTCCCTCTTGTTTGCCAACCAACTATTATATTTTAAATAAATTTTTAATATTGGTGATCATGCGAGAATCCCCTATTATGATGATATGACAAGTCCGTTGTCCATTCCAACCATACAAAATTTCTTACATATGTCTGAATGAGTACATGAACAATACATGTGCACAAAAGGGTTCATGAATGCGTACATGAACGCATGCAAAAAGTCTTGTAGGAACAAACCTAATATATAAGATGAACAATATAGGGCCAAGTATAGAGCCTTGAGGTACTCCACATGTAACAATCTGAGAATCTGAAATTTGATTTTCGTAAAACACAATTTGTTTTCTTTGTTGTGAATATGACAAAAGCAGGTCTGCACATATACCTCTTAAGCCATAAAATTTTTAAAATTTCTATCATAGTACATGATTTACACAATGAAAAGCTTTTGACAAATCTATAAAAAAGTCCGTATACATTATTACTTTTGTCAACTGCATTGTAAACATGGTCGAAAAAATTCACTAAGGCGGATGTTGTGCTCAGCAATACATAGATTCTAAAATATCATTTTTTTAAACAAATTTTGCCCACGATGAACCACATCTAGGTAGATCGTCTTTTTTCCGGGGAAGATAACAAATCGTTCTCCATGGTATTAAAAGTGAGCACCAAAGGTCAATATTTGAAATACATTTTTCTTGTAGCACTAGCCTCCGGTCTATAACTATAAATAATTTAGAAACGTTTAAGTACTTAGAAACATAAAACTAATTTACTAATTAAATAAATTTAAGTATATGTTGTCACGTTAGCAGATAAATTATAACCCTAAGAAAAAAGTCAAAGTTATATTTTATCACGATTATACTTATCATAAATATAAAAATATATCATTCTTTCACGGAACTGTACTGCCATAATTTAAACATGCTAAAATAAACTCCTATCGTTGATATTAGCAATTAGTGGAACCTTTCCTTAATGATAGCAGACACAATATTTCAATTCAAGGTGAGAACGAAGTAGAACAAATGGTCGAGGCAAATAAACGAAGAGAAGTGTACATATAATTAGATGGACTTAACATTGTAGGATGCGGTAATTTGTGGTTAGAATGAAACTGGTTATTGGTTACCGGTGAAGTTACGCGGAAAATGGGTTGACTTCAACAAAGAAATGGTTTAGATAATTATTTGATAATTTGTTTGTTATAGTTGGGTGGATATTTAAATTATGTTTATTCTTGATTGTTTTAAGATTACTTACTTAATGGTATTTTAATAGTTTATATTTTATACCTTGAAAGGAAACAAAAAAATATTTCTTTGGTTCTACAGCAAACTAAATATGTGCAGTGGGTCACAGTATTATTCGTACACTTCAGTGTATATAGAGTTAAAATAGTTATTTGTATATCAAGGCCGCGAAATCACTCTTTGGCGTACCGAGAGAAAAATTGTCGCCGAGGCCGCTTGCGGCCGAGGAAAGACAATCTCGAAGGCGCTAAAGGATTTCGCGGGCAAGGTGTACACAAAATTTTTTGTGCAGCCGCAAAAAATATGTAATTACAAATTTTATTAATTTTCAACAGTGTCATTATAAATAGAAAGTTAGCTTTAAAGATAGCTATGGGTTTAACATTTGATAAACAAAACCATGCAATTCTCAAGTGTCAAAGTGATTGTTTACCTAATTTCGCGGCCGCTACCATGACAACGTCCGCGAAATGAATTTCGCGGCCGTTACCATAACAACGGTCAAGAAATCCAATTTCGCGGCCTGTATTGCGGCTGCGAAATGCTTATTTCGCGTCCGGTTGCACAAAAAATATAAAAAATTAAATTTCATAAAGCAGATAGCTATGCTATAACAATGGAAACCGCTACTATATTAAGAAAATGCTGATTGTCAGTTGTCAATGTCAAGTGCAATTGACATATTTGTGTTATAATTTGACTGGAAATATAGAATCTCTCAGGTACATGAAACTTGGAATGAAATTTGTACAAAATACATAGACAGAAGGTAATGTACTTCAAATATGGAATCTTGTGCAACAAACTTTCTGTATGGAATTTGTACAAAATGTATGGAACTGACGGAAGGTAATGTGCTAGCCACATTAGATTTTTTAACTCTATATCCATTGAATATAAAGTATAAAATGTAATCAAATCGTATATAGAATTAAATATTCTTTAATATTTATAATAAAATTAAATATGAAAAAATGATATTTAACAGCAATTTTTCAAGATAAACTGTTAAAATCTTCAAATTAGGGTACTTCCGGTCGACCAATTATAACCAAAATATAATCAGCTCTTCATATGGATGTAAAGAAAAGGAATACGAAAGAATTATAATTGTGAATTATAGTATTTGAGTTATCGGATCCGAAAAAATCGTCACACACACACACATACACACATACATACATACATACATACATACATACATACATACATACATACATACATACATACATACATACATACATACATACAGACAGAAATCATCGAAAAAATTGTAAAATCTTATTCCAGGGGCTCTAAAACGTGCTTATTCATCAAAAACTCATCACCGAATTTTTTGACCAAAGACAATAGGTACCTTCCTTACCTATAGGTGACGGCAAGTAAAAATTACAAAGAAATTAAATTTCATAAAACAGCCAGCTATGCTATAAACATGGAAACATCTACTATAAGTATATACTGATTGACAGATGTCAGTGTTAAATGCAATTGACATAGCATGTTTGTCTTATAATTTTGCTGGAAATAGAAATATGGAATCTTTTGCAAGAAACTTTCTGTGTGGAATTTGTACAAAATACATAGAACTGACAAAAGGTAATTTGCTGGCCACATCAGATTTTGTGTATAAAAAATTAGAAGCTACAATTTTTATATCATATTTATCTTGGTAATACTGGAAAGAAGATATTGCCAAAAAACTGATTTCGGCCGCCATTTTTCAAGATGGCGGCGTTAGCGGCGGTCCCTCGAGGTCACAAACTCAGCGTCATACTTAGGGCCCCCAAGTCTACATTCTTGCCAAGTTTCAAAATTCCTCAACCTTTTGCACCAAAACAGATTTTTTTATATCTAATGAATGGACTAAAAGGAAGGCGAACTGTAACAAAATACTACCGACGAAGATTTTTGAATATTTACGAAAAATAAAACAGTCAGTACAGGGTGATTCATCGGTCTGCCCTCTCTTTATAACTCTTTTATTTTAAGTACGATAGAAAAACTCTTCAAGTAAAATTTATATGATATATTCTTGTCTATGTACGTACCATATGCATTTGTATACAGGGTGCTCCGTTTAAACGCAACAATATGTGATTTTGATAGTAAATTAGATTCTCTTTAAAAAAGTATTAAGTAATAAGGGGTCTAAAATTATAAATTATGAAGTTATTTACGTCCATAAAAAAATAGTAGTACATAGTAGAAAAAACCATAATTTAATACAAAATTTTGAGTTTTATTAATACTCATTATGAACATTACACTAATAACAAAGAGGCTATTAAATTTAGTGACAGACTAAATAATGCAAAATTATAATTAATAAATGCATTGTTTTTCGATGTGGAGTTCTCAAATTAGGATACCGCTTCTCGGTATAAATCAATTGCCAAATTCATATTTCTGTGACATTCGCCAAGTATCGTATTAACCATTTCATCTTTACTAAAATTTGTATTACTTATTTTCACATCAACATCAACAATGATAAACTAAGAGCATTTTGACAACTTGTTTGTTTAAATTCGAAATAATTGATCAAATTATCCATAGCTTACTTTATTAATAATAACATGATACAAACATATCATTCAACGAATAAAGGTAAATAACTTCTTAATTTATAATTTTAGACCCCTTATTACTTAATACTTTTTTAAAAGGAATATAATTTACTATCAAAATAAATAAAAATATATAGGTTGTTCCATTAAGAAATATAAAGTTACATATTGTTATGCTTAAACGTAGCGCCCTGTATACAAATGCATATGGTACGTACATAGACAATAATATATCGTATAAATTTTACATGAAGAGGTTTTCTATCTGACAAAATAAAAGAGTTATAAAGAGAGGACAGACCGATGAATCACCCTGTATTTCTCTTTAGTTTTCCCTAAATTTGCTGAAATCAAATAATAGCTTTAAAAAATAGCTGCAAATCACATCTACAGCTATAGCTCATCTACTTTCATTTTAAAATAGCTATAGCTCAGCTACATTTTATGACTAGCTTGCCCAGCTCTGCGTACAAATAATAATTTATTGTTTATGTCCATAATTGCCACATTATATCATTGCAAACAATAAAACACACAGTAATAATTAGATTATCCAACGGATGTCACTATTTTAATAACTCAGTAATTTGCCATTTCATAATTATTTCCAGTAATTCACTTTTCTATTTCCAAGCCAATGACTTTAGTCAGGAAGCAGTTTGACTAACCTTCACCGTGCATGCATGCTCAGCACCTGGCAGCCATTCACCTATCTATCTAGCAGATGTTCTAGGCTCATTTTGCTTGTTTTATGCCCGTATAACGGTATGGAAACACTGTTTATATACTACAAATAAACTTGTATTACTTAGCCGCACATGCCTACATTATTATAGAATAAATGTACCTATTTAGGGTTGAAATATGCGTGAATGAATGGGTGGTTTATTGAGGGTGGCTAGTCAGGCATGGAACAGATGTTTATGTGGAGCATATGTAGTAAACTAATTTAAATATAGTGTAAGTTGTGTATAGATATTAGGTATGCATTCAAATCAAGTGCTCGTAGATCTAGATATTTAAAATCATGTTATGATTACAGTATGATAATATTTGCATAGAATGTTAATTAAAATGCACCACATATGGTGTATATAAGACAGGTTCTTTAAAATTTACTACACAAAAATCAAAAATAGATAGTTTAAATATATAGGAGCTGGTATTAATATAGATCTTTTTTATTGTAATTTATGGAGGCTGTGTAACTACTTTGGTCATATGCAGTTGATGAAGTGATGACAAATGCGTTGATTGATGAGCTGAAAAAACAATTAATCAAATTAATATAAAACTTTATATGCGTTTTTCTCAAAAAAATCTTTGTATAAGAATGTAACATGGGCGCCCGCAGACTTTTTTACAAGGTGGGTTGATATTTTTGTTGCAAGAATAAAATGCGCCGCAGGCGAATTTTTGATAATTTTCAAGGTCAAACGTGTTTTAATGCAAAGTAAGATAATATAGAGTTCTTTATAATGAAGCAAATTTAACAAATTCTTAAAAAAATAAAATCAATATTTTATGACGAAAATGCGTATGTACGCTCTAAAAGCGTAGAATTGCCCCTTCTACTAGGCTTTATGATGCGAGATGCGAGCATAAGCAATAACTACAGAAACAGACAATCTGAAAATACAATGTTGCGTTAAATTAAAATATATTACTGAGTAATAATATAATTATTCTATTGAACTGCTCAAAATAAAATGTATAATTCAATGTTAATTAAATCTCCTCACAAAATACGGCAACCCTAATCATACGTAGGTACTTTTAATATAAATAAATATGCAATGTCTATTCATTATTTACTTTTCTATTTCTTTATTTCTATATAACAGTAAAATCGATAATTGTGAAAGTTTTGAGAAGAACGTGATCATAAAATGGTTAGAATAAACTACGGCATATTAAAGAAAATACAACACCGAAGATAATGTAATATAATGCAAAATAATTGCAATACACATTTAACAGTACATAACATAATTTATTCATTCTGACACTTCAGCTATTTCGTACTTAGTAATAGATAAAATATAAGAAAATATTACCAATAATTATTAAAAAATACAATGATACATTAAAATGAAAAAATAAAATTATAATTTTATTTTTAAAAATGGATACAGTCCATAAATGAAAGGGGGGTCAGTCGACCCTTTCGACCCCCCCCCCTGTGGGCGCCTATGGGATGTAAAACTATTACGAATATATCAATGAATTCACTGTTTGTTACCTTCTGTCACCAGGTAAGGAAGGTATTGTCTTTGGTCAAAAAATTCGATGATAAGTTTTTAATCAGTAAGCACGTTTTAGGATCCCTAGAATATGATTTTACTATGTCTGTATGTGTGTGTAGGTATGTATGACTACGTTTATCTCGACGTTTGAAGCCGCTTGAATTTAGTAAATCCCTATTCAATTTTTGAAATAAACGTTCGAGATTAATATTTCAAGCCGCTTGAAAATGTAAAGTCAAACCTATAAAATAACAGGCTTCGACTTACGAAGCGGCTTGACTTCTGTCGAAATAAACAGTGAAGTTTCAAATAATGTAACTACGAATGCGCACATCAGAAATATATTCCAGTGTTAATAAATTCATATCATTTGTTGATTATTTACATTTTACTTTATTTTTTAAAAAGTCGGGACATAAAACATAGTAAAATTGTCCAAAAGCGAAATATTTGGAGTAATGAAGAAACACATTTTTTAAGACAAAATACGACATGACAATTTTTAGATTCTGAGCTTATATATTCAACATGAAATTAAATCATATACCTCTCCCTGTCTGTCTGTATAATCTAGTATTTAACTATCTTTTTTTAGTCGATACGAATTTAAAGAAATTTGAAAACCCAATCCTATTTTCAATCCGCTGAGATAAACCAATAGGATTTTTGAAGTCATGATATACTTGAAGCCGCATGAATTGTCGATTTGTTCGAAGAAAGAATACACATCACTTTATAGCAGTAGCTTAGCAACATTTTGTATTAGAAAGAGAAAGATTATTTGACCTGTGTCTATTTAATTTATATGATGTAACAGATATACTTAAATAGTGGCATTACTTTCTAACACACTATAAATAATAATGACGTATGTCGTAGTTACAGATACCTTTTTATCTACTACACTGCCTTCTGTGCTAATATTTACCCAGTGGCGTTGACATTTAAATCAAATTATTATTCCTTGGTTTACAAGTTAAGGCAATGTTTTTGTATTTTGCAAACATATAAGTGAAGAGCATAAATCTTTCAGAAAGGCATTATTTAGAAAGAAACATAATTTTGAAATAAATTACTCTTATTTTTTCAGTTAAAATGTGTCCATAAATATTCCTTGTTGCACGCAAATGCATACGAAATACAGTGAAGTTATCTGCGAGTAATATTATATCAGGTGGCTTACAAATGACCTTGAATAGTCATCTTTCGTGAATAATAGATTATATATATATATATATATATATATATATATATATATATATATATATATATATATATATATATATATATATGTGTGTGTGTGTGTGTGTGTGTGTGTGTGTGTGTATTAAAACTTTCATTTGCGATAACTCTAATACTACATTTCATAAAATTATAATTCTATCGTATTCTTCTCCGTTACATCCATATGAAGAGCTGATTAGATTTTGGTTACAATTGGTCAACCAAAAGTACCCTCATTTGAAGATTTTACTGTTTTTCTTGAAAAAAACTATGTTAAATATCATTTTTTCACATTTAATGTTATTATAAATATTAAAGATTATTTTGTTCTCTATACGATTTGATTACATTGTATACTTCATATTGTAACACGAGGGGGGTCTTCTAGTTTGCTGATGGCAATCCTACCGACTGCTTCACTGTAACACGAGGGGGGTGGAACTGGCTGATGATACTACTGACTACGCTACTGTAACACGAGGGGGGTCTTTGAAGCTGCCTGATAATACTACTACAGGATGACTGGTGGACGCCTCGAATGGCTGGCGTCCACGGCTTGTGAGAAGGAAGAACACACTTTCTACACTTTACACTGATGAACACTGCGGACATGAACAAATACTTGCGGTTTTACTAACTAATACTTTTATTTACATTTAAACTAAATGATTACATTTGTAACTAATACAGCGGGCGGGCGCCCAAAAAACTAAAAACTACATGTCCACTCCACGACTATCTGATGTCGACTCTCCCATGTTTATCCCATGGCTAACTAATACCGACTCTTCCATGTTTATCCCATGGCTAACTAATGCCGACTCTTCCATGTTTATCCCATGGCTAACTAATGCCGACTGCCTTAAAACAAAAACGCTATCTCCAGGACAGGATTATCTTAGGGGTATGGGGTGCATAGGCAAGGGCATTCTAAAGTCACGCTCGTATATATAATAATTTCCAGACTTAAGATCAACAAATAAATGTCGTGACTATCATAATATGATAAGAATTTCTAAACTGAATTTTGACTTAAATAGATAAACAGAGTTAAAATATGAATATTGAAACTATAATTTAGAAGAGTTTATAAAAAGTTATTTATCTGTTATTGTGCTTACCCTCGCCTTGTCACAATATTCAATGGATATTGAGTTAAAAAATTATAAAGCAATTAAATTTCTACCCAAGGAAAAAATCGTTATTGTTGCTTCTTCAAGTTCATCGGTACGTTAGTATATCTACTGCCTTTGATTTAACCAACCTTGTGGGTATCTCCTATGATTCTCGACATAGCAACATGGTGGCACACTTAAATAGAACACCCTTTATTGATTCCCCGAAATAGATAATAACTTTGATGGTATATATTTATTTACTTGATTGAACGCTAAAGGAGAAAGTATTATAAACTAAAACATCACTTCAAAGAACATATGTGTACATGAACTATTTTATCAGTTTATTGTACAGACCAGTACTCTACTAACATCCTGCGTATTGTATATACATCAAACATTTGCATGTATGTGTAACATATTAGGAGGGTTTGGCAAACGTCAACCTCATCATCTCCTTAAGACGTTCTCACGCATCTCCCTTCAATGAAAGGCCAACATGAACATCTTGAGGCTTTGAGCAAACATTCACACACTCACTTGCTACCAGGACTTGCCAGACTGGCTCTGCTCTGTACGCTAAAGATGTATGTAGCTTGTAACTTGCTGGACTTGACTCTTCTGACGATAGGTATGTGCTGTTCAAAGAGCCAGAAGCGAGCTCTATTCACCTTGACCCTGTGACGGTGTACTCACTGAATATAAGAAGTAACTTAGATATACAGGGAATTGTACAAGTTTTTGTAAGCTAAAATGTATATTGTTGTTGAATTTTTTAAATCGATTCTGTATCCATTATGTAAACTGCGTTATTACCCTTGTATTCGGCCTAATTCACTAAGATAGTTGTTAAACTATTATTGACTATTCAAGGTCATTTATGAGCCATCTGATATAATATTATTTGCAGATAACTTCATTGCATTTCGTTTGCATAGGCGTGCAACATGGACAAATTTTAACTGAAAAAATAAGAATAATTCATTTGAAAATTATGTTTGTTTCTAAATAATGTCTTTCTGAAAGATTTATGTTCTTCACTTATGTTTTTGCAAAATACAAAAACATAGACAACTTATAAACCAAGGAATAATAATTTGATTTAAACGTCAACGCCACTGGGTAAATATTAGCACAGAGGGCAGTGTAGTAGATACTTAGGTATCTGTAATTCTACGACATATGTCATTATTATTTATAGTGTGTTAGAAAGTTATGCCACTATTTGCGTATATCTGTCACATCACATAAATTAAATAGACATAGGTCAAATAATCTTTCTCTTTCTAATACAAAATGTTGCTAAGCTACTGCTATAAAGTGATGTGTATTCTTTCTTCGAACATATGACCTTGAATAGTCATCTTTCGTGAATAATAGTGTAACATAGTCGTTAGGTAACAACTAAGAGTTAACAACGATTTTTAGCAACTGTTGTAACAACTGTCATTCAATTGGTATTCAGTAAATACATAATTAACGACATTGTTAAAACGGTCGTTGTGAACAATCGTTGTTAAATATAGCAGTGAAGTTATTAACAAGTGAGTTAAAAGGCATGTCGATTCTCAATATTTGTACATATTTCTATTCTATTCACAACCTAAAGTGACAGATTTTGATTCGTTTGACGTTTGAGTTTTTAATAATCAGTGATAAGAAAATTTCGGGTGCAAGATGTTCCGCGGAACAATATTCTCTAATGGAAGATTTCACCATAATTTTGGACTAATTAAATAACAAAGCTAGTTTTGCATTTCAGTTCTGGTAAGTTGGTAGTTGGAATTTTTGCAAATAGTTGATTGACTTAAAAATTGAAATTTTGCTCTTTGAACTCTTTATAAGACCCATAGCTAGGCGTAGAAATTAAGTGTTGGGAGAATCTGATGAAGTTCTCCAGTTTAGTATACCTACATATTTATTCAATTCAATGCGATCATTTTCGAAATTTCAGGAATCTTATCATCAGGAATGACGCATGACCATCGTCTAGAAGTTTTTGCAGTAAAAATAATAGAAATTTGAAATTGTTGAAATGGCTGAAATTTAAATGTGTAAGATAAATGAAAATAAATTTAAAAAAATTGAATTTTGATCTTTTCGGGAGAGAATCTGAAAATTTGTTCATTAATAAGAATTAGAATATTTAAGTTTGGAATAAATGTAAATCCGTCATCTTGTAACATGAGACCTTCGGGCATATACTGAATCAGTATGCTAGAAGCATGAGACCATCCAGTTCACGAATTAAACGACACTTGCTCAGTTTGGATATCTCTGTAAATATTTTTTCCCAATATCGGGATCGGGAATGGATTACTAACATCTCTTAAATTTCTTTGCATAAATCTAAAATCTTGTTTAAAAATGTATATAATTATTGGGCATGTAGGTTTATATAATAATGAAAATTATTAAGAATTAAATGAAAAAAATCTATTTCAGATGATCATTTGTTTATTTCATATATTATTCACTTCTGTTTTACTCGTTTTTTCAATTTATTTGGTTAAAAAGCATATTAAACCAATTTAGCTTACTGTTTACGTCGACAAATTAAAATTGACTAACCCTAAAATAATTGGTTAAGAATAATTTTGAGAACATAACTAATAGATATAGAATCAAAATAAACAAATGAGAATCTGTAATAGATTTTTTTTGGTTCTTAATAATTTAACAATAAATTAATAATTCTTATATTATTTAATGTTTGAAACAAAATAATATAGACTTGTTATATATCACTGAAAAGCTTGTAAAATAAGTGAAATGATGAGACTATTTTCAACATAGGTTCCCATTTAAAAAACCATAAGTTTTAAGCTTTTAAAAAAATTAATTACGCTGTTTTATTTTTCCTAAAAAACAGTTTAAAAATTGTTAACACAATTTTTCTCTATCATAATAAATAAGTTATGAGATATTTTCGAAATGAGCGAAAAATGAGTGTTAATTTGTAGCTCAGAAACAAAAGAAGATCGAAAATTCCTGTGGTGACTATAAGACTTTTCTCAAAAAGTTGACCCTGGAATGTGCAAACGGTTTTGCTCTATCGTTAATATTACCCGAGATACCTTTAAAAAACATCGAAAATTAAACATCCTGTACATATTGGACAATACAGTGTCTAACAGAATTAAAGCTGATGTAATCCAATATTAAATGACGGACTACTTGAATAACATATTCAGTTTTTGTAAGTTTAAAATTTATATTTTCAACTAGTCGATAGATATTTGAAATTCCTCGCCATTTGTGTAGGCTTTAAAATTTGTAAAAATGTAAAGCGGCCGAAATAATATGAACCTGGCCTTGTATTTATGAAAATACACATTCGGTCTTTCGACAATCCGTTCCATCGCTAATTAAAATAAATTTGTATTTGTGGTCTAAAAATACATCAAATATTGAATAATGAAATACATATGTTTAAATTAGACTAGGCATTCCGAACAATAGGTAATTTTAAAATTTATTCATCATTTTACATTGTACATTGAATTTAAAATTTAATTATGAGATACCTAAATTGAAACTATTAATTGAATCCATTATCATCATGAATATTCAATTATAGATACAAACTACGTATCTGTATTTTTCTATTACACACAAATGTCCAAAAATACAGAAACTGGGTTAACATAACAAACATAGATACTTCTGCGACAGCTGACGTTTTGTTAACGGGATTAAAATAAAATTTTGCTTAAAATTGAAATAATTGTAGAATTACCTACATTTTATTCAGTTACAAATATCACCCACCCATATTAAAAATAAAAAATCTGATGTGGACACCACACGACTTCCTTGTACGCAAGACCAATATGAAGATGAAGTATAGACTCAATTATAAAATTGCATGTATTTGACGTAATTTGACATTAACATTTTTTTTTAAATTTTTTTGTTATTTTTGGTCCTAATCCATAGCAAGCTTCATTACAAAAACCAAAAAGTATATAAGTTTTAAATTTACATATCTCGCTTATACAAAGGGCTAATTTAATAATACTAGAGGCAGAATTTAATTCTCTAAAACTTTTATTTGAAGCATTTATTTCTAAAATCAAAATGAAACCATTTTATTAAAGAAAAACTGTTAACAACTTCAGGTAATATATCACTTCCGGTTAGCCTGTTTTAACCAAATTCTGCTATGTTATTCCAATTGATATAAAAGTCTTATATACTAAATTTGAAAAGTTTTGGATTATATTTTAATATAGTTTTTCATTAAAATCTATTATAGGCTTCAAATAAAGTACCTTTTCTGGAAATTATGTAATGACCAAAAAGGGAGGTGCACAACTAGATGTTATAGAAGTCCTAAATACAAAATTTCAACTTTCTACGGCTTACCGTTTTTGAGTTATGCGAGATACGTACAGACGTCACGACGAAATTAGTCAGAATGGATTCAGGGATGGCCAAAATGGATATTTCCGTTGAAATCTGGAAACCGAAATTTTTCGCGAATACAATACTTCCTTTACTTTGTACAAGGAAGTAAAAATGAGATTTCTCAAAAAATATAAATAATGGTTTTTATGTGGGTATCTGAATAAATGGGTCGTATGAAATGAACTGAAAATTTAACATATAGCCCACTTTCCTACAAGAAAAGAATGCAAGAAATGATACAATACAAACGTTTTCAACTTGTCAAACTCGACAGCGGACATTTCGAAAACCTGAAAATCCTTTGTGTAAAAAGAAAAATGAATAACAAAGGAAAAAAGCAAAAACGGTAGAAAAAACAAATGTCTTTTGATAAAATTAAAAACAACTTGACAGAGGGATGACGAATCATGTAACTAATAAATTCAGGAGAATTCCAACTATTCAACAAGATATTCGTTTCTTGACTATTGGAGTTATTAAACTTAAAAATGACGTGCATTACATTTTTTTCTGTTGGTTGTAATTTTTAGATAATATTGCTAAAACTTAATAACTTTCTTAAAGAATTGGGGTGATTGTCATTTTAAGGAACGTATAAATTTAAGTTACATTGGTGCAACCTCTCATAAGTGAACCTTGAAACATACATAACAAAATTAATAACAACACACATGGATTTCGTCAAAAGTTAAAATAAAACAAGAATAGTGTTCGTGACACTCCCATGGAAATCTACTTAACTACTTTTTTAACAAGACTATGTATTTTAAGTGACCATGCTTATAATTTAAATGTTACTTTTTTAGGTTTATTTTTGCTTTTATGTTTATTTTTAATTTATTCTTTTGTTTTGTTATATTTTAAGCTATTATTGTAAATTTTACTCATATTACGTGAGTGTTTTTAAATTTACAATGTCCTTGTCTTTTTGCAGCGTCAACCGTTTATTAAAATTATTTTCCATTTCTAGGACTTCAGTTTCCTCAAAATTGAATCTATGATTATTTTTAATAGCGTAATCGACAAGGCCCACTTTTACAATTGATGGATAAACTATGGTACAGCTATCGGAGGTATAACTTTATCCTAGCAACTATACCTACGATAAACAAGACTGTCGTTTTCATTCAATTTGTTGTTATCTATTAGATAGTTATAACAAGAATAACGTTAAATCACTTTAGGTTGGTGTTGACACAATAAAATTATCTTCTTGTCAGGCTATTTTTATTTAATATTATTATTATTATTTCTGCCTATTAATTTGCATTTTCATGATGTTAGATGATATAATAATTAACGTATCAATGACAATCGTTTATTTTTAATGATGAAGATATCGATTTTATCAATTTTCGTATTCTATAACTACAATCATTTTCTTTGTCATTTATTTGACAATTTTACGCATTTCGCGCTCATATGAACTTAGAAATCATTTACCAATACGTACTTCAATTCTTTAATTATTCACTCACAGAATTGCGAAAAAAAAAATAGTTTTAACAATATAAAATGTACCTACGGACCTAAAATTTTTCAAAAAAGAAAAACAGTACCTAATTTAAGAAGAGTAATATAAAATATTTTTTTAGTTAGTAAATAATTGTGTAGGCACATTGTTCTATTGAGTCCCTGAATACTATTATTTTTTATTGATTACAACAAATGATATTTTGACTATTGTTCAAGAATACTCATTGCACAAATTAATCCTACAAAAGGATTATTATGTTGTATTTTGCGAAGAATAATTATGATTTACTATCATATATATTTTATTCATTTAAAAACTGCGGTGGAATTTTGAAAGCTGAGTGATTTTATGTTTTTTTTTCTTTTCCATCGATATTCCCCTGATGTACTGCTAAAATTTAGTAGAACAAAATAAAAGAAATATTCTTCCAAACGCATATTTCTCTGGCATTGTTATATTGAAAACTAGAACTGTAAAATGATTGATTACAACAAAGAATATTTTATTGATTACAAGAATGAATCGAACAAAGGAAATTTCATCAATATTTTAATAATAGCAATTTGCGAAGAAAAAAATACAATAAAATTATGGTGGAAATTATAAATGTATAGTTTCGAAGAGGCCTCGCGGTTTCTAGCAGTAGCGCGCCCCCCGAATGTCATTTCTACCATTTCGCAAATGAGGCTTGAGTGTTATGATTAAATATTGGGCGAGTTCTCGGATTACTTAAAAGATTTGTTTCAAATTTTCTTCGCATAAGGATAAAGGGTCACTTGCATTTCTTAGTGCCTTGGTGTGAATACATAACCTGAATCTATAAACAATATAAAAATGTAAATAGTAGGAATTATATTATATGATATAAAATGCTTACTTGTATATTCTTTCAATTATGTATATTGCTTTGAAAGTACAGGGGATATATAATTCTAACTGATACTTTTATCTGATTTTGACATTTGTTATCGATCATTAATATGATAACGACAGGATACTACTAATCGATAAATTTCAGTGTGTTATCGACTATCATTAACCAATTTTAATGATCAAGTAACATACAGAATCCTAATTTGAATTGCAATCGATCATTACCTCGATAATGATCGATAAATGATAATAATTGGGTTACCGAATAGCCCCGAATGTTTGTTTAACATCCGTGGTCCGTTCAACGTTTAACGTCCGATTATAATTTTTATAATATTTTACGGATTTCGGATCAGAAAGTTTTAATAAAATTTACGGAGTAGGTAGGCTATGAATGCTTCTGCTTATTTTTTAGGGTTTATCAATATCAATTTCTTGACATTACCATAGCAACAACTCATAACCCGCCCTTGGGTGTTCGTGTTATTTGCTATATAACAAACCTGAAAACAGGGTTGTTATGATAATAAAAACATACCAGTCGGACTTTAATGATATTTTTTATTCTGACAGTGACAATGGAATACTTTGGTGACATCTGTCGAAAGTATGAATAACAACACATCGTTTGTGTTTACGTAATAAAATAACCATAAGAACCAGGGATAAAGTTATCTTAGGATTATACGACCGATTTATATGGGATAAGAAATACTGGTGTCTATTCTTTAATTCTATCTGAAGAATGTGTATTGATCCTTTGATACAATACCTCTTGCGTTTCAATATCATATTATAAATTATATATCACACTTTAATCTATAAAATTTTACTAAAAATTGGAGCGTGATACAATGTCACCTGTTTCGAACAACAATTGAATATAATATAAATTAAACTATATTTGAAGAATCCAATCTAAGCATTCCATATATAAAAGTTGAAAGGTAAATTGCGAATTCTAACTTTTCAAATATCCACCGTTTTAAACTTAGTTACAATTCTGCAGTCCTTCAACGAACTCGTAACTGTGACTAATATCAGAGAGCTTGGGCCGATCTTTTGAAAATCGGCGCACAAAGAAGTCTGAAATTAAATTTGAGCTGGAGCTGAAATTTATATTGTTGTATCCTAACTGAACGACCGAATGAATGCCGAACAGAAAGCGCTGAACGAACAGCAAACGTAGCTGGAAACCAAAACCGGAAACCTGCAACGGCCAACGCAGATTTCATTTGCATTGAGGTAATTGGGAACAGTAGGGATAAGAAGATATGATTGTTCGTGCTGTTAAATGATTTTCAAGAAAGAAAAAGAAATAATGTTGCAGAATGCCTAGGAAATATTTTAAATGTGGACCCGATGGTACGAGTACACTAGCCGTAGGCGTGCGCACGGTGGATGCCATGGGTGCCACGGCACCCCCTAATATATTAATACGAGGGCTGTTCTCTTTCCACTGACCCTACTTAGCAGGCTATGATATTTTCAAACAAATTTTGTTTGACATTATAATCTAGTTGGTTACAAGGTTAATTATAGTGACGGTTGTTAAATATAATTAAATGTTGTTTACATACATAATTTTTAAGTAATCCTTTCCCCAAGAAATCATTGAATTGAGCAAAGAGCATTATTGAGCTATGTTTTTTTTACAATTTCAAGCGTGGATTAAGCCATCAAGAATATTTTGAGGAAATCTATCGAGTGTTTGGTGACAAGTCGTGTTCCTTAAGTACCGTAAAGCGGTGGTACAATGAATTTCAGCGTGGCCGACTTTCCTTAAATGACAGTTTTCTAGCTCCTAAGCAAAAAACGACAATTACCGACAAGAATATTGGTCTTGTTCAGAATATGATTAAAGAGGGCCGGCATGTTACTGTCAGGAATATTCAACCAATTTTAAAGATTGGTGTGAAAGCAATTGAAACCATTTTAGACCAACATTTGATAGTACGTAAGCTTTGTTCTCGTTGGATTCCCCACAATTTGACTCCAGTTAAAAAGACAACCGTTTGAGATGGTGCAAATCTACACTAGATTGCTTTGATAACGGATCGTTTCATTTAGTGTACAACTTCATTAGAGGTGACGAAACATAGGTATACTGCTATGATCTCGAAAAAAAAAATCTGATGTGGACACCACACGACTTCCTTGTACACAAGACCAATATGAAGTATAGACCACGTATAGACCCAAGTATAAAATTGCACGTATTTGACGTAATTTGACATTAGCATCTATTTTTTTATTTTTTTGTTATTTTTTGTCCTAATCCATAGCAAGCTTCATTACAAAAACCAAAAATTATATAAGTTTTAAATATACATATCTCGCTTATACAAAGGGCTAATTTAATAATACTTGATGTGCTAGACACAGAATTTAATTATCTAATATTTTTATTTGAAGCATTTATTTCTAAAATCAAAATGAAATCATTTTATTGAAGAAAAACTGTTAACAACTTCAGGTAATATGTCACTTCCGGTTAGCCTGTCTTAACCAAAATCCACTATGTTATTCCAATTGACATAAAAGTCATATACTAAATTTGAAATGTGTTAGATTATATTTTAAGATAGTTTTTCATTAAAATCTATTATAGGCTTCAAATAAAGTACCATTTCTAGAAATTATGTAATGACCAAAAAGGGAGGTGCACAACTAGATGTTATATCAGTCCTAAATACAAAATTTCAACTTTCTACGGCTTACCGTTTTTGAGTTATGCGAGATACATACGCACGTACGCACGTACGTACGTACGTTCGTACGTACGTACAGACGTCACGACGAAATTAGTCAAAATGAATTCAGGGATGGTCAAAATGGATATTTCCGTTGAAATCTCAAAACTGAAATTTTTCGCGATTACAATACTTCCTTTACTTCGTACAAGGAAGTAAAAAATCAACAGTCCGCTGTTTGGGTCTTTGAGAATGAGTCTGCTCAACAAAAATTATTCGCGAAGAAAGCTGAAACAAAAAGATGGTCGCGACATGTTTTGGAATTATTGGACATGTTTTCACTGTATCACTGGAGGATCGTCGTACTGTTAATGTTGAATGGTACACTACCGTTTGTTTGCCTCAAGTTCTCCAATGATTTCTTTTTATTTCCACGTGTAAAGGATAAGTTACGTGGTTTACGTTTTATATCGGCCGTAGAAGCTGTTGACGCATTTAAAAATTAAATAAAGAAACAAACGCGGGGTGGTTGTGATCTGAATTAATAAACTTAGTTACTGCGAAAGTATTGTCAACAGCGAGCATTTGAAATGGAATATCCTAATTTCAGTAGAAACACTAAGAATTTTTAAAAGAGAAGCTTGTTATATCCATACTTATCGCACACGGTTCTGGTCACTGCAATTGAGAGAGATAAATGTATGTCAATTTTTTAATTCGTTCATGATAAAGATGATGTCTTTGATCGGCTTTCTTTTAAAAAAATACTGTATTTATTATTATATTTAAATTTATAATTTAAAGTGTTCTTAGTAGTGGAGTTTGTTTAAACAATAATTAACTTGACAGTAGACTGATAAACCGTCCATAAATTGGAAAACTGCAGAGCCAGTTTAAAAAGTGGCGAGTTGACGAGTTTTCCAGAGCCGATTTTCCAGTTTAGGGATTAATTATGGGCTGCGGCTTTTACGTTTGATATTTTAGTGAAATTGGATTGACGACGAAATAAATAACTGCATTTGTTATTTTGACATGGCGAATTGGAAAATCCTGTATCGATAATTTGATTTAAACTTCGTTAATGAAATGGTTCTACTGATCTGAAATGAAATGTGACTGATACTGCGCTGTGATGGTTCATTTCAAGCTCTAATCAGATTCAATCAAAAGCGTTGCGATGTATTTTTATTTGGTTAGTTTCACACGACTCGTCAACATAATTACAGATAAAATGTTCCATGCAAACCTATTAATCCTACCAATTTGATAAAAAGCAGATAGCTAATGTTTTAAACAGTCAATTCTTTGAAATTCAAATCTCAAATTGCTATTGCCTATCGGTCTATTAGGTAATTTATCCTTTTTGTCAACGGCCGACAATACGTACCCAATTTAAAACGGAGTCCTCTGTAATTCGAACACTGGGCTCCCAGTTGTAATTTGGAACCTATTGTAATTTGAGAGCGTTGTAACTTGATAGCATGGTACAAATACAGAGAGTACCTACACCACCGAGTCTGCGAGTACGCAACCGACGCCTATGATCGAAGCGTCGGGACGATGGGCGAAGACCACGCGGAAGGCGATAACGTAATTACCACTCACTACAGGCGGGCGACGTAAGCGGGCGACTGGCAGCTGTGTAAACAACCCAGTCGCGGCGTGACCGTTGTACTGGAATACTCTCGAACGTTTTGAGAGACTTTCTAGAAACGGCATGATGCCATGTATAAGCCGAGGTGCTCTGTGTAGAGTCAGTCAATTAGTAGAGTTGCAGGGAGTTCAAGAAGAGAGTTAAAAGGATTGAATTCTGTCCGGACAGTTGAGTATATTGTAACACGAAGGGGGTCTCCTTAGAAGCTGATGATACTACTATGACTCCAACGATGATACACTGTATCTGACTGATGATAAGGAAGAACACACATACACGAACACTTTACACTGGATGAACACTTACATTACGGACATGGACAAATACTTGGGATTTACAGATTAAATAACTAAACTTTTTATTTACATGATTATATTATTATTAATTAAACATAGCCTAACACGTTACATTCCGTAACCCAACGGCGGGCGTTTAGCACGCGCCCCAAAACTAAAAACACTACATGTTCCGATAACTAACGTCTTCACGACTCGACGAACTAATCTAGACTCTTTACATGTTTACTCCATGAGTAACTAATGTCGACTCCTAAAAAACAAAGCGCTATTTTCAGAACAGGATTATCTTAGGGATACAGGGTACATAGGTTAGGGCATTCAAAGTCACGCACGTATACATAATAATTTCTAAACTTAGTGATCAACAAATAAATGTCGTTACTATCATAATACGAAAAGAATTTCTATACGGAATTTTGACATTTATAACTTAAATAGATAAACAGAGTTAAAATATGATTATTGAAACTAAAATTTAGAAAAGTTTATAAAAAGTTATTTATCTGTTATTACTCTTACCCTCGCCTTATCACAATATAGACGCTGTGGTATGAGGCGCCGTTTGGGCCAAAATAAAAGTTTCTGTAATATATATAAAATTTCGTGATATATAAAATTTTGCCATGTTGATATATACAATTTTCATTGTGATATATAGAATTTTAGTTCTATGAAATGCCGCAATATAATGAGGGCGCTCACTTTTGTGTTTTTATCTACTTATGTTGATAAAAGCACAAAAGTGAGCGCCCTCATTATATTGCGGCATTTCATAAGAACTAAAAATTGTATATATCACAATGAAAATTGTATATATCAACATGGCAAAATATTAAATATCACGAAATTTTACATATATTACAGAAACTTTTATTTTGGCCCAAACGGCGCCTCATACTGTGGAGCTCAGTTAAATATACAGACGCTGTGGATGTCGGACATTCAAATGTCCGACCTCCACAAAAACGATTAAACTAATCCTTATTTTTGGATTAGTGAATTTTACTCTAATTTTGACAGTTTATTCTTAAACTATAACCTATCTAATCCAAGTAACTACCTTTTTTGATAATAAAATGGAGATTCAATTTTAAATACCGGGATAAAATAGAATTCACTAATCCAAAAATGAGAATTAGCTTCAACTTTTTTGCGAATCATTACTTTTTATTAATCTAAATACATATCTACATATTTGCATATGCTGGAAACTGTATTGATTTTCTTTCCTATTGTTCTATTTACATTTTTCTTTTTAAAATGTTGCTATTAGAAATTTGAAATTAGTTCTTTGACAGTTACATTTATCTGTCAGTTACATACATATATGAATAACTGCGCAACCAAGGAGTTTTGTTTACTTACAGCGAAGGCTCTGGGATTTAAATTATAGATAATTTTATAAATTTATCCATAAAATATATAGAAAAAGCATTAATGCAAATCTATAGAAAATTTAATAATCTTTAATTTTTATAATCTCGAAAAAATAACATTTAAAGGTATTTTTCGAAGAAAAACTATTTTGAGCTTCTAGTAACATGCCATTTCCGGTTATCCGATTTACACCAAAATCTAATGGGCTCTTTCCATTACAGAAAAAGTTCGAAATACAAGGTTTCAAAATCTTCTGAATGATAGTATTTGAGTTGAGTGGAAGATCCACACATACACTCACACACGCGCACGCACGCACACACACACACACACACACACACACACAAACGCACATACACACATACATACACATACACACAGACATCATCGCGAAAATGTTAAAATTGGATTCTAGGAACCTTAAAACGTGGTCATTTACCAAAATCTCATGATCCCTATACCTCCCTTACCAAGGGTAGCGGGGGTAATAACCTGTAATAAAATTTTCAATTTATATACATCGCACACCTACCCAAATTATCTTATATGTACCTACAATAATTACCAAAAGGATGGCAACATTGCAGTTGCATGTAATCATCATATAATGAATTACTTTAGTGCCGATTTCTGAACTTTTAATGACGATTTTTGTGCACTTTAGTGACGATTCCAAATAATTGTATATTAAATCCTTTTCTTTCTTTTCAGGTAAGTGTCAAAATCGGATAACATCATTACAAATTTTGGTATGTATACAAAAAACCAAACAAACATATTTATTTTTCCTATTTACTATTATCAGTTATCAAATAATTGGTAATGTAGATATCTTGAAGTTGACATATGGTCATAAATATTAAAGATAATTAAGGAAGTATTTAAATAGTATTTAATGTATAACTGTTCGATAAATTAACTTCATGATGTCAAAGGTTAAATTTAAATAACCACTTTCACATTTCCATATAAAAGTAAAAATTATATTTACATTATAATTTAGATTCAGCAGTCTACAATATTCTTATTAATTATCTTTATATACGTATATAAATAGAGTCGCAACTTTCACATTGTTATAGAAAAATTATCTGAATTCACAAAGCAGTGTATAAGAGCAATTTCTAAATTTCATAATCATATCGTAATGTGTATTATTTAAAATTTAATGATGACACAACGTTATTATGTTGCCAAAAATATAATACAATAAGTATTATTCTCATGATTTATACATGAGAAGTTGAGAATTAATTTTTAACGCCACTCAAATATGTGAAAATTTTGAATACGCTATACATATTTTCTTTGTATTCTACCAGCAGCGTTTTTATTTTTCATTGTTTGCTATTGTTTGGATGGTTCTTAATAGTTATTTACATTATACGTGCGGTAGGTGTTATTTTACAACGCGAGGTTTTATATTGAAGCACGACGCGCAGCGGAGTGCTGCAATAAAACCGAGCGTTGTACAAATACCTAACGCACACATTATGTATTAAATTTTTAGGCCGAGATATCTACTAAAATATGTATTTTCTATAAATTTTGCTTGTTAACCTTAAACCATTGTTGTCATCAAGCGAGCTGCTATCAAAACAATTTATTGTAGGCTCAGCATCAAGGCGCTTTGAAAACCAACGAAACGTCAAAATAATCAAAAAATTGTATTTCTTGTTATATTTGTAATCATATCTATTAAAGAGAAAAATGTCAGACAGTGACGAATCTATAACATCTACTCCGCCAGAGTTACGTGAACAAGCAAAAAATGTTTCATCGGAATTACTCCCTGAAAAATCAAATGCCCGTTACAAGAGATATTATCAAGTTTTCATACGGTGGTGTGACGAAAAAAAGTCAACAATTGAGACCAAGAATTTGCACTTTGATTATTTTATTTATTAGGGATGTCTATTGTCTATGCTGCTATGCTGGAAGGAAATTAAGGTTAGGTAGATTAGTTCCTACATACGTAGTTCCTACAGACTACATGAATGATTCTAATGTTACCTACCCTTTTCGACATTCTTCATTAAAATTAATTTCAAACATTTGAAATAAAATAAATAATTCTCATCAATCATTCCACTTATTTTATCATTTGACAATTTTGACATATTGACATTGCCAACTGAGACTTATGCCAAAAGATGGCGCTGGCGGATTAAATTAAAAGAAATTCAGTTTTATTTATTTATTTACTATTATTGTACGAAAATTGCGGTAGCTAGCGTTTTTGTAGGCACTCTTTATTATTACAAAGTAGATTTCTTTATTAGTGGCCTATTAAAACTTAAAAATATGGGTGTGTATTACTTTATTCGGTGCGGTAAAGTCATGGCATGTGTAAAATCGCAACTACCATGGACGCCAACGATGTGTGATTGTTATGTTTACACTTTAGGAGGCCAAAAAATATTTTATATGGCCAAAAAATAAATACAACATAACATAAAAAGAACAAGGATAAAATAACGTAAATGTCTGGATGTTTTTATTTATGGGTTAATATCTTTATTGGATAGCTGTACCCTTGAGGTAATGTAGCTCTAGCAATGTTACTGGGTAGTAGTCGGATTTAGATCTGGACATTACTTCTACATTAAATGTATAATTTTTAAAACATCACCAAAGTCTTTTGTGAGCTGGTACTGAAATGAACCGGTGTTGCTTATTACGTTATTCATGTTCTTGTAAGTTGTTTCTTTGCTGGGAGATCCGTGCAAGATCCAGCAGCCGAATTGTGTAGACAAGCTATGGGTCGCGATCCAAATTTGGGTCGCGAGGGATTGTGCGTGGGTCGCGTAAACTATTCAGAATTTTATAATTTTGATTATTAAATGCTAATCATATTTTTGTAAAATGTATATAATATCTCACTAAATGTTACTAATGTTAGCAATACAATGTAGAATTGCTACTGCTAATAAACCCTACCGAAACCTTGAATTCATTTTGCTTAAAAAAGAAAAATCAGTCTTGGGTAATAAATAATTGAAATATTATTACCTATCTATATATGCGAATCTGGGTTTTCTGCGATAATACTAAATTTTAGGAACCACCTCCAACAGGATAATGAATACCGTCTTTCAAATAAAAAACCGCGGTTTGAAGAACTTTCAAAATTTATGCAAATTCAGGGCTCACAGTAATTAACATTAATTTTTTGTAAGCTACTCGTATTTTTGATTTTAATTTTTAAAGAAATGCATTTTCTTATTTTCATATACAGCGTGTAATCATACTTTGGGGAAAAAATGAAAGGGCATATAGTACTGACCAAAATGAGTAAAAAAAGGCTTAATCAACATTAGTCCGATCTTCAATACTTTTCGAGATATAATGCAGTGAAAAATGAGTTTTTACGGGGTTTACCTCTACTATCTCAAAAACTATAAGTTACGACTTCGATTAAATAAGCCTTTTTGTTTACCTTTCAGAGGTCAACTTAGATGTGCATTTGTTGTTTTGATTTTCAAATAACTTCGTTACTATTAGAAACAGAAAAATGTTTCATATAAAATTTTATTGTTTTTTAATAGTCTATTTACTGACATAGACAAAATTTTGTTCAATCACTATCTTTGTCAATTTTCTTCGAATCTAATAGTAAATGGCCTCTTTCTCGGAACTAGTTGAAGGTCGGATCCATGTTGATTAAGCCTTTTTTACTCATTTTGGTCAGTATTATATGTCCTTTCATTTTTTTCCCGAAGTATGATTACACCCTGTATAGATTACTGTTTATAATAATACATGTTTTTATTTTGTAAATAATTTTCTATATAGTGGGTCGCGAAACCAATACAATAGTTAAATTTGGGTCGCGCTCTGAAAAAGCGCTAGTGCATGTAGACTATTTGGACGCGACAAGTCACATTGCCCGTGATGCACCTATGAAGGTGAAGTCTAATGCGCATCTGTCCCACCAAAGGGGGGGGGGGGGGTGCTGAGTCAGATCCCGACCGACGCCAAATATTTCGAAATTTAAATGGCACAAAATTGATCCCTGTGGTGCACTCTCCACGCCAACAATGAATGCCCGTGAGGTGACGCCTGGTAAACGCCCGCACTGTACAAATATATCATCATCATTACCAATATCTGCGTACAAAGCAGATTGGCACACCCAACAATGGGTAATATGCCGTGATGATTTATTTATTTATTATTTATACGGGATGTCTTACAACTCGCGCCCCAGAGCGAATGAGGTAACACGAGACTGCACTCGGATGTGTAATTTCGAAGAAAAAAAAATTAGCTTAAAAGATATTCGAGAAAAGATGTCTTAAAATTGACCAATCAGAGACCTACACCTTTAACGTGTGTTTGCCGTAATTTTACGTTACTATGGTTTTATATAAATCAAATCTTCTTTAAAATGTGTGGGCGACTGTAGTTTTCGAAAAATGTCAGTGTCAAATTAAATTTGACAAGGTGAGTAAAAAAGGCAAATTCTTACCATGTATTCAGCCGCTGATTACTTAGAAATGATTATAATTTTCGGAGAATGTGGACGTTACGCCAGAGAGGCAGCACGAGTCTATTCGGAACGTTGAGAGCCATCGCAAGGCCGCATGAGACCGGTCAAGTTATGCCAGATCAAATGACAATAATATTATCGTTTAACACATTTTACACAGCTGCTACAACACGTTGCACTGTACGACATAAATGATGATCTCGGATGACACCTTCGCTAACCTAAATTTGTTGACAGTGAAAAGTCAACTCTAAAGTGTCTAAATTACAGTAAGTCAAACAAAGTTTGTAACTCACTAGCAGTATTTTTAAAACCTAGCAACCAGTTTTATTTTGTAATAATCACACCTCAAGATATCCTTCCGGGATTGGTGGATTAAAAAGTCTTGTAACTCCGTTATGCAAGCAGCCGCAAATTATTTTCTTATATTTGTTGGCAACCTATTGTCGTCGGCAAGTGTCAGTTTCGTCTGGGGCGCGAGTTGTGAGACACCCTGTATATCAATAATTTTCTCATATGCAAGTTACCGCTGTCCAAATCGCTGAATTGCAGTTCCCAGGCGTCGAACCCGACACCTGAGTTTGCCGTTTCCAGCTTATAGACTTTAGTGCAGTTACAAGACAGTCAGAGTTTAGAATTCATACAATCAACATTAGAATAGAATAAATGTAATAATTAATTAAATAAATATTAATAATTTTATGTGTAACAAATGATAGTTTTTGGCATATATTAAACTCACAATAAAAAACCCTTTTTAAAAATAATATTTCGGATCCTCGAAATATAACTTGCATATTGAAAACTATTATAGTCTCCGTTTGAAATAATCTTCATTCAATCGTGAGACCATTTAAATATTTGTTATCCTGATTAGAAAACAAATAGGTGTATAAATTCCCAATCAGCAACATGACGAGTTTCAAGCCCAACACAATACCCTTGTTAACTTTGAAATCAGATTACATGGAGAATAATTTACAAGCGAAACAATAAAAAGGCAAAGGAAAGAAAAAGTGCGGGTTTATTTTCAACATCGCGATAATCCCGGGCCCACAACTCAACTCAGGCTCTGCTGCTTGCTGCTTGTTTTCATTCCAGCAACCGCAACAATCTCACGGTGTCGTAGAATAGCTTGGCGTGGTGTTCTTGTTGTAAGACCAGAACCGGCCTATATAGAAGTCGCTTTTACGAGTTTTATTGTGTGGATTTTATAGCTCTTTATATTTCTATCATACACATACCTATAAACAAATATTGTATGCTGAAGAATATTTTAATATTTTGTTGAGGGACTTTTAGTTGTTGTGTTATGTTAAAGAGAATTGTTTAGGTTTGTTTACTTTTAGTTCACACTGTATTGAAACATTAGGTTCTTGAATTAGGATGAAAAAAGTTTATGTGAATTTTTGAAATACGAGAGCCCTGAAATATTATTTGTCCCGTAGAAAATTATGGGGCAGTGTTCCGCGGAACACGGGCCCGGTGCTTCAAGGGGCCCGGCACGCACCTCAAAAAATATTTGTATTTTAATAGAGCCAAATGTTCCAAATATATTAAACGACCTTACATCTTTCAGCAGAAAGATCATTTTCAATATAAAAATTAGTAAAAAAATAAAAAAATAAGGGATACTACAGGGTTCGGGTTCAATCCCGACCGACGCCAAATATTTCGAATTTTAAATGGCACAAAATTGACCCCTGTGGTGCACTCTCCACGCCAGCAGTGAGTGCCCGTGAGGTGACGCAAGGTGCAAATATTTCATCATTACCGATATCTGTGTACAAAGCAGATTGGCACACCCAGCAATGGGTAATAAGCCATGATGATATATTTATTTATTTATTTCTACTATTTTAATAAATTACGAAATTGCCAGAAGAATAGATGTATCTAATGTGCACTGAGTTCTCGTTTTGTTTTCATCATACTTATATGTTTACACTTTCTTCGTGGTAGCGTTTTTGGCTTGTCGTGAAATTGCACTCAGTTCGCAGTGAGTTCGCACTTTTGTGCACCGACTACAGGAGCAAGTGCACGAATATCAGTTCAAATAATATGGCTTCTAAAAATAAAATCATATCGACAATTGCCAGAAATTATTAGAAAGTTCTTCAATGTCAGATAGTGATGTAGAGTTATTAAATCGAATAATAAAACTTTATGTTGCACATAAATATACAAACAAAAAAGTAAGAATGTAAACTCATGTGAGCATTTGAAATAAAATTATTTTCGTTTTCAGTTCAAAGATACTTTTCAGGTACAAAGGAGTACCTCCTTGAAATTTAAAGATTATTTTGAAAAACGCGCCAAAACTAACAGGCTCTCAGATTTGCACTCATTTATGGTCTCGTTTTTAACTTAAATTTGCAGTAGAGTCGAAACTGATTCCATTTATTTACGTAACACAGTGCAATGAGTATGCACTGACGAAAACGCTAATATCAACTTTTGGCAAAAAAGAAATCAGTAAAAGCTGTTGACATAAACGTACAATATTGTCTTGGTTTCATGGTTATTTTTTGTAATATTTTTTGGTTTTTAATTAAATTTTATTTAAAAAAGGATTTTTTAAAGTGTCCTATTATGGGATCAGTAAAAATATTTTCTTATCTACATAGGGGCCCGACGCGAGAACACAGTGCTGTATATACCTTTATTAGACTATTATAGTATAAAATTCTAAATTCTTATAAGCCTTTTTTTTAAATTGCACATTTATTAATCGAGTAAACCTAATTTAATGATATGGTAGCGCTACGAGTTTAGTTTACGATTGTATCACCATCAATAATTACTATCTTCCTTTAACTAAAACAACACCATGAGGATTAGAACTTTTGTGATTGCACTATCCGGCATGTCTTTCTTCGCTGCCGGAATTTTAACGAGTTGAATTCACAAGAGCAGTCGGCGCCCGAGACGAGAAGAGATAAAAGATTGGTTATCTCGTTGCGTTGAACACGCTCGCTACAAGGTTTGAAGAACGCCGCGCGGGGATGGCCGTTGAAATGAGATTTACACTGCTGATGCCTCAATGAAATGAGAGACTATAAATATATTAGAATGGGTTGGGTTGGAACTGTGGCATACCAACGTGGATATTAATGTGGGGACCGAGTTAGTGGGATAGTTAGAATTGATCGTAAATTATAAAGAAGTATATTTAAATACTCGTAAAATGTGTGGAATACAGCAGATATTTTGATAAACAAATTTAAAACTCTCAAAATTCAAATTAAGCACACGTTTAAGAACCAAGTAATTTCTATTTCCAATTTGAATTTCAATTTGACACAGGCTCAAACAATCAGATTCCGCGTGCGTATATTTTGCTTCTTGTCCACATTTTTGCCCACATTTGTCTACATCGAGAAATCGGCAAAAGATAACTGAAGCTGATGAGCTTTTCTGTGATTTATTTCTAAAATTTTGTAATAAGATGAGGGTAAGCGCAATAACAGACAAATAACTTTTTATAAACTCTTCTAAATTATAGTTTCAATAATCATATTTTATGTCTGTTTATCTGTTTAAGTTATAAATGTCAAAATTCAGTTTAGAAATTCTTATCGTATTATGATAGTCACGACATTTATTTGTTTATCATTAGTCTAGAAATTATTAGGTATACGTGCGTGACTTTGAATGCGCTAGCCTATGCACCCTAAGATAATCCTGTCCTGAAGATAGCGTTTTGTTTTAGATAGTCGAGTTTAGATAGTTATGGGGTAAAGTTGTAAGAGGTTAGATGAGTCCGTCACGTCGTCAACACGTTGGTTGTTGTCGGAATGTAGTGTTTTAGTTTTGGGGCGCGTGTTAGACGCCGCCCGCTGGGTTACAAAATGTAACATGTTAGGTTTAGTTTAATTGTAAATAAAGTTTAGTTATTAGTTATAAAAACCCAAGTAATGTCCATGTCCGTAGTGTTCATCAAGTGTAAAGTGAAGTGTATGTGTGTGTTCTTTATTCTGCACGCAATCCTTATCACCAGTCAGTAAGTGTAAAGTGTGTCATCGTTGGAATCATCAGTTTAGTAGCATCATCACGAGCCAGATTAGATCCGCACCTCCCTCGTGTTACAATTTCACAATAACCTCCAAATAGGCTATCCAAGCAGCTGTTCCGTGTCGCTGGCGCCATCTGACGGATTTCCCGTTAAGTAGCGTCGGGTAGAATTTCTTACGTGGAGTATGAAGTTTTATATATAAACAAACCGTTTTGTCAATTAAAATATATTTGAAGCTTCACTTGAAATAGAAAATATGTATGTTAGTTGTGGTTTTGAAAGCGTCGACATATCTTTTTATACATTTTCGCGGTAAGTTCGCGCCAGTGTGAGGACTGTCAGACTGTCACTACTTGTCGTTGTGCCCTTTCAGTCGGTGGCAATTTGGAAAATATATCACGTTGGTTTGGGAGAGCATTTTAGTGCTACCTTTCTCTCACTGCATACTACAGTGCTTGTGCGAGAGAAAGATATAGCAATAGGTGTTGCCATGACGTCATGTTGACATTAGAAATCAAATGCAGTTAAACTTAAAACAATTACGACTTTTTAATACTACGAATTGCTTAAAAATGAGGTGTTGCACGTTTTTTTTCTTTGCTTCAATCAAAAGAACAAGAAAAAATATTTAGCCCCTATTTTTTATTTTTTTCGTATTATTCTTTATTCATGAGATAATTGTTTTTGAAATTATGTTTGAATTTCCGCTTCCCCTTTCGCCTGATGACGTTCGAAAGGACCTAACCAATGAGGGTGTGGCTTACATTTGCCACCGACGGAATTTATACGAGTGATAGTCATGACACCTGTCAACTACTACTGATTTTTGTATTCGGAAATAATCAAACATGGTTGTAGAAAAATGTTTTGTGCAGTGTGCCCAAATAGAACTGATAATAGGGAAATATATTTCTAGTAGTGCCTCAAAACGAAGAAAGAAGAATGAAATGGTTGTCGCAAGTAAAGATAAAAACATAAAATCAAAACTTCTTTGTTATAAAGATCATTTTGATGTAAATATAAATATTTTTATAATTAAATAAGAACTATTGAATACGTTTATTTTTTAGCTGGAAAATGATGCACTCAGGCTGCGGTTTCTTACACCGGCTAATGTTTTGCACTACTGCAGCATAAGAGAGATTGATAAATCCAGGATAAAACATTACTAGACCGTATTTCTTAAAACCACTACTAACGATGTCAAACTCCAACTGAAGAGGATCTATTCCAAACAATGTGTCCTGGAATATGTTTTATATATGTTTTAATAATATTATATTCTGTACGTTCCTGACACGAAATAAATCCAAAAGTCAAAATAGAAAATAAAGTGTGTGTGTGTGTCATAAAGCGTCAGGTGTCAACTAAAATGGAAAAAAGAGAACGAGGAAAAATTACTCAGAAATAGACAAAGGAAACATGTAAATGTAAAAATTTATTTTACAGAGTAAAATTTACTTCCTCGAACATCGGTGGAGTAATTTATTCTGTAGATTTACTTAGCTAGAATTTTTATTCTTATTTTGACGAAAATATCTGGAATAAACTATTTTACTTCAGGAGTAAATTTTACTTTGCTAGAGCTTTACTTATCCATCTTTTATAATACTGGGCATTAAACATTAAACTATGAAATATAACAATATAATATAATAACAAATAACTAAGAACTACGCTAAAGAATCAGACCTTATGTAACACAGTTGTCATTAAAGCAATCATTGACGTTGATGTATGATACATTTGTTGTTTTTTTTTTTCATCATTTTTCCAGTTTTGTCACAGGCAGTGTAATTTGGCGCCAATTCAAAAAGTATATTCTTAAACTGCTGCTGTGCTTAATCTATACAGATATTTGAAAAGAAAATCATATTTAATAACACTGTAGAACATACTTATACGAATTTCAGAAGAAAAAAGATATGTTAATTTTTTTGCAAGACCTCATTAAAAGAACTTTCATTTAAAATAATAAAAAAAATCAGAGTACAGGACCCCATTATCGTCCACGCATAGACGCCCATCTCTTTTGTTTTCGCACTTTGCTCATTCCGTGTAAAAAGTAACCCGCCGAAATCTAATTTAAGTGTGCAATAGTTCAAGTCGCAAAATTTGTCTTCCTCTTGAAATGCACAAAAACACGTTCCGCTCGAATGCAGCCGGGCGTGGAAATAAATTCGGAGCTAAGTGACTGTGAAGTAAGAAAATCGTATGGCTCTCAGCAAATAATAAAAGAATGAAGACCCCAGAGATCTATAGACTCGGCCACTGGAAAGAAATATGTCAGTATTAGAATGAATGGCGAAAACTGTTGAAATATAACTTAAAATATGTGAGAATTCTACCGCTGCTCAGAGGCGGTGATAAGGAAATTCCACAAGGACCAATGAAATTATAGCGGGGAAATTTAATACACTCTGCAAACATCTATAAACACGGGCATTTATCAAACGGAAATGTAGAGTTTATACTTTGCAGAAAGTTACATACTTGCAATATTTATAATGCAGTCTACATAGTATGATTCAATCTAAGAATGAAAGTTGCCGTGTAAATTACCTTATTAATAAAATAAATTTAAAGAGATCTAAATGCCATTTCTGGTTTAATTCAACAAAAAATGTTTTACACGAAATCTTAACGATAGCTGAAACTTTTATAAATATTTTTAATGATTTTGTTCAAATACATTATTAGTTATTTATGATATAAGTGTTAAAAGTGACATTTTATTTTGTGAGAAGGAAGCGAAGCGGAGTGATCGAAAACTTCGAACAAAATAAAATCACTTTTAACACGTATATCATACACTATTTTTTCTACAAACACATTTATTTCATTTAAATTTGTATTTGTAAAAAAAATTTGACATATGTCAAACATGTCGATTTGTTGTTCCATTCGTCATTACCAAGGTAATTTACTTTTAACACTAGAATTAAAATATCGCATTTTTAATTGAAGTATGCCGTGTTAAAAATTCAATTTTTAATAGTGTTTGTAGAAAAAAATGCTTATGACCTTTCGACGTATGGCTTAAAGTATTTAATATTTGTACTTACTAAACAGGGTATTTCTTGGATACGGGACACCTGGTCACCTGGATTATTTTCTTTATTATTGGAAATAGAAGAAAATCATTCAAATAAAAGTTGTAGTTGATCAAGGGGGATTCACTTATTCGGGAATTACCCGATTTCACCCGATCAAAACTGACAACTGACACTACTGACTATTATAAATGCCGTATTCTTTTGCTGCGTTGGATTAGATCCAACTGATCTTATGAATTAGATCAGATCAGATCACGTCTCTGGTCGCGAATCTGGGGAACCGGGTTCGATCCCGACCGACGCCAAATATTTCGAATTTTAAATGACACAAAATTGACCCCTGTGGTGCACTATCCACGCCAGAAATGAGTGCCCGTGAGGTGGCGCCTGGTAAATACCCGCACGGTACAAGTATATCATCATTACCGAAATCTGTGTATAAAACAGATTGGCACACCCAGTAATAGGTAATAAGCCGTGATGATATATTTATTTTATTTTATTTAGGTCACATGGACATAGTAGATTAGTTTATTCAAAAGAACACAAGTATCTGTCAAAATCAGTTAGAAAAATAATAAATACTTTAATTTTCCATATTTATCATTGTTTATTCTGGTTTAAATTTCTTCTGGAATCTTAATTCTAACCTTCTTCCGCCATTTTTTAATCTAAAGTGATCTGATCTTTCTAAACTAATTTTTCTTGGAGTAGATATGGCACTGATCTGAATTACTTAGTCTTGGGGTGGGGATACTGATCAGAATTCGAAAGAACATTCAATTTACTGATCCATGTAACATGGATCTGATCCAACACAGTGAAAGAATATGGCTAATATAATCTATATTGTGCATGTCAATTGGATTATTTATCAAAATTCGAAGCATAAATAGTTTTATTTATTTTAATAAACCAATTTAATAAATACTGTAACGTTATTTAATTTATTTGGGTGAAATGTAAATATTAGACAATTATTATTAATTAAAATAAGTATTTATTAAACTGTAATGAAAATGACTATTACTATTATTAAACAATTATTAAAAACTAATTAAGATAAAACTATAATTAACTAGATAACACTAACACTATTTATTTATTTAACCAATTAACACTACTATTTATTTCCACGATATTGCTAATTATTTATTTCCACTATGTACATTACTTTTTTATATCACGTTTAACTGTCCGCTTGCCGACCTCCACAGCGTCTATATACTCAGCTGACTCAACAGCGTCTGTATATTCAACTGCTCGGAGAGAAGTCACACTTTTCACCTCACTATCTGTCTATTTATGTAACTAACTGTCTAATTTCCACAGCTTCAGTATCACTAACTGTCCGTATGCCACAATTCTTTAACACTACCGAGTATTCTCTTTTATAGCTATCCCGGTATACCAGTAACTTTCCGACTCACTGTTACTGTCCTCGTATACTATAGCTCGTCAATACTACCGGGTATTCACATCCACAGCTATCCCAGTTCACCAGTAACTTCCCGAGTACCTACTCGACCCAAACTGCATACGCTCACCACAATACTGCTGTGCTTCTCCTAACACTTTACTCGCTAACACTTCATGTGAATGTTTCTATATGACTCTCCCTATGTAACTAACTAACTCCCGAGCATAGCTGCGTCCCTTTTATACAGCTGCCATTAACGTTTAGAGAGCTCTAGAATGTTAGACCGCATAATAACAATGAACATAAAATGTTCAGGCGACCGGAAGTAATTAAACACGTCACGGCTTGTTTGTTTACGTAGCCCGGCTGCTAGCGCGATTGCGTCATCGCTATGCTTAGATGCTTGTTCAGCGTAGCAGCGGGGCTCACACGTTACAATACGATATAAGTATAATGGATAAATTATACCCCTTTTTATTGTCTAACAACAAATGTTGCAATAATTGTCGGCAATCTTGAAACGCCGTCTTTGCAATAGTAATAAGCACAATATAGTACGAAAAACTTGACAGTCAATGAAGCACAAACTATCAACACCAATGGCCAAAATCACTTTAATACCACATGAATGACTGAATGACATCAATATTTAAATAATTCAAATATTTTACCGCGGTTACAGTATAGTTTCTATTTCATTTTTTGTCGTTGGTTGGACGGAGATATCATATACCCCTTTGTAACACCTACGATAATAAGGTAGCGAATAAAAGTCTTATATATGCCATGTGTGACAAAGATGCTAGATAATAGTTTAGTAATTCTTTCATCAGAAATTGATGACATGGGGATCAACTCGCAGGTACAGAGTGTATGTATAAATGCTTCAATCGCTCTTTCCTTGCATAACTTTGATGAGTGATAAGAATTATTATTCAATCGAAACTTACATTTTTAAGCAACAGTGCGACTTTGCCAAAAATACAAGAGGGCAAGATTATGCCCGGTTTCTCCAGAGCAACTTAAGACTTAAGTCATGACTTATTCCTAAGTTCCACCGTAAACTGTTGCACCACGCAAAAATGTCAAAATGTGAGACGTAAGTAGTCCTTTAATGTAAGTAGAAAAAACGGTGACTTATGTGTCATACTCGTATATGTCAGTTGTCATATCAGTTCACGATAAATTTGTTTCGTTTTGTGGAGTTACGGTGCAAGTCTTCAGCTATATGGACAAGAAACGTACAAATTACAGCAAAGAAGAAAAAATTGCTATTGGAAGTTGTGGATCAATATGAAGAGATCATCGAAAATAATAAAAAAAATCTAATGCGATGTCAAATATACAAAAGGACAATACTTGGAATTTAATTGCCGTAACATTTAATAAAAAATTATTAAATGTATACAGGGATGTGGCAAGCCTACGAAAAATGTGGGAAAATATGAAAACTGATGCCAAGAAGACATCGGCTAAGGAAAAGGCCTTTGTTTATAGAACTGGCGGTGGTCCACCTATAAAAAATATAGACAGAAAATCTTTGTCGTCATATAATTGGAACAAATCAATTCTGTTATATATTTGTCGCGGGATTCTAACATTTTCGACAATATCGACAAAATCAACTTCGACCACATTATCCACGACGTTAACGTAGGGAAATTTGGTAAATTCATTTCGAATACTGTTGAAACGAATACAAGCATATAAACGTTGACAAACACAATGACAGCTTTGACATATTTTACGTTGTTGCCAATGTAATTTGTGACACGAGTTAAGTTCGCATTTAAATTTGCTGGTGCAACGCAATTGGGATATAAGACCTACTTACAACTAAGTAGCACTTCAATAATCAACAACTTAAGTTACTGTGGAAAATAATTTGAATTCAAGTCCAAGCTCAACTATTACACCACTAAGATCACCTGAATATAGTAATTACATATTCCTATTTATATTATTTAGGCATTTAGGGATATGTAACACAACATACAACATAATACATAATGCAGATCACGTATATATGTCCAACATGAATTTGTACTCCCTATTCCATAGTCCCTAGTGTCAAGGTATTAAAACTGGATCGAACCATACATATGAGAACATACGTTATGTCTGGTTGCTATGGCAACATAATAGCAGATGATATACAATTACTCGGTTATACCGGCATTAATTGCCGTTTACTAATTAATTGGATACCCTTGTCAACTCAAATCATGATGCTTCATCAAATATACACTATTGTTGACAGTTCAATATGCAGACTCATATTTTTTATTAATCCATTGCGTAGAATATTGGTTTTACTAAAATGATTAATATTTTCGATTATTTATAGATTTGCATTTTCTTTAATTGTATCTCTAGCCAGCTAATTGGATTTTTACTTCCCGCTACCCTTGGTAAGGGAGGTATAGGGATCGTGCTAAAAAACGCATATCGAGATTTTGGTAAATGACCACGTTTTAAGGTCCCTAGAATCCAATTTTAACATTTTCACGATGATGTCTGTTTGTATGTGTATGTATGTGTGCGTGTGCGTGTGCGTGTGTGTGTATGTGTCCCCACTAACTATTTTATACGTTTTCATGTAAAATACAACTATATGTATATAATTATATGTATTTTATTTTCACAAGTTTTGAATAATATAAAATTATATTCTTCTCGCTTGGTACACAGATACAAAAATACAGTTGTGACGTCCTATCGTTATAGTGCTAATAGTTTTTTACCTCCCGCTACCCCTGGTAAGGGAGGTATAGGGATCGTGCTAAAAATCGCATATCGAGATTTTGGTAAATGAACACGTATTAAGGTCCCTAGAATCCAATTGTAACATTTTCACGATGATGTCTGTGTGTATGTATGTGTATGTGCGTGTGCGTGTGTGTGTATGTGTCCCCACTCTATTTCATATATTTTCATGTAAAATACAACTATATATAATTATATGTATTTTATTTTCACAAGTTTTGAATAATATAAAATTATATTCTTCTCGCTTGGTACACAGATACGAAAATACAGTTGTGACGTCCTATCTTTATAGTGCTAATAGTTTTTTACCTCCTGCTACCCCTGGTAAGGGAAATATTAGGGATCGTGCTAAAAATCGCATATCGAGATTTTGGCAAATGAGCACGTTCTAAGATCCCTAGAATCCAATTTTAACATTTTCACAATGATGTTTGTGCATGTGTATGTGTGGATCCTCCACTCTAACTCAAATATTATCTCATTCAGAAAATTTTTTCTTCGAAAAGTACCTTTAAATGTTATTTTTTCGAGATTAATGTTATTATAAAAATTAAAAATTATTTAATTTCCTACAGATTTGCATTAATACTTTTTCTATATATTTTGTGGATAAATTTATAAAATCATATATAATTTAATTCCCGGAGCCTGCGCTTTAAATAATGAAACTTGGATGCGCAGTTATTCAAATGTATGTAACTGACAGATAAATGTTACTGTCAAAGAACTAATTTCAAATTAATAATAGTAACGTTTTAAAAAGGAAAAAGTAAATAGAACAATAGGAAAGGAAATCAATACAGTTTCCGGCATATGTAAATATGTAGGTATGTATTTAGATTAATAAAAATTAACGATTTACAAAAAAGTTTAAGCTAATTCTTATTTTTGGATTAGTGAATTCTATTTTATCCCGGTATTTAAAATTTAATCTTCATTTTATTATCAAAAAAGGTAGTTACTTGGATTAGACTATATTTTAAGAAATAAACTGCCAAAATTAGAGTAAAATTTTCTTATCAAAAATAAGGATTACCTTAATCTTTTTTGTAACTCGAGCGGTACATGGTGGGAGGTATTGTGTTGGCCACACCAGATTTTTTTACCTGATTTGTAAATTTTATTAAATTATGTGCTGTTGTACTCAGTAAAGAAGGAATTGCCTGTCTAAAAAGTGATCAAAAAAGATCATTTTCTGAACGATTGCGAAAAACACAACATCTTATACCGGACAAAAGAACAAAAAATTTCTTTACCATTTACTAAACCCTGTCTTAATATTTTATACTAATTGTTATAGTAAGTATACATTGTTCTTGTTCTTTACGAATTTAAAATGTCTGGTCCACAATTAGAAAACACATATGAATTACCAATTCCTTTGATTCTCTTGTTACGATTACGAGTCTTTGTATCTATTGTATTGTATTGTATTGGAGTTGCAAACAGCACTATTCTGTAACAGAGGAGTGTCGCCTGCATTCTTCTCTAACTTGCTATTGTTTTTTCTTCGCCTCTTTTTGTTCTGCGCATCAGTGACCAAGAAAAAGTGTAACAATGGAACCAGCTTCCATTTTGGGAGAACGAAAAACGCTATTTGATTGTTTTACCTTAAGAAAAATGCGACGAACATTTTGCACCACCAATGAAGTATGCTGACATACCACAATACAAAACTGAATTTTTAGTCAAATCCATTTCTTGTGGATAATAAATTAATCAGTTGCTAAAAAATATTAACCATTCTATTACAGTGGTATTATTAGCACATAGAAATATAGATATAAAAATCCAGACTTATACTGGGATTCTGAAACCCAGAGTTAATTAACTTCTGGCGTTAACGTGAATTAACTCTGATTTTGACAGCTGTGGTATTCTGAAACTCAGCGTTACTTAACGTTAACGCTGCTAGTCGGCGTTAATTTACGCTGGACATATCGAAGCGTTAACAGGGAAATCGGCGGGTTGTCTGTGAGTTTTATGGTCTAAATAGCCCTGATATTTTTCGTGTACTGCTATATATACTTCTTATTAACAGTGAGTATAGTTATTCATGTTATACATAATTGTTTATTATTTATAAGTAATATATTGTTAACATAACCTTATAATATATATATACACACTATTATTAACGAAAGATGACTATTCAAGGTCATTTGTGAGCCGTCTGATATAATATTACTTGCAGATAACTTCATTGCATTTGGTATGCATAGGCGTGCAACCTGAAATATTTATGGATACATTTTAACAGAAAAATAAGAGTATTTTATTTGAAAATTATGTTTCTTTCTAAATAATGTGTCTATGAAAGATTTATGTTTTTCACTTATGTTTTTGCAAAATACAAAAACATATACTTAACTTACAAACCAAGGAATAATAATTTGATTTAAACGTCAACGCCACTGGGTAAATATTTGCACAGAGGGCAGCGTAGTAGATAATTAGGTATCTGTAATTCTGCGACTTACGTCATTATTATTTATAGTGTGTTAGAAAGTAATGTCATTATTTACGTATATCTGTCACAACACATAAATTAAATAGACATAGGTCAAATAATCTTTTTTTCTTTTTCTAATACAAAATGTTGCTAAGCTACTGCTGTAAAGTGATGAGTATTCTTTCTTCGAAAGAATGACCTTGAATAGTCATCTTTCGTGAATAATACTGTATATATATATTAGCATTACAGTGTTCAAATCATAAACAACGAGTCCGCAACAGTATGAAAAATTAGAATTCAATACAATAATGTACCTATATAACATCATAGAAAATGACTGATGTATATAAGTACTAAAAAGTGAAGTGAATAAAAGCAATTTTGTGTTGGATTCAAGACTGTAAAGTATTTTGATTTTTAAGTTGTTCGAGTATCGAGTATTACAACAAAAAATACTTTCCAGGAAAGTGATATTTGATTATGAATTCCATGAAGAAATTCTGATTATAACAAACAAAATTGTGTTTGATTACAACAAAGAATACCTATACTGATTATAACAATGTAACATAGGAAAAAATACAGAAAATTATTGATGTATTAGAAAAGTAATTGATTACTGGTACCTATACCAAAATTAGTAAATGTTTATAAATAGAACAAATATTTTAAAATATTTTTTTCTTCGCCAGTTATTGGAAATTTTATTCGTAAAGTCAGTAGGTGCTTAATTTTCCATTGCAAAGTAACTTCTTTCATAAATCTTCTAACATCTAACGGCAGACTGCCTAAGGCTAATATTATTGATTATATTATAAACACTTCCACAAGTCTCCATTCTTGTAGGTATACTCTTTATAGGTAAATTAATACGTGTGTTTTTATTATCTATTTTTGTAAAATACTACTAGCTACTTTAATCGTCTTTTATTAACATATGTAACACGAGGGGGGTGGTGTCTTTGACGCTGTCTGATAATGATGATACTAAGGATGATGCTTTCCAACGATGATACACTTACTGACTGGTGGACGCTTTGATGGCTGGCGTCCACGGCTTGTGAGAAGGAAGAACACACAGACACTTCCCTTTTTACACTTTACACTGATGAACACTAAGGACATGAACTTGTTGTTTACTAACTAACTACTTTTATTTACACGGTTATATTATTATTAATTAACACTAAGCCTAACATACACAACTAATAAGTGTTACATTCCGTAACCCAGCTGGCGAGCGTCGCCCCAAAACTAAAGGACACTACATGTCCAAACCAAAACACGTCTTTCCGACGCCACATACTAATTTCGACTCTCCCATGTTTATCCCATGGCTAACTAATACCGACTGCCTTAAAACAAAGGACAGGATTATCTTAGGGGTATGGGGTGCATAGTCTAGAGGGCTTTCAAAGTCATGCTCGTATACACAATAATTTCTAGACTTAATTATCAACAAATAAACGTCATGACTGTCATAATACTATAATAATTTCTAAACTGAATTTTGACATTTATAACTTCAACAGATAAACAGAGTTAAAATATGATTATCGAAACTATAATTTAGAAGAGTTTATAAAAAGTTATTTATTTGCTATTGCGCTTACCCTCGTCTTGTCACACATATGTACATAAATAGAAATATATTTAAGCACAAAATACCTACACGCAGTAAATATATTCGTTTATTTGACGTGTGACACACAGGTTTGACATATGCTTTTAAAATAGATAAATGTAATTTTTGTTATGTTTAACCGCTTTTTATTGGTTGAAAATTTTAAAAGGGAAAGATCACATGAATGTATTTGACGTGAATTAACGCTGGCGTTTTTAACGATCCACTTTCACGCCAGTGTTTCTGAATACCGATTTAACGCTGAAACGTGAACGTTACTATCGTTACTTAACGCCGAACGTTATTTAACGCTGGTTTCAGAATCCCACTATTAATTTTACAATTATGTTATCTTAATTGCTATATCAATAACAATATAATACAATTATAATATAACTAGTAGTTAGTATTATATGTAATGTCTGTTAATTATAGTAGCATTAAAATAATTTAGTACTATTTAAGTTCAAGCATTCTCACGAACCAGAAACTACAAAGAAAATTTAATGTGTAAGTGAATATTTTCCAGCAAGTTGTGAATATCATTATATATTAATTAAGGTTAATATTCTTGAAAGACTGACGAATTACGTTAAGAGAATACCGGCTTTACTATGAGATGAGACGTAACACACTTTACATAAATTACAATTATATTCTACGTTCTATGCAATCTACGCACTAGGGCAAATACGAATTTTTACGCAGCTCATGCGATTTAATAAAGGTATCTTCTTCTTCATTATGTGCTAAGTTAATAAATAAATAAATAAATATATCAACACGGCATATTACCCATTGATGGGTGTGCCAATCTGCTTTGTACGCAGATATCGGTAATAATGATGACATTTTGAACCGTGCGGGCCTTTACCAGGCGTCACCTCACGGGCACTCATTGCTGGCGTGGAGAGTGCACCACAGGGGTCAATTTAGTGCCATTTAAAATTCGAAATATTTGGCGTCGGTCGGGATCGAACCCGGTTCCCCAGATTCGCGACCAGACACTGAGGCACGCGGCCACGAGACCCCATAATGCACGCGTTAATTCGTAAAATTCCAATGAATTCAAGCGGATTTACTTATAACTTTTCAAAGACACTGATGACAGTTTTCATAACCTCACAATACTTATTTAAGTATTGGGGCTGTCTTTAAATTACGTAACGCTTCAAGGGGGAGGTGGGGGTCAAGAGTAGCGTTATTCAGTGTTACGAGGGGGTGGGGGAGGGTAAATGTGTGCGTTACGTAACGATAAAATATAAAAAATATTGTTAAACTTGCTTTAATAGTTTTGAAACATTCAAATTTCGCGGTGCTAATTCGTATATGCAGGCAGTCGTTTTTTTTTCAATAACAGTCAACATAATATGTCGGGCACAGTTCAAATTCGGGCCAGTTGTCTTTCATTCGTGCAATGTAATTCATATTAAAACATGAATTCAAGTAGTGTTGATAAGGAAATGCATATGCTTTTAATTTCTGTGCTGTTATTTTTTTATCTACATTAATTTAATTAATTTAACTAAATATAAAGGAGGCCATATACTTTTATATACAATAAAAAAAATTGTGGTGACAAGCCGTAGGGCAAGAGTATTACCTACATTATTTTTATCTTTATGTACATTAATTTAAATAGTTTCTGTTCTATTCTGTTATTTTTCATCTTTATATACATTAATTTAAATAGTTTCTGTTTCAAATTTTAACTGAATATTAAGGAGGCCATATACTTTTATATCCAGTAAAGAAATTGGGGTGACAAGCCGTAGGGCAAGAGTAGTACATTATTTTTCATCTTTATGTACATTAATTTAAATAGTTTTTGTTCTGTTCTGTTATTTTTCATCTTTATAAACATTAATTTAAATAGTTTCTGTTTCAAATTTTAACTGAATATTAAGGAGGCCATATACTTTTATATCCAGTAAAAAAATGGGGGGGGGTCAAGTACTGCGTTACGTAATATACACGGGTGCGTTACAAAGGGGGGAGAGGGTATCAAAATTTTCCTAATTTTGCGTTACGTAATTTAAGGACAGCCCCATTAAGGGCAGTAAGTGCACCCTACCGGTTGAGGATTAGTTTGGAGATCGAGACGAAGTTGAGATCTTCAATACATCCGATACCGGTAGGATGCACTTACTGGCCGCAATGCATATATTTTTGCACGATCCGCCCAATAATAATAAAATTAAAATTTGGAATTATTAAAAAATTATTTTAACATTTAAAAAGATTAGTTGTCATTTTTAAGTAAGCTTTTTACAGAAAATATTTGACGTTACGACCAAAAATTGGATATTTACAGAAAATATTTGACGTTACGACTAAAAAATTCAAAGTCTTCTCATTTTTTCTTGGCTATGCGCAATGGAAAAGTCACCAATCAAATAGTAGGTAAGAATGCAATAGGAAGTTGGCCTGCCAAAATCGCAAAATGCCTGAAATCATCAGATCCTCTTTATTATACCGGACATGCGTTTAGAAGAAGTTCGGCTACCTTTTTGGCGAACCAAGGTATTGACATTTTAGGCCTTAAAAGGCATGGTGGATAGCGCTCGTCTTCTGTTGCCGCGGGATATATGGAGGATTCAGTGCGAAACAAAATTGAGTTTGTCGACTTACAGACATTCGTCAAAACAGACGCCGTATTTGCGCGTATGCACTTACACTAAATACCAAAGAGCTATGACTCTTTCTGCTTCACTTTGCAAGCGCGTTTTAATCTACTTCGAAAAGATGGCCCTGTTACCTACCCTTGTTACATTTGACACCTGTTACAATTGACACCGGTCTCCCCTAGTATTTAACACAGAAAATATTGTACTGGCGAAGAAGAATATTGCAGAAAATACTCCAATAACGTTCAATAATTGTTCGAATTATAATTTTAGTTTTATTTTTAATAAAAAATATTAATTTAAAACTTTAGAAATTGTATATTTAGTTTTTATTTATGTAATTTCACTGCCTACAGATCGGTAGGTAATCACATCACTTACCGGTCAGTAATTTGTAAATAAACCTTTCTACCTTGGAAGCCCTATCGGTAAAGGTTAGAAAAACTCGATCGTGCAAAAAATATAATTGGGCGTCTACTGCTGCCTTCTTTTTCTTAAGTCGCGAATTATTAGATCTATCCGAAGGTGTCTGGTGCCCGTTTAAAGTTAAAGCATTTACTATGCATGTAATACATGTAACATGTAGCTAATGCATTTTTTCTTTGCAGGTAAGACCAATTATTTTCCATATTACCACTACGCATTCTACCAGTACACAAACGTATGTATGCTTTTAAATTTATATTCGCAATTTTTCTCCCCATAAACTCATTAAAACTCATCCCTTAATTCTTAATTACTCTTTTCTTTTTTATGCTTACTATCTTCCAAAACATATATACTCGTAAACCTTTCCAGGTGACCAACTGTAACAACCCCTGTTAGTAAGTAAGGGTGGTTGGTCGTTACAGCACTCCTTTTACTCCCTAAATCCCCCGTATATGTACAAGGGATGTGAAGATTTTACGTTTTTACCCCATTAAGCGACGAGATGTCACGTGATATTTTTCCCGAGCACTGATTTATAGGTTATGTGATAGGGTAGATGTTAAGGTGGATATGTTACGCAGATTGTAAATCGGGGTTGACAGGAGATTTTTGCGGGAGACGAATGTTAAGATAGCAAAGCAGAGGTTCAGTGCTGAATGCTGCTGAAAAAAATATTTGAGGCCATGATAAATTAACACTTTACTGGATTGTAAAAATTTTCAAAAGAGTACCAATAGCATGTCTTGCATGGGGATCTCGAAAACTATGATAGATTCCAAATAACCAAAACGATTAACTTAGACAAAAGTTGTTCCATTAAAAGGTCATGCAGTGCAATTGCTTTAGACGTTCCTAACTTTATTTATAAAAGTACGAAATAGTAATTTTGAAATTTATGTGTAAGATATCCTTAGTTTAAACTTTAAATTATGTTTATAAACAAATCAAACTATACATAATGTAAAACTAATAAAGTCTGCGTATATTCAGTAATAGTATTTTATGTACCAAGGGCGTTACGATAATGATAATGCCAGGAGGGCGACGAGAATCTAGCCCGAGGGCCTTCGGCCCGACGGATAGATATCGTCTGTAGGGCATTATCATCTAGTAACGCTCGTGGTGCATACAAGATTTTATGTCTCACTAGAATATGTGAAATAAGTTTTCATTTATAATAATTTTGATTATAATAATGCTTAAGCTTTGACGTTGCTAAGGATGTTGTTTAATTGTTTCGTTTATTATCAACATTTATTTATTTTTAAAACATCAACGTTCTATATCGTTGGAGATGATGGAATGGGTGAATTTGATGTTTCGGAAGATATTTCATCGAAACTGTGTAAAGAAATTATTTTGAATGTTTCTGCATACTTTGAGGAAGCGAAACGCATAAATGTTCCCCTAATTATTCGATTCTCGTCTGTAGAGGATGTAAGCATTATATTTTGAGGTTCGTTTTCACATGACATCTCAGTTCTTCATTTCTTATGCACTTATTTCTGAATATTATTACATTTTAGAGAGTTTGTACTGCTTTGGATGCGTCACATGTGATGGTAAATAATATCAAAAATTAATTCAAACGTGGATAAATATCGTCCCTAAAAAAATAGTGATCCGTCATCCGTCAAAAATCAATTGCAGTTTGCAATTCAACGTACTTACAATTTACATGTGTGGTGAAAATAAATTGCTTTTTAAGGCCCTTTTCATAATCAATTTTAAGTATTATAATTAAATTAAAAATGATTTCTGTGTTGTGCTTTCAAAGCTAATTTCTTATTATATTAATTGTTGTAATGAATAGATATATTAATTGTTGTAATCAATCCTTATTATTGCAATGAATTATAATTAAAAAGAAAATAATTTTCATTATAAACCGTTCATAATATTTCTAATTTAAAGTCCATGAACGATGATCGGATTATAATGCCCCGGTTGTTAAAGATATGTTTATATACAACGTATCCTAGCAATAAACAGTTCATAATACTTTAGTGAAACATAAAAGCTTTATAAATTTAAGTTATTAACACTTTTGTTTAAGATAAGTTTATAAACTAATAAAACTATTATTTTCTATTTACCATAAAGCTAATAAAATCTGTTTATTTTTACCTTCCATCACCTTTAGGTAAGGAAGGTATTGTCTTTGGTCAAAAAATTCGATGATGAGTTTTTAATCAATAAGCACGTTTTAGGGTCCCTAGAATACGAATTTACTATTTTTACGATGATGTCTGTATGTGTGTGTGTGTGTGTGTGTGGATGTGTGTGTGGATGTGTGTGTGGATGTGTGTGTGTGTGTAACAAAATTTTCGTCTGCGATAACTCTAATACTACAGTTTCAAAAATTATAATTTTTTCGTATACTTCTTCGTTATATCCATATGAAGAGCTGATTAGATTTTGGTTACAATTGGTCAACCGGAAGTACCATTATTTGAAGACTTTAACAGTTTTTCTTGAAAAAACTATGTTAAATATAATTTTTTCACATTTGATGTTATTATAAATATTAAAGAATATTTTATTCTCTATACGATTTGACTGTATTTTATACTTAATATTAAATGGATATAGAGTTAAAAAATCTGATGTGGCCAGCACATTACCTTCCGTCAGTTCTATGTATTTGGTACAAATTTCATACAGAAAGTTCCTTGCTAAATTAAATATTCTATTTCTTGTACATTACCTTCCGGCAGTTGCATGTATTTTATGCAAATTTCATACAGAAAATTATTATTTTGTGACATTTTCTATATACAGTGTAATGTATCTGCAGAAATAAAGGATTTAATATTATTATTATTTCTTGTACATTACCTTAAAGCAGTTGTATGTATTTCATACAAATTCCATACAGAAAGCAAAAGATCCTATATTTCTCGTAAAATTATAAGACAAACACACTATCTCAATTTCACTTGACACTGACATCTTTCAAACAGAATTTTCTTAATATAGTAGCTGTTTCCAAAGCTATGGCTACTTTATGAAATTTAATTTCTTTATAATTTTTTAACTCTATATCCATTTAATATTAAGTATAAAATGCAGTCAAATCGTATAGAGAATAAAATATTCTTTAATATTTATAATAACATCAAATGTGAAAAAATTATATTTAACATAGTTTTTTCAAGAAAAACTGTTAAAATCTTCAAATAATGGTACTTCCGGTTGACCAATTGTAACCAAAATCTAATCAGCTCTTCATATGGATGTAACGAAGAAGTATACGAAAAAATTATAATTTTTGTAACTGTAGTATTAGAGTTATCGCAGACGAAAATTTTGTTACACACACACACACATCCACACACACACACATCCACACACACACACACACACACATACAGACATCATCGTAAAAATAGTAAATTCGTATTCTAGGGACCCTAAAACGTGCTTATTGATTAAAAACTCATCATCGAATTTTTTGACCAAAGACAATACCTTCCTTACCTAAAGGTGACGGAAGGTAAAAATTATAAAGAAATTAAATTTCATAAAGTAGCTATAGCTATGAAAACAGCTACTATATTAAGAAAATTCTGATTGAAAGATGTCAGTGTCAAGTGAAATTGAGATAGTGTGTTTGTCTTATAATTTTACGGGAAATATAGGATCTTTTGCTTTCTGTATGGAATTTGTATACAATACATATAACTGCTTTAAGGTAATGTACAAGAAATAATAATAATAATAATAATAATAATAATAATAATAATAATAATAATAAATCTTTTATTTCTGCAGATACATTACATTGTATATAGAAAACGTCACAAAATAATAATTTTCTGTGTGAAATTTGCATAAAATACATGCAACTGCCGGAAGGTAATGTGCAAGAAATAGAATATTTAATTTAGCAAGGAACTTTCTGTATGAAATTTATACAAAATACATAGAACTGACGGAAGGTAATGTGCTGGCCACATCAGATTTTTTATATTTATAAATTAAAGTTATCTTTAATGAAATTTAAAATTATTTTGGAATTAAAACCAAAAATCCTTTTAGTGGATTGGCTTCAAATTTTAATATAATTTAAAATGAAATGTGTGAAATATTTTATAATAAATATAGCAGGTGACACCACTTGTCAAAGTCTTGATTGTTATTGACGGTGACACAACAATTCACTTGGAATTTTGAATTTTTAATGCATTTCCTAGGTCTGTCTGGATATCAAGCAGATATAAAATGATGAATTATATATGCACTTGAACCTTATCTGGTTATTCTATTAACCGAAGCGCGTATTGCAGTCATATACATGATTTATGATCTTATGAATCCTTCAGCAGAAGAACGGTTATCTCAAGCCACTTAATTCCTCAAGAAGTAAAGATTATTACATTATACGATTGCTTTGCTGGTGCTGGTATTCCGAAAGGATTAACTATTCATCCACTATGAATTAGGAAGATTTGTTATAAATAATGAACATATTCATAAAGTAACCAATGTAGTTTTGTTTGTATATATTCAAAAGACTTCGTCTAGCGAATGAAAGTTGATGATTAAATTAGTTTTAGTGCCTTCGTCCAGTATACAAGTTTTACATATTTCTAAATCGTCCAGAGACTCTTTGTTATCGAGCAAGGCCAATACAAGTAAAAAGTAAAATTTTTATAATATTTGTTAATTTTTACCTTCTGTCGAAAAAATCTGATGTGGCCAGCACATTACCTTCCGTCAGTTCTATGTATTTTGTACAAATTTCATACGGAAAGTTCCTTGCTAAATTAGATACATATTCTATTTCTTGTACATTACCTTCCGGCAGTTGCATGTATTTTATGCAAATTTCAAACAGAAAATTATTATTTTGTGACGTTTTCTATATACAGTGTAATGTATCTGCAGAAATAAAAGATTTATTATTATTATTATTATTATTATTATTATTTCTTGTACATTACCTTAAAGCAGTTGTATGTATTTTATACAAATTCCATACAGAAAGCAAAAGATCCTATATTTCCAGTAAAATTATAAGACAGACACACTATGTCAATTTCACTTGACACTGACATCTTTCAATCAGAATTTTCTTAATATAGTAGCTGTTTCCACAGCTATGGCTACTTTCTGAAATTTAATTTCTTTATAATTTTTAACTCTATATCCATTTAATATTAAGTATAAAATGCAGTCAAATCGTGAAGAGAATAAAATATTCTTTAATATTTATAATAACATAAAATGTGAAAAAATTATATTTAACATAGTTTTTTCAAGAAAAACTGTTAAAATCTTCAAATGATGGTACTTCCGGTTGACCAATTGTAACCAAAATCTAATCAGCTCTTCCTATGGATATAACGAAGAAGTATACGAAAAAATTATAATTTTTGTAACTGTAGTATTAGAGTTATCGCAGACGAAAATTTTGTTACACACACACACACATCCACACACACACACATCCACACACACACACACGCACACACACACATACAGACATCATCGTAAAAATAGTAAATTCGTATTCTAGGGACCCTAAAACGTGCTTATTGAGTAAAAACTCATCATCGAATTTTTTGACCAAAGACAATACCTTCCTTACCTAAAGGTGACGGAAGGTAAAAAGGTATTATCTGGTCAAAAAATTCAATGATGAGTTTTTAATGTTTAAGCGCGTTTTAGGGTCCATATAAATACAATTTTACTAGGTTTACGATGATGACTGTATGTATGGATGTGTGTGACGGTTTTATCGGATCGCATAACTCCAAAACCACCTTTCCAAAAATTATAAGTACCCGTATTTGAAGTTTTTAAGTGTTTTTCTTGAAAAACCTCTTTTAATATTTCGAATTTTAAATGGCACAAAACGCCAGCAATGAATGCCCGTGAGGTGACGCCTGGTAAGCGCCCGCACGGTGCAAATATTTCATCATTACCGGTATCTGTGTACAAAGCAGATTGGCACACCCAGCAATGGGTAATAAGCCGTGATGATATATTTATTTATTTATTTATAAATGTTAAAGATATTTTATTCCCTACGATTACATTGCAATGAATACGAGAATAGAGTTATAAAATTATAAAGAAATTAAATTTCATAAAACAGACAGCACTGCTATAACAATAAAAACAGCTAAGAAAATTCTAACTGACAGATGTCAGTGTCAAGTGCAATTGACATAGTGTTTTGTTATAATTTTACTGGAAATATAAAATCGTTTGCAAAGATATATCCTGTAGGTATAGAATTTGTACTAAATGCAGTGTGTTCAAATAAAAATCCTAACTTGGAGTTTGGAGTAGGCTATGAACAGACGAACGTTTATCTGATCATTATTCAAAACAAAAGTCAAGTTGCTAAAATTGATCTTTAAATGTAATTTTAAGGAGAAAAAATAATAAAAAGGTGTACAATATATATTGCCGTTCGCTATTTTCTAATTTATTTCCATTTCTAAAATACGATTAAAGAAGAAAAGCTTTGATTTATTTACATAGATAACATTTTTGAAAATATCTCTTGTCAAATTGACATTTAATTGAAAACTTTAAATTAAGACACAAGTTTCTTTCATTTTTTTCCTAATAAATTATAGAACATTGAAATAGTTTGACAATATTGTAACGAAAACTATGGCGGCGGGTGGTGCTAGTGTTTGTCCATTGATGGTTCCAGGGTGGGCGGGCGTATCAGACGTGCGAGTCTTGCTTTTAAAATCAGGCAAAAAATCAAATTGCTTAGAAGATGATACGTTATCCTAATAGGCTCTCGTTGTGAGCCATTTTTTATTTAATATTTTTGAAGAGACGATAAAAACTTGCTACCCATATTTTTTCTTTTGGCAAAATTTTCATTAATTGGCCAGAAGAAAAATAATGAAATTTTAATATTTAAATTACCGCCATGAATGACGTAAAATTACACCGAACCAATGAATGGCTTTTAACACTAGAATTAAAATATCGCATTTTTAATTGAAGTATGCCGTGTTGAAAATTCAATTTTTAATAGTGTTTGTAGAAAAAATTTATTATGTACAAATCATTTATAGAAAAACAATCAAGTATAATAAACACACTGTAGTTCTAGCAATTAATTAACAACATTCAATATACAGGGTGTTTTTTTTAAGACACTATAAGTAGGTATCTCATAAACGAATTTAAGTTGTGTTATGTCTTGAAATTATACCAATAGAAAAATTATTTTTGTGCGCCATTGGATAAACAATATAATATTGTGACATCTTTATTTGAAACATTTTTCTCGATAACTGATAGGTTAGAAGTTATTTGAAGTAGAAAAAAAATACCAATAATCAGTTTTTCGTCATTATCTAGTGAGCCATGCATTTTTTTGAAAAAATAATTTAATTGCTAAAACTACAGTGAATTGAATACACGTATCTGCCTCTCCGCAGACAACCTGTATATAATAAATTTTAATTCTGAAAAAATAACCTTTGGCACAAAACTCCTTGGTCCAATACATGTGTGACTGGGCTCATACTAATTAATATTTAAACAAAATTCTTTTACTAATACTGTTTAATTTACGTATATTTTCGCATTTTTATCTAATTAAAATATAGTTAAAATTTGACTATGGTATACCTAGTACCCCATTGAATATTTCCATTGAATCTTCAAAGGTATTTCGCCAAAGGTGACACGCATTTCAGATATGTGTTTAAAGTTATGTGTTTTTTTAATGAATTTAACATACTACATATGTATTATGTAATAAGAAATATTTTCCTACATTCAAGTCGTACACTGTAAAGTTTTGGGGTAGAAACAGGGAAGATGAATCTCCAATTGAGTTGTTGAATCTTCCTTAAAGTTGATTTAGGGTAGGAAGGTCGAAACATGGTAAGAAAAAGGTAGGAAATTTTGGTAGGGCAGGTTCAATTTGCTTACAGGCATCTGTGTTGCACTGTAGGTATATTAGGTATGTGCTACTACCTTTGTAACATGTTTATACCTTTAGGGTTGATTCGAGTTGAATGTTCTACTTTTAATTTGAGGTACAGTTCCTATCATAAAAAAATATGGACTTGACATTAATTAGCACGTAACAATGTCATACATGTGAAATTACACAGAAATAATAGGAAAAAGACGGCAGAAATAATATAAAATATTCAGTTTTACTGAAATTTGCAAACTTATTGAATTTACATTGTTAATACAAATTAAATTTGTTTATTAATCTTATTATATTTTTTATAATTCCGTGCATACATACATCGTTTTCTACGTTACTTACTAGAAAGTGATTTATAACAAACTATTGAATATACATATCATATTACAAGATAGACAAATAAATGTGTGAAATGCAAAACATAACAGATTACAATTGATTTATAGCATTATTTACCCGTGTTCATAAAATTATATGAAAAACCAAAATATTCAATGAAACATAACTGACGATGTGTAGACTTATATAGTTGTTATATAAACAAATGCAAAACGATATTAGTTATATTTGTAAGATTTCGGAAATGAAAAGTGATCGAATAAGCTTTCGCATTTCTTAGAAATTGTTTGTTAGTCCAGCTAGCAACTGAAGGCGCTACGGGTTTTTCCGAAGGCCAGCATAACGGTACCGCATTTCTAGGGATGGGAAGGAGAACACAGAGGGGTGAGAAATGTATGTGTCATTCTGTCATTTGTTATTCTCTTGTCGACAGTCGCAATGAGCATACTTGAAACTCAGGTAAAATATATTATGTTGTATTTTTAATTATAAACTAATATCCTTTTATTTTTTAGCTCCTTCTTGATTTAGTACGGTACAAAATAACATACATGTAGATTTGTTATGACAGTGTTTTCTACAAAAAATGAAGATGTGCCGATTGTAAAGAAACGAGCATCTTGACAACCATGTTCGACGTATAAAAATTAGAAGTTTAAAGGTAATTTTCTTTATTTTGTTTCATTTTCTTTTTATTTACATACTTTCAAAGATAATATAACTATATTTCGCGGTATATACCTATACCAAATGTTAATTTTATTTTTGTTGAATCATCATTAAATATGATTATTTTCCTGTTAATAAAATAATATTATTATTTAATTACAAGAAAATAAACATTGAAAAACTAGCAAATATTTTGAATGAAACGTTCTTTTGTTCGCAAATATTTATTAGACACAACAATATGAATTTAGTTTTATTTGCTACAAGAGGATCCAAAGAAAGTGAACATATTCCTCGAGGACCTGCAAGAATTGGAGCAATAGCCAGTGAACGTGACCTTTTTTGGAATACATACATTATTTACAAATAAAATAAATATATCATCAAGGTATATTACCCATTGTTGGATCTGCTAATCTGCTTTGTTCACAGATATCGTTAATGATCCTGACATATTCGTATCGTGTAGGCATTTACCAGGAGTCACCTCACAGATAAAACACTATGTAACTTACAATATACTTTATCTTATTTTATTTATGTATATTTTGTTTAAGCAAATAAATCTTTTATTCTATATAATGTATTATTTTTCCTAAATCCCAATAATAAATAATATACTTTTCAAGGAATTTGCAATTACCTCATGTAGGGGTTCATATAAATTACTATAAAGTATTTTTAACAACCTTAGAGGCATTTACTGGTAACTTGTGATACGGAAATTTCAAATCACTTTAAAGTATTTCTATAAACCACTGCGGGCATTTGCATCCCACTGTATGAAGGGTCGTATCGTGTCTACCTGGTAGTGAGGTAGGTTTTACTACCCTAAACAGAGATTGGTGCATCGACCTTTTAAAAAGGAAGGATTGTTCTACCTTGGGGTTGCATATAGTTTCAACCCAAAAAGGTAGTTGCAGCTACGTTAAAACTTTACAGTGTATCATTTAATTAAAATAGTGACATTTGTACAGTAAACTAAATATGAATTAAAAGATTTAAAACTATTTTGTTTCTACAATAAAATGAATACACGTTGTGAATACAAATAGTAAGTTGAAATAATCTGCTCAAATCTTCTATACATTATTATTAAAATAACAATACTTTGTATCCCGACTCTTCCATTCTCAACTAAAATAGAGAATAGAGTTAGTAATTTCTAACAGGAAATGAAACGAACACTCAACACATTCATAGTTCATAGATGAAACAATGAAATTATTTCTAACAAAGTACAAAATGACTATTTGCATTACACTGAGCTCCATAAATATAGTAATCTGTGCAGTACATGTTCGGCGTATGAAACAATTACTCCTGCACGAAAATGTTCTATCTTTGTCGTACTTATACGAAGCCGGAGGGATTTGTTCACAAAAATTTCCGTTCTACTTTATTATCCGTCTCTCTTTCATTTGGGCTCCGTTTCATGTCTTATTCTCGAGTTCGTCGAGCATATTTTCTTTAATCTCAGCACTAAGAATATCACGGATTTCGACAAGGGTTCACGGTAGGATTCGGCCCTTCACATTTGGAAGTCTTGCAGGAAAAATGATTGTTGATAAATTAGAATTAGATGTAGTATCTCTCTATCAACAACCGGAAGTAGTAGTTACAAGAAAAAAATCATCTATAAATATTATTTATCGAAAATTTATACTTATATTAAAGAACGGTAAATTCTTTATTCGATAAATATAAATTCATTATTATATCTTCTATAGATTTAGAGATAAAGAAATGCATATAAAATAATTTGATGTAAAAAATTTCAAATCAAACTACTTCAAGGCAAGAAATTCAAATGTTTGTAATTGACACATAAATGTCACAGTCAAAAATATTTGTATGCCACTGTCAAAAATATTTGTACATCATTATGAAGATTATGACATGAATATATGTATTTGTATTTAAAAATATTTTTTGTTTTATGCATACAACCGGGTAAAATATCTGGCGAGAGGTTATGTACTGGCTATATCAGATTTTTATAAATTAAGTTTGATATTTTCTTCTTCGGTTAAAGTTAATAAATATATAATAATAGTTTTATATTATTCCATGTTAAATATTAATGATAGATGGAGTCTAAGGTTAAATATAACTAAAACTATTATAATTAAATTACCCTTTAACTGTAAAATTATAACTGCAGACTTAAATCATTTTTGGCAACATAAATAGCGGACTAGAGTGCAATTGATTTAAGAGAAATTAGGAAAAAATATTGAAAATATATAAACATTAGTAAAGAAATAAAACGATATAATTGAAATACTTCGGAAATAAGGGGATTTTTGTTATAGCAGCTCGTCACTCATATGAATTTCTATACTATAACTCGCTTATTAATAGGAATTTTTTCAACGGATTTTCACCTACAGTCTTAGTTTCACCATTTTTACTTATACGTTCAGATGAAATTATATTTAAAAAATGATGGAATCCCCTATAAGCTTCGTTTATTTTTTAATAAACAGATTAGCTAAATTTCCTTTAAACAAAAAACGATTTAAAACTGAACTAAATTATATTAAAGAAATAGCTAAGTATAATGGTTTCCCAGTTAAAATTATCGATAAATTAGTTCATAAATTTAAAAATCGCCAATCCATTTTTAATTTTACGACGTTAACATAAATTATTTGTAATGATTGTAATAAAGTTTACATCGGTCATACTAAAAGACAAATTGACAGTCGGTTTAAAGAACATTTTTGTTACCTCCGTCCAATTTGACTAGTATTACAGAACTCAAAACCGTCCAGAAATGCGCTGTTGCTGACCTAGGCCGGCAAAAGAAGTTGGCATTACTGTTCTAGTGATATGTCAATTTAAGATTATTTTGAACACAAGAATTAGCAAGATGTTTACAAATTTTAGGGCTAAATCTTTTATTATTGTAACTTAAATAACTAAATTTGGTCATATAAATAATAATATGGTGTCATTACTGATATCTCGTACAGATTAATTATAAGTTCCAACTTTAGGACTAGTTTTTTTTTTCTTTTGGTAACTACAACTAACTTCACGTGATACAATTGAGTTTCCGCCATCTGTCATTAAAAATTTGCGAAAGTATATAAAATATATGTAACTAATATTTGTGTGATATATTTTCATTAAATATAAAATAATTACGCATTTTAAGCTCAAATGTAAGTAATTATAATTAAACTTACAATGCAAAACCGATAAAAATATATGTTCATTTTTTTAGGTTATGTAACATAGAATAAAGTGTAGAGAAATATACGAAGAATTTATGGAGAAGTCGGTACAAAAAATCTTGTGTATCGCACGCCCAGAAACAGTTTTGCGAAATCTCGTATTAATTCGTCATTATAAAGTCGGTCTCGCATATGTTCATTTTCTGGCCTAGTGATACAAATAACTATTTTTATCATCTAAAAATCTAGCGTAGCTCAACATATGTTTATTAATAATCACAAAGTTAACAATTCTAATATTAAACTGTTAAAACATATTAATAATGATAAATACTTAGATGCATACGAGAGTTTAATAATAAATAAATATAAAAATAATTAGATGAACGCAGATCTCGGTTCCGTACCAAACTCCAAACTTTTCGATTTAATAATGCAAATATGAACATATACGTTTTATTATTGATATGAAAATTGTTTTAGAACTGCATAGAAATTGACTTTTACTCTCGGTCATGGAAAAAAATATACACAGATATTTCTGCATCCAATTCCAAAAAAACATTTCGCATAATGCGTCTCTAAATCGAGTAGGCCTAAATTGGGAAACCCCTACCTACAAATATCTGTAGAAATGAGCCTCGGCATAAGACCCGTGCGATTTCCTCAGAACTTTTTTAATGTCGCCTCATTTCTACAACTGCTCTGTCCCTGCTCTCCTTCCTTGTCGTCTAAGCGATCGCCGTTCTTACGTTTTATTTTTAAAAGTGCCTTCATTTATTGTTCCTCAGCTTCTGTTGGATTATATTAAAAAGTTTTTGGATTTATGTTACTATTTATTGGGCTGGGTTGTCTACGACTCTTAGAATGAGGAATATAATTTTCTTTGGGATGGAAAGTATATGGAAGTTTATGTCGTTTTTTGCAATTTCGAGGTGTCGTAATTCAAATACATTGTAATGTGAACTCTGAAATTTGCGATCTAATAATAATATTTTTCTATTTCGGTGTTCTTATGTATCTATAAAAGCACTGTTTATCACTGAAAACACGACGTTTAGAAAATCTATAAACGTACTGTTTTTGGCGCCTTTCATGTTCTAGAGGTGGTAGTCATGCTTTCATAACTGACAGATAACCTTAAAATGGTAAATTGTTTGTGTTGAAATATTACTTCTTATTGTGGATTTTTATCCTTTCTCTAGGTGATAGGACTAGAAAGAAAAGAAATTTATAGCTACAGCTGTGTTAGTTAAGAAAGACTAAGAATCTGTGAAGTTAAAATTTCAACTAAAAAATTATGAAACAAGAAACAATGCGCTCAGGTTTACTTTGTCAAAATAATTAAAATGGTAAATTTTATTTATTACAATTTAAATTTGTGGTAATGCAATTTTGAATTTAATGTATTGTTATTTTAGGCAGGTTATGAAATGTATGATGCACGTTACTTGAAAATGTTAACACTGTCTACTCAATTTGTGGCGGCTACTAGCAAACAAATATGAAAAGCTGACGTTTAAATCCATGATTTGCAGTTCCACGTTGTGGCGAACTATCGAATATATGCCATATATATTTTGTATTAAAAATTGTAAGAAAAGCTGTTGCCGTTATCTGTGCAACTGAGCAGTGAGTGTTGTAAAAATGGTGGAAAGTAAAAATCTAGAGCAATAAATTGTTCATTAAAGTATTTCATTATTTAAAGAGTTTTATTTATATGTTGTTTTCTCAATAAAAAGGCTTGATGGTCCACGTAACGTCCTTCAATCCCAAAGTTTTATTTATGATAATAAGCAACACGAACCACCGATATGTCAAATCAGGATGGTTCATTAATAAACCTTGGAGTTCATTGTATGTATTGGATTTCCTCTTTCATAATTGTATAATGCTTGATACAATGTTTTAATGTAAACAATCAGACAAAATCACAAGGTACACAAACTGTCAAAATGTGAAATTTCAATTTTTACCGGGAAACGCTACCAACATAACTGATAAAAAAAACACCAACTCATATTTTTGACAACTCCTTTTTTAAAAAATGTAATTGTAAAATTACCTCAATAGAAAAAATAGTATAAAAAACATGTATCATAAGGCCTGTTGACGCGTTCGTCCTTTGTAAAACTTGCCTGGCGGCTCGTTTTCCAAACTTGGACTCGTACGTTAACAGATTGCCTTATGATACTTGTGTTTTAATGTACTATACTGAAATACATTATAAAATATAGCACTGTTTCAAAATGTATGATTATATTTTATGCTATACTATAGATAACAATATATTATGTGATATTGTGATTTTATTCTAATAAATAATATATAAATTCTGCATATAGGATCAAATGAAATATTTTATTGGTAATAATATAAATTTTTATATTTACATTCTAACATAAAATATAACAACGTTATTTCACAATTTTATGTTATTTATTTCACACTATATATTTATTAGAAACGAACATGCCACTATCCGATAGTAAATAAAGACATTTTATCCTCTCGCAAAACTTAACACACAAGATGTAAACCGAGTTTACGATACTTTCCTATTTTTAATAAAATATGTCTCTTACCATAGGCGCCCAAAGGGGGGGGGTCGAAAGGGTTGCATATACTTGCAGTAAATTATGTTATGTACTGTTAAATGTGTATTGCAATTATTTTTACATTATACTACATTATCTTCGGTGTTGTATTTTCTTTAATATGCCGTAGTTTAAACTAATCATTTTATGATCACGTTCTTCTCAAAACTTTCACAATTATCGATTTTACTGTTATATAGAAATAAAGAAATAGAAAAGTAAATAATGAATAGACATTGCATATTTATTTATATTAAAAGTACCTACGTATGATTAGGGAACCCGTATTTTGTGAGGAGCGCGATTTAATTAACATTTTATTATACATTTTATTTTGAGCAGTTCAATAGAATAATTATATTGTTACTCAGTAATATAATATTTTAATTTAATGCAGCATTGTATTTTCAGATTGTCTGTTTGTGTAGTTATTGCTTATGCCCGTATCTCGCATCATAAAGCCTAGTAGAAGGGGTAATTCTACGCTATTAGAGCGTACCTACATACGCATTTTCGTCATAAAATATTGATTTTAATTTTTTAAGAATTTGTTAAATTTGCTTCATTGTAAAGAACTCTATATTATCTTACTTTGCATTAAAACACGTTTGACCTTGAAAATTATTAAAAATTCGCCTGCGGCGCATTTTTTTCTTACAACAAAAATATCGACCCACCTTATAAAAAAGTCTACGGGCGCCCATGTCTCTTACTCATTTGTACTTGCATTTATAATAACGTTATTTACTATCGGTTAGTGATATGTACGTTTCTAATATACAGAGTGTCTTGGAAATAGCGGGACGTGGCTTAACCACAAACTCCTGGGCCCAAAATAAGATGATTTAACTAAACTTACCTATATCCGACTGTGCACCGTTTAGCCAGTATTCTGCTACAAAGTGCTTCTAAAAGAAAATTGTTTTGTTGATAATAACGAAATGCTTTGTTCGTGGCTATGTGAAAATAAACAAAACGTAACAGTGCTATACAACTTAGCAAACTAAAACAACAAATTTAATAACAAAAACAATTTAAAACAAATGTTCAAAATTACGACCATGTCTAGGAAACCGCTCCCGATAAATTCTTTTTGCTCTTCTTATGATTCCAGTCGATTTACAAATTATTAGAATCATATCAATTAATTCGTTCTTCGTAAACATTTTAAAATGTTTTTTTTTTTGTTTACAAAATAAGTTAAATTAAGTAACTAACAAATGTATACTTTATTGACATTAATTTAATTGTTTTACATTGTTACGTTTTGTTTATTTTCACATAGCCACCTATAATATTTGTTTAAAAATTATTTCTAATATTTCTAAATTATCTCATTTTTCTCGAAATTTTTCAAATACATTAATAAAAAATAAAACATCGTTGAAAAGAGAAAAAAATGGCGGTTTATATTTTATTAAAATAATTATAGGTTGCCATTTGAAAAACAAAAGTTGATAGTCGTATCTTGTAAACCTGACTTTATAAAAAATATCTACATCTGCCATCAAATAGTATATGTAAAATAATAAAACTTTTGTATGAGCCATTTTTTTCTATTATAATAAAAAAGTTAAAGGGGGGAGGCGTCTTTCCAGACTCACCCTGTACATTAGTTTTTGTAAATGAATGCCCTATTTTATTTTCACGGCAGTGTGGCATTTTGTTTGGTTATGTAATATACCGTCAGAGCAGTTATATGTCAGATTAACTTATGAAGTTGGTAAATGTGTAACTACAATGCCATTAGTTCCTGACTAAACATTTATGTTAAGAATGTAGACAAGTGACATTTCTCAACATTGTATAGTTAGAAATTTGGACAGCGAGCGTTTTTTCTACTTTGTCGTGCATAAGCGGCAAAGTGACATTTTGCGGTGACAAAAGAGAGCGCAAATGGCTACTTTGTATATAGACTGTACACATGAGATACTGTAAAAAATGTTATCTAAAGAAATTAAGGCTTTTCTTCTTGAATTGTATTTTAGAAATGGAAACAAATTAGAAAACGGCGAATGTCATAATACTCTAACTCTAAAATTACATTTTAAGATCAATTTTGACTTAAATAATTATCAGACATGCGTTTCACTGTTCATAGCCTACTCCGAGTTAGGATTTTTTTTAAAACGCTATTATTATATGAATATACGGCTATGTGAATTGGAAAACAAAAACAAAATATTGGCCATATTTTTTACATAAAATACATTTATTGAGGACATTTACATAATGCATAATTCTATTCCTTTCTTAATATTTTACATTCATTCAAATGGTTAAGGGAATGGTAATTTCTATAATAAAATTTGAATAAGTTGACCTAACCTAACCTTACCTTCAAGGAGAAAAAATATCAAATTAACAGACAATACCATTTCCGAAAAACATTATCGCCGTACGTATTAACATAATTTGATTTGTTATGCGTATGTATACGCTTTCTTAACCTTGTCGTATACAATACTAATGAATCTATGTGTAAACTGAGGAAATTTCATAGTCTTGGAACTATTAATTAACAGTAGAAAAGTCAACATTCTTGTAATACTTCATAAGGACGAATAACGGATATTGTTAATTAAACTCAATTCCTCACAGTGTCTAACAAGTATTTTCTGTCAACCCGAGATAATTTTGCATACTTAATAAAAAATCTGGTGTGGCCAACACAATACCTCCCGCCATTTACAGCCTAAGTTAATGATTATTTTTAGATTAGCGAATTTTACTCTAATTTTGACAGTTTATTTCTTAAAATCGAATCCAAGTAACTACCTTTTTTTAAACCCGTCAACAGGATTAAATCCCAATTACACAGAGATTAAATTTTAAATACCGAGATAGAATAGAATTCACTAATTCAAAAATGATGATTAGCTTAAACATTTTTGTGAATCGTTAATTTTTATTAATCTAAATACATACCTACATGTATATATTTAGGTACTTATGCTGGAAACTGTATTGAATTCCTTTTCTATTGCTCTATCTACTTTTTTCTTTTTAAAACGTTACTAATATTATTTTTAAATGATTAGTTCTTTGATCGTGACATTTATCTGTTAGTTGCATACATTTGAATAACTGCGTTTTCTTTGTTTAAAGCGCAAGATCTGGGTTTTATATTATAGATAATTTTATAAATTTATCCATAAAATATATAGAAAAAGTATTAATGCAAATCTATAGAACATTTAATAATCTTTAATTTTTATAATAACATTAATCTCGAAAAAATAACATTTAAAGGTATTTTTCGAAGAAAAACTATTTCGAGCTTTTAGTAAAGTGCCATTTCCGGTTACCCGTTTTTCACTAAAATCTAATGGGCTCTTTCCATTACAGAAAAAGTTCGAAATACATGGTTTCAAAATTTTCTGAATAATACCTAGTATTTACGTTAGAGTGGAGGATCCACACACATATACACACAGACATCATCGTTAAAATGTTAAAATTGGATTCTAGGGACCTTAAAACGTGGTCATTTACCAAAATCTCGATATGCAATTTTTAGCACGATCCCTATTCCTCCCTTACCAAGGGTAGCTGGAGGTAAAAATGAAACTCTTATCCTGAAAAATTATTAAAGTTCCTATTCAAATAAAAATCTGGAAAGAACTATCTGAAAATTTTAATTACGAAACTTATAAGTGTATTCCAAGACAAAGAGGAGAGATTTTGGATTCATTTTTATTTTAATCTAGTATAAAATTCAATATTTCAATAGCTCTTTCGTTCAATTAAAAGTTTGATTACAAAAACTTCTTTCTTTCTTCGGGATTGAATATCCATCTCTGGGGAGATATAAATGCAATATGGATTGCAAATTGCAAGATTGAGGGGAATATTAATTCAATTAATACGAAAATTACATTGACATAAAAATGAAAATATTTTTTCATAATACCATACTGTTAAATGTGCTTTAACAGTACTGCATGCTCAACCAATAGGCGATGTAAAATAAGATTGTAGCGCCAAAATGGCTTTTAAAGGAACTAATGTTAACGGGATAATTTGACACTTACTAATTTCATTTATGCATTACGTGTGTAATATTAAAAGATATATATCTATATGCAAATATTATGAACATAATAGATAACACTTGTGTTTATACAGTCAAACAAGTGTCACATGTATAAATTATCCCGTCAACTATAGTTCCTCAAAATACCACCAGATGTCATATTGCTTATTTCCTATCGCCTATATATGCGTCAAAACAGCCACGGCCGTTATTTTTTATAACAGAACAATTATTAAAAAACATGTGTTCCTAAAAAAATTGCAGCATCATGAAATTGTCATGAAGAGCTGTCACCTGTCAATATGCCATAGAAAATAGAATTTTTAGAAGATATTTTATATTATTAGGCAATTTCGGGCGACATACCCGTTCACTTCTTCGGATTACTTACGGTTAGTTACGGTATGATATGGTTAATGGTGGCGCCAAAAATCGTTGGTTCACTTGTTGACACCGTGCTTGGTGGTTATGTACATTCTGCGACATTTACAACTGTCAAAAATAGTGTCTGACAATTAAAATGCATTAACGGAAAAAGATAGTTTTTTCCATATTTGTCCAAAAAAGAGTCAACGAAAATAATGTCACCCTGTTTGACATAAGACCACGACTCCGACTGTTTTGACTTTTGACATTTCGAAAAAATACATGATAAAAAGAGATAGAAATAGTGAACAGAGAGCTGACCCGACTCGCAAACCCGTTCAGCTGTGAGCACTGATCCAAGCATACCGGGTATGTTGTTCCTAGCGCCCGAATGTGTGAACGTAGCTGAACGGAACATACCGCAAGTGAACGGTTGTCGCCCGAAATCGCCTATTATAAAAAATACTGAACGTCACACGGCTGATATGCAAATAACTGACTCGGTTGATTGTAAAATCACGGCTGTCGCCTCGATTTTACAATACTCAACCGCGTCTGTTATTTGCTTCATATCAGCCTTATAACGTTAATAACTATTATCAATTATTGATATTGAATCAAAAGGTAATAACGACAATGTTTCTCAGAAAGATCACCCTGAATATTATAAAGATATTAAATTTTCTGTTCTTCGTCTTCCATTTTACCATTCCAAACTTTTCTATCGTGCACAACCTCTCGAAGACGACACCTGCTAATTAAGGGTGTAAGGTTAAACCAATTACTCTGCAAACCTTCCATAAGGTCTGGATTGCAGACATTTGTCGCTAATGGCGTTATCGGAGCCAATCAAGGAAGTCGTAAACGCTTTACTACGACCTGAGTGACGTGTTAGTTGATACGATCCGGGATTGGGTTTTTGATTACTGGAGGACGATAGGGAATTGAGATTTTTAGGATTAGATTTACAAGTATGTGTGATGACAGAATTGTAGAAAATGGGTCAAATAAAAGTTTTAGGGCATAAAATTCTGTATCTAACTAAATAAACAGAATTACCTTTACATGTTTTGTAACAACCGAAATTAAATATGAAAATGTCGAAATTTGCGTTGAAAATATCGACAGCCATGGAATTGAACAAAAAATAAATAAATGCTTGACGTTTTATTTGTCACATTGTGAGTATTGTAACTTATTTGACGTTTCTGTCAATTTGAATTTGTCTCTAGTTTTATTGTCCGAAATTATAACAAAATGAATATTTGTACTTATGAAGACTGCTAATGTGTCTTCAAAAAATACACGTGAGCCGCGTATTCAAAATATAGGACGAGCAGGAAAACGTGCGTTACTGGAAGGAAGAGTGTATTGGAAATGAGTTGGGAGTACATCACAGCATCATGCATAATTTTGTTACGCGCAGTTGAATTTTTAATAAATTCATATTATTTAAACCCAACTATATTTTTTAACTTTATTTATTAGTCTATCTCTTATTGTCATAATTAACGATATTTGTTCAAATCAAATTGTCAGAAACGTCAAATAAATTAACTTACGTTGTGACAGATAAAACGTCAAGCATCTATTATTTTTTGTTCAATTCCATAAGAACCGGTATTTCCATCTTCGGATAAAGTGCTGGATAACTTATCTGTCGGATAAATGAACAATATCGCATCAAAAAATGACATTCAATATAATTTACCTCATTTATGCTCTTATTTCGATGCGATATTTTATCATTTATCTGACGGATAGTTATCCTGAACTTTATCCGGAGATGGAAATACCGGCCCTAAAATAAATAAATATAAATATGTCATCACGACATATTACCCACTGCTGGGTGTGCCAATCTCTTTTGTACACAGAATTCGATAATGATGATGTCGTATTTGTTTACCAGCCGTCACCTCACGGGCACACATTGCTGGCGTGGACAGTGCAACACAGAGGTCACTTTTGTGCCATTTAAAATTTGAAATGTTTAGCGCCGGTCAGGATCGAACCCGGTTCCCCAGACTCGCGTCCAGACACTCAGGCACGCGGCCACGAGACCCCATCCTCAATTCCATGGTTGTCGATATTTTCACATTTTCATTTTATTTGACGCGTTTTTGCTTAAAATATTTAGGCAAGCAGGAATTTGCAAAAAACTGATTTCCCATGTCAATCTGTCCTATATATATTTTATTTGGCATCGAAGAGTATCTAAATACTCCTAATTTAATTTAATATATATATATATATATATATATATATATATATATATATATATATATATATATATATATATATATATATATATATATATATATATATATATATACATCATACCTGTGTACATAGGCGATTCATATGAGAAAAACAGTTTTTTCGTGCGCATTGCTCCCCAAATTATTTTAGACAAAAATGCTTCAAATAAATGTTGTAGAGCATAAAATTCTGCATCTAAATCAATAAACAGAATTACTTTTACATGCTTTGTAACGACAGAAATTAAATAAGAAAATATTGAAAATTACGTTGAAAATATCAAATAGCCATGGAATTGAAACAAAAATAGAAACAAATAAATGTCTGACGTTTGACAGATAAATAACTAATTTGACGGTAAAATATCAAAATGAATTCAGTTTATTCTAACGCAGAAAGGGTTTTTATAATAAAAACTTTTTATAGTGGAAAGTGTTTACGTATAGTTAGAGATTTATTCGCCGTGAAATTTCCAAATAGGCCAATTCCAAGCGCTACAACAATACGCGCGTATGTTCAAAAATTTGAATCCACGGCAAGTGTTGCGGCGGAAAATAGTACAGGTAAATTTAAATTTGAATATTTTTTAAGAGATTTACAAACAAATCATATCTTTATTTATAAGAAATAAAAATAATCCCATTAATTTAGAAAACGAACAAAGTTCTGGAATTAATAAATTTTAATCCTAAATTAAGTTCAAGAATAATAGCGCAGGAATGTGAGATTGCTCATTCTACTGTATTGCGCATTCTTAAAAAACATAAATACCACCCTTATAAGATGCAATGACATCAAGACATTTCGCCCATTGATGAAGAAAGTAGGCGAGTTTTTTGTGAAGATATGCAAGAACGAGCAAATCGGGATCGTGATTTTCTTCCATCTATTTGCTTTACAGATGAGTGTACTTTTACATTAAACAATGAACCAAACGTTCAAAATGATAGGCACTGGGCTGTAGAAAATCCAAGATTAAATGTTATCACCAGAACGCAATATCCTCAAAAAATTAATATTTGGGCAGGCATTTTTAATAGCAATATTATTGGACCATTTGAGATCGTTGGCAACTTAAATTCTGAAACATACTTAGAACTCTTGATTAATGAGATCGGCCCTGCATTAGACAGCGTAGCGCGCGAAAATCAGGAGGTTTGGTTTCAACAAGATGGCTGCCCAGCTCATTTCGGAGTAAGTGTTAGAGATTATTTAAACCAAGCATTTCCAAATCGCTGGATTGGTCGTGGTGGAACTTTAAATTGGCCAGCCAGATCTCCTGATTTAGCACCTTGCGACTTTTTTTATGGGGTCATCTTAAATGTAAAATTTATAAGCAGCGCCACCCAAATATTAATTCATTGAGAGAAGCTATCATGGAGGAGAGCGCCTTAATCACAAATAGGCAGCTCGCTAATGTAAGAAATTCATTCTACAATAGACTTGGTTATTGCTTGGCTGAAAACGGAGGATTATTCGAATATTTGTTATAATAATAAATTGTAGTGATTATTTTATTCAGAGAATTACTGTTTGAAATTTGAATTGTAGTAGATAGGTCTTAATGTTTACATGAATTATTTCCAATTTAAAAAAATTTTCAATAAAAATCCTATAAAAAATAAATATTTCATTGAAATGTACAATTGTCGTAATAATAGGTATAGAGATTTTTGTATGAATTTAATGTACCTATTTGTTTCTATTTTTGTTTCAATTCCATGGCTATTTGATATTTTCAACGTAATTTTCAATATTTTCTTATTTAATTTGTGTCGTTACAAAGCATGTAAAAGTAATTCTGTTTATTGATTTAGATGCAGAATTTTATGCTCTACAACATTTATTTGAAGCATTTTTGTCTAAAATAATTTGGGGAGCAATGGGCACGAAAAAACTGTTTTTCTCATATGAATCGCCTATGTACACAGGTATGAGGTTCCACCCGGTATATATATATATATATATATATATATATATATATATATATATATATATATATATATATATATATATATATATATATATATTAAATTAAATTAGGAGTATTTAGATACTCTTCGATGCCAAATAAAATATATATATATATATATATATATATATATATATATATATATATATATATATATATATATATATATATATATATATGTAACTTCAGTTTATTTATCTCCAATCTGAAATATACGAATGCAAAATTCACCATTATTTCGTTCTGATATAAATTTTAATTTCCAAGCCAATACTTCACATTCTTCCATTCGTTGTTGTGATTTCATCCTAGACACGAAACCATCCTCATCTATGTCAGTGGGTCAGTTCACTGGTGTGAGAGGCAAGTACTAGTGCACCAAGAGGTCGCGATGGCTGTGCTCTGCGCTCGTTTGCAATGTTCTAGGCGTCAGGTCTAGCATCTAGCAAGCTACGACTCTGGCGTGGCTTTGGCTTGTGATCGACTTGGCCGCGAAATACGACCAGGTCGGCTAACGGTGCAATTGATGCCTTTGTTTAGCTGAGAAAATGAAGAGGAAGATTGAGAATTTGGAATTATTTATTCTTTGTTGAGTGGTTGAGTGCGTTGTGTGATTGGTTGTGAAATTGACGGCTCGGGTTTGAATCCGCCCGACGACAAACTTATACTTTGTCTATGTCCAAAAGAATAATAAGCTTTATTATTCAACAGAATGAAATTCCAATTACAGAATAATTTACACATTGAGAAAAGTGAGAACAAGTTAAAAATATATGTATGACTATATAACCACATAACAAAATATATAAACTTAACAGAAAGAAAAAAGATGGTCAGATTACTGTAAAACCATCATTAGCTTATTTCTAAATACATTAAGTTGTAAAGAAAAATCAAAATTCATACAGTACATATTATAGAGACGACACATATTGCTGATAGGATTGTTATGCATGTAATTCGTATTTGAAAAAGGTATAAAAAAGGTGTAGAAACATCGGGTGTTACAACTGTTAACGTAAAAATTTACTTTAGATAACAAGTATTCATCATCAATCATATTGTTAATAAGTTTATACAAAAATAGTAATAGATGCATATTTCGGCGATTTTCCAAGGAATTTATGGAGAAGTATTTTAATAAAGAGTTATAGTCGTTAACATTGTAAAGATTTAATTTATAGTTAACATATTTAAGAAACTTTTTCTGTATCCTTTCAATATCATTAATTAAATACTTTTGACTAGGATGCCATATTATACAACAATATTCAAGCTTGCTAACAATTAATGATTTAAATAAAACAATAAAACAAAATAAATTATTGAAACCGAATGTGGATCGAAATATAAACCCAAGAATTTTAAAACATTTATTAATCATTTGATCTATATGAGAAGTCATAGTTAATTTTGGATCAAGTAATAGTCCCAGATCTTTAACTAACTCAGAGCGATGCAAAATAAGATTGTTCATATTATAATTGTATAATATAATACTTCGCTTTCTGGTAAAAGAGATAATTTGACATTTTTTAATGTTAAAATGCAGTTGATTTTTCACGGACCATTCATGAATAGAATTTATATCTTTTTGCAGTAAAACACAGTCTTCAAACTGACGAATTTCACGAAATATTTTTAAATCATCTGCATACATTAAACAATGAGAATATGTTATGTAGGATGTAATATCATTTATAAAAAGAATGAATAAAAGGGGGCCGAGTACAGACCCCTGAGGTACGCCAGATAATGCCAAAAATTTAGAAGAAGTAAAGCCATTGCAAAAAACAAACTGTACTCTGTTTTGTAGATAAGAATCAATTAAAGTGATTAAATTATTGGAGAACCCAATATTATTTAATTTATGTAAAAGGATTTCATGGTTTACTGAGTCGAAGGCTTTTGAAAAGTCTGTGTAAATACTATCCATTTGGTTTTTATTTTCAAAACTTTCAAAAATATTTTGAGTAAAGTTCATCTCCTAATACTTAAATAACTATTTCAACTTCGGTTAACCATTAACCGTTATTTTTACCGATAACCGGAAATGACACTTTACTAGAAGCTCAAAATAGTTTTTCTTCGAAAAATACCTTTAAATTTTATTTTTTAGAGATTGTTATTATAAAAATTAAAGATTATTAAATTTTCTATATATTTGCCTTAATACTTTTTCTATATATTTTATGGATAAATTTATAAAATTATCTATAATTTAAATCCCAGATCCTACGCTTTAAACAAACAAAACGCAGTTATTCAAATGTTTCTAACTGACAGATAAATGTCACTATCATAGGACCAATCAGTTCAAAATAATATTAGTAACGGAAGGAATTAATAAAGTTTCGGACTAGCAGTCAATATTACAATTTTATTCACGCCGACGTTTCGACTATAAAATAGTCTTCTTCAGGGCTAGAATGGTCCAGTTGAAGGAAAACGTACACATGTGGATAAGCGTAGATACATAAAAGACGGACATTTAAAAACATAAATAAATAAAGAGTTAAAAATCACAGATCACAGAGTGAAAATCGTCAATTAATAAAAAACTTCTCCTGGATAACTAAAATAAATGTGTATAGTCGAAACGTCGGCGTGAATAAAATTGTAATATTGATTGCTAGTCCGAAACTTTATTAATTCCATCCCTAACATAGTCGAACATCGTTTTTTGAATATTAGTAACGTTCTAAAAAGGAAAAAGTAAATAGAACAATAGAAAAGGAATTCAATACAGTTTCCAGCATAAGCAAATATGTAGGTATGTATTTAGATTAATAAAAATTAACGATTCACAAAAGTATTTAAGCTAATCCTCATTTTTGGATTAGTGAATTCTATTCTATCCCGGTATTTAAAATATAATCTTCATTTTATTATAGTTCCGGCGGCTCAATGGTTAGAGCAACGCCTCATGTCTTGAGTGCCCTCGGGGCTCTGGGTTCAAATCCCAGTAAGGCATGGATGTATGTGAATGTGAACCCACTCTGTAATTGGTATTTAATCCTGTTGAGGGGTTTAAAAATGGTAGTTACTTGGATTAGATTAGACTATATTTTAAAAAATAAACTGTCAAAATTAGAGTAAAATTCGCTAATCCAAAAATAAGGATTAGCTTAATCTTTTTTGTGAGTCAGACGGTAAATGGCGGGAGGTATTGTGTTGGCCACACCAGATTTTTTAGGTTTGTTAGGTACATTCTATTGGTGTCCGAAATCTTCCTACTTGTTCTAGTAGAACATCTATGGTCGTTCTTTTGCGTCAAAAAAATCTGAATATTCCTACGAATCATTCCAACTTCGGAGCTGGAAGCGTTGGTAGGAAGATATATAGTGTGGAGATAACTCAAATTTTACTAGCCAAAATAAACATACAAAGATATCTTTAGTTGTTAACTAACAATAACACATAACCACTGCCACTCTTCTACCGTATTTATTTTTTCCTTGACAGCACTTGACAGTGATTTGCTACTGAGCGTTCTATTGAATATTCTTATTCTAGTATAGGAATATTTCTGACACCGATAGAATGTATCTCTTGTTCTGCTTTTAATAATGCTGTATATATATATATATATATATATTAGTTTCTGGTCCACCTTGATACATACATTAACGTCTGTGTTGTCTTTGAGATACACAAATTATTATTTTATAACAGATAAAAGTAAAAAGGAGTGTTATTTTCTGCTCTTTACCCATCCACTCACTGTAACTTTTCTTAACTAGAATCACAAAGAAAATTGCAAACTGTAACAAATTTTTGTGTTTTTTTTATTGTTTAAACAGCAGCTAACCTTTGTTACTCAAGTTACGTACTAGTAACTTGTAATTTATTTTTGAGGAAACATTAATTCGAACAAAACTTTATAAACGAAACTATACATGTTTCAGACACTGAGCGTCAGTTGAGAATCCAAATTACGAAAAAACAATACCGCTGAACTCATTATTATAAATGTGCTCAAATTTGTTGCTTTTTGTATTATCCGCCATTTTTACCTCCCGCTAACCTTGGTAAGGGAGGTATAGGGATCGTGATAAAACTCGCATATCGAGATTTTGGTAAATGACCACGTTTTAAGGGCCCTAGAATCCAATTTTAACATTTTCACGATGATATCTGTGTGTATGTGTATGTATAACTCAAATATGCACTATCATTCAGAAAATTTTGAAACCTTGCATTTCTACCTTATTCTAATATGGGAAAAGACCATTAGATTTTGGTGAATATCAGATAACCGGAAATGGCACTATATTTGAAACTCAAAATAGATTTTCTTTGAAAATACCTGTTATTTTTTTCAAGATTTGTGTTACTATAAAAATTAAAGATTATTAAATTTCTACAGATTTGCATAAATAATTTTTCTATATATTTTATGGATAAATTTATACGCTTTAAACAAGCAAAACTCCTTGTTATACAGTGTTTGTCTGAGATCGGTAATTCCTTAACGTTCATGATGCTTATACTTATACTAAAATTTAAAAGATAAATAAGATTTGAAAATTATTTTAACATATTAAAATAATATAGCTTTATTTATTTACCATCTCTCCTCCTGAACTTACCGACGTGAATCACATCATATTCGAATTTGAATCCATTACTTTTAGGGTAAGAAATGGGCCGTATTGAAAAAAATCATATTCAATTTTTGTATAAATTTTGTAAATTGAAACTATATAATAAATAGGCAATCTGACGGCTGTTGAACTATTTATTCTGCAATGTTGCATTCACCTTCATTTTCGTCCACAAGATTAGTTTCCCAGGGTCTCCAAATATTCACAATTTTATTCAAACACTAGTGAAACAAAGAAACGACGTTTCGTTTTGATGACTCTTTCAACACTGAAAAATGTTTTTGCATGTACCTCAAAAGAAAATTGCCAATAACTGTTTGTATTCAAAGTTACGTTTGAATTTATTGTAATCCCTATAATATTTTAATCTCTTCTCAATTTACAAATTGCAGTTAGAAGAAGGATATTTCAAACGCATTGCTATTTGAAAACAGATTTAAAAGTACATAATTAGGAAACATCTTAATATTTTCATCATTTTCTATTTACAAATTGATGTTAGAAGAAGTACATTTTAAACTCGATATTATTTTAATACAGATTTAAAAGTATATAATTAGGAAATGTCTTGAACGCAAATTTCCGATACGGTCCAGGATAGAAATTCTACCTGGCTCTAGTAATCCTTACCACAAGTCCCATAAAACTTTATCTCGAGCACTTGGCCGATTCTATAATGAGTTTTATAGATTCCTTCCTCCAACTATAAGAATATACGTATCGCCTAAAATAACAATACCAATGTAATTCACAACACTTAATTCAAAAATCAAACATGAATGATTACAATCTCACACAAATCCCGATAAAACTTTCACAATTGTAGAAACAATAAAATAAATCCATGTTAATTAAAACACGTTTAATCGTAATTGCATGTTTATTATACATTAGAATTTCCTCACGTGTGTTTAAAGTTTGTCATCTACGTTTACGTCCACACATATTCATTCAAATGGCAGTTTTTAATTGTCTTTCCGTCAATAATCGATTTATCTTTGTGACACTTGCACCCGTATATAAAGATATAATTATACGCTTTTTATTTCCCACAAACTGCTTCATACCAGATGCATTATAAATTGATAATAAGCTAGTTTATAATGCTGCCCGTATTTGATCAATTATAAAACCAAATAATTTATAATTAAATCTTTTTATCTATACCAAAAGATAAATAATGAATATATTTATTGAATATTTTAATAAAAGTTTTATTTATATTTCTGTCTGCAATATTTAAACTATGAATGGAAATATTGTTAATTTATATGCAAAATGAGCACAATGTATGCATGTTTATTTTTCATTGAATTTATTAAATGGGTCATTTTGTGTAAATAAAATGCATTGTATTGTATCATTTGTTGATGTTGAAATTCTGTTTGACAGCTAGTCACAATCAAAAATGCTATCCTGTGATGTCAATACAACTCTAAAATTTTCTCAAATCGTTATGTGAAGGTTATGAAAATATTATATTGTTTACATGATGGAGGTAACAGCATTCTGATATGGCTCTGATACCTCCTTTACCAACGATGACTAACTAACTAATATTGGACGATTGAATCCTAATTTTGACAGTTTATTTCTTAAAATATAGTCTAATATAATCCAAGTAATTACCTTTTTTTAAGCCCCTCAACAGGATTAAATCCCAATTACAGAGTGGCGGGTTCTCATTCGCACACATCCATGCCTTATGCCCGATTTCTTCGCTACTTATTTAAACTTCGATTATCTAGACTCCGATTAGAGATAATCGGCAATTAAATATTTGTTGGTTTTCTTCACTCACATTCAAGGTTAACTAATCTGAGATTCGAACCCCTAGAAAAAACATTCGGCATCGTCGCAAATCAAATTGCAGCTAATGTCATAAGCGTTGTCGAAGGCGGTTTGTGAGTTTGTGGTTATCTTTGTTTCTTTGTTTGTAGTTCAAGAAATTTGAAATTGTGAGTATTAATATTTAAATAAAATGGGTATATGAAATAATTTGTATATTTAGTTGCAGTAAAATGGAAAAAAGTGGGGAAAATTTTACGAAAAGTGTAATAAACAGTCTAGTGGATATTGCTCTTAAGTTTAAGAATATAATCGAGAATAAAAAAACCGACGGTACAACTTCTAATGAAAAAAATAAAACGTGGGAGGTAATTGACGCTGAATTTAATAGTACTACCGACAATTTTCACCGTCCTACGAAGACAATCCGTACGATATATAATGCGGTGAAAAAAGAACTTAGAAAGAAATGCTCGAAACTCAGGGCAGAACAATTAAAAACGGGTGGGGGTCTCCCAGATGATTTGGATTTGTCTCAATATGAGGAAAAAATACTGTCTGCATGTAAAACCAGTATAGTTGGTTTGACATCAACATTCCATCAACCACCATTGCATAAATATTAGCGCTGGTGTAGATAAACGGCAGATAAACCGCCGAGATTTACCGGTTAACTTTAGTCGGCGATTAAATCTTAGCTGGAGTTTCGTGAATATGAAGAAAACCGATTACAAGGTTTAAACACAAGGTTTAAACTACGTTTAAGTCTATTCTTAGTTTAAACGGATGTGAAGAAATCGGGCATTAGTCAGATTCGAACCCAGAGCCCCGAGGGCACTCATGACATGAGGCATTGCTCTAACCATTGAGCCACCCGAGCTATAATATAGTGAAGATTAAATTTTATATATCGGGATAGAATAGAATTCACTAATCCAAAAATGAGGATTAGCTTAAACATTTTTGTGAATCGTTAATTTTTATTAATCTATATACATACCTACATATTTACTTATGTTGAAAACTGTATTGAATTCCTTTTCTATTGTTCTATTTACTTTTTTCTTTTTAAAGCGTTACTAATATTATTTTAAAATGATTAGTTCTTTGATAGTGAAATTTATCTGTCATTTACATGCATTTGAATAACTGCGTTTTGTTTGTTTAAAGCGTAAGCTCTGGGATTTAAATTATAAACAATTTTATAAATTTATCCATAAAATATATAGAAAAAGTATTAATGTAAATCTCTAGAAAATTTAATAATCTTTAATTTTTATAATATTAATATCGAAAAAAGAACATTTAAAGGTATTTTTCGAAGAAAAACTATTTTGAGCTTCTAGTAAAATGACATTTCCGGTTATCCGATTTTCACCAAAATCTAATGGGCTCTTACCATTACAAAAAACATTCGAAATATTATACAGTGGGTGGGCCTGGTGTACCCACAGTTTCACGTTATGTTCGCTAAGTTCAATTTGGTTAAGAAAAATCTGAATTGGAAATACGTAATAAGTCGTGCTCATGATATACTACTACAAACTTCTTTAACGTTAGGCGAGTAGTAAATGCAACTTAAGTCGTTGTACATGCAAAATGTAGATGCCAATATTATTCTAGTTGAGAAACCGTAAAGGTTAATACAAACGAAACTATCAGTTATGGTCCAGTGGTTTGCAGCGAAATTCATTCTTACAAAATCGTGCAATAGTATACTGCGGTTCTAATCTTTGTAACCATAAATTAAACGTGCATTAATAATTATAAGGCCTTAAAGTTCCACTATTTATTTATTTTATTTAATTTGAACGTTTTGAGTAGAATATGCACACACGTACGAACATACGTACGTACAGACGTCACGACGAAATTAGTCAAAATGGATTCATTTCTATTGAAATCTGAAAACCGAAATTTTTCGCGATTACAATACTTCCTTTACTATGTACAAAGAAGTAAAAAAGGTAAATAGTAAAATACTTGCATACATATATTATGTAGAACCTGCAAAATTATACTCATTCTTTTTGATATAGGTACAAAGATCAGTCGTCAAATTTATTTATCACAGTTTTGCAAATAGTTATTTTTGAATGTAGATTGCGAAATGTCACTTGCATTCAAGAATGCAAAAGCATAAATAGAATTATTTATTCCAAGCAAATAAAAATAAAGGGACAGATTTTATTGAATTGTAGTCCCCTCTTCTATCAAAAAATTGCAGAATGTGAAAGACTCTTACATCCTGGATCCTGGATGTAATAGTATTTTATGTACCAAGATCTAGCCCGAGGGCCTTTGGCTCCAGGTATAGATGTCGTGATGGGCATTATCATCTAGTAACGCTCGTGATGCATACAAAATTTTATGTCTCACTAGAATATGTGAAATAAGTTTTCATTTATAATAATTACATTACAATAATGCTTAAGCTTTGGCGTTGCTAAGGATGTTGTTCAATTGTTTTGTTTATTATCAATATTTATTTATTTATTTATTTATTTTTAAAACATCATCGTTCTATATCGTTGGAGATGATGGAATAAGTGAATTTGATGTTTAGGAAGATATTTTATGGAAACGGTGTAAAAAAATTATTTTGAATGCTTTTGCATACTTTGAGGAAGAGAAACGAATAAATGTTCCCCTAATTATGCCATTCGCATCTGTAGAAAATGTATTATGTTTTGAGGTTCGTTTTCACATGACAGATATCGGTTCTTTATTTCTTATGCACTATGCACTTATTTCTGAATATTATTACATTTTAGAGAATTTGTACTGCTTTGGATGTGTCACATGTGACGGTAAATAATATCAAAAATGAATTTAAACATGGATAAAAATCGTTCCCAAAAAAAATTAGTGATCCGTCATCCGTCAAAAATCAGTGCGAAACATTGCAGTCTGTAATTCGACGTACTTACTATTTACATGTGTGGTGAAGGTAAATTGCTTTTTAAAGCCCTTTTCGCAATCAATTTTAATTATTAAATTAAAAATTATTTCTGTGTTGTACTTTTTAAAGCTGTTTTCTTATTATATTAATTGTTGTAATCTATTAGTGTATTAATTGTTGTAATCAATCCGTATTATTATTGTAATGAATTATAATTAAAAAGAAAATAATTTTCATTATATATCGTTCATATTACTTCTAATTTAAAGTCCATAACGATGATCGGATTATAATGAGGGCATAATGAACGATTATGCCTTCATATAATGCCCCGGTTGTTATAGATATGTTTATATAAACCGTATCCTAGCAATGGACAGTTCATAATACTTTAGTGAGGCATAAATGACTTTTACGTTCTGTATCATTTCGCGTATTAATAGTTGTCATGTAGATGTCAATTTTTGAAGACAGTTTTCGAAAAAAGAAATTTTCGTACATTCAGTTGTTCAACTTTTGTACCAGTCCACTTTTTTCTTCAATTCGATCATCTTTCATATTAATATATATGTTAAACGAACCGACAATTTGCCATGTTTGCATATATGACAGGTCTAACTAGCCGCCATTAATTTAGTTCCCTAAAATTCAGCTGGTGTCGCATACAATTCTGCGGATCCCAATACTCTAAATTCTATGGATAAAGTCTTCGGGACAGATAATATTTGAGGAAATAAAATTAAACCGAAATTCCGTCGTTGTGAACTTCACTAAATAAATCATTTTACAATGGAATCCGTTGTATAGAGCTGCATTTACGTAAATAGATTGATGGTTTATGTATATCCTCCGCATATAGGTTGAAAGAGCGAGCGGCAGTAGATGCAGAAGCGTATCACTTGAACTGTCCGACTAAATCGTTGTTTGTTGTTTGCGCAACATTTGCGGTTGAGTGTTTCTTGGTTCAGACCTAGTTTTATTGTCTGCTGCACTTACATCGTATTCCACTTATTCGGAGAGGCGCATAGTTTTAGTTTCTCCTCTACAAAATTAATGGTGCATTACGATATCAATTGAGTTTGAGAAATGGTCACATTCAGGCCGTTTGCTTTTTGTTTTGCTAAAGTACGTACCCACTCTGTATTCATGTTTGAGAAATTCGGGGTTATGTTTAAAGAAGCAGTTATAGGAGAATATATTACCTAGGTATATTTCAATTTATATTTGAGTTTTTGTATGGGGTGTATTTCTTTATTCAAATAAATAATTGTTATTGGTCCATCTTGAAATGGTTTTACAATAATAGGACGAGCAAGAATTTGTAAAAAACTGATTTCCCATGTTAATCTTCTATGTACACCTTTAAGACAGACCCATGGTATATATATATATATATTGATAAAGAAATAAAACAACATAATTGAAATATGTACTTCGGAAATAAGGGGATTTTTGTTATAGCAGCTCGTCACTCATATGAAATCCATATATATTATTTTCATTGGCGACTCAAAGACGGCCTATAAATATATAACGAATACCCAGTTAGGGGCGGAGCGTACTACCAATGGAAGTAGAGATATTCAAATAGCGGAGGGGTGGCTATCAGTCCAGTAGTGCAATTCTCAAACAGTTTTTATTTGAATATAAATATTTTGCATTAAACTTAGTAATTTAAATACATTTCCTATTATAAATCATGTTGACTTGTGCAGTATAATAATATTCATTTATTTTTTATAAATATAATTAAGAAATAGCATATATTTCAAGAACATTTAGGTCCATGAAGAAAACAGTTTGATATAAAAACATATTCGTGACGTGACATCTATATTTTCAAATTTCGGAGGACTATAATTCGCTTACCAATAGGACATTTTAGATTGAGAGGTTGATGACGCGCGACGCAAGGAGCGCGGCATTCTCTCGAAATCGACAATGTCCATTTGCGCTCGAAGCACACACAACATTTTTTCTATAGTCTTCCACCATAACAAAAAATAATAAAATGTACACTTTGTACTTACAGTATTACTCAATAGTTTTGCAGAGAAGATATGAACGTATTCAAATATGACTTCAAGATATTGTTTTAATATTCGTTTTTTCAAAAAATTAATGCCAATTTTATAATGAATATTATAAGTTTTTTTATATAATTTATTTGTTTCAAGTACATTAAACTAGTGCAGTGGCAATAAAAGTGGATGTCCATTGGGAGCGTTCACACCAAACTTTTGCAGGTGGCAGCACAACTGTTCACACAATTTATTTTATAAATAGTTAGGAATGATTCGACTGTAGAAATTATTAATATAGGGAAAAATAACGGAGCTGCAGTCACTTCGTGTTGAAATTTTATTGAAAATTGAACATATACTAACGTTTTGATCATAATTTGATCATCATCAGGGTAACGTTTAAGGATAAATTTAAAAAAACATGAAAATGAAAAAGTTTTTTTAGGGTCGAACCTTTCGTTAAAATTACAATAAATAAATAAAAAACGTGCGTACAATCAACATTGCATATAAAAGTTTTATATGCGTTTTTTCTATTTTGTCGCGCATGAGCGGCAAAGTGACATTTTCATTGACAAACGAGAGCGCAAATGGCTACTTTGTATATAGACTGTAGAAAAAAGAAATTATTGCAGATTACGATACATTGCAACGTTGTTGATTAAGTGGTATGGCAGGACACTTGGGGTGATAATGAATACGTTTTGTTTTAAACGAAATGTGTTTGTTGAAATAAAAATGTATATTTTTCTTTTCCTAAATGAAATATTATTTTTCAAAAGGTAATGAGAGCTCGAAAGTTAAATAAACTTTTATAATTATTATAACATTACAAACCCTCATCCATTCAAAAGTACCGCCGAAACGCGAAACTGTATGTAAAATGAAACCAACATATTCCAGTTCTAGCGTAACATAAAATGAATATAAAGAAATTAGCATTGCTTTCCATATTTTCCATTTCATTACCTTCCATTCGTCGAGTCCAAAATACAGTTATTCCCTTCCATGACTTTGTTTCCAGGTTTCCATTTAAGTTAAAATACAAAAAAAAAGTATATTTACAAGATTAATTATATATGAATACCTAATACAAAATATACAGGCGGTTTGAAAAATACTGTTAAAAAATGTAAGGGCATATAGTGCTGACCAAAATAAGTAAAAAAGCTTAATCAACATAGGACTGACCTTCAACTGTTTCCGAGAAAAGCGAAAAATCGAAAAAACTGACAAAGATAGTAATCGAACAAAATTTTGTCTGTCAGTAAATAGACTATAAAAAAAAAACAATCAAATTTTATATGAAACATTTTTCTCAATTTCTAATTAAATATTGGCCAAGGTTGCCACAACATTTAACATAGTACAATTATTTGATTTAAAAAAAAACACATCTAAGATGATCTCTGAAAGGTAAACAAAAAATCCCATTTTTTCGAGATAGCAGACATAAACCCCGTAAAAATTCATTTTTCACTGCCTCAAATCTCGGAAACTATGGAACATCGGACCCATGTTGATTAAGCTTTTTTGCTCTTTTTGATCAGTACTATATGCCATTAAAAAAATTTACAGTATTTTTGAAACACCCTGTGTACATGGTGTCCCAGGACGAGTTTGCGCTATCATTATTTTAAAAACTATTCAATATTATTTTACGAAGTTTGGTATCTAGGAGTTTTCCGACATGCCCGTTTTAAGTAAAATATTTTGAAAGCAGTAGCACTACCGGTTTAACCGGAAGTATACCCTAACTTTCTTATTTTAAATGGAATGCTATATTTTTTATTTCACCATTGAATTCAGCAGAACATTTTACATATAAAACAATAAAGTCATTTTACTCATGATCAACCACTTTCGGCGTAGTTCAACTTTTTTAATATTTTCTCTAAAAACAGCCACTCTTATCACTCTATATCTCGAGAATCGAATCAAATTTCTATAATCTGTAAAAACAGTTCAATAAAGAAAACTTTTGTTTACACTAATATAGACAACTTTTGAAAAATGTAATTTCTACAACGTAATTTTTTTTAAATGAAACAACCCATTTTTTATTATTTAAATGTCCTATGTTGAAAGTAAGTTGATAGATTTTTAGTAAAATGAAATACTCTTAAGCTTCATTCACACCTACTTTTTTAATGCATAACGTTAATACATAGTGCTAATAGATAATGCGTAACGAACTTTGTTATATGGCAACGCAGAGGACCATTCACAGCTAGTTTTAATTTTAACGCATACTGCATAAACACAATGCTTAGCAACAAATTTGCAAACTCCAAACTTTTATGCATTACGCATTATCCATTAAGTATATTTGTGACAGCTGTCAAAATGAATCTGCGAGAAATCTCAAAATCTTTAATTTGGAAGAAAACAAATAGCTGCATCTAGTGCTACATTTGTAATACCATGTGCTGAAATTAAATTAAACAAGGAAATACACTTCAGCAATCCTTTCCTGCCATGATAAACTTCAATTTTGACAGGTAATTTGAATAAATACAGATGTCAACTATCACTTAAATTTTGTTGCAGAAAATACTGTTTTTCTTAACCTTACGCATTAGCACTATGTATTAAAGTTATATCTTATAATTTACGCAATTTTAAAGTTTAAGCTTACTTTCTATTCATTTATGTTATTATAGGCGGTGTGCACAAAAGTAGTCAGCGCCGACAGCGGACAAAAATGACAAAATTGGTTACTCATTGAAACATAGCAATGTTATGTTTTATGTCAAAATAATTTTGCAATTTGTATTTTATAAAAATTTTGAAATGAATGCGAATGATAAGACGTTAAATATTATGTGATGCAGTGGGGGATCAAATAATTCTTACAAAATTACCGATTGAAGTATCAAATTTCATAAATTTCCTAGAAGATTATATGAGGAACAGATGTATAAGAAAGTAACTTTTCAACAGATATCTTCTACTAATATGAAAAATTATTTTAGGTATACATATTTTCTCGTTGTAAAAGATACTTATCGTATGAATTAAATTTCAATAATGGTCGTCTGATAGCAATAATGAATTATACAAAAATGGGTTTCTTAAGTTAATATTTGAACAAGATTTAATACAAGAAGCAGCAAATTGTCTTAAAATTATATAATACTTGCAGTTGTATGAAACAGAAGTCTATTTTTGACATAATTCGTCTATTTATTATAGATTTTGTACATGTAATGTTAATGTCAAAGGTAAAAATTCACATTGTTCGTATTTTTCGTGTATTTTCTTTTCCGAGCTAGTGCAACTGATTCCACTTTGAGCCTGGTATATTTTCAATGAAGAATATTCTTCATTTATTACGAATATAAAAGAAAGATGCTAACATTATACACTCATATCGTGATATATAGAAATTTCTTCTTTCCAATCATTCAAGTTTTCCAACTTTTTAATTTTAATTTCCATGTATTGTGCATCTTGTAACACTCAACTAATATTATAAATTATTATATAAATTTAAATATGATAAAATGGTTTACAGAAATCACATATATTATGAGAAAAATTATATTTTCTGCCACAGTACCTTCGCTGGTATTTTGACTTTTTTGATTGCCACAACACATATATAGTAATTTAAATATTTTCTTTATTCATTTCAATAAACTATGATGTATAATATTCATGCACAATAGCAAAAACTCAAAATAAAATTGTAAATTGTATCACTTTCTCGAAATGTCAAAATTGATTGGGTAACCAAAAATGTCAATGTAGCCGTTAGAGGCGCTGACGCTCAAAATGTGCACATCGCCTATTGGCAATTTTTCCCAATCGAAAAAATAATAATGTAAACTCACAATGAATTCAAAACTACTCAGCTATTACAAATTACAATCTATATATACATATTATTAATGGAATATTTGATTTAAACTAATAATTTCCCATTTATTAACCGTTCGTAATATGGAAATAATAATGATTGAAGCTCCCTCATCCAATATAAGTATACCCAATACATATCTATAAATGAAACAGTTGGTATTAAAACAGATTTCACAATTATGAGAAATCTATAATTCTGATCACATTTCGTATAATTAGAGCACAATAATTCAATTACAAATTATTCCCAATACCTCTATATCCAGTTGAATCAATACACTAATTAATACTCGATTTCATTAATTATCTACAAACATTCAGCAAATTACTACAATACTCGGTTGATCCTCTTTACATATGTATAAATATTGAAACCGTCGCTTTCATGCCGTAACGGTACATTTGAGATGCAACTTTGCATATGTAAAGACGTAATTTCAACTTCCAGGTCAGAAATAGAAGCGCGTTGATTCGTCCCATGACTATTCAGAGGAAGTTAGTACCAAAATAGTTCGCCTTTCTAGAATATTAGTGTATCAAATCTATCTGTCTTTGCTACGACAGGACGACAGCTTTAGTCATGGGCGCCCGCAGACTTTTTTACAAGGTGGGTTGATATTTTTGTTGTAAGCAAAAAATGCGCCGCCGGCGAATTTTTAATAATTTTCAAGGTCAAACGTGTTTTAATGCAAAGTAAGATAATATAGAGTTCTTTACAATGAAGCAAATTTAACAAATTCTTAAAAAATGTAAATGAATATTTTATGACGAAAATGCGTATGTACGCTCTAAAAGCGTAGAATTGCCCCTTCTACTAGGCTTTATGATGCGAGATGCGAGCATAAGCAATAACTACAGAAACAGACAATCTGAAAATACAATGTTGCATTAAATTAAAATATTATATTCAGGGATCGGAAACCGCAGAAAAATAGGTTCGGTTTGGGTTCAGGTTCAGAATTGAAAATAAAATTGGGTTCAGGTTCGGTTCGGGTTCAGAAAAAATATTTTTAGGTGGTTCGGTACCGGTTCAGTTCCGGTTCGGGTTCGAAAAATTAAAAAATAAGTTACTTTATACAGAAATTTTCATTTTATCTGATAACCAAATATTTGATATATTTCTTCAGTCATTTTACTCATTGAAGTTGCAAAAAGAATTTCACTGCAGAAACTGCCCGTTCCCCACGAACTTGTCTAGCTGTAACTGTTGTCACAATTTGGGCAAAATTAGGTTTATTTTAATTTTAATATTTCTGCTTGGACTTTTTCATTAGCTTTCTAATAAATCTTTCTCATCTTCAAATAATGAAACAAAATATTAAAAATGTAAGTTTTGTTAAAAGGTAATTATTTCAGTACAAGACTAATCCTATTTGCAACTATGTGTCACAGAAGTATTAAAATATATTGGTTCAGTGAACCAGGTTTTTTGAACCTGAAAATAGTGGGTTCAGTTCCGGTTCGTGTTCATGTCGATCAAATTAACAGTGGTTCGGGTTCTGGTTCAGGTTCACAAAGAAGGTGGGTTCGGAACGGTTTTTGGTTCGGGTTCGGTTCGGTTTCCGGTCCCTGATTATATTACTGAGTAACAATATAATTATTCTATTGAACTGCTCAAAAAAAATGTATAATAATTAAATGTTAATTAAATCGCGCTCCTCACAAAATACGGCAATCCTAATCATACGTAGGTACTTTTAATATAAATAAATATGCAATGTCTATTCATTATTTACTTTTCTATTTCTTTATTTCTATATAACAGTAAAATCGATAATTGTGAAAGTTTTGAGAAGAACGTGATCATAAAATGATTAGAATAAACTACGGCATATCAAAGAAAATACAACACCGAAGATAATGTAATATATTAACAGTACATAACATAATGTACTCATTCTGACACTTCAGCTATTTCGTACTTAGTAATAGATAGTATGTAATAAATTTTTGATTAAAATATAAGAAAATATTACCAATAATTATTAAAAAATACAATGATACATTGAAATGAAAAAAAAGTCGACCCTTTCGAACCCCCCTGTGGGCGCCTATGACTTTAGTGAAACTAAGGCTACAGCTGTCACAACGGTATGGCACGAATTAGGGAACAATAACTCTTAACAAAACTAGAAAGCATCTTCAACAAATAAGCGAATAGGAAAAAAGAAGATCGCCGTTTCAAGGCCAAAAGATCACAAATGCAAGAGAAAGTATTCATCTTAGTGCCAAACATCGAACAAAAAATAAATCGGGCATAAATTAAGTAAAACAAGTTGGCCTATATAGACACGAAAACCAGTAGCAGCTATCTTGATAATAATATCGTACTCGTAAATAAAAACTCGGAGTATATCCGGTGTCGAATACACTGTTAACTTGCTATGCTTGCTTGAATGCTTGCTTGATACAGTTTTTATAAGCGCTGTCGTCTCTGATTTTGTCTTCATGAAGTCTTGTTGGATGAGTTGATGAACGCAGATTTCATTCATTAACAGAACCAGTCTTAAGAAATAAGTCTTTAATACTTAATAAATATATAATAGCATTGAAATACAAAATACATTTGTATTATGGGGCCACCAGGTTCTTTCTTAATAGTTATTTATGTATTAAGGGCATAATTAAAAGATTGTAACACGGAAGAATGTTTAAAGTTCGACGCGTAACAGAGATCTTTAATTTTCTCGAGTGTTATAATCTTGATTGTGCCGGTGGTAAATACAACGTTTTATTTTATTTTGGTTCTCGAAATTCAAGGATTCAAGAGGTAAAGTCCGTTTCCACGACTTGTTCCCCACGTCATCAATAGTAAACATATGGTTCAAATCGCCAGGGGCGGGAGGGAATTGATGACGACATATTGTTACTATGGTTTTATTATAGGGATGTAATTTTCTAGTTTGATATAAGGTGGAGTACTTTGGCATGTTTGACATTTTCAATATTTTATTTGCAATAATTTTGTTGTTCGCTAATATAACATATACCTACTGTATGAATATTATTATTCATCAAAATTTGAAGTGACACATATTTCGCTATTGATAATTATGATGTAATGTCAGAACTGGTAAAAACTGACAGTATGACCTATATTGTGTCAATTTCCTTATTCATCAAAATTCGAAGTGCAAATAGTTATTTAGAAATAATAAACCAATTGAATAAATATGATATAAGTATAATGGATGAAATATACCTCTTTTTATTGTCCAAAAGCAATGTGTTGCAATACTTGTCGGAAATCTTAGAAACACCGGCTTTGCAATAGTAAAATGCACAATATCGATAGTTATATAAATTCGCCAATGCATCGGATTACTATTGCACACAATAATCTTTGTGCTTTCATTGACATATTTAATGTCAGTTTTACACATTTTAAAAAAATGTTAAGTGTTTACATAACGGAATCTCACGTTTAGCTTTATTATATTGATGTAAATTTCTTTATTTGTGATAAATACTTTCTTCTATATGCATTTATATTTATGTTTAACTGTATTATATTATTGTAACTTTATATTTTGTAAATAACTATGTTTTTCATGCATATACATGTGTTGTATACATTTTTGTAAATTCGCGGGGACCTGTTTGGCTTAGGCTGTTGGTTCTCCTAAATAAAATAAATAAATAAATAAATAAATATATATAATCCCAAGAATCAACAAAATTGCATGAATGACAGATGACATGAATATTCAAATAATTCATATATATGAAAACGACACTCGTTACCACGGTTACAATACAGTTTCTATTTCTCTTTTTGTCGTTGGTTAGACGGAGATAACGTATATCCCTTTGAAAACCCGACGACAATAAAAGTCCCATATATGCCATGTGTGTACGACAAAGATGCTACATTAAAGTTTTGTAATTCTTGCATCAGAAATTGATGACGTGCGGGGATCAACTGGAAGATAGTGTAATTCGTATATTCGTTATTGATATGCTGGCGTTGTGAATTGTAAGTATGCTTTGGTTTCTATGTAATTTGTTGGTGCTGCTTTGTTGTTTATTATAAACAATTATAATTTAGTGTCAAATGAAAATAATAGACCTGACAGATATCGGTTATTCCAAAGAAATATTGGATGAATCTGAACAAGGCAAGTTGGTTCCACAGAAGTCAAAAGACGTATGAGAAAGAATACTAAAGATTTGCAAGTGGCGGTGTTCAAAAAATGTGATTTATCGAATCAATCAATTAGTAGGAGCAATCATCTCATTTTTAGAAAATTGACATTCTTCCGTTTTTCCCGGCTCTTCATATATTAAGTAGAGTCAGAGAAAGAAAGACATTACGGAACCAGCGTAGTTCTTGAAACAGTCTACGCATTTTGTTGGCCAAGAAAACAGGCATATTGAGATTTTGATTTGTTGTGTAAACAGTAGTTGTTAATCACTATTTTGTTTGTTGGAGCAAGGAAAAGCTCTTGCCCAGTTTCAAGGAACCTTTTTACGAAGCGTGTTGTGTTTTCTTGTGAGAAATAAATTATATGTGCGTGAACGGATACAATAGCAATTTGGTGCTAGAGAGAGTTGGAATGAATTGCTTTTCTAATAATTAAATGGGTTTCTATAACAGAAACTCTTATATAAATCAATTATTTGTTTCCTATCTCCGGCGCACAATAAGGAAACTCAGGCAGACGCACAATTCTAATTTATATATCTACAAAGTAGATAACCACACGATTATATCTCTATTACTCTTACAATCTACTTTTCGTAAAATAGATATATCTACTACTACTTGTATTTTGCAAACATAGATACTCGTAATTATTAGCTTTGTTCCTTCATGACTTTTTGGATGCGTTTATGAACTCATTCATGAACCCTTTTGTACGAATGTATTGTTCATGTACTCATTCGGACATACGTAAGAAACTTTGTGTGGTTGGAACGGACAATGGACTTATCATAATCATCATAATTAATTATTGTTTTTTATTCGAAGTTGGCGAAATAAAGAAAATAGTGTAAAAACTCTTATTAATCAATTCCGGGAACATATTGACGCTACCTCGTGCTTCTGAGTTTTCCATCTAAACATATCATGTTTACATGGTGCCTACCTTTTTTCTTCAGCCAACCTTTAATTGCAAATTATTGTAACGTTTTTATTTATTTGGGTGAAGTGTAAATATTAGACAATTATTATTAATTAAAATAAAGGTTTATTACTATAACTAAATATTAAAAAGGTATTAAAGAATGACGATTATTGAACAATTATTAAAAACTAATTAAGACTAAACTATAATTAACTATACAACACTAACACTATTTATTTATTTAACCAATTAACACTACTATTTATTTCCACGATATTACTAATTATTTATTTCACTACGCGTTCCAATCTTAGACTGCCGGTCTGTTGCCGATTCTTGTAGACTGTTTACGCGATATTTATATCACTATATCTCATATCTCGTTCAACTGTTCGCCGACATCCACAGTGTCTATATACTCAACTGACTCAACAGCGTCTGTATATTTAACTGCTCGGACAGAAGTCATAGCTTTCACCTCACTGTCTGACTATTTATGTAACTAACTTTCTCCTTCCACAGCCTCAGTATCACCAACTATCCGTATGCCACAATAGGGGATTCCACCATTTCTTAAATATAATTTTATCAGAAAGTATATGTAAAACTAAGACTATTGGTGAAAAGCCGGTGAAAAAATTCCTATTAATAAGCGAGTTATGGTCTCCCGAAGTTTGAAAATATAGATATATGACGTCACGAATATAAATTTTTATATAAAACAGCTTTCTTCGTGGATCTAAAATGTTCTTGAAATGTATGCTATTTTCAAATTATATTTATAAAAAATAAACTAATATTATAACACTGCATAAGTCTACATGCTTTAGTGAATCAAAATTATTTAGTTTAATGCAAGAAATTTATATTCAAATAAAAACTGTTCGAGAATTGCAGTACTGGATTGGTAGCCACGTGTCCACTCTTTGAATTTGTCTACTTCCATTGGTAGTAGACTCCACCCCCTAACTTGCTATTCGGTATATATTTATAAGTGGTCTTTCAGTCGCCAATCAAAATAATATATATGGATTTCATATGAGTGACGAGCTGCTAAAACAAAACCCCCTTATTTTCGAAGAATTTCATTTATATCATTTTATTTCTTTATTAATATTCATTATTAAGCATATACTTTCACTATTTCCTACTAATTTCTCTTAATTCCATTGAGCTGTAATCCCCTATTCTTCAACGCCAATGCCGAATAACCACTCCAACTCGCTGTTACTGTCCTTACCTAGCTTCACAATACTCGTCAACACTACCGAGTATTCACTTCCACAGCTATCCCAGTATACCAGTAACTTCCAGAGTACCTACTCCACTTGACACTTTACTGCATACGCTCACTACGAAACTGCTGTGCTTCTCAAACTCACTAACACTTTATGTGAATATCTCTATGCCTCTGAATGTAACTAACTCTCTAGCAAAGCTGCGTCCCTTTTATACAGCTGCCATTACCTTCTAGAAAGCTCTAGAATGTTCGACCGCATAAAACAATGAATACAAAAGGTTCAGGCGACCGCAAGTAATTAACCACGGCGACTAGTTTATTTACGTAGCCCGGCTGCTAGCGCGATTGCGTCATCGCTATAAATAGACACGCACATTGCTGCGGCGATGGCGGTGGCGGCAGCGGCGGCGACGGCGGGTGTTCCACATTACATTATTGTAATTTGCGTAATTCAACATAACATCAATTTTCTCCCTTAAAATACGTCACAATTCCACGTAATTGACAACATCATCACGAACAACAACCATTATTTATCACATCTAGGGCGGACGCTTTTTACAAGTTATCATTGCATCTTACATCTTAGAAAATTACAATAGAAGGCTGATTGCACGCTAATCTAGGTTAAGCGGCGAAGAAATTAGACCTGAATTCAAAATGCGGAGAATGAGAAATAGAAATAAATAAAATGAAGATGAAATACTCGTCTTTTACTATCTCATAATTATATTATTATGCTCGTTGCTTTTCATTTCATTTGAAAATTCGTGGAACTGAAGATAGAGCTCTAATTATTATTTAAGTTTTTGAATAATAAGTTCATGGAGAGATGCTGATGAGATTTTGTGGAATTCAAATTACCGCTAATTTCATTTTTCTGAGAATGTAACGCTGTTTAAATTGCAATGCAAGTGTTTCTGCTTTTTAATTATTTTGCACAATTTAGCATACTAATTATACTTGCATATATAACAAAGAAAGCACAGAATTTTAATAAAAATGAAGGAGATTTCCATTTTCTTAAACGAATGGAGTTGACTTGAAATTTGTGCAATATTATTCTTGGCATCACGATTTTGTTTATAGAGTACATTCAAGATTTGAAATTGTTGATATAATCTATGAGCACAGGCTCATAATATTTCAACCGGCTTGCATTTTCAAGAAATTTTAAAATCTACACAAATGGTGAGAAATTTCTACAAAATTCTTTCGATTACTTAGACTTCTTAGGCCAATTCTGAACATTCATCTGAAACTGTAAATTCGTAAATCTGTAAGCTACGATAAATCTGTAACAACACAATTTACAGATTGGGCAATTCTGAACACATATCTGAATGAGCTGAGTTAAGGGGGTATCAGACGTATCCACGTATCTGCAACTGTTTTGACAACAGTTGTTGCAACTTGCAACCTACGTTATCAGACATACGCAAAGTTGCAAGAAATATAGAATTTCTTTAGTGTCGAGTCGACGTTGGTACACATGATATTTAATGGACCTTTTCAATTTAACGCTATCTCTTTCTATAGCTGTAAATAGTAAGTAAATGGCGCGAACAACTGTCAGTTGGGCTGTCAAACGAAACGTCAAAAATATTGCAGTCATTAAAATAACTGTATTCTCAGTGAAAATTTGCATTGTTATACATATTGTATAATACTTATCAAAAATAAGGTCAACATAAATTCAAACTATTGTCGTACAAAGACTGTAGGTATGTATTATCTTCGAAAATAAAACTTTTAAGTCAAGAATAAATACTAAAAACAAAAACAAAAACAAAAAATAACATTTATTCTTAAAAATAATTAATTTGATCATCGATGCAGGATCTTAATACCGTGTGTCGCGTTGTCGGACTGTCGCTGACTGTTGCATGGGTTATACCTATTGCCAGCAGCAAGGGGCCCTTTATATCTGCGGGGCCCTGAGCTGCAGCCCATAAAGCCCATACCTAAATCCGCCCCTGATAATTTTGTTAATAAAGTTCCGCGGCATCTTTTTGTGACGTCACTGAACGATGAGTCCTATAGTACGACCAAGTTGGATGATATAGCTGATATAAAAATGAATTGTAACATGTAAATAATGTTAAAATATCAAAATTTTCAAAAATTCATTGTTTAAATATTGTGTACTTCTAAAAGGTAAAATATGAACCTACACTAATAAATTACTAACATTTAAATAAAAATTGTACAATTTTAGTATTTTACTCATATTTAATTTCATTGCAATATTTCTAAAAATTATGAAAGGAGGCAGATACTAATCCAGTGATAAGAAAAAAATACATTTTCTAAAAATTATTTCTGTCCAAAAATTCTCGATTTTCTATTTACTTGGAATTAATTGCCCTGTCCTTTTTATGCTACCGTCTATTTTCTACTTATTCGTTTATTATCCTTAAGTAGAAATTCCTTCGCCTGACATATACAACTTTGTATCCTCTTCCAGTGAACGTACTGCGTGAAATATATCTCAGTGTTGCCAAATTGCTTCCCAGGAAATTTCCCTGTCCATTAGGCCTTGAGGTTTTTATCTTCCTCCGGTAATGATGCTAAAAAACAGCGGAAAGCATGTGACATGTAAAGTTGACGCGAGAAAAATGAGCGCAAATTTTAGGGTTGAAATATTATTTACATTTGTAAGAGAATAGGGTCTGAGGACTACCAATATTAAAAATTTATTTTATATAAAATATTAATGTTGATCGGTAAACAAGAGGGAAAAAACAAAAAAAAACATATTATAAATTGATTGTTGCAAAAGATATAAAGCATTTAAATTTTGCTGATGTAATAGATGACCTTCCAATAGGAGACCAGTTGAAATCCCTACTCCATGTTCGAATGCGATAAGAGGCCGCATAAACCACTGATAGCCCACCGCTGGTACTGTACAACTAGTACGTCACTATCACGTGACACTACAAAATCAAATTTTAAAAATTAATATCTCGCTTATTGAAAAGAATATTTAACTCGGGTTTTCACAGGTACTCTTAGATATACCAGTTCTTTAAGAAAAAAAAATATGACAAAATATCCTATTGGGTCATTTATATTTTCCTTCGATGAGAATTATGTTATTAATTATGTTTTCTTTCTTTTGCAGGTAAACATCCATTAATTGAATCCATACTCGTTTGTTTGTGGTAAGAAATGTTTAAAATATATTTTAATTTTGTCGTTTCATAATGATATATTGCACGATTTTTACCTCCCACTACCCTTGGTAAGTGAGGTATAGGGATCGTGCTAAAAATCGCATATCGAGATTTTGGTAAATGATCACGTTTTAAGGACCCTAGAATCCATTTTTAACATTTTCACGATGATGTCTGTGTGTATGTATATGTGTATGTGTGTGTGGATCCACCACTTTAACTCAAATACTATCATTCAGAAAATTTTGAAACCTTGTATTTTGAACTTTTTCTGTATTGGGAAGAGCCCATTAGATTTTGGTGAAAATCGGATAACCGGAAATGGCACTTTACTAGAAGCTCAAAATAGTTTTTCTTCGAAAAATAATTTTAAAATGTTATTTTTTAGAGATTAATGTTATTATAAAAATTAAAGATTATTAAATTTATAAAATTATCTATAATTTAAATCCCAGAGCCTATACGATTTAAACAAACAAAATGCAGTTATTCAAATGTATGTAACTGACAGATAAATGTCACTATCAAAGAACTAATCATTTCAAAATAATATTAGTAACTTTTTAAAAAGGAAAAAGTAAATAGAACAATAGAAAAGGAATTCAATACAGTTTCCAGCATAAGTAAATATGTAGGTATGTATTTAGATTAATAAAAATTAGCGATTTACAAAAATATTTAAGTTAATCCTCATTTTTGGATTAGTGAATTCTATTCTATCCCGGTATTTAAAATTTAATCTTCATTTTGTTATAGTTCCGGTGGCTCAATGGTTAGAGCAACGCCTCATGTCATGAGTGCCCTCGGGGCTCTGGGTTTGAATCCCACTAAGGCATGGATGTATGTAAATGAGAACCCACTCTGTAATGGGATTTAATCCTGTTGAGGAGTTTAAAAAATGGTAGTTACTTAGATTAGATTAGACTATATTTTAAGAAATAAACTGTCAAAATAAAGAATAATTTGCTAATCCAAAAATAAGGATTAACTTAATATTTTGTGATGGGCTGTAAACGGCGGGAGGTATTGTGTGGGCCACACCAGATTTTTTAACTCAATATCCATTGAATATGAAGTATAATATGTAATCAAATCGTATAGAGAATAAAATATTCCTTAATATTTATAATAACATTAAATGTGAAAAATGATATTTAACAGCGTTTTTTCGAGAAAAACTGTTAAAATCTTCAAATGAGGGTACTTCCGGTCGACCAATTATAACCAAAATTTAATCACGTCTTCATACGGGTGTAATGAAGAGGAATACGAAAGAATTATAATTTTTAGAATTGTAGTGTTGGAGTTATCGACGGAGAAAAAATCGTCACATACACAGACCCACACATACACACAGACATAGAAAAATCATCGCAAAAATAGTAAAATCGTATTCTAGGGACTCTAAAACGTGTTTATTCATTAAAAACTCACCATCGAATTTTTTGACCGAAAACAATACCTTACCTAAAGCTATGACGGAAGGTAAAAGACTAGATTCTTTGATTCATAGTTGTGTTAGTACGATTCCATATTTTCAAGTATTTTTATAATAATCAATGACATCAACAGTATTTCATTCGCATAATAATAATAATATGTTAATTTATTTAATATTTTTAGATTTTCGTGTCAACTGCGTTTCGTTAACCTTACAGTAGTTTACATCTTTCTTTCTATTATATTCATTTTTACTTGTATGCCCACTCAAATTCAGGTACCTGAACCCACACAACCATTTATTTCAATTCATTTTGGGTCTATTTTGTTATGACCGAGGGTTGCTCTTTTTGCTACACATTGCCTGGGTTAAACGAATTCCTACTACTCGGTCACGGTCAGTATGTACCTGCAGTTAAGTCAGTGAGGTTCGTGGTGCAGTTCTTATGAATATTTGAACAGAAAAATAAGTAAACTTGTGTTCAAACAATGGCTATAAGTGAGAAAAGTATGCAAACTAGTGAATTCAAACTATTTTACAACTTTTGTTTGACTTTCTAGTGTTTGTGATATAAACAAAAGTGAATTTATGGGAAGTAAGGTTAGGACCATGCTTGTCAGTTTCGCAATGTGTACAAGGTAAAGAATATTTGCATTATTATGTAGTTATTCGTAGAATACTTGTCTTGAAAGAATTTATTACGCATAAAATTACATTTTACATTTAAAATTGTGTGCTTATTAGGTATTTCGAAACTACACATATTAAAATGAAATTATCTAACAAGCAAATGTCGTCCCTGTGTCGTTAGAATACGAGGATTATTATAGCACATCCAGTTCTTATTTAAATGGGCATAATTTCTATTACAACGTATATACGAAGTAAATATTTGTATAAACATTATACAAAGTATCTTTTGTGTATAACTAAATATTATTATCTAAGAAAAATATAAACATTGTTATAGGGTAATATGAATAAAAATGAGTATGTGCTCTGAGTATGTACTCAAAAGTAGGAGCATGAAGTGTGAGGTTTTAATCCAATTTATATGAATAAAAGTGATGTAGACTCAACGAGTAGATGCTCTTATATAAATGAAGAAGTTGGTCCTATGTACAGCATTACAGAACTACAGCTAGCGTTGACTTTCTTGACTGCCTACACGTCAAAATATTTAAACAAATTTGACAGACTATTTGGCATCCTCAATTTAATTAAAATGAATAGTGACCGTAATAGTGATGAGGATGAGAAAAGTGCGGAAAATGGTGACATAATGTTTGCAATAATGCCTTTTTTTGAAAATCTCAAAGTCTGGAAACCAAAAATCTGCTTTGGAATCCTTAAAAAATTATTCGAAGAAACTGGACAATTTTCATTTTGTCCATATTAGATACGGCACCACCTCTTCTTTCTCCCTTTTATTCGCCCAAAAATGTATGTGTGATGAACTCAATGGGGTCTCGTGGCCGTGTGCCTGAGTGTCAGGTCGCGAATCTGGGGAACCGGGTTCGATCCCGACCGACGCCAAATATTTCGAATTTTAAATGGCACAAAATTGACCCCTGTGGTGTACTCTCCAGGCCAGCAATGAGTGCCCGTGAGGTGACGCCTGGTAAACGCCCGCACGGTACAAATATGTCATCATCATTACCAATATATGCGTACAAAGCAGATTGGCACACCCAGCAATGGTGGTAATATGCCGTGATGATATATTTATTTATTTATGAACTCAACGTTTTCTTCGGAAAATCAGTATAACGCCTTGAAATCGTGGCACACCCAGCAAAGGGTAATATGCCGTGATGATGTATTTATTTATTTATTTAAATCGTGAGAAATAGTACTCCTCCTAGGACTACGTTTTCGTGCACCTAACGTCATCATAAATTCCGTCATTTAGTTTAATTGCAAGCCTCTGCGAACAGCCTGAGTCTGGTGTCTAGCAAACTCCAATTTTTCCAAGTATATACTTCATCCTAGTAGTAGGTACTATTTTTTATTCATACCAAACTTGAGTTGATACTTAACTGTTTTGTATATAGGGAGTAGATACTCGAAGGAGTATCTACTTCTATATTTTTATTCTTACGAAACGAAGTATCTACTTGCATTTTTGGAGTATAAAGTATGTACTCAATTTTATTCATATCACCCATTATTATCTTTGGTATAAATAATTGCAATTTGAAAGTATTTGCATTATGATTTTACTTGATATTCTCCAGTGTAATAAATCTAATACGCAAACACTAAGTCGAATTTCGTTTATTATTATATATTTGGATTTTGGCAAAAGAGTCATCTCACCCGGTAAGCCATCTCTCTCGGAATTACTCGATACATGTATCTGAATTTTTGTATTTATCTGGTACCTTGCATTTTCCGGGTTAAATACAACTGGTACACTAACCTGGCAACTTTGACCTAATTTTACCGACTTCTTCTCTTATAATAACCAAGATCCTAATAGCGAGGGTCGAAAACGGGCATCCTTTATATGTATTTCTGTAAAATATATTGTTAATATTCGAAGCATTCATTTATATTTTCTTTATAATAAAATTATTCGAAATACGTATCGTGAGATTTAAAAAATATTTTTTTATATATAAGGGGGGGGGGGGTCATGTTATAGGATGCGGAAGGGCGCCAAGTACCATACCGCCGGCCCTGAGTCGAAATTCTTGAATATGAAATTATGATACAAGTGTTCGTCTTGAAATAGGTCATGTAGTTATCATATAAATTATATTTATATTAATAGACCTGAGGCGAGTGCTACGTAAAAAATGTATCATGGTATTCTAAATACTGACCCTTGGTGCTCAGTTTAAATACACTGCAGAACGATTTACTGTTTTCCCCGGAAAAAAGACGGTCTACCCAAATTTCTTTAAAAAAATATTTTAGAATCTAGTTATTCTATATCGGACTTGCATATTTGTCTTTTAGAGTAAAAATTGTCAGTTGACTAAAACCTAGATGGAATGGCATAGACAATTTTTGATAGGTAAAGTCACAGCAATAAAAGGCTTTAGCGCCCCCTGCAACGATTGAAAATTGCTGGCATTTAATATCGGCTACCATTTACATATACTCGTATAATGTCATTTTATGCAGGTCCCATACAGAAAATACCTAGATTTTTTAAAACAGTTTTGGTCTTTTTTCCGAGGAAGACAGTAAATCGTTCGCCAGGGTATTTAAAGTGAGTATGGTACGACTAGCGAATGAAAGTTGACGTTTAATATTATACACTTTATAAGACCCATAGCTAGGCGTAGAAATTAAGTGTTGGGAGAATCTGATGAAGTTCTCCAGTTTAGTATACATGTTTATTCAATTCGATGCGATCGATTTCGAAATTTCAATAATCTCATCATCAGGAATGACGCATGACCTTCGTCTAGAAGTTTTAGCAGTAAAAATAATATAATTTGACATTGTTGAAATGGCTGTTTAAATTTAAATGTATAAGATAAATGAAAAAAATTGAATTTAGAATCTGAAAATTTGTTGTACATATTTTTTCCCCGATATCAGTATCGGGAATGGTTTACTAACATCTCGCAAATTTCGTTGCATAAATCTAAAATCTTGTTTAAAAATGTATATAATTATTGGGCATATAGGTATATATTAGTTTATAAATAGTTTACCTTTGCTCTCGGTCCTCTGTTTCCAGTAAAAGTTTATTTCCTAACACAAAATTTTCAAGAAATTTACCAACAATTGTTCAATACTAACAACGAGAGAAATGCAGTTGCTAGATTAACAACTCGACGTAACGACTAGTTGTTAAATTTTAGCAACTTGATGTATTAATGAATTGGGATTTTGAACTTAGCAGCTGACATTGAAATTAACAACTGAAAATGGTTGTTAATTTTAACAATTTTGCTTAGAGAATTAGGCCGATTATTAGCGAACTGTTCGTGTATACAGATCTTGAGCTGCACTCGAACAATTAATTTTGGTCTGTCTATACGCGGCTTAATATACTTTCGAACGAGCGAAGAAAAATCAACTTTGCATTTGTAATTAATGTATCATAGTTTACCTTTCATACTCACTCTAATTAACGTCTCTTCAAATATATTTATAATGTAATTACTTCTTTAGTTTGCGCACTTCGTTCATAGTTTAATTATCTCAAAAAAGTTATAGTTTCCAAATAAAATGTTACAAAAACATTTTATATGAAAAGACTATTTGCTTTATAAGAAAGACATCAAAGGAAAATGGAGAAGATGCGACCTAAATAATAAACGAACTTTGGAAATAAGATAAAATAAAAATACTCAAAGCCTCCAGCTGCATATTATTAGCGAAAGAACATGAAGGAAATATATAGAAATAACCTTTTTACTATTTTGCGTTCCCTTTGAAGTATCGTAAACGACGAGATTAAGTACGTATGAACAATATAAATGCGGTTCATTCAATGGCAAATAGAAAACAAGGTATTATCCTCGTTATTTTCATGCAACTTTTCCTTTTTGATTTTATTTTATCAAATTATCTAACGGTATACTTGTTTATAACATCATTTGCAAGATGTTGGTTAATGTATGGAATTATCTGCAGGTGACAGCAGTTGTAATGTAGCAAAAACTATTAATTTCAGAATGTGAAAATCTCTTAAGTATTATGAATTAGCACATAATATATTTTAATATCAATATCAACGTTGTTCATTCGTATAAAACTTCAAGCTTAAAAGTTAAGCGAAGCAGGGCCGCTCCGTGGGTATTAGGCGCCATTGTTCTACGTTATATTTTAGCGGCTCTTCCCCTCATGATGTAAAATTTGCAAATTAAAGTCTAAACTATACTTTTGTTCTTCAAAAATGCTAGATTTAATATATTGATGAAATTTTCCTAGATTCATTCTTGTAATCAATAGGTAAATCTAAATCGTTTGTTGTAATCAACAATTTTACAACAAATTGCAGAATTGTATATGCATTTGATTCTTTGCAAAATGATATAGATATTTAAATATTGGATTCATTGTGGGATTCATTCTTGTAATCAATATGCTTGAGTTATAATCAATATATTCATTGTTGTAATCAACATTTTCATAGTTATTATTTCAATATAACAATGCTAGAATAATAACGAACCAATTGATACGATAATAATTATTTTACTTATAACTAGAGCTCTAATGTAAACAAATTAAAAAATGTATTGTTCACTTCTATCACGTTAATTTGTAAGTTTTATAGTAATTTTGTCTTTACGAATAAGAGCATTTCATAAAAATTTACTATTATTTACTTTACTGTCTTGAAACAGCGCCCCTCAAAGTCAGGCGCTTTTGTGCGGGGCATACCTGCCCACCCGCACGTCGCGGTCCTGACGCGAAGACTACCCTTGTACTAAAATATGGCCCCCGGGACCAAATTTTTTTTAATGGTGGCACTTAAAGTGCGATAGATAACTTCATCTTGCTAATTTGTATTTTGTATTTAATTTTATCTCATTATAGAATTAGATAGGTAGTTTTATTTTATGTTTACTGCATTTTATATTGTATCGTTTTTATTTATCTGGGTGAAGTGTAAATAGACAATTATTATTAATTCGAATTAAGTGTTTATTAAACTATAATGAAAGTTACTATTACTAATATAAAACAATTATTAAAAACTAAGTAAGACTAAAACTATAATTAACTAGATAACACTAACACTATTTATTTATTTAACCAATTAACAGTACTATTTATTTCCACGATATTATTAAATTATATATTTCACTACGCGTTCCATTCTTAGACTGCCGGTCTGTTGCAGACTCTTGTAGACTATTTACGCGACATTTATAACACTATATTTATATCACTATATACTTATAACGTTCAACTATCCGCCTACCGACCTCCACAGCGTCTATATACTCAACTGACTCAACAGCGCCTCTATATTAAACTGCTCGGACAGAAGTCACCTCTTTCACAACACTACCTGTCTATTTATGTAACTATCTAACTTCCACAGCCTCAGTATCACAGACTGTCCGTATGCCACAATTATTCAACATCACTGCCGAGTATTCACTTCCACTTGCCGTTACTGTCCCCGTATACCTAGCTTCCCAATACTCAGCACTCATTGCTGGCGTGGAGAGTGCACCACAGAGGTCAATTAATAACGTAATTATGACAAAGCGGTATATCGCTCACTGGTTGCATTATAACATTGGATGCAACGGGGCTTTTTTCGCTTCTCTGTTCAAATGAAGACATGCTCTGAAATATAGTAAAATAATCTTATTGTTCCTTTGACATAAATGCTATTTTTGTTTGAAATAATTTCTTATAAAAATGAAAACTCTAGTTTCAAAAATTGGATATACGAATAATATAGTATAGACAAACAATCATAGGTTGAATATAAGTTTTAGTTTGTTTCAAGATATTTGCAAACGTACCTGCCTCGACCTACGCAGCGGGTGGCTACTAAAATGAGCTTGATGGGTAACATGACAGGATTGTAACAAAATATTTGAAATCCTGCACACGAAATATTTGTGTGGAATTTAATATTTCACTTGAATTTTAAAAAATACAGAACAATGAATATCACATTACACCAAATTTTCACAAATTATAAATAAAGCCAGATATATTAATTATTCTACAGTCTATATACAAAGTAGCCATTTGCGCTCTTTTGTCAACGCAAAATGTCACTTTGCCGCTCATGCGCGACAAAGTAGAAAAACGCCCGCTGTCCAAATTTCTAACTATACAATGTTGAGATACATATGTCACTTGTCTACATTCTTAATGTAAAAAGTCAGGAACTAATGGCACTGTAGTTACACATTTACCACCTTCACAAGTCAATATGACATATAACTGCTCTGCCGGTATATTACATAACCAAACAAAATGGCGCACTGCTGTGAAAATAAAATAGGGCATTCATTTACAAAAACTAAAGTATAAAATGCTTAGATTAGATTGAAGCAATAGCAAAAGTTTGGCATGAACGCTCTCAATGGACACCCACTTATTCACTGCACTAGTTTAATGTACTTGAAACAAATAAATTATACAAAAAAACTTTTTATTGTAGAGGACCCCATACTGTAGAAAAATTTTTGTGTGTGTTTCGAGCGCAAATGGACATTGTCGATTTCTCGACCTCTCAATCGAAAATGTCCCATTTTGCGCTCTTAATATACAAATAGCTATAGTGAGATTTTAAGAAAGTACCTCAACATCATTTCCCAAAATTTTGCTAATCCTACCCTGACGAATAGGATCGTACATACCATGCTGTTTTGCGGAGGACCGCGTCATTACGAAGGCAGGTAGATTTGCAAATATCTTGAAACACACCATACAATACAATTTCGAATAATTTTATTTAAGTCAAATAAAATAAGTAGATATTTTTACCATCTTTCACTTATCCCATTTCATAACAATATCTTTGTTTGTTTAACCTGTTTTTGTTAATCGCGGCATTCTAGCAATCAACTTTTTAATCATCTTTGAAGATATTTTAATATTTGCTTAATATATGGATTGTATTTTGTATGAACAAAATGACTAGAATATCGCTTTACTTTTGCATTCAAAGTGTGGTTGGAGTATACCTAACAGATCTTCTTGGTGAATTAATTTTCTTAAGGAGCTTCCAAGGCTAATATTATTTTAATTAAGTCGCGAGTGTACGAGCCATATGCTAATCCGCGATATATTTTCTCTTTCGCCTCGAATCTACGACTAGCAAGGCAGCAACATCTGAATAAAAATGTCATTTTGCGAACAGTATATTAGCATTATACGCTACAGATAGTACGAGCCCAAAGTCATATTAGTTGGGCCGGTTTACATTTTCAACAAATTATAAATCTACACAAATGGTTAGAAAATTTTACAAAATTCTTACAGCTACTTTAAATACAGACTTAAAACTTAAAAAAAAAAAACTGTGGGCCCAAGGACTGGCGATAATAGTTCGACCGGTATTTTAAGGGTCATCTTCTAGTCCAGATTTAGCTTCTACCGAGACGGTTTACTTTTAATACGATGAAAAGCAACTTCGTAAAAATTTAGTGCGTTCAGTAAAAGCAAGACATATGGGACAATCCTCACAGGTCACAGGCAAATGTGCAGGACTTAGGGATCTAATACCTAATAGAATTAAAGTTGGTATTACCACAGTATAAAAAATATTATACAATAGCGAAACTCACGAATCTCTGTCACAGCGCGCATGCGTCAATCTGCGCAACAAGAACATGGCGTCCCTTTAATTAGGAACATGGGCATGGACATCACACAATTAAAATATTCAATAAAATTATTTATTTGCACGTAAAATATACTGAACTGTCATATATTTTAAATTTATAACAATTTAGTATATTTCAGAATATTTTGTACATAAAATATGACTCAAGAAATATGCATCCGTGTCTGCCTGTTGTTATCGCCGCCTATGGCTTTGTTTTAAATTGTCTTGAACGATACTGTTATTACACTAAAACCATGTGAAATACTTTTTATAATAATAATATTTTTATTTGTATTGTGTAACTGATTGTAGTATAATACGATATTATACCATTTGAATTGGCGCCACTATGCGCAACAGGAACATAGCGGCTTCATTCAAGGTCACTCATTTTGGTATCAAAAGTTCAAAGGTACCGACGGAGAGTTTCGCTGCTGTATATCTTGTGTATACTGTGGTATTACTAACAAAGGCGATGTAACCCAACGGCCGCGAAATCCAATTTTGCGGGCTGTATTGCGGCTGCGAAATGCGAATTTTGCGTCCGGTTGCACAAAATAGTTATTTGTATCACTAGGCCAGAAACTGAACATTTGCGAAATTGAGTTTATTTTGACAAATACGAGATCTCGCAAAACAGTTTCTGGGCGTGTGATACACAAGATTTTTTGTACCGACTTCTCCATAAATTCTTCGTATATTTCTCTACACTTTATTCTATGTTACATAATCTAAAAAATGAACATATATTTTTATCGGTTTTGCATTGCAAGTTTAAATATAATTACTTACATTTGAGCTTAAAATGCGTAATTATTTTATATCTATTGAAAATATAACATACAAACATTAGTTACATACATTTTATATACTTTCGCATATGTTTAATGACAGATGACGGAAACTCAATTGTATCACGTGAAGTTAGTTGTAGTTACAAAACAAACTAGTCCTAAAGTTGGAACTTATAATTAATATATACGAGATTACGAGATGTCAGTAATGACAGCATATTATTATTTTTATGACAAAATTTAGTTATTTAAGTTACAACAATTAAAGATTTAGCCCTAAAATTTGTAAACATTTTGCTAATTCTTGTGTTGAAAATAATCTTGAATTGACATTTCACCAGAACAGTAATGTCAACTCCTTTTGCCGGCCTAGGTCAGCAACAGCGCATTTATGGACGATTTTGAGTTCTGTAATACTAGTCAAAATGGACGTAGGTACGAAAAAGTTATTTGTTTTACTATGCAGTCAAATATCAAATTTACAGCAGAGGCTGTCGAACTGTAAATCTGTGTTGAGTGCCGTGTTGTTGTTATTATTTTTTTGCCGATTTAGAACTAGTATTATTTAAGTAAATTTTTTACGGCGCAAATATGTTATCATCATTACCGAAATCTGTGTACAAAACAGATTGGCACGGTTTCTGTGCGTTCGTATAGCGGTTACTATGTAAAAATAATTTTACTGCCTAGGCAGTAAAAGTGATATTTTACAGAAAATTGCACTTTTAATGTCATTCGGTAAAAAAATATTTTCCGAAAATAAAAATATATACATATACCATTCCATTTAAAAAATTAACGATGATTTCGCTTCCGGTGGCATTCGCGACCAATGAGAGCTTTGGCACAATATTTCTCCCGATAGGTTCGCTACTGGGCTAGTTACTTTAACCTTCAAAAGACTTTGAAACATCAAACGAGCGTCAAACATAACTATTATTCTCTGTTCCATTTAAGCCATTCAGTAGATGGCACTGGCAACAGCGCAAATCTGAAGTATCCGAAATTACATTGGGTAAACTTGTCTCTAATTTCAGCCAATCACACAGGTCAAAACTAATCCCTATGCTCTGCAATACTGAATGTCTTAAATGGAAGAAGGTATAATTAATTATAATAAATTTAGACAACGTATTTGTTAAAAACCTTTGCTTTATTGCACTTATTATATATTATTCTATATTTTCTTTTTATATAATGTGCCACAACCATGAAAAGTCACGGTTACACACAATATCTGTGTATTCTTACAAAAGTCTGTATATTGTAATATGTACTTAGGAGATTGTCCATATCCTGCCATCTACGCTAAGCTTTGCGCTAAGGATCTCATTTTCTAATTTAAGTTATATTGCTTAAGCCGGGACCACACATTTGGTATTCGCCGATTGCCGAATATTCGCCTTTCGCTGAGTAATGTTCGTCAGTTGGCGAGTATTTGTTTACAGACATGCGTAGTTTGCCGAGCATTGATTAGCGCGTTCTATACAACTATTGGCACATATTCGTTCACTTTGACTTGAAAAACAGACAAGAAGCGGAGTACAGACAAGCACCGAATATTCGCGGCGAGCAGTCCATCCACACATTCGACATTTGGCGAATATTTGTTTGGGATTCGCCGAATGCCGAATGTGTGGTCCCGGCTTAATATTAATACGAGTAACAAAGAAAATAGCTATTTGTTCCTATTTTTTGTTCCAGTATGCGAAAGAAAATATATTATCTTTTCAACGAATGCAATTAAAAGTTGTTATTTACGACTGAAAGTAGTAGAAATAGGATAGTATGTAAATATCCACAACAATAAAGTATCTTAAAATCTGTAACAGATGCATGGAAAACTGTTTTCACAGCAATAAATAACATTGTTTCTTAGATCTTATGACATTTATACTTCATATGCACATTATAACTTTGTATGATGCATAAAGCCAGACAAACTAGCTGTTACTTCCTGGAAATGTTTTGTTTTCACTTTGCGATAAGAATTTGAAACAATTACTTACATATGTGTAACCTACCATAAGTTTTCCTTTGTTTTTCTTTATGGCTAAGTTCATCTGATTTCAACTAACATTGACGACAATGTTATCAGAAGGAACAATGAATATTTTGTTTTCCGTCATATAAATTACATGTTGTGGGGCCTAGAAACTTCCTTTTTTTTGTAGACGAATAAAATAAAAAGTATTAGTGATACAAAACATTTTGAAGGTGTTGGCCACAGTTCTCTATGCACTGATGCAACTGGTTTATAAAGCTCCTCCCTACACGTTCCAACATTCGGGCTATTTCCTGCTGAATAAGATTCGCTGAAGCATGGTTGTAGGGCGGTATTTGTAAAATAAATAATGGCAAACTGGAATAAATTTTATTCTCTTTATCTTATCGACACTAATTTTGCACCCTCTATCGACCCCGGATTTTGGGCCATCTTGAAAACAGTGGCCCGTATCAAAATTTTACAAGAATACAAAATTAAAGCTCGTAATTTTTTATACCTAAAAGGGTTCCTACATTTTTTACCTAGGATGAACTCTCAAAGAGTCAAAAGTCAAGTTCCCGGGAATAATCTCTGTAGCTTTTGTTTTTGTTGACATATGTCAGATAGTAATCAACACATAAGTAAAATAAGCGAAAAAGACCAATTTTGTGCCTTTTCTGATCATGCAATAAACCAAAAAATTATAGAAACCACTTCTAGAAGTACCATAATTAGTAATTATATCTTCTGATTATTTATTTTGCATTGTCAAAGTGTGTTCTAGTTGTCAAAACTTACCAACTGAGCCATGTAAATGAATGAAGCTAGTTAATTACGACAGTAGATAGCGTTACAATAGCATGACAGCCTAGTTCCGTTGATTTAAACTTGTGGATCAAAAAATATAATTCGAGAATTCGATAAATTAGAAAATAATTCTCCAGTTTCTTTCTTAAACTTGTTGCCATTTGGCAATATCCAATCAAGCCCTACGAGCTTTCGTGACTATTGCCTAGCAACAAGATTTCGAAAGATCTGTCAAATTATTTTCATATATAATAGCCGTGTTCCTTCGGGCTGTGATTCGTGATCTAAATGATAAAAGTGATAATGATTAAGAAGAATAATGTTTTTACGTTTCCTATTCGTTATCCCCACTTTCTCATTTTGTGATCACTAGACAACATTCTCCCTTCCCTTCAGAATCAACCTTTTTGAGTGATTCACATGGATTCAGTTCAGAACAAATTGAAAATATACTATTTCGAGCGTAGAAATTTACGAATGTGGGGTTTGTGGCATCAAGGGAAATAAGATTTTTCAACAAAAGCGTGTAATGAACCACATAAAGATTTGTTTGAAATAAACATACTTCATATTCCTTACCCAGAACATTATTTTTTACTTCAATATAACCCATTTTTAATTCTGAATATAACACTAGACAGTTGATTATTTATAAAATAAAGCAGGATAGTTTGCATTAGTCTGCATATGACATTGACATTTGACACTAGATTGTGTTGTTTTCTTGCTATAATTTTTAAATCCTGTTTGAAAAGGATCATGATTAAATTAATCAGGATTCACAAAATCACAATCACAACCCGAAGGAACACGGCTAATGTCATAAGTGGTAAATTTTTGCCGGAAAAATTTTCAGATTGTTCCGAGAGCCGGTTGCCTAGCAATTTATTGAGTGGCATTGACAAAAAAAAGTTGTCAAACGAGTGATTTTTGATCAATGTCACGAGATAAATTAGCAACAGGCTCGAGTAAAGCAATCGGAAAATTATTCCAGAATATAATTTAACCACGAATGGTATTCGGATGACTATTTCCAAAATAAAAATCAGGTAATCATTTATATATTTTTCTTCTTCACAAAAATCTTTTTATTGAGTTATAAGGTGTTATATTTAAGTTTGCTTTTTCATCGTTTTAAATAGATTCCTGTTCGAATCGACTCGTTTTTAATAAAAACTGATAACACTGAAAATATACACAGTTTGACAGATATATAAACAATATGTTTCTAAAACGTCAAAAAATTTTCGCTTATCAAAACTCACTTATAAAAATACATCATCTTATTGGTTTAAAGGGTGCGATAAAATTTTTGTGACGGTGTTTTGTCGAAATGAAACTTGGTAACTAGGAAAAATCCTGAATTTGGATTGGTTTATATATTTATGAGTGAAATAGTCTATTTAATTTCACTCTCTTGTTATATTATTATTGAAAATATTCTAGATAATAATGTTACAAATGTATTTCCTGATTCGAAATGCAGTACTGTTAATAAATAAATAATGGTATCAATTTCATTTGGAAACATGATTGTTTGCACGCTAAAATAAACAAAAAAAAATTCGCTCAATGAAACTAATAGTATAAATTGATTTCACAAATACGCTGTAAACATCGGCATCAATTTTCTCCATTTCATTTCACAAGAAAAATAAACCAAAACCAAACTTTCACAAATGGACAAATACAAATAGTTGCAGGTACCCCGATCTAAACTGTAACAAAAAGAAAACACAATCTGTAAAGAAACAACCGCATCCTTGAGGTATACATTACATTTCTTGTCTCTTATAGACACTCAGGTGGTTTCTTTCTACTTTTCTTTAAAATCTTATCGACTATTTTGTCTGGTCCACTGGTTGTTTTATACCAAATTCTATTGTGTTGGGTTCGAACCCGCCTTATTACGGTCCACAGCCTAACAGGCCAGGTGTAAGGAGCATTTGTTTGCATTTTGTACGGAAGGATGAAAAGATGGAATTGAATTGTGTTGTGAATCGAATAGAGCGAGAAAAAATATAATAGGATATGAAATGGTGTAAAGTGGAGGATTTAGATGTTTAAACGATAAAATTGAAGTTATAAATAAGATGGATTATGTTTCGGGTACTTATTGAGAGTGTAAGTTTACAGAGGGCATTTGGAAATTGGAGACCAAAACATTTCGTTAATTGATTTTGAGAATATCCGAGAGAATATCCAATTTTAAATTTTTTATGGGTACAAAAAACAGGATACCTCATAGCTAATAACTAGTTCAGTTCTGATTTTGATATTAATAAATAAAAATAATAAATCTTCGAAACGATGATCGACTATTTGCAAATTGCAAGAATACGAAATAATCAGACACGCAGTTATACTCGTACATAATAGTTATTTATGTAACAAGTGTGTAAAGTAGTACTTTTTTGGTCGAGTGTGATGTTTTACGCATGAGGCGCAGCCGAGTGCGGAAATTGTAGCACGAGACAAAATATACTATTTTACACACGTGTTGCATACAACATTTTTCCTACAACCGAAATGGTATTGATGTTTCTCATAATACTGAGTGTACAGGCATCCAGCTGCTTCAAATACTGTTAGTACTCTTTCTCATAACACTGTACAAAATGTAACTTAAACACTTAGAAGAATCTTAGACAGACGATGATTAGTCTTTTTTATAATGTACAAATTGTATATTAAATATAAATATTAAAAATTAAGTTGGATTAGAATACATGTCAAAAAAATGTTAATGTTCTTAAAAATTAGATCAGTACTCAATCTGTTAAAAAAATGTTAGATTTGTTTCATTTACAGTGTATATTCATATTTCTTAATAAATTGTATTACTTTTATTATTATTTACTACCTAATCATATACTTGACAGGTAAATTAACCGAATTTTAATGTTGCCTAGCAACGCTTATTTACTTTTCAAGCACTAGTGCGTGAAAAGTACTTTTCACGCACTAGTGCTTGAAAAGTGACACTTTAACACTGTAATGAGTACGTGAAAAGTACTTTTCACGCACGGTTGTAGGAAAATTATTTATTAGCCCCGTCTCAATGAAGTTGCCCCATCCGTAATTCCATTTTGTTTATTTAAGTTAATAACAACCAAGGGGCTGTCCTTAAATTACGTAACGCTTCAAGGGGGGGGGGTCAAGAGTAGCATTACGAAGTGTTACGAGGGGGTGGGGGAGGGTTAATGTGTGCGTTGTAACACGAGGGGGGGTCTCTGAGTTTGATGGCGATCCTACCGACTGCCCACTGTAACACGAGGGGGGTGGAACTGAAGCTGACTGATAATACTGCTGATTACTAAGAATGATGATTCCCAACGATGATACACTAACTGACTGGTGGACGCTTTGATGGCTGGCGTCCACGGCTTGTGAGAAGGAAGAACACACATGCATACACTTAACTTCATACACTTTACACTGATGAACACTACGGACATGAACACAACTTGTTGATTTAAAAACTAATACTTTTATTGACAATTAAACTAAATGATTACATTATTATTAATTAAACATAGCCTAACGTGTTACATTTTGTAACCTTGCGGGCGGGCGTTCTGCACACGCGCCCCAAAACTAAAGGACACTACATGTCCAAACCAAAACACGTCTTTCCGACGCCACGTACTAATTTCGACTCTCCATGTTTATCCCATTGCTAACTAATACCGACTGCCTTAAAACAAAAACGCTATCTCCAGGATAGGATTATCTTAGGGGTATGGGGTGCATAGGCGTGGTCATTCTAAAGTCACGCTCGTATATATAATAATTTCCAGACTTAAGATCAACAAATAAATGTCGTGACTATCATAATATGATAAGAATTTCTTAACTGAATTTTGACTTAAATAGATAAACAGAGTTAAAATATGAATATTGAAACTATAATTTAGAAGAGTTTATAAAAATTTATTTATCTGTTATTGTGCTTACCCTCGCCTTGTCACAGCGTCACATAACGATAAAATATTAAAAAAATTGCTAAACTTGCATTAATAGTTTTGAAACATACAAATTTCGCGGTGCTAATTCGTATATGCAGGTAGTCGTTTGTTTTCAATAACAATCAAGAGATGTCGGGCACAGTTCAAATTCGGGCCAGTGGTCTTTCATTCGTGCAATGTAATTCATATTAAATCATGAATTCAAGTAGTGTTGATAAGGAAAAACTTTTCAATAGTTTGTTAAAAGCATATGCAAATGCATATGCTTTAATTTTAACTGACAAGAGTAGTACATTATTTTTCATCTTTATGTACATGAATTTAAATAGTTTCTGTTCTGTTCTGTTATTTTTCATCTTTATATACATTAATTTAAATAGTTTCTGTTTGAAATTTTAACTAAATATTAAGGAGGCCATGTACTTTTATATCCAGTAAAGAAATTGGGGTGACAACCCGTAGGCCAAGAGTAGTACATTATTTTTCATCTTTATGTACATTAATTTAAATAGTTTCTGTTTCAAATTTAAACTGAATATTAAGGAGGCCATATACTTTTATATCCAGTAAAGAAATTGGGGTGACAAGCCATAGGGCAAGAGTAGTACATTATTTTTCATCTTTATGTACATTAATTTAAATATTTTCTGTTCTGTTCTGTTATTTTTCATCTTTATGTACATTAATTTAAATAGTTTCTGTTTCAAATTTTAACTGATTATTAAGGAGGCCATATACTTTTATATCTAGTAAAAAAAATGGGGGGGGTCAAGTATTGCGTTACGTAATATATGGGGGGGGGGTCATGTTTGCGTTACGGGTGCGTTACAAGGGGGGAGGGGGTATCAACAATTGCCTAATTTTGCGTTACGTAATTTAAGGGCAGCCCCCAACGTAAATTATCGCCAATTTTTATTAATATTAATGTTTTCTAAAATATTTTTTTACTTTTTAATGGAAAATGAATTTTCAAGAAGTGGGTCAACTTGACTGAGTCGTGGCTCATATTTCTTGGCCGATGTTTCGACTCTGTACAATATCCGAAGCATCCTGCGTGTCGAATTCTCCGCGGTCGAAATTCCACACGGTCGAAATGTACCTCCACCACGGTTTAGAAATTTGACATTGACGTATATCGTTTGATTGGGGGTAAAAATACCAGAGAAACCAGGATTATTTCGTGGTTGTCGTGGTTCGACTTATTACTAACTTTTTTCAGCAACCGCGTTCCAAATAGAAACCGGTAAATAATTTCAGGACTTACGGAACACAAAACCGTAAACCTGATCAAATCGGTTGCGTTAAGGAACATATAATAACAATAATAAGTAATAAGAGGCGTCATGTAGCGACCGTAGAAAATTTTAATATTTAAAATAACAAGAACCTGATTAATTATAAATTAATTACAATGTAAACAAATCACAATAAAAGCCGTCCTTATTTTAATTAACCATAAACAATCAATTTTCCACTTCGCAAATTCAGGGTTCATGTCACAATATTTCCTCTAATTACTTGTGTGAACAACTCCTTAAGGCGTATTTCCACGCCTCGCCAACTTATCTCCCAAGGTCAAGTTTGTTGTGAATTAAAATGTCATAACGCTACCTTTACAACCATCGTAATTACACAACGCGAATGTCTTTATCTCAGGAATTGACGCTGAACGAACGACCTTCTCAAGGTACCTGCTTCCGTTTTTTGTTTGGATATTTGTTGCCTAGCAATACAAAAATAAACTTGTACAAGTGGTATTGATATTTTTTATGCAATGGAGTAATTAGTATTCAAGGTAGTGGATAAGTAGCATACCTAATAAATTATTTATTGTGTACACTTTTAGTAAATAAGGTTCCTAGGTTTCTGAGTTTCTTAGTTTGTTTAAATAAGTTGTTAAGTCAGTTTTTTATATGTACCTACTGTTTTTGTCTTTATAAATAATATTTATAATAGTATTTGTTTCAGTTTTACTCATTTTTTCAATTTATTTACTTCAAACGCATATTAAACGTTTTTTTTTCGGATTGTGTCAAAGCCAACTGTAACGTAGAAAAATAGTAATTTATCTAACCCGAATATAATTAGTTAAGAATAATTTTGAGAACATAATCAATGGATATAAAATCAAAATAAACAAATGGTGATTTGTTATAATTTTTTTCATTTGTTTCTTAATAATTTCCAATATTTTCACCTCAATAAATTAATAATTCGTCTTTTATTAATGTTTAAAACAAAAGAATGTAGACTTATTATATATCATTGAAAAGTGAGAGACTATTTTCAACATAGGTTCCCATTTAAAAAATCATAAGTTTGTGTTATATGTCGAGAATTATTAAGCTTTCAAAAAATCTAATTGCTCCATTTTATTCTATTTAAAAAACGGTAAAATTTTTGTAAAAACAATTTTTCTCCAACTATCATAATAAATAAAATATGATATAGAGGGTGTAAATGAAATAAGTGCATTAAATTTAACCAATCATGTTACTCGACGAGAGCAACAATATTTCTTAATAACTTTTTTTTTCTAAGTCTTTTAGATTTTGAGTTAAAATTCTTTAAAGATTTGCTGCATATTTCGTTACCCGCCTATGGAGAATAAATGGCTGCTGCCGTATTCAAGTGGGATACAAACAGCTCAAAAATTATCGGTTATCGGTTACACTTACAGTCACAGTAATTAATAAACGAATCAAGGGAAATAACATTATTATTAATTAATACGTAATAGTACAATTTTTAAAATAAATAAATTTAAATTTTGGATAACAAAATTATAAAGTTGTGTATTAAACCAGTCTTTTAATTACCTGTGAATAGTGGAAGACAAGGAGGGGCGAAGTAACGAGAGGAAGAGCAAAAGCATAGTTATTAGGTTATGAGATGATTATTTATCGTCGATAAATCATAATAGTTCAAATACGTTATTCAAAATATGTAAGTACAAACTTTTGTCCATTTAAAAGAGGTACATAAGTACTAATAATTAGTCGTCCATTTATTGTTTCCGCCTAAACATGGTTTAATGAAAATTTTTACAGCATTTTCGTCTGTCGAGATGTGTATTGTGCATAATAAATACACTTTCCCAAGTAAATTCAGTCTCATTAATGAACATTATGAGCCATTCCCAAAATTGAAGTCTGTTATGTGCTGAAAGCAGAACTTTTTGCACATGTTATGGATATAACTGTTGCTTTTTTAAAAATTGTCATATGTGACACTCCGTATTCTGATGTGATAAAGATGTACAAGATTTACAAATGTGCGAATATTAAGAACAGAATGATTTGGTGATGATTTGCAAACGCTCCGTGTAAATGCGTTGGCAACTCCATGACACTGTCTTTATGTCAACCGTGATGTCAAATGTAGTACAGATACGAGTAAAAAAATAAATAAATATACCATAGGTAAGCAATAACAATGTCTGTGTACTCGCATTTTGACAGAATTTTACCTTATAAACAAGTTTATTACTAATGTCAAAATTTAATTGCAACAATTGACAGGACTGTCAATTGCTAAAACAAAAATTTTCATAGCTATTGCTACTGCATTCAATTATCACACAAATATTTGGAACGACTCGTCAATTTACGGGGTGGTAAAAATGCTAAAAAAATATGCGATTTTGAGAAAAAGTTATTAAGAAATATTGTAGCTCTCATCGAGTTACATTACTGGTTAAATTTAACGCACTTATTTCATTTACACCCTGTATTTTCAAAATGAGCGAAAAACGAGTTTTTGCCTGCAGCTCAGAAACAAAAGAAGATCGAAAATTCCTGTGACTATTAAACTTTTCTCGAAATGTTGATCCTGGAATGTGCAAACGGTTTTGCTCTATCATTAATATTACCCGAGATACCTTAAAAAAAACATCGAGAATGAGACTTCCCGTACTTGAACCGAAAAAGATTTCACTCTAAGTTCACACACCGCCACTGTTTTGATGTAGGCCGGAATCGAACCCGAGTCCTCAGATTTACGATCAGACACTCAGGGATACGGCCCATTGAAAATAATATTTTATTGTATTATTTTATTCGTAAAAATAACTTCTATAAGCCACTTTTCAATATTACAATAGATTTGAAATACTTGGGCTTTAATACCTAACAAATTCATTACTGGACCATCGGCATTTCTTTGGTACGATCAAATCAAACGGGAAAATAAATTCTAGATTCGCAGTTAACGAAAAAGAGGAAATCGGAGGAAAAAATGTACGTGCGAAATGGAGTGGAAACTTGATTTATTTAGGAAAGAGGTCGAAGAAACTGCAGATACTCCGCGGAATTGCCAATGTAATGAGCGGTGTTTTTAAATCCATCCGTTGACAACAAAAACTACGGCTTGCTTATGTAAATTGTTTTCTTCCGAGGGCCATTAGGATCAAGAAGACCTTGGCCGTGATGACAGATAGCGAGCTGTTATTATTATGTATTTAAACTAGCATTTGTTTATATCTCAGCCTTGTTTTTTTGTGGCTGGTTAACAGTGCGTGCCATATGATTGGCAGGTTTTGTTTTTTTGAAAATAACAAAAATGAAACGTAATTAACAAGACATCGACTATGAAGTAATAATAACACCTGCTTATTTACGAGTATGTGTGTTTAATTTTTTTACCTCTCGCTAAGAGAGGTATTGAATTCATGCCAAAAATCGAATATCCAAATTTTAGTGAATAAGCACGTTTTAAGGGCCCTAGAATCCGATTATAACATTTTTACGATGATGTCCGTCTGTGTGTGTGGATGTATAAGACTTAAGACATTTTTAACTATGGACTCCTCAATCCAACAATAATGGGAAGAGTTGATTAAGTTTTGGTAACAATTGGAGAACCGGAAGTAGTAGTTACAAGAAAAAAATCATCTAAATATTATTTATCGAAAATTTATGTAAATACTTATATTAAAGAACGTTAACTTCTTTATTCGCTAAATATAAATTCATTATTATATCTTCTATAGATTTAGAGATAAAGAAATGCATATAAAATAGTTTGATATAAAAATTCTCAGATGAAACTACTTCAAGGCAAGAAATTCAAATATTTGTAGTTGATACATAAATGTCACTGTCAAAAATACTTGTATGCCACTGTCAAAAATATTTGTACATCATTATGAAGATTATGAAAATAAAAAGTCAACAACGCAAAAGAATATACGTAAAAAAGAATATAAAAGGCATTTGCGAAAAAATGACGAATATAAAGAAAAAGAAAAGGAAAGTAGAAAAAGAAAATTTCAGGATATTGAATATAAAGAAAATATATGTATTGTACATAATTTATATTAAAATATCCCATAGATTTTGCAAATATATGTGAGAATTATTTTGTAGTGAGACATGAATATATGTATTTGTAATTAAAAATATTTTTCGTTTTATGCGTACAACCAGGTAAAATATCTGGCGAGAGGTTATGTGTTGGCCACATCAGATTTTTGAAAATATGGTTGAATGGATATACATAAAAATTAACGAAAATTAAAATTTGTACTTTTTGTTAATGAAGTACATAATGTCTTTCAAATAAAAAGAAAAAATGCGCTCCGACACTTTTTGAAAAAGTTTGAATGATAATAAAGTTTTCTAATCTCATATATTTTTTTTCTGTTTGAATAATAGTTCTTCTTGCGAAAAAATCATATGAATAAACTATTATTACCTAACCACATTAATATTAATAATAATCAGTTTTATTTTTTGGCAAACTACTATCCATTATTGCAATTGTTTCTCCTTAAAAACACAATTTCCATAGCATACTAGGTTTAATTTTAATAATTTAGACAAAAATGGTGAGAATCTCTAAAATTATTGGTTTTAGGCATAGGATACCCTTAATAACATATAAAGATAACATTTGAAATTGAGTAAATTTGATTCGCTTTATTGAACACCATGTGTATACCTTGTTCCATTTAAGCCATTCAGTATTGCGGAGCATAGGAAATAGTTTCGGCCTCTCTGATTGGCTGAAATTAGAGACAAGAAACAAGTTTACCAATGTAATTTCGACTACTTCAAATTTGCGCTGTTGCCAGTGGTATCTACTGAATGGCTTAAATGGAACAGAGCATAATTATATATTTTTTAAAATATATGAGAACATAGAGTATAGTTATAGTTGTACAGAAAAAAATTCTTAATTTTTACTATTAAAATAACTTTAGTACGTCTTTATAAAGCAATGCGTGTATAAGGTCTCTTTTACAGAAAAAAACGGAATAACTTGGCAAGGCCGGAGAAAACAAAAACAAAATTCATATGTTCGTATAGGTGAATAAAATACAATTCAAAATATATGAAAATATATAGGACTTTATTCATGTGTCGTGTATGCTGCACGAGTATGCCTAAGAACTATACATTTAAGGTGCAGAGGAGTTTAGCGTCCGTTGTATGCACAACGGTCTAATAAATAGGCCTAACATGGTTAATACAGAAAAAGTACATAACTAATAAAAAATTAATGAAAATTGAAAGAAGAATAAACATGAAACAAAATGTTTTAAAAAAGTTTTTATCCTGAAGTTATGAAATGGCTTAGCCTCCTTTGCTTCGCCTGACGAGTTACCACTGCTTGTAGTTAGCGTATAATAGTTATTTATGTAACAAGTGTGTAAAGTAGTACTTTTTTGGTCGAGTGCGATGTTTTACGGAAATTGTAGCACGAAACAAAAAATACTATTTTACACACGTGTTGCATACAACATTTTTCCTACAACCGAAATGGTTTTGATGTTTCTCATAATACTGAGTGTACAGGCATTCAGCAGCTTCAAATACTGTTAGTGATCTCTCTCATAACACTGTACAAAATGTAACTTAAACACTTGGAAGAATCTCAGACAAACAATGATTAGTCTTTTATAATGTAGAAATTGTACATTTAATATTAATATTAAAAATTAGGTTAGGTTAGAATACATGTCAAAAAAATGTTAATGTTCTTAAAAAGTAGATTAGTACTCAATCTGTTAAAAAAATATTAGATTTGTTTCATTTATATGTATATTCATATTTCTCAATAAATTTTATTACTTTCATTATTATTTACTACCTAATTATATACTTGACAGGTAAATTAACCAAATTTTAATGTTGCCTAGCAAAGTTTATTTACTTTTCAAACGCTAGTGCGTGAAAAGTACTTTTCACGCACTAGTGCTTGAAAAGTGACGCTTTACACACTGTAATGAGTGCGTGAAAAGAACTTTTCACGCACGGTTGTAGGAAAAATTGTTTACAATACTCATTCATACATTGATGTTAACAGAGAGTTTCTCAAAATATATGTTCTTGTTTGTTGTACATCCGACTGTGAGAGAAGAAGAACAATATAACTTTCAGTATTTGAGTAAAACTGTGAAAATAGTTTCTAATCTAAATTTAACTACAACACCTGTTTTCCAATTGAACAATAAACAAAAACTTTAACAAAAAACTATCGTGAGAACGCAGACGCATTTTGTATAGTCACGTTTTAGTTCATGTCGCAATATTGCTCTGGCAAATAACTTAAATTACTGGATATAATTTTCTTATTGTTAACACCAAATTTAAATACCAAGTTAAAAGAATTTCATTATAGAAAATTACACCTCCCTTGACATGTAGAATAGTCAAGTATTTTTCCAAATACAAAACCAATATTACATTCGTATATACCGGGTGTCTTAGGCCAACGGTCGGCAACCTATATACGCTGAAGTGCCACATAATATTTTTTTTCTATTTTGGTTCTTTAATATGTACTTTATGAAACCCATTTGAGTGTCATAAAGTACTTCTTTATGACATCCAAATGAGTTTCATAAAGTACATATTAAACAACCGAAATTGAAATTCCTGGACATGAATTAACCTACATTTTTTGAAAAAATAACCAAAATATAAAAAATAGTATAAAATACTTGTTTCATGCAGCGCACGTGTCCCCTTACAAAACTCGCGACAAGCCGCTCGTTTCTAAGAATGACGCGTGCGCTAAAATCATGTCTAAACTTGTATATTAATGTACTATTTTTAACGTATTGTACACTCGGTGTGCCACTTAAATAATCTACAAATGTTAAGAAAAATGAATTTGATTATAATAATAAACATTATAATAAACTATTATAATAAAAGAATCTCAAGAAATCTGGTGTGGCCAACACAATACCTCCCGTCATTTACAATCCGAGTCATAAAATAGATTAAGCTAATCCTTATTTTTGGATTAGCGAATTTTACTCTCATTTTGGCAGTTTATTTCTTAAAATATAGTATAATCTAATCCAAGTAACTACCTTTTTGATAATAAAATGAAGATTAAATTTTAAATACCAGGTTGGAACAGAATTCACTAATCCAAAAATGAGGATTAGCTTAAACTTTGTTGAGAATCTTTATTTTTTTTTAATTTAAAGTCATACCTACATATTTACTTATGGTGGAAACTGTACTGATTTCCTTTCCTATTGTCCTATTTACTCTTTTCTTTTTAAAACGTTACTATTATTAATTCGAAATGATTAGTTATTTGACAGTGACATTTATCTGTCAGTTACATACATTTGAATAACTGCGTAACCAAGGCGTTTTGTTCGTTTAAAGCGTAGGCTCCGGGACATAAATAATTTTATAAATTTATCGATAAAATATTAATACAAATCTATAGAAAATTTAATAATAATAATAATAATTTTTATAATAACATAATTATCGAAAAAATAACATATAAAGGTATATTTCGAAAAAAAAAAACTTTTTTGAGCTTCAAGTAAAGTGTCATTTACAGTTATCCGTTTTACATCAAAATCTAATGTGTTCTATCGATAGTAGAAAAAAGGCGAAATACAAGGTTTCAAATTTTTATGAATGATAGTATTTGAGTTAGAGTGGAGGATCCACACATACATACACACACACAGACATCATCGTGAAAATGTTAAAATTGGATTCTAGGGACCTTAAAACGTGGTCATTTACCAAAATCTGCCACTCGCTTAGGCCAACAAGGCAAAAAGGGAGATTAACATGTTAAATCAGTTAATTATGAATAGTATCTCACCAGTGTAAAATATTAAGCTGAAATTTTGTATACTCATTGGAGTATATTAATTCTACGGATTACAGTTGAAATTAGCCAAGTTAGACGTGTAATATTAGAAAAAACTTTTTTTTGAAACGTCGTAGAAATGGCATTTTTTGTTACTTGATTCACAAGGTAAAAATAAAATAAATATCCATAGAAACTACATAGAATTAGCGAATAAAAAGAAAAATAGTGCGTTTGAAAAAAAAAATTAATGTGTCATTCGGAATAAAAGTGTCTTTGTGTGCCTCGCATGCAATTATCCGACTCGCTTCGTTCTTCGTGCAAACTTCCATGCTCGCCACACAAAGTCAGAGCTGGGCAAAGTACCGGAAAGTAGTACTTGAAGTACAAGTATCAAGTATCTTAATGTTTATAAATGTACTTGAAGTACAAGTACTTTTTTAGTTTCTAAAGTACTTGAAAGTACAAAGTACTTGAAAAAGTACTTGTAAATTTGGGTGCAAGTACTTTTTCAGATAATCCGTATATTTCAGATTATATGGACCTTCAAAGGTGATTATTGACAAAAATTTCAATATGCGATATTTATTGGGTTATTTAAAACAAGAATTCCTCGCTGGAACTGCCGTATCACCTAGCGATCACATGACGTAAAGTGAACGTCATATGATCGCCTAGTGATACGAGAAGCTGTACCGAGATGTTAAAATGACGTCATTTTTACGTCATGTGATCGCCAGGTGATACGGCAAAGTTCCAGCACTGTAGTTAGGTAATATAAACATTATATGTATATGCAGTATGCAGATTAGAATTTATTTATTTATTTATGCAAAAAATTTGCAAATATATCTTTACTTTCAAATTATCACTGAAAATATAATTATTAATAAAATTCCCGTCCAAGTCTTCGTCCAAGTCTTCGACTTTTTAGAAATTACATAACGCATATGAATTTTGAATATAAAGAAATGAAAACGAAATAAAAATTGCTATATATTTTGTATTTTTATACCTATAATAATGTAATTAAAGTTTTTAGCGTAAAACGATCGCCGTGTTGTGACGTCAGTGTCATTACAGTCGTCCAATTACCTTGTGAAAATGTCACTGTACAGTGGACCATGCATATTTTGCTCATAAATTCGCGATTGGCTTTACACATACTCTAATATACACATATTTAATATATGGGAGTAACTTTTTATTAAGATCAAAAGAAAATTTACTTATTAAATAAATAAAATTATAATTTATGTTTTAATTATTGTAATCTCAATACTTGTCATTGTTGTAATCATTTAGTAAATAGAAATGTAAATGTTGGATTACTTTCTATTATGAACTATGCTTTGATTATTGTAATCAATACTGTCATTGTTGTATTTAATTATAAATAGACAATAGTTTATACTATTTTAATTACAATAATGACACTTGGTGAGTATAACCTTCAATATTATATTAAAGAAAGTCTTAAAGAAACATTAATTAAAGCGAATGATTAATCTGATTATGAAAACGAGTAAAAATTATTAATTTTACTTACCTATACTACCATTATTAATGGTAACGTATGTCGGTTCTCTCTACTTATGACGGTGTGACATTAACGTCACAAGTTTCGCGCCAAAACTTTAATAATTATTTTAGGCGTTATTAAGCACAATGGACCTTTCCAATTTAACAGCTATCTCTTTCTATCGCTGCAAATAGTAAGAAAATGGCGCGAACAACTTCCAGTTGGGCTGTCAAAGGAAACCTCAAAAATATTGCAGTCATTAAAATACCTGTATTCTCAGTGAAAATTTGCATCGTTAGACATTTTACTTTCAATAAAAGCTTTTGTAACTTATTTCGATAAGATTTTTTAAAGTTATCCGAGATATTCTCACATTTTACGTCTAAATGTTTTAGAATCAAACGTCATAGATGTCAGTTGTTCTTACTATGCGCAGATCCCCATTGCGCATATCTTCTATCTCTTTAAATTGGAAAGGTCCATTTCAAGAAAACAAAAAATACGGAATTTCTATTTTTAAATTCTTCATAACATATAAAAAATTCAAAAATAGTTGGACGGGCCCATTATGTGCTACAGGGATAACACCACACCACTGCAAAAGAAACACTGACAGACAAACAATTCTCATAACATTGTTAACTTTTATATTATTCATCGCACTTGAAGTACATTTAAAATACTGCAAGTACTTTTCAATGTACTTCAAGTATTTTTCCAAGTATTAAGTACCAAGTACATGTGAATAGACTTACTTTAAGTACAAAATACTATAAATAGAAAATACTTGCAAGCCTAATAAAGTACTTTTCTTTCAAGTATTGCCCAGCTCTGCACAAAGTATCACTTTTACTCCTAACATAATATACTATTTTTAGAGTAAAAACATTAGTTGCGGTAATGAAAAGTTTACTTTTTTGTACGATAATTAGTTTGTAAAGTATTGGCATCAAACTCAATTCACCAGAATCTCTTACTTTTCTTAAAGAAGTAACTACGTAGTTGTAACTTTTTATTTTATTTTTTTATTTTATAAGTACGGTTTTAATGATTCCTTAGGTGCATATATCCTGTTAATCTTTATGTGTAAAATCTTGATGTTCCAATCCGTTTGAGCAATTTAATATGCGCAATCACGTCTGTGGAATTGAATTGAATCCATTGCAACGTATTTCACACTTAGTTGCAATCAAGAGAATTGATTACTGCATTATTGGAAGGGAATTTTCGCGGCTTTGCCAGAGCCTGAATAACAATGGGAAGTATTGAACCGGCAACGCAGATTTATAGATTGGAATCGTTCTTCCACGAAACAATAAATGCGTCTAGTCAAACTAGTTTCAATTGATTCTGCGTCGATTCGTCAGAGATGGAAATTTTCAATGAACTTTTATACTACCTATTGTTATGTGCAAAATTTTTCATTAAACTGGAATGGAAATTTTTGCTTTAATATTTTTACCTCCCGCTACCCTTGGTAAGGGAGGTATAGGGATCGTGCTAAAAGTCGCATATCGAGATTTTGGTAAATGACCACGTTTTAAGGTCCCTAGAATCCAATTTTAACATTTTCACGATGATGTCTGTGTGTATATGTGTGGATCCTCCACCCTAAAGGTGCATTCACAAATGAAAATTAGGTTTATGGTTTTTATTTAGGTTTAAGTAAGTCATAGAGTATGTTTATATCGACGTCCTTAATCGGATTTCTAATCCAATCGGATTTAAATAAATCCTAAATCTTGACTGTTTATACCAGAAAAATTTAAAGCGATCAAGTACATTCGAACTTACCGTAGATTTAATTGGATTAACTACTGACACTGTTGGCATAGTAGCATAGAATGCGTAGATCATTATTGACTAGTATTAATATTGACTCTTGACAATTTACTTAGTTTTTTCAACTAACAAATCAATTATTTTTATAATAATAAATATCTGTTTCTTGTTGCGTCCACGGATTTCTCATTGCTCTTCTAATAATTATGGTAACTTATCGTTGACACATATTAACTGTCAAACTATGAAAGATGAATAAATTACTCTGCGTTTTTTTCATTGTTTCAGTACCTACTATTGATTTTTTTTGTTAAATCGCTGTTTATATCGTGAAAGTAAATCGGATTTATGTACAAATCTCGTTGGTAATGTCGATTTAGAATCCGATTCTTAATCCAATCCAGATCGTTTACATCGTTTTCTTAAATACGATTTCTAATCCTAAATCCACTTAAATCCGATTACGGACGTCGATATAAACATACTCATTCATAAATGTAAGTTTAAATTACCTGAAAATTAGTTTTGATATGTACAGACATCTATGTAAATGCTTCAAAAACAATGTTAAAATATCGGTAGAGCAGTACTCAACAAGAAACCTGTGCGCCCTGAAACTGTCATTCGCTTGGCATTATTGGTTATATTTCAGCAATTAAGTTATGACAGTCTCCATGTTCTCCTCGCATTTGTTTAAAAAGCCGAATCCACCAAGTGAATACTAAATAAAGATGGGTGTATATATCTATATCATTTCAGACTCGTTCTCATTGGTGAAGTTTGTGACGTCAAACTAAATTATAAACCTAAAGTTTGGACCTTGCCATGTTTAGCTTTATGATTTGGATTTAGAGATCCTAAATTCTGAAGTGTGAATGGAGTCATTACATAATATGCGGCCAAAGTCTTTAAATCTAAAGTATAAACTATAAACCTAAACCTAATTTTCATTTGTGAATGCACCTTAACTCAAATACTATCATTCAGAAAATTTTGAAACCTTGTATTTTGAACTTTTTCTGTAATGGAAAGAGCCCATTAGATTTTGGTGAATATCGGATAACCAGAAATGGCACTTTACTAGAAGCTCAAAATAGTTTTTCTTCGAAAATAGGTATTTGTGTATTAAGAGCGCAAAATGGGACTTTGTCGATTGAGAGGTTGTTGCCGCGCGACGCAGGAGCGAGGCATTCTCTCGAAATCGACAATGTCCATTTGCGCTCGAAACACACACAAGATTTTTTCTCCAGTCGCCACAATGGGGTCCTCCACCGTAACAAAATGTATATGAGCATTGTAAGGATGAAAATGTCATCAAAAAATATCAGAGGTAATGAAATACGTGCATATATCAAAAACAACTAAAGATAACTAATTAGTTATCTTTAGTTGTACGTATTTTATTACCTCTGATATTTCTTGATGACAAGCTTACATTTTTGATTTTGTAATATTGGTGCTATTCTGCACCGTTCTATAAGCTCTATAGGCTCTGTAAGTAACCAACGTTACAGTATGTAAGAAAATTGCTATTCTGTAACCCAGTTACAGTACTGTAAGCGCTACAGAGTTATAGAAATTTCTATAAATCTTACAGCGCCAAAATCTTGACTGTAAAGTATTTACAGAGCATATTGAAACGTCAAATATAATATATTTTATATAAAAAAAATTAAATATAGAAATGAAAAGCAAAAGTTAACAATTTTTATTATATACATTATTAAATGAAAAACATAGAAGGTAATTACACATCCTACCAATTTTATAGAAATTTATGTTTAAAAAAATATTTTAGCACGAAAATAGAGAAGATTTTTCCAGAATTATCAAAATCCATTCAGTTCAGCGTAACAGATAATGAATTACATTACTAATTAAGAAATGTTTTTATTCAAACTCATTATAATATTTTAATTTAAGTAACTTTTTTCCGTAATATAAAGTTGAATAATTTTAAATACCTATACCTAAGAATTTGTTATAATTATTGATTTAAAGCTAAAGGCAATAAGGGCAGTTTCCGCCAGTCAAGATGATTTGAAGAAAACCTTATACCTAATTGTACGAGTACGAGTACTAACGGTAGAGAACTGTTCAGTTTCATAGAATAATTAAAACAGTGATTAAATGAAGACTGCATAATTAATATTAATAGATTACACTAACGAGAAGAATAGATTACAAAAATTAAAACACAGGAGATAAAAAAATGTATTAACAATGACAAGCATTGATTACAACAATGACAAACATTGATTACAACAATAACAAACATTGATTACCTGTAAAAATCAAAACAGAACGTATATTGATTCAAATATTATATATTTCTTTTAATCTTCAACCTATTTATTACATGTGTAAATCTGATGTATTTATAGAAATTAATAATTGGTGCAAAACCTTGACGGAATCTATTGCTTATTCTTATTCAGCTACATAAATATATTATGGAATATGTATCTTTGAACAAACATACCTACCTTTTTATATAGTACGTGTATTATTTTTATATTAACAATCGGTTCTATTTCATATTTTTAGAATACCTACTAAATTACTATCAAATATACTGTAGCATATTTGACAGCTAGACAGGAATGAAGTTAGTTATTCTATAAGAATAACTCTGTAGCCAGACTTGTTACAGAGTTAATAGTTAATTTTACTGCTCGGTAAGCTGTCGTCTTACAGAGCTCTATAGCTTATAGAGTCTATAGAGTTACAGTCTTACTGAGCAAAGTTACAGAATAGCACCAGTAATGATCTTATTTTCAAACTGTAGCTATCCCTGATGATGATTCATTTGGAATCGAAACGTAGGAAAGTTAATACTACTATTTAATAAACACTATTTACCACGACTGCAGCTTCAAATATTTCTCATCATCCCTACAAGAATAATAAATGTTGCATCTTAGCTGAAACTCACGATATAAATATATGCATGGAAAACGCTATTAGTGTAGTAGAATCCTTGTTTCATCAACAGTGATAAACTTCTGATTTGGCCAAAAAGAATCACTTTTATAACCTTGATTCAAAATTAACTATTTTAATTAAAGTAGAAGATAATTAGGATGACATGTGGCACATCATTTTTGCAGTAATCTATGCAAATATATTATACATATCATTGACAAAGGTAATCTTTATTTTTAATAAAAAAGAAAATAACTTAATGTAAACTATTATTCACGAAAGATGACTATTCAAGGTCATTTCTGAGCCGTCTGATATAATATTACTTGCAGATAACTTCATTGCATTTTGTATTGCATAGGCGTGCAACATGATATATTTATAGACTCATTTAACTGAAAAAAAAAGAGTAATTTATTTGAAAATTATGTTTCTTTCTAAATAATGCCTTTCTGAAAGAGATGTTCTTCACTTATGTTTTTGCAAAATACAAAAACATAGACTTACCTTATAAACCAAGGAATAATAATTTGATTTAAACGTCAACGCCACTGGGTAAATACTTGCATATAGGGCAGTGTAGTAGATAATTAGATATCTGTAATTCTACGACGTATGTCATTAGAATTTAAGTGTGTTAGAAAGTAATTCCACTATTTACGTATATCTGTCACGCCACATAAATTTAATAGACATAGATCAAATAATCTTTCTCTTTCTAATACAAAATGTTGCTAAGCTACTGCTATAAAGTGATATGTATTCTTTATTCGAACAAATGGCGTTGAATAGTCATCTTTCGTGAATAATAGTGTAAATTGGAATGAAATTGGTAACTTTCGTTTTGTTGATAAAATATTTCTACTCACATACAAGTATGACAGAATATCCACCATATGCACCATAAAAGAGAAAATAGAATATATACATCTAAAGATGCAATTAGTAATTTTAATATATGTTCTACTGAAAACAATACCAAATATGTTTTGTTCATTTGAATACCATCCTCTCGCTACTAATTAAATGAAAATACTTATTACTATTCATCACATAACAAAGAGAATGATGTGTAATGAACATATGTGTAAAGATATCTTTGTATTCCTCACAAAAGCAATTTCCATAGTGATATCGCCATCTGTGTGACTGTTAAAGAGAAATTTTTTATCTTTCTGAAAAATATTCATCTATTCATTACGTTTTCACTTTTACGGTTGTAAATAATGGGTGATTTATATTTTGTTCTCAAAATATTGAGGATTTTACTGTCCTAAAATGGTAGAATTTCAAAATAGTTATGTAATATTATATAATAAACCCTAGGGGTTAGAAATTTGTATATGTAATCATCAGTTTTTATGAGATCTGCCATATAAGGGAAACATGTTAATTTGTAGGAGTCAGCAATAAATTTTGTAGAATATGCTCATTTGCATCAGTGTCTCAAGTTTCGCTTTATCTACTCGTATATATATATATATATATATATATATATATATATATATATATATATATATATATATATATATATCCAGTAAGTAAGACGTAGTTGTCTTAAATTACATACTCAGTAATACTAATAAGTTTGCTTGTGTCGTATATGTTATTCTCTTTTACATGAATTATTATTAGAAAATACCCTTCATCGCCTAATCACTTTAAAATAGTACTTTCAGTGGCTTACCCAGAGGGAGGGCGATGGGGGCGATCGCCCCCCCCCCTAGACCTACACATACTTTTTTTATATCAGTGACATTTCGAGTAAGTTGTAACATTGTCCTAAATTTTTTCTAAGTTTTGTTCTTTTATCTCAACATTTCTTCTAATAATGGATCCTTACTTAAGTACATCTGACTAAGTATCGTTCACAATAAAAAATTATGGTAGCGGATAATTGCAACTTGTTATCAAGAAAATAAGTGGCGTGATGAAAAAATTGTGGAAGAATTTCTAGGGAAGAGACATTTTCAAAGATATTTCTGTACTAAAAACATATTTTGCGTACGTTCTCAGTAAACTAGAATATGCAATTATTATTTGATTTCCTTATTATAATTATCAGGCATCAGTTTTAGATTGATTCCACATCAGGTTTCTAAAATTCTTAACCTTCAAAACTGACAATTCATTCACAGAAAGAGGGATAGAGTTATATATTCTGTTTGATCGACACTCTATACTAGTCTATACCATCCCTGTCAGTAAGGCGAGAACTTTTTGCGTCGAGGTTCCTTTGGAAATTGCTTCATAATCAGATGGATGCTCCATATTTACTATCCTGTGTTCCATTCCATTTCATTGTTTTATTTTTCTTGTTTGTTTTTTGTTTGTTTCTTGTTTAATTTTCTTGTTTAATGGCAGCAAGCCTACTTTGTTTTTAATGATTGTTGCAGTTAAAATTTATCTTGTAATTCAATTTGAATAAAAACTTTTTTTGGACAGATAAAATGTTTTTCAAAATATCCTGTTTTGCAATTTTTAATCGGTCACCATTTTGTTATTTGATAAAGTAGTAAATAATTGTAAATACAAATGTTTTAGAGAACCGAAAGCAAATGCAGAAAGTTTTTGTATTTTTTAAATATTCCTTAAACTAAGGCAGTAATGATGATTTTTCGAAAAACGAAAGAACGCCAATAACTATGAACTGGGGCTCCAAATCAAAAAATTTAACTAAGAAAAGTTGTTTGTTTCAATGAGTTCTAACTGCCGTTTTCGGGTGTTACAACTTAGTATTAACACCCTGTATATATATATATATATATATATATATATATATATATATATATATATATATATATATATATATATATATATATATTTACAAAAATACGCGAAAAGTAAATACACAAAAATTATTTATAAATATAAATATCCTCTATATCGCTTCCCTTAGACCGGAATCCTGGGAACGCCACTGGTACTTATATTATAAGAAGCTAAAGAGATATGCCAGTATGTCCTTTGAGGAGTCTACAGTCGTTTGACGGACAAGGGACAAGCGCCTAACGTCCAGAATAGCGAGTCCGAAAACGGTTAGACTTTTTAAAAATAATTTGGCTACATTGTATTATTAATGTTGAAGTTGCTAAGTTGTGAAGAAGCGGCAACCCCGCATGGTAAGGTACAGGGTGCGGAGAAAGGAAAAAGTTGAGCAACAGTCCATACTTATAGTATGTTCCGTAACGCAACCGGTTCGACCAGATTTACGGTTTTGTGTTCCGTAAGTCCTGAAATTATTTACCGGTTTTTATTTGGAACACAGTTCCTGAAAAAAGTTGGCAAAAAGTCGGACCACATCAACCACGAAATAATCCTGGTTTCTCTGGTATTTTTACTCCCCACTACCGCTAGTTTCAAACATCATCATAACAAAATCAAACGATATACGTCAATGTCAAATTTCTAAACCGCAGTTTTAGTGGTATTACTAATAATTATTATAGATGTAAGTATGAAAACATTCATTTTAATTTTTAATAATACTTGGTTTTATGTTTCACAATTATTTTATTGGATTACTAGTTTCGCTATAACATTAGCATAATAATTGTGAAACATAAAACCAAGTATTATTAAAAATTAAAATGAATAATAAGTTTCACCAAGTAAGAGCACACACAATTAAAGAAATTATGAAAACATTATTTATATTTGATATATTGTTGACTGTATTATTTTTAAATGTCATATGATTCAATGTCAATCTGTCCCGAAATGGAGGAAAATATTCAGGAACCATGGTGTACCCGGAATCAAGATACTGGTTTTTTGGTTGACTTACGGAACTTATGGTTAAATGATGGCGACTATGTCAACATTTGACATGAACATCTGACATCTGTGATATCATTGCAGTTTCCGCTGTAATCTGCGTCTACATAATAGCTATTTGTGTATTAAGAGCGCAAAATGGGACATTGTCGATTGAGAGGTTGTTGCCGCGCGACGCAAGAGCGAGGCATTCTATCGAAATCGACAATGTCCATTTGCGCTCGAAACACACACAAGATTTTTTCTACAGTCGCCACAATGGGGTCCTCCACCATAACAAAAATTTATTTTTTATTTATTTTTACTTATCGGTATTTTCTATTCTTCTAGACTCTAGAGCTATGGCTTCAATCTAATCTAAGCGATTTATACTTTCGTTTTTGTAAATGAATGCCCTATTTTATTTTCACAGCAGTGCGGCATTTTGTTTGGTTATGTAAGTGGGTAATGTGTAACTACAGTGTCAATAATTCCTGACTAAACGTTTCCATGAAGAATGTAGCCAAGTAACATTTCTTAACATTGTATAGTTAGAAATTTGAGGAGCGAGCGTTTTTTCTACTTCGTCGCTCTAGAGCGGCAAAGTGACATTTTGCGTTGACAAAAAAGAGCGCAAATGGCTACTTTGTATATAGACTGTAGAAAAAATATATTTATCATATATGTATATAATCTGTAAAATTGTTGGTTGTATATAAAGATACGGCTCATTAAATAATCTATTATTAAGATATTCGCGACATTCTATCAATAATTATGCCTCTACTCTCGATTTAGCAATCATTATATGCAAACATCTCTCAAATTACTTTATAAAGTTTTAAAACGAATACAATTTCACGCATATTCTGTACTTCACAAACTTGCCAAACTCCTAGGAAGGGAAAATGTAACACGTAATTACACACCCTGCTGTGACGAAGTAATTCCAAGTGTAAATTTTATTAACCGTAACTCTGCTAATGTTTACGCAGTATGAATCGGTTAAATCACCGAATAATCTTCGCTAAGTCTACATTACAAAACCTCCAACTATGCTAACTGTCAAAACTCCCTGCACTATATCAGAATTAAGAGATTCAGAAGGTAGGATGTTGGATATACCTACATACCTGCACTTGCATTAGGAGCGCGGAATATGTCTGCTAAGAAATATAGAGATTACAACGGTGAATTGTAAATGGATTTACCTTAGTGCACTTCGAACATTTGTTGTAATTATTCATGTTCTTGTAATGCTCGTTGTGGAATACAGATATTAAATGCTCCTTCATACGGCAGATATACGGATATACAAGTACTTTAGGAATACAAGGATATACATTAATCTCTATTACGTGACCCAAATGGAGCTATTACTATTAAGCATAGAATTAATCTAAAACATATCAAAGTTCCCAAAAAGTTAATTCATTTTAGAATATGTAAATTCAGTTTTACAAAATCTGATGTGGTCAGCACATGACCTTCCGCCAATTTCATGTTTAAAATAGCAATGAGTTTTATATAAAGTATCACTTCCAGTTGATAGTTTTTAAACAAAATCTAATATGTTGTTTTCAATCATGTATGAGTTTTAAATACCAAATTTTAGAAGTTTTGGATAATATTTTAATATATTTTTTCAAGAAAATCTGTTCATAGCTTCAAGTAAAGTACTAATTTTAATTAAATTAATATAATTTTTAAATTGAGCACCAAATTTGAAAAATTGGATATTTTAATATAGTTTTTTTTTTATTATATCTGTTATGGGCTTCCAGTAAAGTAGCACTTCCGGTTGTCCCATTTTACCCAAAATCTATTCAACTCTACATGAATGCAGAAAGCTTAAATAGGAAAAATATATATTTTTGTTTTGGAAGTTTGATGTACAGAATTGTAAAAACGTGTTGTGAGAATCCTAATTCGTTCTTATTCACTGAAAACTCACTGTCGAATTTTTGGACCAAAAACATTACCTCCCTTTCCTATGTAGGTAGGTTGGCGGGAGGTAAAATAGATAATATCAATTACAAAAAAAGTAAATTCAATTTCAGAAAAGGTAAAATGACAAATTAATATTACTTTTTCTTATTATTATTTTTCGTTTCCAAACCATATACAATATAAATAAATAATTAAAAATACAAAATCAATATATAATACTTTACAACAAATATTTCTCATTCCTTATAAACTGAAGTGACCGATTTTCGGTAGCGAAATACCATATCCGGACCACATGGAGTGAGTCTGCTAAGCACTTGTTGTTAAAGCCATATAAACAGTCAAATTTTGATATAAACCTGATCGAGGCCACACGAGAATACAGGTATGAATACTCAATTCGTGACGTCACAGCTAGCCTCTTGCTGTAATGCCACGCCTCGAACGACAGCAGCGTAAGCATACGGAATTTTAAACAAATAGGATTGTAAAATGTGATTTATGTATAAAGATATACAACTAGTAAATAACTATTCAAATATTATATAATAACTATTTTATACACATACAAAATAATTTTCATAACTAAATTTGATGTTCTGCATGCTACACATTCACCATATATTAGGAAAACTTGTTTAGCTTCTAGGCATGTTACCGTAATTGCTCCAGCACATTGGCACAAAGCATTTTAAAACCATTTTTGCAATATCCTTCAACAAAAAACAATCGAAACTTGACATTCCGTTCTGAGTTGTACCGAGCGTCCACTCGCGCTGACTGCTGTAGCTCTACTGTTTTTAGAAGGCTAGACTAGCGCGCTGGCCTCATAGTTTGACTTGACACATTGAGCAGGGATAAGCATTCTGGCCTGCATTCTCGTGTGGCCTCGGCCTGATGTATCGCCCATCATAAACTAGGACGCAGAGGATGCATCTTCTCCTGAGATTCTCTCCTTATGCCAGAGGAAAAACCGTCCACAAAAACTGGCAGAGAAGTGGCCTAGCTTCATCCAAAAAATTTCACAGTTTATAACAGCTGAATTGAATTAAACTTTTCCGAAATTCTGTTTACATTATCTGAAAATGAATTTACTTCTTCTGAAGTTGAATTTTGAAAGGTATAGTATTTGTAAAATAGATACTAAAATTTCTTAAAATGAACGCTTTTTAAAGTCCATCTTAAAAATCGAAAAATAGTCCAGAAACATTAATGGCCAGTTGCACAGTTAACAACTCATTGACATTTCGTTTTGATAGGATATTCTCAATTTAACCAACGGTTAAGAATTTGTCTATAAGGGGTGCAACTGACCATTAATTGACAATGTGATAGTATTTACAACAAAGATTTCTATTCATTCGATTGTGCACCCTAATGTATGATTTCATTTGCAAGATTGCAAGGTAATATTGTTCGCTTTGTTCAATCTTCTGGATTTTCTCTCTGACTTTAATCTCTTCCATGTTTCAGCAACTCTGTCCCGTATTTTTCTAATTCCGTTGAAAAGATAACCCCGAATTTATTTCCGAAATCAGCGCAAACTTTTATCTGTTCGGTACATAAAATTTAAACTTGCTATCTTCGAACAACTTGTTCCATAAAAAGAGCAAGTCGCAAACAGAAAATGAAAAGCAACTACAACTAGTTCTGAACTTTAATCTGACAACCCGTACAACATATTGCACATATGAGATAGACACAGCCATTGTTGGAGTACAGCATATGTGTTCTCACTTTTCATTAGAGACTCTAAACATTTTAAAACAACAAAAGCGTAAGTGGGTTTAGTTGTCATCGCTGGAATTGCTACAAACGTCTTTAACATTGTTGGAAAGATAAAAATATTTCAGATAAAGTGGTTAGGTTAATGTTTAGAAACAAAGTAAATGAGAGAAAGTTTACTATAGAAAACAAATAACAGCTTTATTATTTAAAGGATGAGAAAATTCCGAGAATATTATTATTCTTCTTATTACTATTACGGGGAGATTATACGAGCCGGTTTACGGTTTCAACAAATTTTAAAATCTACACAAATGGTTAGAAATTTGTACAAAATTATTTCGGGTACTTTAAATATATACTTAAAACTTTAAAAAAGAAAACTGTGGGCCAAATGACTGATGATAATATAGTTCGACAGGCATTTTAAGGCCCGGTTTTACCAAGTATAACATGCGGTTATGAAACAGTTGGTACAATTTTCTCATTGTGTAACACGAGGGAGGTCTCCTAGGATGATGCTACTACTTCTTTTTACTGTTTACAGATGATTATTAATATTTCTTATTCCAACGATGATACACTGACTCTGACTGAAGGAAGAACACACACACTTTTCACTTTTTACTGATGAACACTACGGACATGAACAAATACTTGTGTTTTTAATAACTAAACTTTATTCACATTTAAACTAATACAATTATAACTAAGCCATTACTAATACGTTACATTCCGTAACTCAGCGGGCGAGCGTCGCCCCAAAACTAAAAGACACTACATGTCCAAAACAAACACGTCTTCCCGACGCGATGAACTGATTTCGACTCTCTTTAAAAAACAAAACGTTATCTTCAGGACAGGATTATCTTAGGGGTACGGGGTGCATAGGTAAGGGCATTACAAAGTCACGCACGTATACTTAATAATTTCTAGACTAATGATAAACAAATAAATGTCGTGACTATCATAATACAATATGAATTTCTAAACTGAATTTTGACATTTATAACTTAAACAGATAAACAGAGTTAAAATATGATTATTGAAACTATAATTTAGAAGAGTTTATAAAAAGTTATTTATCTGTTATTGCGCTTACCCTCGTCTTATTACAATTGAAAGCGGAGTTTTAGGCTTGATTTACATTAGCGGTACAATAACAGTGCGGTACTTCTTGGTCCAGTGTATTTTAATGGACCCATTTACATCTACGTTCTCAGTACGATGACGGTACAATGACGACCCAGTGATATTTACTGATTTACATTAGCGATATGACCAGGGTACCGTAAAGTTTTGTTTCTATTGAAAAAATATTGTATACCATAGTAACAGCATAGTATTTCCATGCAAAAGGGAGTGGAAGGTTGCGTTTGAAGAGTACGTGCACTTCAAATTGACGTTCATGCCAAAATCAACCGAGTGAAAGTAAAAATATGCTAGTAGGTGATTGACATTCGACAAGTTTTTCACTTTTACATTTTTGTCTTTTAGTTAAATCAAAATGTAGTCAAAATGTGCTAAAAATGAGAAATGATTATACATATACATTTATTGAAGAAATGTTCTCTGCTTATAACAAAAACGTGAAATATACACTACAGATTATTACAGAATATATTATCGTTTTGTATAATTTTCTGGATTTTCTTCATTTTGTTCTTCTTCTTTAACAAGAGTAAAGACAGTTATAGCCAAGTCGGTATTTGAGATATTTTTAAACTGCACGATATTTTCTACTTTTGATAGAAACATGACATATGCACCACAAACTGTCAATACCTACATAAAAGACAAAACTATATTGTCATGGTATTTTATTATGTTCGTACCGTCGAGGTACCGTCTAATGTAAATGCCGCGTGTAATTGGCATACCGTCATCGTACCGTTATTGTACCGCTAATGTAAATCAAGCCTTTATGCAGTTGACAACACTGAATTTTGACAGTTGTTTGTTTTGTTTCATAACATTTCATTTGGTTTGGGTGTTTATGTTATGTAAATGTGTAAATCTATAGCACACAATTTAGAAAACGAGCAAAATTGTAACATTCGCGTTTTCTTTCTACAATTTTTTCATGAGTGGTAGACATCTGTAATGTCTTATTTAATCAAATATTCGAGATAGCAGAGGTAAACATCGTAAAAACTCATTTTTCATTGTCTTATAACTCGGAAACTATTGAAGATCGGACCCATGTTGATTAAGCCTTTTTTACTCATTTTGGTCAGTACTATATGCCCTTTCATTAATTTCCCGAAGTATGATTACACCCTGAATAGATGTTTGAAATTTGCTAAGAATACATTCAACCTATTGTCTGCAAGAAATAAAAATTAAAATCGATATCTCAATGTATTTCGGAGTTATGTAATTCAAACAGGATTCTTTTTACCTTCCGTTTTAGATTCCCTAGAATGCGATTTTACTATTTTTTTTAATTAGATGATGTCTGTATGTTTGTATGTATGTATGTATTGTATGGATGGATGTATGTATGTATGTATGTGTGTGTGACGATTTTTTCGGATCGCATAACTTCAATACTACCTTTCTAAAAATTAAAATTTTTGCCTATTCTTTTTCTTTACATCTATATGAAGAGCTGATTAGATTTTGGTTACAATTGGTCGACCGGAAGTACCCTAATTTGAAGATTTTAACAGTTTTTCTTGAAAAAACGGTGTTAAATGTATTTTTTTTACATTTAATGTTATTATAAATATTAAAGAATATTTTATTTTCTATAAGATTTGATTACATTTTATACTTCATATTCAATGGATAGAGTAATAAATTTATAAAGAAATTAAATTTCATAAAGCAGCAAGCTGTGCTATAACCATGGAAACATCTACTATATTAAGGAAATTCTAATTGACAAATGTTAGTGTCAAGTGCATTTAACAGTATGTTTGTGTTATAATTGTGCTGGAAATATATAATCTCTTACAAAAAACTGAGGGTAATGTACTGGAAATATGGAATCTTTTACAAGAAAATCTCTGTGTGGTATTGTTACAATATACACAGATCTGACCACGATCTGACGGAAGGTAATGTGCTAGCCAGATCAGATTTTTTTAATAGTCACCTGGTATATTGCAAAGTATACCTTAACCTTTATGAACTTTAGCTTTGTATATTTCTATATTGCAAATCTGAATCTGTAATTCCAAAACTTTCTCATTAAGCCATTTTTAGACGTACTGGTTATTAGAAACAAGAACAAACTAGAGTTTGATATCTATAGAAAATCCACGAACATTAACAGCTTTATAACTGCTGACTCAAATCATTTTTGGCAACATAAATTAGCTTCGTTTAATTTCTTAATAAACAGATTAACTAAATTTCCTTTAAACCAAAAACGATTTAAAACTGAATTAAACTATATTAAAGAAATAGCTAAATATAACGGCTTCCCGGTTAAAACTATCGATAAATTAGTTCATAAATTTAAAAATCGCCAATCCATTTCTAATTTTACAACGTTAACGCCATCTAATAATAAAAAAAATAATAATAAATACATAACACTACCGTACGATAAAGCTTCCAAAAGTTTAAACAAAATTTTTAAAAATCAAAATTTAACCGTAACTTATAAATCAAATAATACCATTAAATCGTTATTAGGTAACCCTAAAGATAAAGTAGATACTAACAAAAAATCCGGTATTTATAAAATTAGTTGTAATGATTGTAATAAAGTTTACATCGGTCAAACTAAAAGACAAATCGATACTCGGTTTAAAGAACATTTTTATCATCTAAAAAGCGGCAATCCAGAAAAATCTAGCGTAGCTCAACATATGTTTATTAATAATCACAAAGTTAACAATTCTAATATTAAACTTTTAAAACATATTAATAACGGTAGATATTTAGGTGCATACGAAAGTTTAATAATAAATAAATATAAAAATAATTTGATGAACGCAGATCTCGGTCCCATACCAAACTCAAAACTTTTCAATTTATTACAAAGTTAAATTTTATTGGACGATTTAAAATTTTAATGACTCATTATTATTGGACGAAAATTATCTTAGTTTATAATCATTCACCTGTGACTCCCATCCCTATATAATCCCAGTTCTCTCCCTTGTTTTTCAGAGTTGTTAGGACCTCTGGCATGTACTACTGATGATGAGAACTTAGTTCTCGAAATACGTATTTAGTTTTTGTTAAAATTAATTTTAAGGTTAAGGGGTAATCATCATAGTTTTAAGCCATTTCCTATCCAACAAACCTCAATATACATCATAACATATTTTACCTTTACAATCAACAGTTATTACCTTTCCTGCCAAGCCAACAACTCAAATTCGCGATATTACAATTTTCCAACAAAGACACGAGCACAAGAAATGCAGGGATTATTTAGCTGCAAATTGCAACGTTGTGCAACGGAGCAATCAGCGGAGCAGCCGGGACAGTGTAGAGTAGAGCGCACCGCGCACCCAAATTACAGGACGCGATTACACGCCAGCTGATTGGAAGTTATTGCTCATTAGAACCCGGCATTATATTACATGAATCACGGCGCGGATGTGGTATTATCAAACTGAGGGAGTAGTGGGTTTGGATTGTCGCAGATTGGGAGTAGGACTTATGGAGGGCTTTGGGAAGCTCTACTGCATTGGAAATTTAATATAAATCGCTTTTACAATAATGGAATCTTAACTCCTTTTGGGCATATTTTACAGGATACATTATGCAGACAATAAACGTTTTATTTTGATGATTGATTGAAATTCTCTGTAATCCTTATGCTTTGATTTTATATTTACACGTATGTAATAAAAGTTTTGAGAAAAATTTAGACCTCTTAATTATAATGATATACATAATTATAAGGCAACTGTCCAAGGTTTTGCAGATTACTTCTCTACTGTCTATTCCCAAATCAATGTAACAGACTTTTCTAAAATATATAATCCCGTAACCTCCAACAACTTTTTACCTCTCGCTAAGAGCGGTATTGTATTCATGCTAAAAATCGCATATCCAGATTTTAGTGAATAAGCACGTTTTAAGGTCCCTAGAATCCGATTATAACATTTTTACGATAATGTCCGTATGTGTGTGTGGATGTGTGTGCGTGTGTGTGTGTGTGTGGATGTGTGGATGTTGGATTCACGATTTCTCAAATACTATAAGACTTAAGACATTTTTAACTACGGATTCCTCAATCTAACAATAACGGGAAGAGTCGAGTCAGTTGTGGTAACAATTGGACAACCGGAAGTAGTAGTTACAAGAAAAAAATCATCTAAATATTATTTATCGAAAATTTATGTAAATACTTATATTAAAGAACGTTAAATTCTTTATTGGATAAATATAAATTCATTATTATATCTTCTATAGATTTAGAGATAAAGAAATGCATATAAAATAATTTGATGTAAAAAATCTCAGATCAAACTACTACAAGGTAAGAAATTCAAATGTTTGTAATTGACACATAAATGTCACTGTCAAAAATATTTATACATTATTAGGTACGTTCTATCGGTGTCAGAAATATGCCTACTAGAATAAGAATATTCTTAAAGCAATAGAACGTTCAGTATAGTGGCAGTGGCTGTGTTATTGTTAGTTAACAACTGAAGATAACTTTGTATGTTTGTTTTGGATCTTCGAAATGTTGTTATGCAAATATTACAGAGATTATAATTATATAAAAATATATTAAATAATGAAACAATCTAAACAATCACAAATGTGACAGAAATGTACGCGCGACAGTCAGCTAGTAAAATTTTGAATTTATCTCCACTCTACATATCTTCCTACCAACGCTTCCAAATCTGAAGTTGGAATGATTTGTAGAAATATTTCGATTTTTTTGACGCAAAAGAACGACCATTGATGTTCTATTAGAAGAAGTAGGAAGATTTCTGACACCAATAGAACGTACCTATTATGAAGATTATGAAAATAAAAAGAAGTCAACAACGCAAAAGAATATAGGTACGTAAAGAAGAATATAAAAGGAATTTGCGAAAAAATGACGAATATAAAGAAAAAGAAAAGGAAAGTAGAAAAAGAAAAATTCAGGATATTGAATATAAAGAAAATGTATGTATTGTACATAATTTATATTAAAATATCCCATAGATTTTGCAAATGTATGTGAGAATTATTTTGTAGTGAGACAAAAATATTTTTCGTTTTATGCGTACAACCAGGTAAAATATCTGGCGAGAGGTTATGTGCTGGCCACATCAGATTTTTAAATATAAAAGATATTTCAGAAGATGACATATTTGAATCTATTAAATCTCTAAAAGTGTCTTGTTCTCCTGGCCCTGATAGTGTTCCTTCTTGTATTTTAAAAGGTTGCTGTGAAATCTTTGTTAAACCACTCCATATTTTATTTAATTTAAATCCGAGAAAATTTTGTAGAAATTTCTAACCTTTTATAATTTGTTGAAAATGTAAATCGGCCCAACTGTTATGAGTTTGGCTCGTAGTAAAACACAATAGATTACAAAAGAATCGTGCGATGAAAACCACATTACAATATTTATCCCGTACAAAGCAAAGTGTTTACCCTTATCTTTTTATTTTCCCCCAAAGAAAGAACTAAACTCTTCGCTTTAGTGAAATCCATTTGGCGAACCACACGAGGGCACTTTCAGTTTTTAAACAAATACTTCAGCTGTCAAATACTTTTTCTTTATTTACTTCCCACGGACGAAGAACGGTCAAAAGTTTACAGTCTCTGCCTTTAAACGACCCTGGGGACTACTACAGGCCGGTATTTAGGGGTGAAAAGAAAACAATTTATCTTGTTCGTATTTGTTTCACTTTATATAAAGCTCGGCTCAAGATTAATGTCAATTCTTTTCACACAAAAAGTTTGTGAGGGATTTTAGCGTGATTTAATTAAACAATACTTTTTTCATCAAGCTTCCGAAGACCTTGTTGACAAGTTGGAAGTTTTTATATTCTAAGAAAAATTGTGTCGGACACAAATCTTTCAATTACTTCCCGAAACATAGCCCTTTTAACTTTATTTACCATCGAAAGACTCGAATGATCTGTTTTCACATTTAATTGACTAGAAGACAATAGAAAAATTCCCGGCCTAACAGAGATCAGCACTAGACTCACAATTATTTCTTGTTATGAAATTATGATGACTGTTAAGTATTAAGGCTCACCAAAACCAACGCGAAAGATTCACAGAGGTGAAAGGTGACGACGATAATTTCGCGCTCATTGCAGCAACGAAATTCGCGTGTGTACACTGTAGAAACTATAGCTATTAGATAAATTACAGCTGACTCGTCCATAATTTACTGCGTTCATTTTGGCACCAATATGGCGGACGAGTCGGCGCCAGAGATATAGAGGTGGGGAGAAAGCGCTTCGACGACTGCGCATCCAATTTTCGATGTACAAACTGGAGGTAGCCATTTTGCAGATACAACTGTCAACTTGCTTTGTAAACATGCGGTCAGCACTGTGTTTTTATTACTATTTTATTTGCTTGTGTTGTTTGAAACGTTAATATGTCGTCCTGTTCAATGCCAGGATGTTCTAATAATAGAAGATTTAAACCAGAAGGAATTTATTTTTACATGTAAGTAATTGAGTTGTAAACAAATTTTTTAATAGATTTAATTGATTCTAAATTTAAAATTGCCGCTTGTGAATTCCTGCAAAAGTATGTTAAAATGCAAATAAATTAATTTTATAATTAGAGGCCTATTCTGTAAATCAGTGGTTAATTTTTAACCATTGGTTAAATTTTTTAACCAATCAAGTATGTTGACATATAACAAAAAGAGGGATTTTTAGTTGTCAAATCAATATCTATTGGATAAAAATTTTAACCATTGGTTAAAAATTAACCACTGAGTTACAGAATAGAGCCCTTATTTTATTAATTCTATATTTAAAATTGCCGCCTCTATATCTGCAAAATGGCGTCCTTCTATTCTTGTATTCGCGCGCAGGTTACATGATCATTCTCCCCACCTCTATATCTCTGGTCGGCGGTAAAGGATTTCGCGGACAAGGTGTACACAATATTTTTTGTGCAACCGTAAAAAATATATAATTACAAATTTTATTAATTTTAAACAGTTTCATTATAAAAAGAAAGTTAGCTTTGAGGTGGCTATGGGATTAACATTTGATAAACAAAACCATGCAATTCTCAAGTGTCAAGTGATTGTTTACCTAATTTCGCCGCCGCTACCATGCATTTCGCGGCCGTTACCATAACAACGGTCGCGGCCTGTATTGCGGCTGTGAAATGCTTATTTCGCGTCCGGTTGCACAAAAATATACTTAAACTTAAAAAAAAAATCAGGGCCAAATTAAGAGTGGTAATAGTTCGACGAGCATTTTAAGGGTCGTCTTCTAGTCCAGATTTAGCTTCTATGCAGACCTTTTACTATTGGTACAATGAAAAACAACTTTGTAAAAATGAAGTGCGTACAATAATACCTACTTTGCAAGACCTATGGGACGATACTCACAGAAAAATTTGTAGGGCTTAGAGATACAATGCCTAATTGAATTAAAGCTGATATAACTAATAAAGCCGATGTATCCCAATATTAAATGGCGAAATACTATGTAAATTTAAAATCTATATTTTAACTAGTCGAAAGAAATTTGTAAAAATTTCTCTCAGCATTTGCGTAGGTTTTATAATTTGTTTGTAAACATAGTCCGAAATATTAGGGTTAGGGCTTGTATTGTACAGTTAGTCCAATTAAATTTTCGATCCATGATTTATGACACATTGTGAACAATACCATTGATTATATACCGGGTGTTTTTTTACCTCTCGCTACACTTGGTAAGGGAGGTATAGGGATTGTGCTAAAAATCGCTTATCGAGATTTTGGTAAAGATCACGTGTTAAGGTTCCTGGAAACCAATTTTAACATTTTCACGATGATGTATGTGCGTATGGGAGAAAATTTTTAGATACTGAACTTTTTTAAAACTTTTTATTTTTTAAACTAATTATTACAACAATTAACAATAAGTATAACAATTAATATTTAACATTTAAATTATTGATAATGGACCAATATCTTCAATGGCCCTTAATTTTCTTCTGACTTGCCCCACCATCCTCTGGACAACATCTGGATTGATTTCTCGAATCTTTTGGTAAATCATCGTAATTGTTCTTCATTTACAGCTTCCCATCTCCTGTCGAACACTTTTCTGGTCAATATTGACCAAAATTCTTCTATTGGTCGAGTTTGAGGTACATTGGGAGGATTGTCCAATTTCAGACCAAAGCCTACGGTGTTTTCGTTATACCAGTCTCTAGTTATTCTAGAATAATAGCATGAAGCTAGATCAGGCCAAAACATTATATCATCATTGGCGTGATGTGTATTTAAAAATTGAAGCAATTTAGAGAGGCATCTTTGAAAATAAAGTTGTGCAGTTAATGTTTTTCCTCGAACACGACCAATGTATAGCTGCGAGATATATCCGGCTTCAGAAATGGCACACCATACTAAAATTGTATCCTCAAATTTAGATTTACCTTTCAACTTGACATTGTCTGGTGTGTTTTCCATGTCATTAGTATAAAAACCATCGTTTTCTTTCAACTCTGAATGAATATGCAAAAGGCATCTATTTAATAAGCAAATATTATTTTTAAATTCATAGTCCTATTTTATTGTGAATTTGCTATATATGTAATAAATGTATATTATATTATTAAAATAATAACTATAATTTTTAAAATATACGCAATAAATATTAAAAAATCTGTTAATTCATCCCATTTATAATTTGTTCGTATATGTAATTTTAAATTTGGCGCGTATTTTGCCTTTTCTGCAAATGGCTGTCTTCCAGTTGCTTGCCTCACAGGTGACTACGAGCACAACATACAAGTTAGCATTCCAGTGTATATATTTAAATCCTTGTGTAAATTATGTAATATTTTGGTCCCATAAATTAATTATTAAATTTATTCAGTTTCGTATTTATAGCAAATGAACAAATGTTTGATATTTTATCTGTCAGAATTCGTTGGCTATGATAGGCACTCATAATTTTGTGGTTTTGTGACGCGTGAACTTTTGTCAGGCTTATTTGTCTCACCAGAATTTTCTGTACGCAGGACATATAAAATAATATATCTATTATAATATATATCACTCATTTATTTTATTCTTCATGCCTTAAAATCCTAAATCCTAACTTTTACGATAATTTTATTTCTTCCTAGTTTATATTAAGTATGAAATATCTCTGCAGTATAACAGTAAAACTGCTGGTACGTACATGGCAGTTGAGAACTCAGTAGTTCAGAGAGTAGATCTCGCAATGTTACGTATCTAGTTCGGTTTGTTCAAGCACTCCACTGGGATGCATATTCACAATACTTACTTCAACTTTTATTATGTTTTAACAACGTTAGTAAATATTTTAATCGTAGGTTTTGTGTGGACATAATACATGCAAATGGAGTGTGGAGTTTCTGAAGTAATAGAGTTGCCTTAATTTGAATTATTGTTCGCAACTCAGAGTGGCTAAATTTGTCGCAATACTCGTATAGACCAGAGGTTCATTGATTCTAAACACGTTAACAGCAAATATACCGTTTTAAAAATATTATTTAGGAGCATAAGGGATTACAGCTCAATCGAATTAAGAGAATTGAGTAAAAAATAATGAAAGTAGATGCTTAATAATGAATATTAATAAAGAAATAAAATGATATGATTGAAATACTTCGGAAATAAAAGGGTTTTTGTTTTAGCAGCTTGTCACTCATATATACTACGTTTACATGCAGTTTTGAAAATGGTTTCAGTTTTCAGTCAAAATTATGCAAAACTGTTTACATGCAGTTTTTAAAACAAGTTTAAAAATTGTTTTGAAATCAGTTTCGGCGCATGCGCATTTAGCTGATGTAAGTGACAGATCCTCTTCACTCCAAATACTTCGTTTTGCTATTATTCCAATTATTTTTTATACTTCGTACCACTACGCACTAAAACTACATAACTGTCAGTTTATTTGAAGGTTAGTAACACAAAGCGACAGAAACGTTATGCTCTGTACGCATGCGCAGTATCGAAGATGAATTTTAAGTGTTTACATGCGTAGTTTTGAAACTAGTTTTCAAGTCCAACCCATGAATTTTAGTTTTGGTTTGAGATAATTCAAAACCATTTTGACACTGTATACATGGCGTTTTCAAAACTAAAAACGTTTTAATAACAGTTTCAAAACTGCATGTAAACTCAGTAATATAGTGATGCACGCAAGGCGAGACGAGTCGAGAAATAATCGATCTCATCTCGTTTACGAATCTGTAATATCGATCTCGCTCTCGTTCTCGCACATTTTTTTGGGTTTCGTCTCGTTCTCGCACGAGAGTCTCGCAAGAGTTTCGCTAGAAAAATAAGCGCTTGCGCACTACGTATTTACGTAACAGTTTTACTACAAGAGAAAAGATTTAGTCATAAAAAACCGCTACACTGGGAACCCGCCGACCACCAATCACTCCCATCGACGTTTATCCTTTACTTTTCAGGAAAGGCATGGTTTTAACTGGGATGAATTAGGGGCTGAAATATTGGAGCAAACTAGTTCTATTCGATGCAAAACTGAATTTGTCATTATTTTGCATTTCCTCGCTCTGGGACCGTTACCAATCGACTCTAGATAGACTTAAAAAATATAGTGAATTCATATAATTTTCACATTCACATATTTTATGAAAGAATTAGCGTTGACTCCACTCCTTGTACGGTGTATTTTTCATTGAATTTATGAATCAAAGCTATAAGATTACAAATAATTTTTATTGCGAGATTTCTTGCTTCTAGCAGCTGTTATATCGATCTCACCTCGAATTTTAAACTGCAATCTCGCTCTCGTTCTCGTCTCGCATAATGGAACGAGACGAGACGAGACGAGACGAGATGCGAGAGTACTCTCGCCTCGTCGTGCATCACTACACTCATATATATATGTATATATATATATATATATATATATATATATATATATATATATATATATATATATATATATATATTATTTTGATTCGCAACTCAAAGACCACCTATAAATATATAACGAATACCGAGTTAGGGGGTGGAGTCTACTACCAATGGAAGTAGACAAATTCACATAGCGGACACGTGGCTACCAGTCCAGTACTGCAATTCTCAAACAGTTTTTATTTTAATATAAATTTCTTGCATTAATGTGCATTCACAAATGAAAATTAGGTTTAGATTTATGGTTTATACATTAGATTTAAAGACTTTGGCAGCATATTATGTAATGACTCCATTCACACATCAGAATTTAGGGTCTCTAAATCCAAATCATAAAGCTAAACATTGCAAGGTCCAAACTTTACGTTTATGATTTAGTTTGACGTCACAAACTTCACCAATGAGAACGAGTCTGAAATGATTTAGATATATACACCCATCTTTATTTAGTATCCACTTGGTGGATTCGGCTTTTTAAACAAATGCGAGAAGAACATGGAGACTGTCATAACTTAATTGCTGAAATATAACCAATAATGCCAAGCGAATGGTAGTTTCACGGCGCGCAGGTGTCTTGTTGAGTACTGCTTTACCGATATTTTAATCTTGTTTTTGAAGTATTTACACAGATGTCTGTACATATCAAAACTAATTTTCAGGTAATTTAAACTTACATTTATAAATGACTTACTTAAACCTAAACAAAAACCTTAAACCTAATTTTCATTTGTGAATGCACTTTAAAACTTAATAATTTTGATACACTTGCAATTATAAAGCATGTAGACTTGTACAGTGTTACAATATTAATTTGTTTTTTATAAATATAATTTAAAAATATCATACATTTCAAGAACATTTTAGATCCACGAAGAAAACAGTTTTATATAAAAACTTATAATCGTGACGTCACATGTATATTTTCAAACTTCGGGGGACCATAACTCGCTTATTAATAGGAATTTTTCACCGGATTTTCACCAATAGTCTTAGTTTTACTTATACTTTATTATATATACATATATTGCTATACCAATAAATAATAAGTTTTTATTTTTTTTGTAATATAAATATATTTATGTATTTTTCTTTTATTTCAGGTAAGCGTCATGTAAATCCTTTGCTTCTGGTTCCAATATTCTATATTTGTGGTGAGTAATATAAAAATATTTTAAATTTCTTTAGAAATTGTTACACGTTCCAGTTTTAATGAAAATATTAATCTTTTATAATCTCGTAATAATGAATATCTACCGCATTGACCATTGATTTGTAATTCAGTTACACACACATTTAGTTGAAAACGATATCATCATTTAATTACATATAGATTTCAAATGAAATTTTCTCCAATATCAAATATATATTATAAAGTAGTATCGCATTTCATTTTCACTGCGTTCTAGTATAATTTCAAATTAAATTGTCAATATAGAGCTAGGGCTACACATTTAATAATTAAAATGATTACTATCAGTACTGCATTTCATACATATGGCAAATGTGAGTTTTCTTTTTTCCTATATGGAACATAACAAGAATTCTACTTGTTTCTTTGTACTCAAATTTCAAAGCAAGTTGTTTATTAATTTTATCTCTCATCCCACCATAGGTAAAGGAGGTAATGTTTTCGGTCTAAAAATTCGATAGTGAGTTTCAGTGAATAAGCACGAATTGGGGTCCCCACAACTCGTTTTTACTATTTTTACGTTATACTGAATCGTAAACATCTTATTACAGGGCTCTGTCTCTAGTGCTAACAAAAATTACGGGCTGTTAAAACATAGCAACAGTTAAACATATTTATTTATTTATTATTTCGCTTTGCCATATGTTTCCAAAGACTATTTCAATCAAGTTGTTTAATGTATTGCGTTGTGGGTTCCAATATTTTTTGCAAATTATTTACGATTCAGTACATCATAAAATATTGTACAATGCTCAACCGTTACCCGAAGTTTACGTGCTCGCACGGATAACAAGCTCGCTTCACTCGCTCGTTAGGTGTCGTGCTCGCCCGTAAAATTCCGAGTAAGGGCACAGTATAAGGAAGAGGCAGTAGGGACACTCTGCTAAAATTCATGTCACAATTTTCTATGCGCATGTGCGAAAATTCACCTCAGAAAACATGGGTAGAAACTTTTAGTTTGCTTAGCAGTGGCGTAACAAATTTAAGATTTATAATAATATAATATTTAGATCTATAATAGCAATGAATTAAGTTTTTACTCAACATAACAATAAATGAAATTAGCAAAAAGTTAAATTTCAAATGTCTCCTATGTATTAAATTAATTTTGCTAGGTGAATGAAGGCACCTGGCTAATCCCTCCTATTTACGCTACTGAAGCGTGTTTTGGTTTCGCTTAATTTCCATCAAACTTTGTTTTTTCTCTTTGACTTTTGCACTTTTTAAAATGGAAATAAATACAGTTAGGAGAAGAGGTGTAAGTAAATGTGCTATGAAAGATTGTAGTCACATAGCAAGATGACCTCCCGGTGATAAATTAAGTTATTTTTCTTTTCCCAAAGACAGGTTAGCAAAATTATATTTTATTATTTATTTATATTATAATTCTATATTACCTTTGAATACACAGAAATACTATCGCACTGCTCATTTCTTGCAACAGTATTTCAAAATTGCCGGCTTCGCTCACCCCATACAATATGGCTGCCCATATTTATTTTGATACTACAACATCAAAGGTGCCGCCTCGAAGAGTCGCTACTGTCTCTTCCTTATACTGTGGTAAGGGTCTTGCAATGTAAATTACTAGTACATAGTAGTTCAAAATTTAGCTATTTTTATTTGCTTAGTAAAATACAAGCTACTGCTTTCTTTTTCTAAAATTATTGTAATATTACCGAAATCTGCGATTAAAAAGCAGATCAGCATCTACCAAGAAGAAGATATATTTATTTAAATTTTTTGTAACATGACTTTATAGTATATTAAGTATTAAGAACGGTAAGGACAGTTTACCGATCGAAGACAATGTTTGGGGACTGAGCGAAGCGAAGGTTTCAATTTTGTCTGAGATCAGTAATTCCTTACCGTTCGTGATGCTTATACTATTCTTGCACGATCGAGGCACAAAATTTAAAAAAAAATAAGATTTGAAAATTATCTTGACATATTAAAATTTTTTATTTGTCATTTTTGAAACTCTATCGGTAAATATAAAAAATAACCCGATCGTGCAAAAAATATTTTAACGAACGAAAAGCAAACTTCCGCCCCCTCTTATATTTTCTTAACACTCTCTTTCTCATGTATTCCTTTTTGAATCTAATTCGCCACTTATACCGATACCATAGCATTCTGAAAGCAGCATTAACGAGAGAATTTAAAAAAATAATATTTATTAATATTGTCTTCATTTTCTGAAACCGATAAACCATTGAACAAGCCACGCATGTTATAAATCATAACAAGCCTTAGATGTCTTAAAATCCTCGCTCTACGAGCTCGGATTTCAAACTGACATCTGCGGAAGTTATGATATACGTAACAATCCTAAGTATGTTAATAGCTATTATGTAATCCGTTATATAATTATGTAATATCATCAGGACATATTAGAACCTCCATTTAAAGATCAAGGTAATGTAGTAAAAGCAGAAAAATTAAATCGAAATACTTTCTTAAAATTAGAAAATCTCTAATTGATTTTGCATACTGTATATATCTTTTGTATTTTATTACATTTCTTTACAACTTCATCGACCTTCACGGTAATTTATGATATGCTAATAATAATTTCTACTTTCAAATTTACATATAACGTAATCATTACTTTTCCGTAAGCTATTTATAGTATTAATAATATTTTGGATAGATCATCATTAAAAATAAATGACATTTAAACTATGAAATACTATTTCAAATATTAAATTTAAATCTCAATTTTCATATACATAATAATCGTGAATATAAAATGATAAATGCATATTTAAAATTAGTAATTATAATAACATCAGTGAAATATGATAAACTTTACAAATTAATTAATAAATAATTTGCTGATTAATATAATAATATGAAAATTGCATTGTTGAAATTTTATCATTTCTGCGGTAAACAAATTTAATCTTTCATAATGAAATGTACGAACATACCGTACCTAATTTATAATTAATTACAATTCATGAATTCATTGGATTGTTTTTCCGTGTTTTGTTTCGTCATTTGCATGTGATAATTATTTCAATGCAGTTTTTAACTAGGTTACGAAACAGTTGCATATATATTTTGTTTCCTGAATCCTGAAAATTACAATATTCACAATACTTGATGCAGTATTTTTGTTGGTAATGATATGAAAGCAGAATAAAGATAGATTTACATACATACAATCATGTAATAATCTATGCAAAATCATGCAACCGTGCATTAATGTGGAATTCTATAATTATTATTTTTTACCCATATTGCATGATATAATAAAAAGATAGTATTTAGCTTTACTATTTTTTACATTTTAAGTAAAACGGTAAATTAATATTTGAATTTGTTTTGTTATAAATTGTGACAATTTGGGTAAATAAGAAGCCCCCATTAAACTTAAATTGAATAGTGTTGACTATTTTTTTAATATTACTTTACATTGCAAAATTGGCAACATAGTACAGAAAAGTCCATAAAAATAACATTGGCTACCTCCACCACACTGAACATAGAGTGTGAGACTGTATAGACCTGTGATACAAAAGATTTTTTTGTGCTGACTTGTCCATAAATTGATTAAATAAATCCAAATATTAAATACTAGGGTTTTTTACGTTTAGTAGCATCAGAAGATTTGAATGTCAAATGACATTGATTTATAAACATAACCTGAAAAAATATTTATTATAACCATAAAAGTACCTGTTTTTTGTCAGCCAAGACCGATAACAAAGTGCTTTGAAGATACATATTGTAACGTAAGAGGGTACCTACGATAATTGGTGCGTACACAGAGTTCGTCCGTCAGAAGGACAGTTATATAGATAGTAAAAAGTAAGGAGTCAGTGAGTTGGGTAGTACTGCAGTATCGTGGTTAGCGTATGTAGTTAAGTGTCGAGTGGAATACTCAGAAAGTTACTTGTAAACTGGGATAGCTCTGGTAGTGAATACTCGATAGTTTTGAGGAGTATTTGGAAGCTAGGGACAGTATCGGCAAGTGGAAGTGGATACTCGGCAGTAGCGCTGAAGAGTTGTGGCATAGACAGTCGGTGATACTGAAGCTGTGGAAGTTAGAACAGTTAGTCCGTCAGAAGTACAGTTAGTTAATTACACAAATAGACAGTGAGGTTAAAGGGGTGAATTATGTCCGGGCAGTTGTATATGCAGACGCTGTTGAGTCAGTTGAGTATATAGACGCTGTGGAGGTCGGTAGGTCGGACAGTTGAATGTGATGTTATACAGGGTATTCATTTTAAATGGCATTCAAAAAAATTAACACGTATTCTTTTTTTCCATTCATGACACTCTTATTATAGCCATATTTAATCAAATTAATATGAAACTTTACATGCATTTTTCTCAAACAAATCGTTATGTAAGGGAATACAAGTATTATATCACTGAATTCAGAATTAAATTCTCTAACGAATGAACAAATAAAAAATATATGATCCCATTTAAAATTAAAAAGTTAGGTCTCGTATTTTGAGAACCACTGGTCCCAAAAAATATTGTTTCTTTTTACCTTCCGTCACTTTTAGGTAAGGAAGGTAATGGCCCGTATTCCGAGCGCACTTTTATAATAAAAGCACTTTTATGGAGCGGGCTTTTACATTATATTCTTATGAGGCTTTTATTATAAAAGCGCGCTCGGAATACGGGCCATTGTCTTTGGTCAAACAATTCGGTGGTGAGTTTTTGATGAATAAGCACGTTTTAGGGTCCCTACAATACGATTTTACTATTTTTACGATGATGTCTGTATGTGTGTGTGTGTGCGCGTGTGTGTGTATGTATGTGTGTCTGTGTGTGTGTATGTAACAAAATTTTCGTCTACGATAACTTCCATATTACAATTCCAAAAATTATAATTCTTTCGTATTTCTTTTCGTTACATCCATGTGAAGAGCTGATTAGATTTTGGTTAGAATTGGACAACCGGAAGTACCTTCATTTGAAGATTTTAACAGTTTTTCTTGAAAAAACTATGTTAAATATAATTTTTTCACGTTTAATGTTATTATAAATATTAAAGAATATTTTATTCTCTATACGATTTGACTACATTTTATACTTAATATTAAATGGAGATAGAGTTAAAAAATTATAAAGAAATGAAATTTCATAAAGTAGCCATAGCTATGGAAACAGCTACTATATTAAGAAAATTTTGATTGAAAGATGTCAGTGTCAAGTGAAATTGACATAGTGTGTTTGTCGTATAATTTTATTGGAAATATAGGATCTTTTGCTATAAATTTTCTGTATGGAATTTGCATAAAATACATGCAACTGTCGGAAGGTAAAGTACAAGAAATATAATCTTTAGCAAGGAACTTTCTGTATGAAATTTGTACAAAATACATAGAACTGACGGAAGGTAATGTGCTGGCCACATCAGATTTTTTTAAATTTGTCTTGTGAAATAGAAATTGTTTGCCCATTTAACCGTCTTTGTAGCTCTTATAGTTCTCGAGATGACAATGGTGGCCCATTTAAAATGAACACCTTGTATATGTAAAATAAATAAATAGTGCGTTGTTAATTATTTAAATAAATAAAAAAAACGTTACAATATGTAAATCTACTTATACCGGGCGAAGGCAGAAAAAGGTTATTTTAACTACTTACCGTAAAATGTTGCAATGTCAATAGTAATGTACGCTAAAACATTAAAGCCAGTTGTAGAAACGTTTATCAACGCGTTCTTTCATTAACGGATCATCAAAACGAACAAATGCAACGCGGTTTTTTGACAGCAATGATTTAAATTTCATAAGAACAAGGAAATTGATTCGAATTTATCATTTTGACGTTCCGTTATTAAACAAAACGTTGATGTACGTTCCTGTAAACAGGTATAAAGGTTATTCTTCAACAAAAAACGTGACCAGCATTACACGTATGTGTTTCGCTCCATGTGGCAACATAAATTGAAATAGCAAAATCATTGACGTATTATATAAATGGACGCAACGTAGGTACTGCTTTACTGTATAAGCATTGACGCACACCTTAGAAAGGGATGGAGCTAAGTTAGGGGCAAAGTCAAAAGATGAAAAATAACACAGAGTGCTTAGGAATATTCATCTCATTCATAATAAATGACAATGTAAAATATAGTTCATATTCGATTTAACAAAATATTTCGAGGATTAAAAATCTTCGGGATATCAGTCAACAGGATTTATTTATTTTGACAACTCCGACGTTTCGGCAACACAGTTGCCTTCTTCAGGGGTATGTCTATAAAAGTAACATACAATAGTAGCAGTCAATAAACAAATGTTTATAGGTAGAAACATTTAAAAAATAATAAATAATAAAATATTTCATTCGTATATTAAATTATTTGTAAAAATTACAAATATAGAAAAGTACTTTTGCTTTAGCTAATATTATTTATTTAAAACTATTTTTATATACATTTTAGGTATAGTCCGTCGATTGAAAATGATTTCTGCATCACAGAATGTTTGGATGGCTTGAGATTGTGTCATCTAACTGCAATAAGCCAGTCTGTTCACAGTTCATCTTTCGGAAATGTACTCGAAAAACATTCATATAAGATATGACAGTTTAGTTTACGGCGAATAAGAAAGACTTGTGAAATTTTACGTCTTTTTGATAACGAACTGTGCATCCATTTACACTACATGACATTTCCATTTTAAAAGAATTCTGAAATATAAATGACAGAACATAACCTGAATTACCAGCAAACTACATTCAAATTATTTTTATTTCACATTAAATCAAAATTACTTACTTTGTATTGTAAGTAACTCTTAGTTAGAGATATGAATATTATTTTTACTAATATTCTGAGGAAATATATTGCACTTTTACTAGGTGTCACTACTGTCAGACCAGCAAACAAAACAACAGACCGCAACAATGTTCTTGTTTGACGTTGCCCCGCTTATCTATCTTTCCTTTTCTAAGGTGAGCGGCAATTCCCCTCTCTCTACGTTGGGTCCATTTATGTAATATGTCAATGAGCAAAATAAGAAAATTTTACTTTATAATGATGATGAATTTTTGCATGACATTTTAGCACTGACATGAAACATTGTATAAGCTATCATAGAGTGAATGCTTTTATGTCAAACGCACTCGCATAATTTTTAGTCCAGATCGATTCCATCCACATCTGTATATAAAATTACAATGACGAACAAAAAACAATGCAATCGTTATAAAACAATTGAATTTTAGGAGAGTTATGAACAGTGAAGTGAAACAGTTCATTTGTTTTTGGTAAATTATTGCTTTTTACTCGCTATATTATTGTCAACACATATTTCGTCGATATTGGGTAACAAAAAATTTCAATGGTTTTTACCGGATTTTATAGGTAAATAGTTCATTTGTTTGCCGTACTTTTGACATGTTGAATTTGCAGTTTCGAAACAAGGTAAAAAAGTGACAATTTGACAATCAAATTGAAAGTATTAATCATCAAATTGATTCAGTTGTCATTTCGAGAGTAATATAATAGTTGAAAATACATACAAATTGAATGAAAGTGTTGAAAATTCACCAATTAATAATAACATATCTAACCGAAAATCAATTTTTTTTTTCGCTGAAATGTTTAAAAAGTAAGGAAGAGTGCGACAAGCGATGATAGTAGAGCGTAAATATAAAAATACGAGTTCCGGAAACCGATTAGTTAATATATATATATATATATATATATATATATATATATATATATATATATATATATATATATATATATATATATATATATATACAGGGTGTTTCCTTTAATACAACCAGCGCTTTTTTGGGCGAACTAACAACTTTAGAGAAAAATGTTTTATACCAAAAATGATCAAGAATAAGAGGATAATGTATCAATAGTAACAAACCGAATATTTAACCAGTGGTTCTCAAACGGTAGAACAAAATTATATTTTTTTAAATGGCACCCTATATAATTTTTTAGCCCTTTAAGTAGAATATTATTTTCTGATTTCAACGATATAAATATAGCATAGGGTTGTATAACAATTATTTCGAGAAAAATGATATTAAAAACTAGAAATAATGTAATAAAAATGGGTTTACTACTAGCGTAACTAGGCAACAGACGTATCAATAACTGTGTATTGCATAGCTTATTGTAATATTATAACATTATTTTTAATACCATTTTTCTCGAAATAATTGTTATACAACCCTATATCATATTTATATCGTTGAAATCAGAAAAAAATTCTCTATCTAATGGACTAAAAAATTATATAGGATACCATTTTAAAAAAATATAATTTCGTTCTGCCGTTTGAGAACCACTGGTCGAATTTTCGGTTTGTTATTATTATTAAATTAGCCCCTTATTCTTGAGCATTTCTTGTATATAACATTTTTTTCAAAAGTCATTAGTTCGCCCAAAAAAGCGCTGGTTGTTTTAAAGGAAACACCCTATATATATATATATATATATATATATATATATATATATATATATATATATATATATATATATATATATATATATATATATAATATTGTAGTAAATACTCAAATATAAACTTAATGTAACCATTTTTTTCGTAAAAATTACTCCATTTTCTGTGCCGAACAGTGTATATCTTCATTTACTTTACTTATGGGAAAAAAATAAATTTAAAATTTGCCATCATAAAATATTTTTAACAAAAGAAGCTGTGTATAATGCATGTGTTGTTAATATGGTAACAAAACATCGCCAGGCTAAAATAAATAAACAATTTTAATGTATGTATGAATAAAATTTGGTCGTTATGTTTAAATTTATACATATATGTATTACGTTATGTCAATATCCTATGAATGTTTTCGAACCTTTTGAAATCATTGACCGTGTTTACATTTTCTTTATTGCGAATAATATTTTCGACAATATGGGTGTTAGAAGTATTTTTATATGACCTCTTATTACTTATTCTGAAAAAATCTGTAAGTCATACATATCTGTAAATTTGTAAACAATGAACAAAATCGCAACGAGAGCTGCCACACTTTTGTATATATTATATTAATCAATAACAATAGATGCGTTTTTGTCAGGTTTTTACAGATTTACAGATCTGCAAGACTTACAGATATGTTCAGAATTGGCATATAACTTGTAAAAGATATTGTTCTTTAAAGAGCATCAAATTCGAAAATATATTGAAACTTGTGCAATATTTTGAGAAACTATCACCTACTTTTATTTATAAAAATAGCTGTTGTCCTATTGGCTATGAATGACGTGCTATATGTACTCCGACGTCACAGGAGTGGGGAATTGTTTATCATGACAATTTCTGGCGCCAATCTTTTAATTTAATTTTGTACGAAAATGCCAACAAATTATCATTATTTGCATGTCAGAGCAATATTGCATAGACTTTCATTTTAAATACTTTTAAAAAAATGTGAAACCAAAAATTTAATGCAGTAATAGTGCATTCACAAATGAAAATTGGGTTTTTGTTTAGATTTAAATAAGTCATTCATAAATGCAAGTTTAATTTAACTCTAATTTAGTTTTGATTGTACTGACATCTATGTAAATGCTTCAAAAACAATATTAAAATATCGGTAGAGTAAAACTTGATAGATACCCATGCGCCGTGAAACTCATTCGCTTGGCATTATTGGTTATATTTCAGCAATTAAATTTTGACAGTTTTGCTCTATGTTCTTGTCGCATTTGTTTAAAAAGCTGATTCCACCAAGTGAATACTAAATAAAGATGGGTGTGTATATCTATATCGTTTCAAACTCGTTCTCATTGGCGAAGTTTGTGACGTCAAACTAAATCTTAAACCTAAAGTTTGGACCTTGCAATGTTTGGCTTTATGATTTGGATTTAGAGACACTAAATTCTGAAGTGTGAATGGAGTCATTACATAATATGCGGACAAAGTCTTTAAATCTAAAGTATAAACCATAAATCTAAACCTAATTTTCATTTGTGAATGTACCTTTAGAGTACTTAATCCAAACGACAAGAAATAGACTTAGGCCCAGTTGCACCAACAAGTATTAAATAATTTTTAACTAATGGAGCATTAAAATTTAACGTAACATTAAACTAATGAGCATTGCATAAATATATTTTTTTATTTTTAATGTATCATTTGGTAATGAAGCATTTAATTTAGGTTGGTACTGATTTCAAATGATGTTTCTACGTTCAGTTGTGTTTAGAGAAGCATTAAACAAAAAATATATTTATAATCTGTGTCAAAGAAAAGGATAAGATCCAAAAAATTTACTGAAAAATCAAAAGAAATGTTAATATAATAGAAGATTATCAAAAAATAATCGAAACAAAGAAAGTGATTCGGAGACATTAAAGACGAAAACGCAGCGTGGGAGGAAATTTGCGTAAAATTTAATGCTGCAACTGAAACATCAAGATCTGTTCAGTCAATTAAAACATTCTATGATAACTTCAAAATGAAATTAAGGAAAGAAATGACCGAAGATAATAACAATTCTTGGAGAGAAACCGTTTAAGAGAATAGTGACGGTGTTCTATGATAATTTGTAGTGCATTTTAAAATCCAACTCATACATCTCAAAGGGACTATTTCTTTCCCTAACTATTCTTGGTCGCGGCAATATATTTAAAACATCTATTTCATCTTCCGATGATGACGAAAAAGACGACGACATTTTCTCTAAAATAATATATTTTATACCTTTATTTATATGTAATACTCGTAATCAAATGCTTAAATTTTTATTTCAAAACTTACCTTACCAAAACGTCAAAAATGTACAATAAACGTCATATTTTAATGTTTTATTAAACATTTAAGTACAGAGGATCGGAGAATTAATTTAATGTTTAATTTAATGTATCATTAATACTAATGTTTTTTGGTGCAACGAATTTATTTAATTTTTAATTTACATTAATTTTAAGCTGACATTAACATTTTAAATTTCGTTGGTGCAACCGGCCCTTAGGCTATCAAAAAATTAATATTCTACTTACGAATTTTGTTACAGTTGCAAAGAAAATGTATGAATTTCAATCAGTTTTGTTTGGTCTTTATCAAATGAAATAAAGTGTAACGGGATAAATTGTGAAGGGGCGAAATGTGAAGTCCCCTTTAGCCGTACAATGCAGCAGCCCATGAAATGATGGTATATTGCTCTGCTTTGCAAGTTAAACGTGAATTATTTGTTTTGTACGGTAACACAATGCCGGACCTCTCGACCAGTAAGTAGTTAATCTTGGCGATACAATATGCTAATGAGGCATAGATTAAAAACGAACGTTTGATGTATGAGACACGTAGACGTGCTACGGTGGAAGAATTCGCGACATTGGGCTTGATACAGACTATTTGAATTCGTATACGTAAAGTAAATATTGTAACGTGTGAGCCCCGCTGCTACGCTGAACAAGCGTCTAAGTATAGCGATGACGCAATCGCGCTAGCACCCGGGTTACGTAAACAAACCAGCCGCGACATGTTTAATTACTTCCGGTCGCCTGAATCTTTTGTGTTCATTGTTATTATGCGGTCGGATATTCTAGAGCTCGCTGGAAATTAATGGCAGCTGTATAAAAGGGACGCAGCTATGCTCGGGGCTTAGTTAGTTACATGGAGAGACATATGTATAGAGATATTCACATACAGTATCGTGGTGAGCGTATGCGTATAGTGTCGAGTGGAGGACTCGAGAAGTTACTGGTTAACTGGGATAGCTGTGGATGTGAATACTCGATAGTGTTGTCGAGTATTGGAAAGCTAGGGTACGTTCTAAAACGCAGTGAAAAGGTAGAGTGAATGTAGTATCACGTGATTTCTCTTCTCTTGTTCATTTAGAACGATGCAGAGTGTGAAAAGAGTGTACTCCTTTTGTCAGTTCAAAATGGATTTGGAAAATACAATTATTAGCAGTATTTTTAATATATTAATTGGAAAATTATGTTTCTATTATTTTTAGATTTATTGGCGAAATATTTGACATGGGGAAATAATCATTATTGTCTACTTTCATTAGAATAGTGTAGGTTTTAAATTCAATTCAATGGCAGAAAATATTGTAAATTGGCTTGCACGCCATCAAATATATCGTATTAAATGAATTTAAAAATGCGAATTAAACAGGAATTTAATAAAAAATAAACCACAGACAAAACTCAAATGACAAACACTTCAAAACATGTGGATTTCAATAAACATTGCTACTGCGCATGACGGGTACAAATTACCGCACTGACTGAGTGAGGAAAGAAAAGGACACTCGGAGTGTACACCACATCGTTCACAAATACGATGTAATGTTACCCATCTAACTTCACTCTGTGTTTTAGAACGACTAGAGTGCACTCTTACCCCATTACTCCGCATTTTAGAACGTATCCCTATAGTGTACAAGGACAGTAACGGCGAGTCGGAAAGTTACTGCTATACCGAGATAGCTGTGAAAGAGAATACTCTGTAGTGTTGAAGAGTATTGGGGAGCTAGGTATACGGGGACAGTAACGGCAAGTGGAAGTGGATACTCGGCAGTGGTGTTGAAGAATTGTGGCATGCGGACAGTCGATGATACTGAGTCTGTGGAAGAGAGAAAGAGTTACATAAATAGTCAGATAGTGAGGTGAAAAGTGTGACTTCTATCAGAGCAGTTGAATATACAGACGCTGTTGAGTCAGTTGAGTATATAGACACTGTACAGGTCGGCAGGCGAACATTTGAACGTGATATAAATAGTGGAAATAAATAATTAGCAATTTCGTGGAAGTAAATAGTAGTGTTAATTGTTTAAATAAATAAATAGTGTTAGTGCTAACTAGTTAATTATAGTTTTAGTCTTAATTAGTTTTTAATAACTGTTTAATATTAAAGGTATTTTTCCAAGGAACTTGTGGGTGTGCCAGTACACCCACAAGTTTCTTGACTTATATAACAAGTTTGAGTGTACTCAAATTCATCAACAATTTTTTGACTATGTGACCTTCACAATTATTTCTTTAACAATGCTAATTGTTAACGTATTAAACAAACAAAAATTTTTTTGTATAAATTTTAAATAATTTTTTTTATCATTTCAACAATATAATAGCTGAAGATGGTCCACTGTGGGCCGAAACGTCCATTATGTAAATAAAACATTCTATAAAAAAATGCCTGGCTCAGAAAGGCCTTATCCTTGGAAAAATACCTTCAAACTTCTCACCTGATCCCTCAAGTTCAACAGTTGTTTAATATTAGTTATTTTAATTAATAATAATTGTCTAATATTTACACTTCACCCAAATAAATAAATAAAAACGTTACAATACCATGACTTTGAGCTTGTACAATATTAGTCAAGAATGTGTGCTTTATTTAATAAACACATTCACTAATCAAATCACTAATTTAATAAATATTAAAAATATTGTGTCCATATTTCCACATTTACTTTCATGTAATGCATTAAAGATGCTAGCCAATCTCCTTAAAGGAAGTAATCCATTATAACCACTTTTAATTTCTCCCAAATTCCTTGCCAGACATTCTAATTTGGCAATTGAGTTAGCTTAATTTCACAATCAGCACTGCGGTCTAGAATTTGAGAATTTCAAGCATCCCTACCTTTCACCACTAATACTATTGGAGCTCTGTCTGCATCCAGCTTTAGTATCCGACAACTAATCACTTTCATCTTGTCGCAGTAAAAAAGATAATTTCCAATCAGGTATCAGCGTTACGTTCGGTCGCCTCTAATCTGCCACTTTATGAGGACGTAGATGGAGGGAGAGCTTTTCTTTACGTTTTTTATTAATTTGCTAGAATAATGAATGAATATTTTAACAGACAGGCAAATGAATTCCTCAAACTATAAGTGAGTTTTTTAATGAATTTTGGAAGATATAATGTATGAAACAAAAGTATTGATGAAAAAAATACGCTTCAAATTTTATTACTAAATAAGGTCTAACGTCTAATCTAATATTAACAGTGAGTTAACAAAGTAGGGGCCTTGGGTTCAAATCCCGACGGCTGACATGATCTTTAACAATTTATTTCAAATTTTAAGATCTAACCTAGTTGTCACTCGACATAATAAATACATAATAGTTGATTTATAATATACTATGTTAAAATTGCCGGAAAGAGTTTTGAAAGATGTTATACAAACTTGAAATACCCAAATCTATCTATAGGTTAGTTGGACAGATAGCCGAAGCGAGAAATTGTTAACGTTTTTGGGGATAGAAATATTGGACAGACCAAACAATACCTACGGGGATGTGAAGAAAGTATTGTATGTAATAATTTACCAAAAAATTGGCGACCAGAACTTGTGCATTTCTTAGCAGAAAAGAGTACAATAATGTATGAGAATACCAAAACGAACAACAGTTATAGTACGACTAGCAAATGAAAGTTGACGTATTTGAAAGGAACCTGACCCTTATGTATTCCGTTACAGAAGATTAGAATTGTACTCAATACCACGAGGCATTTAAAATGACCTTAGCAACAGGATACAGGGATGTATTTAAAAAAATTAATACTGTAAATTCTAGTTCGTTCGTCTCAGGTGTAAGCAACCGTCGAGTCGGAATTACTGTTAGAGGAAATTAAAAATAATCCTGTTTCATAGAATTGCCAAACTAAATAGTTTAAAGATCACAATATTTTGTTAAAACGAAAACTGTTTAAAATATTTTAAACGCACCCCTGTTTTGATATTCAGTTACCCTAGTCGGCCATCTATTTTTAGCCAGACATAGTAATCTATTTCTGTGCTTTCTTAGTCCAGTATTTAAATGCGTTCATGTAAAAATTTCATACCTGAATATTTCATACAATTCTTCTCTAGGGTTTCAAAAGAAACCGCATCTATAAAATAATTTAAACGTCAAATTTCATTCGCTAGTCATACCATACAGACAAGAATGTAACGTTTTTTTATTTATTTGGGTGCAGTGTAAAATATTAGACAATTATTATTAATTAAAACAGATGTTTTTAACAATGACGATTACTAATATTAAACAATTATTAAATACTATTTTAAGACTACAAATATAATTAAATAAACACTAACACTATTTATTTATTTAAACAATTAATAAACGCCTACCGACCTCCACAGCGTCTATAGACTCAACTGACTCAACAGCGTCTGCATATTCAACTGCTCGGACAGAAGTCACACTTTTCACCTCACTATCTGTCCATTTATGTTACTAATTGTCTAACTTCTACAACCTCAGTATTACCGACTATCTGTATGCCACAACTGTTCAATATATATATATATATATATATATATATATATATATATATATATATATATATATATATATATATATATATATATATATATATATATACTATTTCAATAATGTTATAAAGTCATGGCTTATGGCTATTGCTAAGAATTAATATAAATTTTGAAATATCATTTTAAATTTGTGAAGACATTTCTGAAGATTATTGCACTCTACAATTTTTGCCGTAAAATGGACAGGAGATCAGGTAATTAAATAAAACTAAAATCCCATGTTAAATCCCCATATTCATCCCAAACCGCAACAACCCGGTAAATGACCAATTTTTAATTTGTTATTTTGGTGAAGAATCCCTCTGCAGCAATCTGAATTCAATTCAATATCTACTCGTATGTGCATATGTTGAAACGAATATATAATTTTCATGCATTCGTATGAAAATCAAATTCATGTGAACGACAAAACTGTTTGGTCGATTTCGTGCGTCATTTGGCGAACACTGCGTATTTACTCTGTAACTATTCTGTACAACATTTCTATTGTTCTATAACTCGGACGAATTCACTGAAACTATTGTTTCGTTTGAACACACATTTAACCGTAACTTTGCATTGTACACTCATTTGAATAGAAAGTGTTACTCTAAAAATGCGATATTTAAAAAATCATTTATTATATTTATTTATTTATTATATTTATTTATTTAAAAATAAAAATCTGCTATGGCCAGCACATTACCTTCCGTCAGTTATATGAGGCATTTACGAAAATTCTACCTGTGAACTGTTACCGGTAAACAGCTGTTTATCAGGTTATAGCTACCGCAATCGATATTTTAAGAACGCAAGTGGTAAACAGGGTAGATCCATAACCTATAAAAAAATTGAAAATTTTAAATAAGTTAGAAATTTGATGTAGTTAACAAACTGAGCAGAGTCCTACTTTGAACACATTTCCACTTTTAACGCGTGCTCTTCGCTTTGCATCACTACCTTTTTTTGAGATTAGATTCTTCATAAATCCGGTAGGTGGATTCAGGGATGAATTTAAAAATTTTAATACCGCAAATTTTGGTTCGTTTGTCTCAAGTGTAAGCACCTTAAAATCGGATCCATTTATTAAAATATTTTTATAATTCTTTTTTTATTGTATAGAGAGAGATTGATTGTATGACATTTCAGTATTGAAATTTTAAATATTTGCTCTATTTTATGTTAATAGCGTTCTGAACATTGCTAACTTTGCCAACTTTGTAATACATTTAAGAATGTTTTACATAAAATATTAAAATTTCAACACTGAAATGTTATACAATCAATCTCCCTCTATAAAATAAAAAAAGAATTATAAAAATATTTTCATAAATAGATCCGATTTTAAGGTGAAAAGAAAAAGCATTGTCGACGTAAAAATAGGTTCAAGCAGTGGCGCCTCCAATGTTAAATATTCGAATTTCATTTAAGCTCCGCCCCTAATTCAGGGTTGTATTCGATATAATATTCTGTATATTTATGTTCAGTATCAGTAATAGTAACTAATATGAAATACATTTGTGTCTAGGTATTGTTATCGTAGTTTTTAATTACCAAGATCAGTGTATTTATCACATAATGTTGTAACGTTTATCAAATTAGCGGTGAAGTGTGTAAGGAATAATAAAAGATTAACTCGGATATAACGTACCCCAGATATAAAAAAGCTCGCCTATAATGAACAAAAATATTTTCCCTGAATATTAATCTTATTTGCGATTTTTTATAAGGAACCCGTTTATAGCGAATGCTCGCATATAACAAAATTTTCAGCGAAGGATTGCAATAATTCTCGATTATAACGAAATATGTAGGTTACGCAACAATAATGTATTTATACATAGTTGGTACTACATTTTGCAAGAATATTTTTTAATAATAAGGACACTCCTAATCATATTTGTATTAAAATTTTTAAAGGCTCATCCGCAAGTATAGAAGCATCAATATTAATTGAAGGATTTGCAAAGAGTATAAGCATGCATGGAGAAAAATACACAAAAATTATAGCAGACGGCGATAATATCTGTTATAAAAAAAATATTAGAATGAAATCCGTATCCTGGTACAATAATACCGTTTAGTGATGACGTAGGGGCCAGATTTCCAAACAAGAAAATGGCTGCCGCCTTGGTAACCGTTGCTATGTTATTTAAAATTGACCGTGAAACTAAAGTGGTAGAGATTTCCCTTTCTTTCAAAATTTTGGCTTTTTAAAAGGCACGAAAGAAAGTAATTTTTATTAGTACTTGTTATGTCTTGTAACTTGCACAGCGCACATTTTAAGGATTTATTTGAAATTTGTTTCACCATGGTGATGTGTTTTGCAGCAAACTGCAATCATTACAGAGAACGAGGAGCTTGTATTTTTTAAAAATTTAGTCAGGTTAGTATATATTTACAATGGAAGAAAACTTTATAACGTGTTTCTGAGCCATTTCAATATAAAACGGACGTAGTTACGCAAACACTTTTAAAGTTTTAAGCTTTAGACTAAATTATAAAATTTCAGTTTTTTCAGTTTATACGGTTATGTTATTCGAATGTCGAAAAATCACAGCTTTTTTGTGACGTTATAGTCCTGAGTTGCTTTGTGTTTCTCAAACAGTTAATTTTAGGGGTATCTGCATTGTCTGCATTACGCATATATTTCATTTATTTTTATTAAATGTATTTTCTCTTCTCAAATTAATTACTAATGAATACATAAATAAAGAAAAATGTTCAAATAAATAAAATAAATACATATTATTTCAATCTATATCATGAAATATTTTGACAATGTCATTAGGATGACTAGTGTTGCTAGTTCTTAAATTGAATTGGAAAAAAAACAATGAATAATAGGTGTAGTTCACCCGAATTCATTTAAAATTTTACGAAAATAACCATTTAGAAGGCTCAGGGCCTCCCCAGTGAATATGACGTCATGTTTACAATAATTAAGCAGTTTTATTACAACAAAGTAATATTTCATCATTTTCTTTTTACTAAAACTTTTAATTTAACATACATATGCTAACTTATAATTATTGAAGTATATTATTTCTTTGCAATTGTAGAATACCTAATTTAAAAATATTTTAATTTACATATTTACATTTAAGGTTTGTTCACCTGTTTTTATTTTATTTTCGGATTAACTGTGTTGTATTTTGAATTGTACAATTTTTATATTATAAAATGTAATTCAAAATTGACGAAGTTTATAACGTAATTAATAAAAATTAAGGCAAAAATTTAAAATTTTAATACTCAAATGCTATGTAACCAACTCACATCTACAAAATAAAAAAAGAATAAAATATTTTTTTACATTTAGATCTGATTTTAAGGTGACAACTGATAACTAAACCATGTTTTGTTATCACCTTATTCCATTCCTCTTCGGTATATGCTGGAGCTGCAGTGAAATAAAATTCAGTCCGTATATTGTCCCCCTGTAGTCTGTCGTCTCCCACTACCTGAGTTGTTCATTGTTTAGCTCCGCCTTTTACCTCAATTAGAGTGGACCCCTTTCCACCCGACCCGTCCCTCTGAATTTAGATAGTGCTGTATCTATTCGTCTTAACGGAAATTAAAAATAATCCTATTTCATAGAATTGCCAAACTAAATAGTGAACTGTTACCGGTAAACAGCTGTTTATCAGGTTATAGCTTCCGCAATCGATATTTTAAGAACGCAACTGGTAAACAGGGTAGATCCATAACCTATAAAAAAAATTGAAAATTTTAAACAGGTTAGAAATTTGATGTAGTTAACAAACTGAGCAGTGTCCTACTTTGAACACATTTCCACTTTTAAGGCGTGCGCTTTGCTTTGCATCACTACCTTCTCTTGAGATTAGATTCTTCATGAATCCGGTAGATGGATTCAGGGATGAATTTAAAAATTTTAATACCGCAAATTTTGGTTCGTTTGTCTCAAGTGTAAGCAACCCTTGAATCGGAATTTCTGTTAACGGAAATTAAAAATAATCCTATTTCATAGAATTGCCAAACTAAATAGTTTCAAGGTAAAAATATTTTCTTATAATCAAAATAAACGAATAATATTTTAAATGCACCCCTGTTTTGTTATTCAGGTACCGCAGTCACCCATCTATTTTAATCAGAACATAGTAATATATTCTTGAGATTTCATAGTCCAGTATTTAAATGGATTCATGTAAAAATCCTCATACCTGAATATTTCGTACAATTCTATTCTTCTCTAGGTTTTGCGAAGAAACCACATCTATTAAATAATTTAAACCTCGTACATGCAAGCCGTTGTTATAAACGAGAAATACCTAGCAGTTCCTTTTTGGTTAATATTTGAATTTGTATTAAATCCCTTAAACAAGCAAAGGACTATAAAATAAATGTGACCAGAATGGACCATATACTTTTTATGTTGAAAATAAACTACACCACAAACACAATATACGTAATTCCCGTAATATATTCCAGTATAAGTTGTGTCGGAAGAGCCCATTTCACCAGAAATGAAACTAGCAATATCCATTGTAATAGTTGAGCTTTGTCACCCACAACATAAATATTTTAATTACAGCGCAAGTTCATGCCTTTCGTTCCGTCATTTGGCGAACATTTAATGCCCCACTTTACTGTTAGTATGCCCGCAGATTGAACTATAAAACCCAACAGTTTCATTTATTCCCCAGAAACAATTAAACAAAAATATTTAACCAAATCAAACGTAATTACGGGGACTCGCCCGCATAAAATACAGTGGTACGCCACTGGCTAGTAGTTTGGTTTTGTTGTAATGCATTTTGTGGGTTGTGGGTAGATTAAATCATATTATTATGTTGGTTTTATTGACTGTGTTTCCAATTGAATTTTTCATTTCATTGAATACCTTATAAAAGTATGTAATACAAGGTTTGAGAAACAGTTAGATCTCTTCATCAAATAAATAAATGAATATATATATATATATATATATATATATATATATATATATATATATATATATATATATATATATATATATATATATATATTTATTCATTCGTATCTTTACTACATTTTAATTTGTGGTTGATATAAAGACAGTATTATAAAGTTGCCAACGCATTTAGACGGAGCGGTTCCAAATCATACTGTTCCTAATATTCGCACATTTGTTAATCCTGTACATCTTTATCACAATACGAAGTGTCACATATGACAATTTTAAATAATGCAACAGTTGTATCCATATCATGTGCAAAAAGATCAATGTTTTCAGCAGACTTCGATTTTGGGAATGGCTCATAATGTTCATTAATGAGACTGAATTTACTTGGGAAGGTATATTTATTATGCACAATAATAATAATAATAATTATAATAATAATAATAATAATAATAATAATAATAATATTAATAATATTAATAATATTAATAATATTAATAATATTAATAATATTAATAATAATAATAATATTAATAATATTAATAATATTAATAATATTAATAATATTAATAATATTAATAATATTAATAATATTAATAATAATAATAATAATAATAATATTAATAATAATATTAATAATAATAATATTAATAATAATATTAATAATATTAATAATAATAATAATAATAATAATAATAATAATAATTGAGCGGGAACAATAAATGGACGACTAATTATTGGTACTCATGTACCTCGTTTAAATGGACAAAAGTTTGTACTTACATTTTGTGAATAACGTATTTAAACTATTATGATTTGTCGACGATAAATAATCATGTCATAACCTAATAACTATGCTTTTACTCTTCTTCGTTACCTCCTTTTCTTCCCCTATTCACAAGTGATTAAAGCCTGGTGTAATACATAACTTTATAATTTTGTTATCCAAAATTTAAATTTCTTTATTTTAAAAATTATACTATTACGAATTAATTAATAATAAATGTTATTTCCGTTGATTCGTTTATTAATTACTGTGACTGCAAGTGTAACCAATAACCGACAATTTTTGAGCTGTTTGTATCCCACTTGAATACAGCAACAGCCATTTGTTCTCCATGGGCGTGTAACGAAATATGCAGCAAATCTTTGAAGAATTTTAACTCAAAATCTAAAAGATTGTTCTCGTCGAGTTACATTACTGGTTAAATTTAATGCACTTATTTCATTTACACCCTATGTATATATATATATATATATATATATATATATATATATATATATATATATATATATATATATATATATATATATATATATAAATATATATAAATAATAAAATAACATTTAAAGGTATTTTTCGAAGAAAAACTATTTTGAGCTTCTAGTAAAGTGCGATTTCCGGTTATCCAATTTTCACCAAAATCTAAGGGCTCTTTCCAATACAGAAAAAGTTCGAAATACAAGATTTCAAAATTTTCTGAATGATAGTATTTGAGTTAGAATGGAGGATCCACGCACACATACACACAGACATCATCGTGAAAATGTTAAAATTGGATTCTATGGACCTTAAAACGTGGTCATTTACCAAAATCTCGATATGCGATTTTTAGCACGATCCCTATACCTCCCTTACAAAGGGTAGCGGGAGGTAAAAACAATATTATTTTATTCATATTGTCATTTTTACTTCCTTGTACGAATTAAAGGAAGTATTGTATTCGCGAAAAATTTCGGTTTCCAGATTTCAACGGAAATATCCATTTTGGCCATCCCTGAATCCATTCTGACTAATTTCGTCGTGACGTCTGTACGTACGTACGTATCTCGCATAACTCAAAAACGGTAAGCCGTAGAAAGTTGAAATTTTGTATTTAGGACTTCTATAACATCTAGTTGTGCACCTCCTTTTTGGTCATTACATAATTTCCAGAAAAGGTACTTTATTTGAAGCCTATAATATATTTTAATGAAAAACTATATTAAAATATAATCCAAAACTTTTCAAATTTAGTATATAAGACTTTTATATCAATTGGAATAACATAGCAGAATTTGGTTAAAACAGGCTAACCGGAAGTGATATATTCCTGAAGTTGTTAACAGTTTTTCTTGAATAAAATGGTTTCATTTTGATTTTAGAAATAAATGCTTCAAATAAGAGTTTTAGAGAATTAAATTCTGCGTCTAGCACATCAAGTATTATTAAATTAGCCCTTTGTATAAGCGAGATATGTAAATTTAAAACATATACTTTTTGGTTTTTGTAATGAAGCTTGCTATGGATTAGAACAAAAAATTACAAAAAAATAAAAAATAGATGTTAATGTCAAATTACGTCAAATACGTGTAATTTTATAATTGAGTCTGTACTTCATTAGTCTTGCGTACAAGGAAGTCGTGTGGTGTCCACATCAGATTTTTTTAATATGTTATATCAAGAACTGTAGGTAGCTATATAATCTATTTATAATAAACGGTTACAACCGAAAATAATGATAAAAGTCAACATTATTTATTTAAGTAATATAGGTAATAAAGTTGGCATGTATAGCGTTCACATTTTCCCCTCGATATATAGCATCCAGAAATTTTGTGAACAATGTCGTCTCATAAATAAACGATGTAAAAAATATTGCGTTACGCCCTTTTTATGTTGGACATTATTTTTTAACTTTACGCTTCTTTTATGTTTGTAATCAGGGCACAAGCAAAGTGTGTCTTTATTATTTACGAGCGAGATTTTCGCGAATGTGTAGCTTAATTTTAAGCACACGGTCGCTTAAAAGAATCCCAACCTCACATCCACTTTTAATGTCTTTTTAAGATATTTTGTGTCCAATTAAGGTAAATAATGAAAGAAGGAACCGTTACTTGTGCGGCCCTTTATTTAGGATGGCCTCTTTCATCCTTTGATTATTCGTTCCACGATAAAAATTGTAATGGTTCGTTCTATTTATAAAAATAAATAATGCGAGGGCCCGATGAAAAGTAGTTAGACTAATCAAAAGAACGTTGTTATATGTTTTTAAAATGACATTTATTTACAATATTTTCTCCTAACAGTGCAATGCATTTAGTTCATGAATGGCGAACCAATGGCACGCGACACAGGATACGTTCGGCATTAACATTTTGAGGGAGCATATCACAATCCATACTTCTCATAGCTTATACTCTGCATGAATCATACTTGTCACAAGTCATACTCAGCTCGGGTTCTCTCGGCAAAGTTCGATTTACACTGGGAAAAAATACATATGCAGTAGAAAGATAGGTTCAACATTAGGAGAATAGATGACTCTCTAGTTTATTAAAATAAAATTTATCCAGCGATCTGTCAGATATTTAAAAAATTATTATATTTTAAATACTTTTGGAATTGAATGAAGATGTAATATAGTATTCAGTCATAAATAAAATTGTAAAACAGGCAAATATTTGTAGTATCTATACAAATATAAGACCAATTATCATTTTTTAGATTAAATGAACATAAATATTGAAAAACTGATAAATACATATACAAAATACATGTTTATTTAAAGTTTATCTTCAAGTATTTATATACCTTACTGTAAGACTGATATTAAACGTATGTATATACTGGTATCTAAAATAGTTCATATTTTACAATACAATAATAAATATTTTCTATGTATTTTGTTTGATAATGGTTTACTATTCCTGTATTTTTCTCCATATACGACCAGCAGTGAATTCTAAAAGAATAACACGACAAATGGCCTGTCATCTCTGTTTTGTAATATGACACTGTTATTTAACTCTTTATTGTGATTGGTATTATTGCAATATAACATTCTTTATTCGATTGTTCTTAAAATATTGTTGAAGTCTCAATAAAACCTAATATAAAATAGTTTATTTTTAAACATATCACATTAAATCCATATCATATATTAATATGCACCTACCTACTTATGGTATGAAATACTTTATATAATTAGGATTCATTTTATAAAATATTAAATATGATGTAATTTATTTTACAAAATATTAATTTTAAATTTGAGGTTGGGGTTGAAGAGCTGTCACCTTGCATAAAATTTTAGTTGAGTAATGCGGATTTCAAATATTTCTCCGATAGAAAACGAAGCGTGTTCGGCTGTCGTCGTAGGATAACTTATGAGAAGTATGACTTATAAGAAGTATGGGCTGTGATATGTACTCCATTTTGAGCGCTCAGAGCCGTCGATTGCGTTCGGCATTGACATTAGAACGATCTGTAGCGTTCGGCATTAAACTCGCTAAGCATATTGAGCTCGCTCTGTGTGCTCGGTGACCAAGCGCCGAGCACACGGAGCTCTCAAATCTGAGCATGCGTATAAGCCTTTTTAACTCAACTGTCATGTGGCATGTCAGTTAAAAATTTCATTTCCCCGTAAAAACTAGCAAGTCAGAACTTAAACCGGCGGAGGGTAGTTCTCAGAATTCTGTACCGTGCTCTCGCCTAATAGTTCTAAGATATTTTGACTCATTTATAGCAAAAAGTTTTAAATATGAACAACAATTTATTTACGTGCCCTTTATGTTCATTTACAGTTAAAGCATGTTTTATAGAAATATTACAAAAACATGTTGAAAATGAACATAATGATGTAGAATAATAGGGAAGTTAGAAATAATATTTTGTACAAATTACTCAATATTCATATAACCTTTTTCAAAAAGCTTGTACGGTAAAACGTAATTTCATTTTTACTTACTAGGAAAACTTATATAAAAATATAATATTTTAACACCTATGTGAAAAACTATTAATTCATTAATACACGTTTTACTCCTGTGCTATTCCTGTTCCTAGTTGCATATTTGTGTATTATATTTTCCCGCTTAACATATGAATCTGGAGCGTTCGGCATTAGCATTAACATCTGTGAAATCCGTCACGTGACCTATGAGCTCTGAGCAATCCGTAGATTTCAATGCCGAACGTACCCACAATATTTTGGGCACGTCACTGATCACAAAATTCATTATGATGCACTACGAAAAAAAGTGTGAAGTTGGCATTATATGACGAGCGAATGCGAGTGATGCCTACGCTACGGAATGTTCGGGTGCGGTGCGCGGGCTCGATTTGAAAAAATATACTGAAGAATTTATTTCCGTGATTGATTCTTCAATCAAGGAATTTTCAGCGAGATTTTCTCAGTTCAAAGAATTATCGGAAATACTCAAGTTTATTATGTACTCTGATGTGACGTCATTTGATAAACTGAATTTGTCCCAATTCGATTGGTTGGAAATTGAAAAATTTGAAATGCAGCTGATTGATTTCCAGTCTAGTTCAATATGGATTCAAAAATTTATTGAAACAAGGAAAGAGTTAGAATTAATTGAAACAGAAAGATTGACAAGTAATATAAGTGAAAATGCTAATAACAAAATGTTGGAAACATGTAATGCGTTACCAGAGACATTTAATTGTTTGAAGAAGCTGACTCATGCTATTTTAACAATATTTTCATCAACGTATGCCTGCGAGTCATTATTTTCAGAGATAAATAACATTAAAGACTCGGTTAGAAACCGTTTGACAGATGATTCCAGTTCAGCATGCATTCTCTTAAAAGTAACATCTTACAACCCTAACATATGTTATTTGTCATCTAATCTGCAACAACAGAAGTTCACTAATTTTACTTTAATTTAAATTACGCGTATAATTGAAACATTGCAAAATGTTCCTATTTTTTTGTAGTAAATAAAGAGTTTTGAGTTGATAGTATTTATTATTATTATTTTCCCAGTAATCACAAAGTAAAAATTATTTGATGGCACGTCTATGACCTCATTAAACATTTCTTTAGAAAAATGGCACGTTGATACGCAAAGGTTCGCCATCCCTGATTTAGTCCAACGATGTTCCAATTCACTAATTCCATCGCGAAAGATGCTTGCGTCAAGGTCTTCAAAATAAGCGTCTACGGCGTATTTGACTTCCTCATCATTTGACAATCTTCGTCCTCTCAAGAAATTATTTAGCTTAGAGATACGATATTCTCGATTCGATCCATTGCAGAAACACTAGTGTGAGGCCGTTCATTACCTTGACACGGCGCCCATATTACGGAAGCTTCTTTAAAATTAAAAAATCTGATGTGGACACCACACGACTTCCTTGTTCGCAAGACCAATATGAAATATAGACCCAATTATAAAATTGCACGTACTTGACTTAATTTGACATTAACATCTATTTTTTATTTTTTTGTTACTTTTTGTCCTAATCCATTAGCAAGCTTCATTACAAAAACCAAAAAGTATATAATTTTTTAATTTACATATCTCGCTTATACAAAGGGCTAATTTAATAATACTTGATGTGCTAGACGCAGAATTTAATTCTCTAAAACTCTTATTTGAAGCATTTATTTCTAAAATCAAAATGAAACCATTTTATTCAAGAAAAACTGTTAACAACTTCAGGTAATATATCACTTCCGGTTAGCCTGTTTTAACCAAAATCTTCTATGTTATTCCAATTAACATAAAAGTCTTATATACTAAATTTGAAAAGCTTTGGATTATATTTTAAAATAGTTTTTCATTAATATCTATTTTATATTTTGCGTTCATAATGAAGTCATTACGATACGCAATTGCGTATCGTAATGACCTTCATTTCGATACGCAATTTTTTGTTTTAGACGGTTGGTACTAGATGACGTTTCTTTAACCCATTTTCACCTAATTTATTTTTTTAATAATATAATGTCGAAATTATTATTTAGGGAAGATTATTTACATAAAGTGTACAAATGGTTACAAATATAATCACAAATTGAGTAAAATATTTTAGTTTGTAGAAGGCGCAAGATATAGAAAATAGTATATAGAACTTATTTTTTAAGACTTTCTTTCGCACTTGTCAATTAGAAAACTCGCTAACGCTCGTTTTCTAAATTTTGACGCCTGCGAAAAAAACGTCTTATAACACGCGTTCTTTGATATACTATTATAGGCTACAAATAAAGTACCATTTCTGGAAATAATGTAATGACCAAAAAGGGAGGTGCACAACTAGATGTTATAGCAGTCCTAAATTAGTATATTAAAGAACGTGTTTTATAAGACATGTTTTTTTCGCACGCGTCAAAATTTAGAAAACGAGCGTTAGCGAGTTTTCTAATTGACAAGTGCGAAGGAAAGTCTTATAAAATGAGTTCTTTATACTATTTTTTATATTTTGCGCCTTCTACAATAACATTTACTTACTCAATTTGTGATTATATTTATAACCATTTGTACATTTTCATGTAAATAATCTTCCCTAAATAAAAAATAATAATAATAATTTCGACATTATATTATTAAAATGAATTGTCAATTAACTAAAAATAAATTAGGTAAAAATGGGTTAAAGAAACGTCATCTAGTACCAACCATCTAAAACAAAAAATTGCGTATCGAAATGAAGGTCAGTAATGACTTCATTATGAACGCAAAATATAAAAACAAAATTTCAACTTTCTGCGGCTTACAGTTTTTGGGAAATAAATGTTTCAAATAAGAATTTTAGAGAATTAAATTCTGCGTCTAGCACATTAGATATTATTAAAGTAGCCGTTTTTATAAGGGACATGTTTAAATTTAAAAATTATATATTTTTAGGTTTTTGTATTAAAGCTTGCTATGGATTAGAACAAAAAATAACAAAAAAAAAATATTAATATCAAATACGAGCAATTTTATAATTGGGTTCGTATTTCATGTTCTTGCGACAAGGACGTCCTATGTCTTTTTGGTTTTTAAACTAAATTCGTAAAAGAGAATCTGCTTCCAAATACGTACATAATACCGCGGGACAAAATAGCAGACACTTTTCAAAATATACATAACCAAATTTAATCCATTTTCTGGTTTAATTACTGAGGTACTGGGTTTTAATTATCCCAGACAAAGCACTGTGCCGGGCACTAAACGCGAATATACGTCATGTTATAATTGGCTTTATTTAAAGCCGTGGCTTCACCCTCGGATACACTTCCTTCTGCTTTAAAATTAGAAATATCCAGTGTTCTCCACTGAAACAAAATCTACATTTTAACTGCTTCATATACCGAAACTTAATTTAAATAGATTCTCCCTAGCTAGAAATATTAATTTCTTCGAGTGTTAATCAACCCACAATAGAAGGGAATTTTTAGATTTAACCCTAAAACTGCGACTGGCCCATTTTTATATTCATTTATCTTTTAAACGTAAATCTATACTTATAACTTTTATGTTTGTGAACATTGCTTATTTCTCTGTGTCTATGGTACGTACTTTCGTATCTGTAACATCGAAGTTCGCGAAGCATTCCATAGCGGTGATCCGTATCGAAATTTTATACAAAACAAGATTCTTATATTTCTTACCTAGGATGAACCGTTAAAGAGTAAAATTAGATTTTCCGAATTGTAAAATAACGAAAAGTATATATACCGAGACATTACACTGAGAAAAAATATTTTTTTCCCTATATACAGGCTTAGTGACGGAAGAGTTATTTTGAAAGTCCGTTTGTTTGCAACCCAAAATATTAATGACAACAGACCATATTTAATTGTTTAATGTTAAAATGACAGAACCATCACTAGACAGGCAAAGCAATCGTGAATTAAATATTTTATTTTTAGACAAAAATAAAGCAACTCTGTAGAACCCAAAAGAAAAAATCTGATGTGCCCAGCACATAACCTCTCGCCAGATATTTTACCTGGTTGTATGTACGCATAAAACGAAAAATATTTTTAAATACAAATGCATATATTCATGTCTCACTACAAAATAATTCTCACATATATTTTCAAAATCTATGGGATATTTTAATATAAATTATGTACAATACATACATTTTCTTTATTTTCAATATCCTGAATTTTTTCTCTACTTTCCTTTTCTCTTTCTTTATATTCGTCATTTTTTCGCAAATTTCTTTTATATTCTTTTTTACGTATATTCTTTTGCGTTGTTGACTTTTTATTTATTTTCATAATCTTCATAATGATGTACAAATATTTTTGACAGTGGCATATAAATATTTTTGACAGTGACATTTATGTTTCAATTACAAACATTTGAATTTCTTGCCTTGAAGTAGTTTGATCTGAGAATTTCTTTATCTCTAAATCTATAGAAGATATAATAATGAATTTATATTTATCGAGTAAAGAATTTAACGTTCTTTAATATAAGTATTTATATAAATTTTCGATAATTAATATTTAGATGATTTTTTTGTTGTAACTACTACTTTCGGTTATCCAATTGTTTCCAAAACTTAATCAACTCTTCCCATTATTGTTAGAGTGAGGAATCCGTAGTTAAAAATGTCTTAAGTCTATAGTATTTGATAAATGGTGGACCCAACATCCACACACATATACGGACATCATCGTAAAAATGTTATAATCGGATTCTAGGGACCTTAAAACGTGCTTATTCAATAAAATCTGGATATGCGATTTTTAGCATGAATACAATACCTCTCTCAGCAAAAGGTAAAAATTCTCTGCATTTTAAATATCCAAAATATTTTCAAAAAAAATTCATTCAGATTAAGATTCTGTGATTGTTCACGAGTTATGGACACAAATCGCCTCTTTTCTAATTTTTGTGCCTATATAATCTAAACAAAATTGTAATGAATGAGGGGCGCAATGTACAATTTTCGCCTGGGCCGCTCAAAAGTCTCAGGCCGGTACTGTTAACACATTCATTTTACATATATAACCCTTAAAACATCACATGGGCCTGGAAGGCCCAACCAATGGCAAAAGTATAGCGTAATTTCCCGTTAGCATAGGGTTCATTAAATTAAAATATGAAACGTCACGTTCAATTAATTAAAAAAAAAAAACATTTATCTGAATTTGGATATTTTAATTAGTGATGCAAGCGAGGCGAGACGAGACGAGAAATATAAAATATCGATCTCGTCTCGTTTTCGGATCTGTAATCTCGCTCTCGTTCTTGCACATTTTTTTGGGTCTCGTCTCGTTCTCGCACGAGAATCTCGCGAGAGTCTCGCTATAAAAAAAAGCGCTTGCGCACTACGTATTTACGTAACAGTTTAACTACAAGAGACAAGTTCGCATCAATCGCACCGTCTTCCATGTATTTACAGTCATATAAGTATAAATATAATAAAGAGACGAAACACTAAATTCTGGTCACCAAATTATTTCAATACGAACATAATGTTTATTCATTAACAGTCACCAGAAAATGTGATAAATTGGTAAATAATTTAATTTACCTGGAAAATATACAGTTTATCACCAAATTGTTATCTCTAAACTATTTCAATACGAACATCTGTTAATACGTTCTGTCATCGGTAAAACGAATTAAAACATTAAACAATTCTTTTTTATAACTTTGTAAACCGCTACATTGGTAACCCGCCGGCAACCAATCACTCCGCTTCTCTCCGTTTTGGCTGCCATCGACGCTTAATATAAAACATCCTTTACTTTTCAGGGACTGAAATATTGGAGAAAAAAAAATCGATTTTGTCTTTATTTTGCATTTCCTCGCTCTGGGACCGATACCAATCGACTCTAGATAGAGTCAATAATATAGTGAATTCATATAATTTTCACATTCACGTATTCTATGCAGGAATTAGCGTTGAATCCACTCCTTGTACGGTGCATTTTTCATTGAATTTATGAGTCAAAGCTATAAAGTTACAAATACTTCTTATTGCGAGACTCTCTCGAGAATCTCGCGAGATTTCTCGCTTCTCGCAATTGTTATATCGATCTCGCCTCGAATTTTAAACTGCAATCTCGTTCTCGTCTCGCATAATGCAACGAGACGAGACGAGATGCGAGAGTACTCTCGTTTCGTCGTGCTTCACTAATTTTAATTATTTCCCGCACTAAATTCACTATTTCTCAGTTAACAGCTGAGAATTTTTTCGTGTCTTTATTATAATCCATTTTATTTTTTATTTAAAACGACGTATAATACATTTTTTTAAAGTAAGCAATATTAAAATGAACATCTCCCATAATAATAAATAATTCCACAGACAAAATTAATTTAATTCTTATACTGTACATTGCGGCAGTAATTTTCTCCAAGACAAAATTTAATTTCCTTTGCTGTTAATTAAAGTTCCCCTAGTTTGTCGCAGGAAAACAAGCTCAGCCCTAAGAATTTTGATCGCATCAATGTGAATGTCATGCGTAAATTGACACTTGTAGTAAATTTCCATCCGAATGGTACGCTATAATTAATATGGCAACAATTTGAATAACATGAATTTCAGAGTTGTAAGCCATCTTGTCTAACGGGTGTTCCTATTCAGCACTGCGCTCTAATTTACGCAAAATCCAACATAGATACAAAGATACGAATAGGGGTACATTAGTGACATATTTGGAAAATGGAAAGATATATAACCCTACAGCAAATTGATGATGAAAATATATTTATGTCTCACTAAAGTATTATGAACTGTTTATTGCTAGGATATGGTGTGTATAAACATCTATAACAACCGGGGCATAATGGAAGGGCATAATATTTCATTATGCCCTCATTATAATCCGATCATCGTTTATGGACTTTAAATTAAAAATAATATGAACGGTATATAATGAATTTTCTTTTTAATTATAATTCATTACAATAATAATAAGGATTGATTACAACAATTAATACATTAATTGATTACAACAATTAATACATTAATTGATTACAACAATTAATATAAGAAAACAGCTTTGAAAGCACAACACAGACATCAATTTTAATTTAATTATAATACTTAAAATTGATTATCAAAAAAACCTTAAAAAGCCATTTACTTTCACCACACTAGGGTACCTTTATAACCAGGGTATGGCCATGGGCCAAGATTGCCGCCATTGTCGGTAATTCATTTCCTTATTTATTTGTAATAAATATGATATTATATTATAAAAGAATATTAAATTATCACACTGTGAATTTATAAAGGTAATAAAAATTAATTAATTTAAGAGATACACAATTATTATTAAGACATACATTTAGAGGTTATGTAGAATATATGACATGGGTTGTTATTATCACATCCAATTTAATATCTGTTGTTCTTATTTACATAATAATAGTATATTCTAAACTTACCTTTTAAAATTTAAATGATTGTGCTTGATATTGGTAATTTATAGTTGTTTTCAATATGTCAGTAATCGTGGTGGGAATCTTAACAAACTACAAAAGTAAATAAAATAAAATATATTACTTACAATATAAATACGTATTAAAATGATAATTAAATGTGTGTTTCATTAAAATAAAACAAATATCCACGAAAATACATAATAATTTGCGCAAGAACAACACATATAACAGATGTCCCGGTAATGGCGGACGAAACGTGAGCCACGCCATGGCCATACCCTGGTTATAAAGGTACCCTACACCACACATGAAATAAGTCCGTCGAATTGCAGACTGTAATGTTTCGCATTAATTTTTGACAGATGACGGATCACTAATTTTTTTGGGGACGATATTTATCCACGTTTGAACTCATTTTTGATATTATTTACCGCCACATGTGACACATCCAAAGCCGTACAAGCTCTCTAAAATGTAATAATATTCACAAAAGTGCAAAGAAATAAAGAACTGAGATCTGTCACTGTCATGTGTTAACGAATCTTAAAATATAATACTTACATCTTTAAAAAAAGATGAGAATGGAATAATAAGGAGATCATTTATACCTTTGTCTTCTTCAAAGTATACAGAAACATTCAAAATAAATTCTTTACACCGTTTCGACAAAATATCTTCCGAAACATCAAATTCACTCATTCCACCATCTCCAACGATTTAAAACGTTGGTGTTTTAAAAATAAATAAATGTTGATAGTAAACAAAACAATTAAACAACATCCTTAGCAACGTCAAAGCTTAAGCATTATTGTAATCAAAATTATTATAAATGAAAACTTATTTCACATATTCCAGTGAGACATAAAATCTTGTATGCACCACGAGCGTTACTAGATGATAATGCACATCGGACGACATCTATCCCTCGGGCCAGAGGCCCTCGGGCTAGATCCCCGTCGCCCTCCTGGCATTACCATCATCGTAACGCCCTTGGTACGTAAAATACTATTAGATTGGAAACATTCATTATATTCTTCATCAATATTTAGCATAATTTATCAATCCGATGCCTGTCAACTTATACCATCGTAAGCGTCTAAGTACAGCTATAGCTACTAGATAAATTACAGCTGACTCGTCCACCATTTTGGAGCCACTTAAATCATTCAATATCAGTATTACACTATTATTAATCATAGAAATTATCCATAATGCCGGGTTGTTCTACTCCAAATTGTGCAAATCATTTGAGAAATGGTAATAATTTTTACAGGTACGTATGCAATAGGGGATTACAGCTCAATCGAATTAAGAGAAATTAGTAAAAAAATAATGAAAGTAGATGCTTAATAATGAATATTAATAAAGAAATAAAATGATATAATTGAAATACTTCGGAAGTAAGGCGGTTTTTGTTTTAGCAGCTTGTCACTCATATGAATTCCATACATATTATTTTGATTGGCGACTCAAAGACCCCCTATAAACATATAACGAATACCGAGTTAGGGGGTGGAGTCTATTACCAATAGAAGTAGACAAATTCAAATAGCGGACACATGGCTACCAGTCCAGTACTGCAATTCTCAAACAGTTTTTATTTGAATATAAATTTCTTGCATTAAACTTAATAATTTTGATATACTTGCAATTATAAAGCATGTAGACTTGTACAGTGTTATAATATTAATTTGTTTTTTATAAATATAATTTTAAAACAGCATACATTTCAAGAACATTTTAGATCTACGAAGAAAACAGTTTTATATAAAAACTTATATTCGTAACGTCACATCTATATTTTCAAACTTCGGGGGACCATAACTCGCTTATTAATAGGAATTTTTTCACCGGATTTTCACCAATTGTCTTAGTTTTAATTATACTTTCTGATGAAAAAAAAATCTTAACAAACCGTATTTTTTCTTGTTTTATTATTTTAAATAATTATAATATGGCAAATATGGAAATTATATTTAAGTACGAAAAATATTTTTTTTTTACATAATGCACTTTTATTTCACAATTTACTGCTTCCATTTTGGCACCAATATGGCGGACGAGTCAGCTATGGGACGTAAACAAACAATTCACGACGTGTTTAATTACTTCCAGTCGCCTGAACCTTTTGTGTTCGATGTTATGGGGTCGAATGTTCTAGAGCCCTCTAGAAGGTAATGGCAGCTATATAAAAGGAACGTAGCTATGGCCGAGAGTTAGTTACATAATTAGCTGAGTTGAGTTGTCGAGTTGAGTTCCGTTAGTGAATTTGGGCAGTGACATAAATAGTAAGGAATTCCGTTAGTGTTGTGTATACAGAGGCTGTGGGAGTTCTGTTAGCCAGATACATAGAGTAAGGCAGTTAGTAAGTTTAGCGGCATAGCAGTATCGTGGTGAGCGTATGCAGTATAGTGTCGAGTGGAGTACTCAGAAAGTTACTGGTGTACTGGGATACCTGTGGAAGTGAATACTTGGTAGTGTTGATGAGTATTGGAAAGATAGAGGACACGAAAACAGTAACAGCGAGTGGGAGTGGATACTCGGCAGTGTTGAAGAATTGCGGCATACGGACAGTTGGATATGAAATAAGTAAATAGTGAAATAAGTAGTGATATAAATAAATAGTAACATAAATATAGTGATATAAATATCGCGTAAACAGTTTACAAGAGTCTACAACAGACCGGCAGTCTAAGATTGGAACACATAGTGAAATAGATGAACACTTAAATAAAAGCACAAGAATACAGTAAAATAAATAGCGTGAAAATAACGAGTCAATGAAGCATCTCCAAACGCTTTTTAGACCAAAGTAAACGATTAGTTTGGTTCTTTGCACAAACGCACACAAAATTTGATTGCGTATTGCTGTTCGACAGATGCATGCATGACGAGGCAGATCTAAGAGGTCAACAAACTACGCTCTTACGAGAACTGTATTGAATCAATATTAATAAAACTTTAGGGGACGTTGATGAAAGTTGATCAAAAATAGTTTGGGTGCCAATTTATAGATAGCGCTGTTATTTGAAGCTACAGTAAATCAGTCATAATTCTTTATAACCATTCTATGTTGAGTATACCTATCTTACTGTACATTTCATAAATGAAGCAAGTTAGTGTTTCACGTACGATTATATCTTGATATAAACATAATAAATTTACTCCCGATCTTTAATGGATGAATAGATTTTATTCGAATATTAGATACCTACGTTCCGTATCTTATTCAGGATATCTCACTAAACCTCCAATAATAAAAATAACACATCCGAACGGTAGTATCAAATTTTACAGTTATGGATAAAAGTAAACGACATCGTAAGATGTAACAGCTTTGTTTTCATTCTTTCGGAAACGAACCATTAAAATGCAGCTCTGCACGTCGAATCATATCCTTATACAACTTCATATCCAATATGTCTGACGAGATTGTTAGATTCAACTTTAAAAGTTTAAGTGCGGTTTAAATGTGGTTTATATTAACTACTCGCAAAATTGATTCTCTACTAACGTAGGTATATGAAATAACAGTTATTGTAAATGTTGTCAATTTAAAATTGTTTTTGTTTATTATGTCAAATAGAGTTGTCATATAAGTTTAAAAAAGTAAAGATATGCACATATGAAAGTGTTATGGTATGACTAGCGAATGAAAGTTTAATTATTTTATAGATGTGGTTTCTTTTGAAACCCTAGAGAAGAATAGAATTGTACGAAATATTTAGTTATGAAATTTTTACATGAACCCATTTAAATACTGGACTAGAAAAGCACAGAAATACATTATTATGTCTGGCTGAAAATAGATGGCCGACTAGGGTAACTGAATATCAAAACAGGGGTGCGTTAAAAATATTTTAAACATTTTTCTTTTATATAGATTATAACAAAATATTTTGATCTTTAAATTATTTAGTTTGGCAATTGTATGAAATATTTCCTCTGACAGTAATTCCGACTCGAGGGTTGCCTACACCTGAGACGAACGAACTAGAATTTGCGGTATTAAATTTTTGAAATACATCCCTGAATCCTATTGCTAAGATCATTGTAAATGCCTCCTGGTATTGAGTACAATTCTAATCTTCTATAACAGAATACATACACAAACTATACATATGTATCTGTATGACGGGAATCTGTAAAATCGCTATAATTTGCGACCTTGTGGTTCTCCTGAGGGTACTAATATCGAATAAGATTTAAAACCATTACAATACACTAATGGGCCCGTCCAAGTCTTCGAATTTTTAAAAATTACATGTCGCATATGAATTTTGAAAATAAATAAATGAAAACGAAATAAAAATTGCTATATATTATATATAATAATGTAATTAAAGTTTTTAGGGTAAAATGGTCGCCATGTTGTGACGTCAGCGCCATTACAATAGTACAGCTTCCCTGTGAAAATGTCACTATAAAGTGGATTTTGCTCTTTAAATTCTCGATTTGCTTTACACATACTCTAACAAACACATATTTAATATATCCGAGTAATTTTTTATTAAGATGATAAGAAAATTTACTTATTAAATAAATTTAAATTATAATTTATGTTTTAATTATTGTAATCTCAATATTTGTCATTGTTGTAATCATTTAGTTGGATTTTTTGTTATTTGGATGTTGGATTACTTAATATTATGAACTATGCTTTGATTATTGTAATCAATACTGTCTTTGTTGTATTTAATTATAAGTAGAAAATAGTTTAAATACTATTTTAATTATTATAATAATGGCACTAAGTGAGTATGAAAACTTCAATATTATATTAAAGAAAGTCTTAAAATCACATTAATTAAAGCGAATAATTAACTTGATTATGAAAACGAGAAAAAAATATTAATTTTACTTACCTGGTTTTTATTTATGTATAATATGTACTATCGAAGTTTTACATAAATTAACATTTAACACTACTACTACACCTATTCATGTAATAAAATCAAACAAATGCATATTTGAAATGATATAATAACTATCTGGCTTACTTTATTGCCATTAGCTTTATTTTTGATCAGTTTGTAATAGATACGTATTTTTATTCTTGCAACATTTATTGTATATGGCCATATTAATGGTAACGTATGTCGGTTTTCTCTACTTATGACGGAGTGACGCTAACGTTAGAATTTCACGCCAAAACTTTAATAATTATTTTAGGCGTTATTAAGCTTAATTTCAAGAAAACAAAAAATACGGATTTTCTATTTTTAAATTCTTCGTAACATATAAGAAATGGACGGGCCCATTGTGATTTATTATTAATGTAAGATTCGATCCATCTTAACAAAGTACGCATGTATTCCTAGTAAACTATTATTCACGAAAGGTGACTATTCAAGGTCATTTGTCAGCCCTCTGATATAATAATACTTGCAGATAACTTCATTGAATTTTGCATGCATAGGCGTGCAACATGAAATATATATGGACACATTTTAACTGAAAAAATAAGAGTAATTTAAAAAGAAGAGTGATTATTATCTTAAGAGTAATTTATTTGAAAATTATGTTTCTTTCTAAATAATGCTTTTCTGAAAGATTTATGTTCTTCACTTACGTTTTTGCAAAATTGAAAAACATAGACTTAACTATAAACCAAGGAATAATAATTTGATTTAAACGTCAACGTCACTGGGTAAATATTAGCACAGAGGGCAGTGCAGTAGATAATTAGATATCTATAATTCTACGACATACGGCATTATTATTTATAGTGCGTTATAAAGTAATACCCCTATTTACGTATATCTGTCACACAACATAAATTAAATAGACATAGGTCAAATAATCTTTCTCTTTCTAATACAAAATGTTGCTAAGCTACTGCTGTAAAGTGATGTGTATTCTTTCTTCGAACAAATGACCTTGAATAGTCATCTTTCGTGAATAATAGTATACTTGAAGTTTATAAAGTAGTGTAGGACGATAGACCCGGTCAAAAGCCTTACTAAAATCCGTGTAAATAGTATCAGTTTGCAATCTTTTGTCCATGTTGGATCTAATAAATTCAGTGGTATGGTAGATTTCGAGTAATTGTTAACATCTAAAAATTCTGAAGTTAACTTTACGGTAAATAACCAGTTCATTCGATTAATTCATACAAATTTTCGTCTTGTTCTCTCAATTACCGCTTTATTCTAGTCACGTGTCGTGCCCATTACATTACATTACACCTCTCACATACAGATAGCTTAAGTTGAATCCGTATGGAACCGTTCAGTCTAACCCAAATCCGATCATGCACTCGCATATCAGTTACATAAATACAAACGCTCTGTGCGATCCTCCGCTGCCGCTGCTTCAGTCACGAACAGGAGCACGTACCCGAGGCAGGCAGGAACGTGAGTGTACAGGTTATGGCCTGCATAAACAACGCATGCATTGTCAGATGCAAATGTTTGAATGGTCAACTAATATTGAATGCAATGCAATACAGTTGTGGACTGGACAGGAGTTTGCGAATGCTGTTTATGAAGGGAAGTGAGTTAGCTCTTATTGACAAATTGTGGGTTAGATATGCCAATAGCGATGGTTCATTTCATAGTTTATTATTGTAGATGTAGAGTAATGAATAATTACACGAATATTTATTCGACAGAAATTTTTTTGCATGTCTGCAGTCAATTATTATTTATTTATTTCTATAGCCAACGTTTCGCCCCCCACTTGGAGCTTCTTCAGGACTACTATGGGAACATACTTCTGATATGAACCTGCATTTTGAAAAAAGTTGTATTTAAATCTATTAGTATTTGACTTTGATTTTATAAGGAAAACGGCATTTCTCGTTTTTCCTACACAGCTATTTTTATATCCAAATTTTGTTCTACTATTCTTTTTAAATTTACCACTAAACCCTTCATGTTCGGAATAGAGTAATATCTTTCTTTGAAGGCTGTTTACTTCATTCACTTTTGTAACATTTAGGTTATGGTCATTATTTTTTTGATACTTTAACCCTTTGGATTCCATTTTTTTTTCTTTGTCAGGTTGCCACTGAAATTTATAATTGAGGAGGCCCTTCTCCTCCCATAAAATAAATTTCTGATATCCACAAGACTGTATTTATTGTAACGTTTTTGTTTATTCGGGTGAAGTGTAAATATTAGACATTTATTATTAATTAAAATAAAGATTTATTAAACTATAATGAAAATTACTATTACTAATATTAAACAATTATTAAAAGCTAATTAAAACTAAAACTATAATTAACTAGATAACACTAACACTATTTATTTAACCAATTAACACTACTATTTATTTCCACGATATTACTAATTATTTATTTCACTACGCGTTCCAATCTTGGACTGCCGGTCTGTTGCAGACTCTTGTAGACTGTTTACGCGATATTTATATCACTATATACTTATATCACGTTCAACTGTCCGCCTACCGACTTCCACAGCGTCTATATACTCAACTGACTCAACAGCGTCTGTATATTCAACTGCTCGGACAGAAATCACCTCTTTCACAATACTATCTGTCTATTTATGTAACTGTCTAACTTCCACAGCCTCAGTATCACAGACTGTCTGTATGCCACAATTCTTCAACACCACTGTCGAGGATTCACTTCCACTTGCCGTTACTGTTCCCGTATACCTAGCTTCCCAATACTCTTCAACACTACCGAGTATTCACATCCACAGCTTTCCCAATATACCAGTAACTTCCCGACACCAACTGCATACGCTTACTACGATAATGCTGTGCTTCTCACTAACACTTTACTCTCTAACACTCCATGTAACTAACTAACTCCCGAGCATAGCTGCGTCTCTTTTATACAGCTGTCATTACCTTCTAGAAAAGCTCTAGAATGTTCAACCGCATAATAACAATGAATACAAAAGGTTCAGGCGACCGGAAGTAATTAAACATGTCGCGACTCGTCTGTTTACGTCGCCGAGCTGCTAGCGCGATTACGTCACCGCTATAAATAGACACTCGTTTATAGCGGCGGCAACGGCAGGCGTTCCACGTTACATTATTTTTATGTTATGCCTCCCAAATCTCATATACACCCAACTTTGGATAAAATGTTCAAAGTTTTCAAAAATATACTTTTTATAGTATTCGTTACATCTCAACGCGCTGATTCAAATTTTTCTAGCCGCAATTTAATTTTAATATCTATTTTAGTTCCTGAGATATTTGCGTTCAAAGTTGGACTTCAAAAATTGATAAAATTTTAATTGTAAATATCTCGAAATAAAAGTTATTTGTATATCAAGGCCGCGAAATCACTCTTTAGCGTACCGAGAGAAAAACTGTCGCCGAGGCCGCTTGCAGCCGAGGCAAGACAATCTCGAGGGCGCTAAAGAATTTCGCGGACAAGGTGTACACAATATTTTTTGTGCAACCGTAAAAAATATGTAATTACAAATTTTATTAATTTTAAACAGTTTTCAATGTAAATAGAAAGTTAGCTTTCAAGGTGGCTATGGGATTAACATTTGATAAACAAAACCATGCAATTCTCAAGTGTCAAAGTGGTTGTTTACCTAATTTCGCGGCCGCTAATTTATTGCGGCTGCGAAATGCTTATTTCGCGTCCGGTTGCACAAAAAAATATTTTTTGACAAATCTGTACGAGTACTTTTTCTGAGTACCCTTTAAATACCTATCTATAAGGACCCACTCATTTAACAGCATTCTATAATTGTATACTTGCACTTACAAGTCTCTTATTAAAATATTTTGTACTTTCATTGCGTCAGTGAAAGTCTAAAGTCAAATCAATTCATTTCACTTCAACCCTGACATTAGAAATCCCAGTCAAACAGAATTACATTACCAAAACACTTCATCCGCTATCAAATATTTATGTCTGCACAAATTCCTATTCAAGACCTCATCCATCTACCGCTGACATGCAATAAATAAAATTGACGACAATAATTCTTCATGTTTGCCTGGAAATGAATTACTCTTTTTTACCTGTCATTCATCCCAAAAAAGAACATGAATTATAATATCAAATGAGATACTGTAGACCCATATGCTACTAGAAGTTAGATAATGTATTGTTACATGTAAATTTATTCAAATTCTTTACTTGCTTGCTAAGGATCATTCAGATTCAGATTAGCTTGATCGATATTTAATGGATTGATTTGAATTGCTAAGATTTCTCTTTGTGACATAATAAGCGATCATTTTGAACTTTATTGTCCAGATTATTTTAATCTTTCTTCTTGTTAGCTGTATTTGAATATCTCCGTTTTTATAATTGTAAAAATTGCTTTCTATGTTTAAATTATACAGTGCAATTGAAATGTAATTTTAAAATTATTGCAAATCATATTACATGTATTATTATACAAGGTATTAAATTGCGTAATCATAATCAAATATCATATCAACATGCTCGTATGTTTTGTAACAGGAAACTTTATGTTTATATGGAATTTGCAAATACATAAAATTATTATAATAATTTATATAATTAAAATAATTTACGCTTCGAACTTGCAGCAGATAATAAAGGAAAGAAAAATCAGTGTTACAAAGTTGAAACTTGTTTTATGGTTTCTTACCTCCCGCTACCCTTGGTAAGGGAGGTATAGGGATCGGGCTAAAAATCGCATATCGAGATTTTGGTAAATGACCACATTTTAAGGTACCTAGAATTCAATTTTAACATTTTCACGATGATGTCTGTGTGTATGTATGCAGTGGGGCCTGCTCAATCTAGGGGATTATTAGCATTATTATTATTTTCCTAATAATATTATATTAAAGAACGTGTTTTATAAGACATGTTATTTTCGCACGCGTCAAAATTTAGAAAACGAGCGTTAGCGAGTTTTCTAATTGACAAGTGCGAAAGAAAGTCTTATAAAATGAGTTCTTTATACTATTTTTTATATTTTGCGCCTTCTACAATAACATTTACTTACTCAATTTGTGATTATATTTGTAACCATTTGTACATTTTCATGTAAATAATCTTCCCTAAATAAAAAATAATAATAATAATTTTGACATTATATTATTAAAATGAATTGTCAATTAACTAAAAATAAATTAGGTAAAAATGGGTTAAAGAAACGTCATCTAGTACCAACCGTCTAAAACAAAAAATTGCGTATCGAAATGAAGGTCATTTCGATACGCAATTGCGTATCGTAATGACTTCATTATGAACGCAAAATATAAAAAAATAATTTAATAGTATTCTCTAAATTCAATTGACAAATGAATAACGTCATCTATGCCATATGTTTTGTGGCGGCCTAGCGGCCATATTTCAAACCATATGCAAGTTTGCTCTATACTGACGAGATAAAGATAGAATATCCTTACTACTTACTTTATATTTGGTGCTAGTATGGTTCGTTCACAATTCGTTCAAAATACAATTAAGAAACGGGAAGCCTACTTTCAAATTTTGTAATTCCCGCTCGATTTTGACGTCATCACTTTCGCAGTCTATTCTGTTTAGGGGGAGTTGTTTAGGGGGGGGGGGGGCTCAAAATTGCGCAAGTGCTAAATCCTCCACTGTGTGTGTGTGGATCCTCCACTCTAACTCAAATACTATCATTCAGAAAATTTTGAAACCTTGGATTTCTATCTTATTCTAATATGGAAAGAAGCTATTAGTTTTTGGTATAAATCAGATAACCGGAAATAGCAATTTACATGAAGCTTATAATAGATTTATGTAAACTTCGTATTAATATCTATCATTATAAAGTCGTTGCATAATAAAGTATTTCATATTTATATGGATAAATTATATGATTTGTTTAAGTACTAATATACTGATGGAATAAATAAACTTCATTGACATTGTACTCCAAAAAAATAAATAAGTTAAGCGTAAGTAATTCTTGGAAAACAGGTTCACAGTTATTCATATAATAACACCTTAAAAATTCAAAAGTTCCTATATATTTAAATTCATTTATCATACTGCAGCCCTGTACTTATCCGTTTATTCCATTCATATCCCCCATAATTTTTATTTTCAAAGCCAACTATAACAATACTCCATTCAACGTCCTTCAAAGCCGCCTATAAGAAATTACAGCGTTGTGAAAACCTGCAGGCAACAAGCGAGCATCGCTTCCTTTGCTGACGTCAGTGCCGTCACAATGCACCAACCTCAAAACGAAAAAACAAAAGCTATCTGGGTAACACTTGCAATTTCAGGTGATTATTGCACGGTTGCTGAGTTCTGTTTTTGTTTTAATTGGTAAAATGGCCTTTAAACAATCGAATGTAAATGTGTAGTAAAATTTAACGATGTAGTTATATTTAAATAATTGTTGTTTTTTATAGTTTAAGTGGTATGCAAATGATGGTTGGTAATACTACTTGTGTTTCTAAATCCGGGACAATTGCTAGTGTTATAGTATTTTAAATGTTTGTAGCAATCAAAATGCAATACATTAATTGTTTATTGCCTCAGTGGTACTTGAAGAATAATGTAAATAACGGTCATGGATACGAATGTTAATGCGAATAACAATAATTCCAAATATAAAAGTGTAATAGAATAATAGTTTTTTTGTTCTTCTTCTTTATATTTACTGATATTTAATTATTATACTTGTCATTACGTTAAGTATAAGAACTGAGCACCTGGCAACGCCAAAATTTAAATGTACACGTTGCCAGGTGCTCAGTTCAATAATTAAAGTTTATTGTTAAAGCAAGCATAACATCTTGGATAAGAGTATGGTCCTTTTCCCTATTTGAATGGTTTCATGCAATTTTCAAATTTCGTAGATATGTAATGTGCAATGAAAGGAGGCAATATTTGCAAAATGCAAAAAATTTCACAGTTACAACAATTAATGTTGGTACGTAGTATGTATGACTTTTATATATATATATATATATATATATATATATATATATATATATATATATATATATATATATATATATATATATATATATACAGGGTGTAAATGAAATAAGTACATTATAATTAACCAGTAATATAACTCGTCGAGAGCAACAATATTTCTTAATAACTTTTTCTCGAAATCGCATATTTTTTTTAGCATTTTTACAACCCCGTAAATTGACGAGTCGTTCCAAGTATTTTTCTAATAATTGAATGCAGTAGCAATAGCTCTGATAAAATTTGTTTTAGCAAATGACAGTCCTGTCAGTTGTTGCAATTAAATTTTGATATTAGTGATAAACTTGTTCATAAGGTAAAATTCTGTCAAACTGCTTACGTTTACAAATAGCGAGTACACAGACATTGTAATTACTTACCTATGGTTTATTTATTTATTCGTATCTTTACTACATTTTAATTTGTGGTTGATATAAACACAGTGTTAATGAGTTGCCAACGCATTTAGACGGAGCTTTTCCAAATCATACTGTTCCTAATATTCGCACATTTGTTAATCTTGTACATCTTTATCACAATACGAAGTGTCACATATGACAATTTTAAAAAAAGCAAGTTGTATCCATACCATTTGCAAAAAGTTCAATGTTCTAAGCACATAACAGACTTCAATTTTGGGAATGGCTCATAATGTTCATTAATGAGACTGAATTTACTTGGGAAGGTGTATTTATTATGAACAATATACATATGTACATCTGTAAAAATTTTCATTAAAAAATGTTTGGGCGGGAACAATAAGTGGACGACTAATTATTGGTATTCATGTACCTCGTTTAAATAGACAAAAGTTTGTACTTACATTTTTTGAATAACGTATTTAAACTATTATGATTTATCGACGATAAATAATCATCTCATAACCTAATAACTATGCTTTTGCTCCTCCTCGTTACCTCGTTCCTCGTCTTCCTCTATTCACAGGTGATTAAAAGCCTGGATTAATGCACAACTTTATAATTTTGTTATCCAAAATTTAAATTTCTTTATTTTAAAAATTGTACTATTACGAATTAATTAATAATAAATGTTATTTCCGTTGATTCGTTTATTAATTACTGTGCCTTCAAGATAACCGACAATTTTTGAGCTGTTTGTATCCCACTTGAATACGACAGCAGCCATTTGTTCTCCATAGGCAGGTAATGAAATATGCAGCAAATCTTTAAAGAATTTTAACTCAAAATCTAAAAAACTTAGATAAAAAAGTTATTACGAAATATTGTTGCTCTTGTCGAGTTGCATTACTGGTTAAATTTAATGCACTTATTTCATTTACACTCGATTACCGATATCTGCGTATAAAGCAGATTGGCACACCCAGCAATGGGTAATATGCTGTGATGATATATATATAGATAGATAAATAGATAGATATTTCATATTTAAAAGTTGTTACAAAATAGCGCAAAATCTCGCTGATTCGCGTAGAATTTTTTATACATATTATTTAAATATATTTTCTTTGATAATGGAAGGTATTATGTACATATGTAGCATAAATTCACGTTTTTATTTGTATTTTATTTCATTGAATTGAAAGCTCTAAAATAGAAAACCTGTAGAGTAAACAAATCATATAAATATTAATTTGTAGTATAATTAGATGTACGTATTTCCTAGTCCCAAAAAAATATAATCATGTTTGTATCTGCATTAGTTTTTCACAGATAAACATTTGACTCATTAAAATAATTCTGTATTTACCTAGGAAATGCACCGACTTCATTTCCGCTGTTTGCACAACTTAAAATGAATAAACTTTTTTACTTTTAATGTATTTACTCGTTTGCCATGCCATATCAAGTGAAAAGCAAACAAGATGGAAACCAATATATACTCTTGCCTAGCATAACGCAACATACCTAAAATTGAACTCGTTTTATTTATCTTTATTTCTTTGAACTCAAAGTTCGGAAAGTCTGGCTTCGCTAATAACATGCGGGCGTACGTATTACAAAGAGGAGTTTCGCCGAGTTTACTTTTACCTGGAGTTTGCATTTATTGCATATTTAAAACTTCAACGTTTACACTAAGCCAAGGATAAAAATTGTATAAAGTTTGCTAACCTGAATTTGTCAAACTTGATATCTCTAATAGCGTTTTTCATTTATATATGCACTAGCTCAGTTTTACGTGTTTCATTTATACTTTTCGACTGAAGTCATCCTTACTGAGTACGCATTTTCTTGCACTTACTACGATCGTCAGTTCTTGCCAGTGCAGTTTGTCTAATTCAGATACGTATTTTCAGTTGTAAAAATCTGATGTGGCCAGCACATAACCTCTCGCCAGATATTTTACCTGGTTGTACGCATAAAACGAAAAATATTTTTAAATTCAAATACATATATTCATGTCTCACTACAAAATAATTCTCACATATATTTGCAAAATCTATAGGATATTTTAATATAAATTATCTACAATACATACATTTTCTTTGTATTCAATATCCTGAAATTTTCTTTTTCTACTTTCCTTTTCTTTTTCTTTATATTCGTCATTTTTTCGCAAATTCCTTTTATATTCTTTTTTACGTATATTCTTTCGCGTTATTGACTTTTTTTTTTATTTTCATAATCTTCATAATGATGTACAAATATTTTTTACAGTGGCATACAAATATTTTTGACAGTGACATTTATGTGTCAATTACAAACATTTGAATTTCTTGCCTTGAAGTAGTTTGATCTGAAAATTTTTACATCAAATTATTTTATATGCATTTCTTTATCTCTAAATCTATAGAAGATATAATGAATTTATATTTATCGAATAAAGAATTTAACGCTCTTCAATATAAGTATTTACATAAATTTTCGATAAATAATATTTAGATGATTTTTTTCTTGTAACTACTACTTCCGGTTGTCAAATTGTTACCAAAACTTAATCAACTCTTCCCATTATTGTTAGATTGAGGAATCTCTAGTTAAAATGTCTTAAGTCTTATAGTATTTGAGAAATCGTGGATCCAACATCCACACACACATACGGACATCATCGTAAAAATGTTATAATCGGATTCTAGGGACCTTAAAACGTGCTTATTCACTAAAATCTGGATATGCGATTTTTAGCATGAATTCAATACCTCTCTTAGCGAGAGGTAAAAAGTAGCTGTACGTACAATGGATGTAAAAAAATTGGTTTTCATAGCCTAAATCACCGCCTGAATCTTGTGTACTGATACCCACCCATTGTTAGATAACATCTCTAATTGACAGTGACAGCTAATAAACTTGCACTGGACTTTTGTAACGTTTGATTTAAAATGCACTACGCATGTATTGTAACAACACTAGTGCCGGACATGACGTCATTGGCTGCACTAAATTCAAAACTAAATATATAAATGGAAACTCTATAATTTTATTCCTTTCAAAATATATTATTTCAGTAACAACAAGAATGCATGCTCAAATTACTTCAGTAGATACTGACGCACGACGAGGCGAGAGTACTCTCGTATCTCGTCTCGTCTCGTTGCATTATGCGAGACGAGACCGAGAGCGAGATTGCAGTTTAAAACTCGAGGCGAGATCGATGTAACAACTGCGAGAGGCGAAAAATCTCGCGAGAGTCACGCAGTAAAACTATTTGTAACTTTATATATTTGATTCATAAATTCAATTACAAATGCACCGTACAAGGAGTGGGGTCAACGCTAATTCGTGCATAGAACACGCGAATGTGAAAATTATATGAATTCACTATATTTTTTGTCTATCTAGAGTCGATTGGTATCGGTCCTAGAGTGAGGAAATGCAAAATAAAGACAAAATCGGTTTTGCATCCAATGCAACTAGTTTTTTCCAATATTTCAGCCCCTAATTCATCCCAGTTAAAACCACGGTTAATAAAATTCTTGCCGCCCCTGAAAAGTAAAGGATGTTATATTAAGCGTCGATGGGAGCCAACACTGAGAGAAGCGGAGTGATTGTTTGCCGGTGGGTTACCAGTGTAGCAGTTTTTTATGACTAAATCTTATTAAATAGTGGCATATATTTAATGATAAAGTATAGGTACTTTTAGTTACAAAAAAAAAACATTTTAATGTTTAATTCGTTTTACTGATGACAGAATGTATTAACACATGTATATTCGTAATGAAATAGTTTAGAGATCATAATTTGGTTATAAATTAGATATTTTAGAGGTAAATTAAATTATTTACTAACTCATCACATTTTCTGGTGACTGTAAATGAATAAACATCATGTTCGTATTGAAATAATTTGGTTACGAGAATTTAGTGTTTCGTCACTTTATTATAGTTATACGACTGCAAATACATGATTGGTGCGAACTTGTCTCTTGTAGTTAAACTGTTACGTAAATACGTAGTGCGCAAGTGCTTATTTTGAAAGCGAAACTCTCGAGAGACTCTCGTGCGAGAACGAGACGAGACCCAAAAAAATGTGCAAGAACGAGAGCGAGATCGAGATTACAGATTCGAAAACGAGACGAGATCGATATTTTATATTTCTCGTCTCGTCTCGCCTCGCGTGGATCACTATTAGTAGACGCCATATTGAAGGTGAACTAAATTTCATAACGCTTACGTGAAAACATCAGTATAGTGAAACTGAGCCTTAAATGCATGGACAAATATAGTAAGGAGAAACCAACTCTTATATTATCACCATTCGACGGAAATGTAATTCAGAGGAAATGTAAAAAAAAATGAATAAAATAAACATTAACACCAATTGTTTTATAACGAAACAATTTTCATAACCAACATTTACATTAAGAATCTGCAATACTTAGCCATAAAATAAATGTCCTTCTGGGCAATAGAAATAAATTTTCTAAGAAGAGGAACTAATTTAAATAAAATTCATTAATTACCACATCAACAAGTGGTTGTGGTTGTTGCTTGGTTACCACTCTAGCATGTTATTATGCTTGGGAAATAGCGATTCACTATTAAAACAACTTTCATTTTTATACTAAATTGTATAAATTATAAATCATTGTTTTCGCGCTATTGTTACATAAACAAACTGCGATTTTCATCAGGTGAAAAGAATTAAGGTACGCCTTCACCGGAAAAAAGAAATTATAATTATTTCAGGAAGAAAAAGGCTATAATTATTATACATATAAATATTTAATAAATATATTCTACTCGTAATTTTTTAGTTTTATATGAATTAATAACATTATTGTGTTAAAATAGTGTTTAGTATTGTCAATGGAGTTTGAAATATAATTTTTAGGATGATATTTGATAAAGAATTTTTTCGATGTCGATGTCTTTTATGAATCTATAAATAGCATGGAAAACAAGTCGTTTAGACGTTTTTTTGACGCTTTTCGTTTTCTAGAGGTGGTATGGTATTACTAGCGAATAAAAGTTGACGTTTAGATCATTTAATAGATGTGTTTTTTTTTTAAAAAAACATTTCCCTATATTTGATTTGAAAGGTAACTGACCCTTATGTATTTCGTTACAGTAGATTAGAATTGTACTCAAAACCAGGAGTCATTTAAAATGACCTTAGCAACAGGATTCAGGGATGTATTTTAAAAAATTAATACCGCAAATTCTAGTTCGTTCGTCTCAGGTGTAAGCAACCCTCGAGTCGGAATTACTATTAGAGAAAATTAAAACTAATCCTATTTCATAGAATTGCCAAACTAAATAGTTTAAAGATCAAAATATTTTGTTATAATCAACATAAACGAAAAATGTTTAAAATATTTTAAACGCACCCCTGTTTTAATATTCAGTTACCCTAGTCGGCCATCTATTTTCAGCCAGACATAGTAATGTATTTCTGTGCTTTCCTAGTCCATGCAAAAATTTTATACCTGAATATTTTGTATAATTCTATTCTTCTCTAGGGTTTGAAAAGAAAAAAGTAAATTGATACTATTACGAGTACATTTTATATCGTATTAATTTTCATAAATTTGCCCCCATATAATTTCCGCCTCCTCCGCCTGTGTGAGTAGAAAGTGTGCCATCTCCCTCACGGATGGCCCTTTAACCTGTGTGACCTCAGATTTCCGTCGCCAACTCTGATACACTCACTCATTCGCAAACAGACGAGATCTATGCTGCGGACTATATGTAAATTTCACTAAACTGGTATACACTTTTTACATTAGAAAGAGGTGTGTTTGTGTTGACTATAAGAAAGTCTCAGTCAAATACACGTATGATTACACTGTTTCGACTATTCCTTTGATTCAGGCTGATAGTGATAGTCGTGAACTCAATTGCGTCGATAGACCATTTCTGAGGGGGCTTGCGCCCTCCCTGTTTAATTTTGCGCCCCCTTTCCGTGTTTTTATTTAAATAAATTATTAAAAATCAATCTAATTTTTTTACTATTTTATTATGCCCTTATTTATCTGCTTTAAGCAGCGAGACGATTATGTACCTACGACTTTAGCCGAAGAGGAAAGGTTACCGCTGCTCTAAAATATGAAGCGAAAATTCAAATAAATTATTCCTGTATTAGAACTATTAACGCATTAAAAAATTCAACACACGACAAGCATCGTTCCGATACTAACCTGCATTTTAAAATAAAAATTATTGAAATCTATCAATACTGGACTTTTCTCGTTTTGCCATTAAAATCAAGGTCAAATACTAATAGATTTCAATAATTTTTTTTTTAAATTCAGGTGAATATCGGAAGTATGCGTGTCGTGTGTTGAGTTTTTTAAAATGTTAATAGTTCGAAACAATTAATTGAATTTTCGCTTCATATTTTAGTACAGGGGTAACCTTTGCTCTTAAGAAAGGTACTATAAGAAATGAAAATGATGCACCATTCAGGCTATAAAAGAGACGAATTTATTTAAGGCTATCCCATTGCAAGGACATAATGAAACAAAAAATTCAACAAATAAGGCCAATTTTATAGACTCTAGTTATTAAAAAAATTGATTCTTTTCTCCAGAATTACAATGTACCTCTAAATGCACATTATTGTTCACTACGTCACAATATCATGTTATAGATAGTACTGCAAAATGTATAATACGCAAAATAACTCCGGAAATTAATAATTGTGATTATTTTGCAATAATAATAGATGATCCTCGGGACATCACTGCAGAAGAACAGATAATTATTTGGGTTCGCTTCATTACATCTGAAAATCTTCCAAAAGAAATATTTTTATGTTTTAAACATGAAAATTTAAATGCAGAATCAGACTGTCAAAAATTATTTCGTTCTAAAGGTGCGCCCTGTTGCGCCCTCCCTGTTAAAAGTACCTAGTGACGCCCCTGCGTGAACTAAATGTGTCATCGGTAGCAACATAATATTTCCGTACATATCAGGATTAGTTTAGCTTCGTAATAGATCAGCAAAGCGGATGACGTCTGGAAACATTTGTGATCAACTTCGCCAGAGCCTGCCATTTCTCGAAACTTAAATTACCAATACCAATCCGTATGTAACAAAATTTTTATTGAAACATAGACATAAGGGGTTGTTCCTATAAACTAAGGAGAATAAGAATTCTAACAAGAATAATACAACCTTTTTAGATTATGTTCTGTATTTCTATTAAATACCCTACGTTTCGGCAGCATACACTGCTGCCATCTTCAGGGAAAATAATAATAAGTAACCTAGGTAACAAATTACAACATATTTAATATAAGGAAGCCATGGTCAACTAAGTCCTAATCCGTCGCAATGATTGAGATTATTATTTATGGTTTTATAAATCTCTATGGCTTCTCTAATTAACCGGTGGTTGAGGCGTGCAAGTCTTACAAGAATTTTTGTTTCTTCGAATTTGATTTGGTGAAATTCTTCCAGACCATGCTCTGCAACAGACGATTTTCAAGGCTGGTTCAATTTGATCGATCGCTGGTGTTCATTCAATCTTGTTGAAATAGTTCTACCAGTCTGTCCAATGTAAACCTTCCGTAGACGCATGGTATCTTGTTGTACGAGGGTTGCCTTTTAAGTTTTTACATTCGAACAATAGATGGCGTTAATGAGTTGTGGCATCACTGTATTTGTGAACATTGACGTTTGTTATTGCGAAGCCACTGGCAATTTAGAAATTGACCAAGTAGATTGTTGATAGTGAACGTTTAAAAGAAGCAAGTTTGTGTCAAAATGGAAAGTCACTCGTGAAGGTTTGCGTTGGATGATTTTATATGATTTTAAAAAAGGCCTTACTCAACAAGAATGCATAGAATCGCTTCGTGCAACTTTTGGTAATGAAGCACCATCAGAGAAGACTGTTCACGACAATGCCAGCTTGAAGGAGAAAAACATCGAATTAATGTCTCATTGCCCTTATTCACCCGATTTATCGCCTAATGACTTTCTTGTTCCCCACTGTCTCTGTCAAACAAAATATGCGTGGACAGCGATTTTCATTACCTCAAGAAGCTGTTGAAGACTTTCAAAACCATGCTTCTATATCAGCTTCAGAGTGGGGAAAATTTTTCCAGAATTGATTTGAGCGTATGCAAAAATGTATAGTCCTTGAAGGCGATTATTTCCAAAAGCAATAAAACACTTTGTTTCGAACTTGTTCGTTTCTGTTTCACTTTTTGTAAAAACTTAAAAGGCAACCCTCGTATTCTGAGTTGTGAAAGATTTTTTAATAATATAAGAAATCTAGTTTTACAACACTGATAGGAAACCAATATTATCAATGAGACGCAGTTTTTTAATACCTCTCATTTGTCTCGGGACGATGTTAAATCTATTTCATGGATCGTCAGAAATATTCTTGTCTGAAACTGTTGTTCGTTTTCGTATTCTCAGCCATTATTGTATACTTTTCTACTAAGAAATGCCCAAAAGTCTTCAATCTGTCCTGGAGTACTGTCTGAGAAACATATAGGGGATTATACCCTCTCTGTCTCTATATCTATCTCTCTCTCTCTCTCTCTCTCTCCATATTTTCAAATAATTATTTAAAAATATGGTTAAATTTATTCTGAACCATTGTAAATATGTTTGCGATTCGAGAAGCAATAGATATCTTAAACATATTTTTAAGTCACTTCCTTCTACAAAAATTAAAAATTAAATGTTTTATACAGTGCTACACATATTAAAAATCTGATGTGGCCAACACATAACCTCTCGCCAGATATTTTACCTGGTTGTACGCATAAAACGAAAAATGTTTTTAAATGCAAATACATATATTCATGTCTCGCTACAAAATAATTCTCACATATATTTGCAAAATCTTTGGGATATTTTAAAATAAATTATGTACAATACTTACATTTTCTTTATATTCAATATCCTGAAATTTTCTTTTTCTACTTTCCTTTTCTTTTTCTTTATATTCGTCATTTTTTCGCAAATTCCTTTTATATTCTTTTTTACGTATATTCTTTTGCGTTGTTGACTTTTTTTTATTTTCATAATCTTCATAATAATGTACAAATATTTTTGACAGAGGCATACAAATATTTTTGACAGTGACATTTATGTGTCAATTAGAAACATTTGAATTTCTTGCCTTGTAGTAGTTTGATCTGAGATTTTTTACATCAAATTATTTTATATGCCTTTCTTTATCTCTAAATCTATGGAAGATATAATAATGAATTTATATTTATCGAATAAAGAATTTAACGTTCTTTAATATACGTATTTACATAAATTTTCGATAAATAATATTTAGACGATTTTTTTCTTGTAACTACTACTTCCGGTTGTCCAATTGTTACCAAAACTGACTCGACTCTGCCCATTATTGTTAGATTGAGGAATCCGTAGTTAAAAATGTCTTAAGTCTTATAGTATTTCAGATATGGTGAATCCAACATCCACACACACATCCACACACACATACGGACATCATCGTAAAAATGTTATAATCGGATTCTAGGGACCTTAAAACGTGCTTATTCATTAAAATCTGAATATGCGATTTTTAGCATGAATACAATACCTCTCTTAGCGAGAGGTAAAAATGGTTTAAAATTTTTATAACATATTTTCAAATAGCAAACTGCATTTAAATCGTGTAAAAATTAAATAAAACATATTTTTAAATACATTTTAGAACTCGAAACATAATTTTAAATTCTCATTTAGAAATATGTGTGAATTTCTCCGTCTCTTTCTATTTCTCCCATATAACGCTACGAGTACGAGAGAGACAGAGAATTTAAAATATCACAAACAAATTTTTAATTCAAATAAATCTGAGTTTGCATTGTGAATTAAAAATATGTTTTTAAAAAGATAAATCACGAGCACACTAACCATATTTTCAAATACATATTGGAAATTCAACCTTATTTTTAATTGTTCGCGGGTTTATATTTGATTTACAAATATGCTTGAGAACATTTTAAGTAAATTAAATGAATCCCAATGATATTTTTATTTATTTAAAAATATGTTTGTGATATATTTAAAACGTGAAATATATAAGAAACATATTAAAATATAAATATTTAAAAATATGGTTCGACGTCGTATTAACAATGAGAAATATGAATATCATGTTGAATAAAAAGCCAAACGGCGTTCCATACTGAATGCCTGTGTGGTGACGCTTGTGGTAAACGACCGCACGGCACGAATATGTTATCCTTACCGATATCTGCGTATAAAGCAGATTGACACACCCAGCATTGGGTAATATGCCGTAATGATATATGATTATTATTTATTTTATTTTAATTCAAAAACTTCTAATTAAATCAAATATTAATACAAAACTTCGCAGACAAAATATTGTGTCTATCTTTTCAATCAAATAAATTATCATGAAACAATTTTCATTAAATATTATTAAACTTACGCAAATTGTTGACATAATATAAAATATTCATAAGCAGAACAAGCAATGTTTGTTTGTTCTAATTACACTTTTGAAATTGTTAACAATGTTCAACTTTGCAGACGCATAAACCCACTGATTTCTCTCGGTACACTTATTATTCCTATTCTCATCACGTCAATAATTTTTATGAGAGCGTTAAAGTAAATAATAAAGTGCGCAATGTTTTGATAAAACCGCCGAATAAGGTCCAGTTGTCCTTGTGGAATGGACAATATGCTCACGTAATGTTTATGCAACGGATAGTAATACAGTCAAAAGAAATGATATGTTAGCGTAGCGTATGTGACTAGATTGTTAAGATTATTAACTAAGAACACAAAGTGATCTGATGCTTAAGAGAGTATAGTACTGTGGCAAAACTTTACGAATTGGTGTGTCTACAAAAATGTGGTGCATAATACAGTTGCAAAACAACCTCCCTAGTTCTGTAGGTAAATAAAAAATCTGGTGTGGCTAACACAATACCTCCCGCCATTTGCAGCCCGAGTCACAAAAAAGATTAAGTTAATCTTTATTTTTGGATTAGCGAATTTTACTCTAATTTTGACAGTTTATTTCTTAAAATTTAAAATATAGTGTAATCTAATCCAAGTAACTACCTTTTTTAAACCCATCAACAGGATTAAATCCCAATTATAGAGTGGGTTCACATTCACACATACATGCCTTAGTGGGTTTCGAACCCAGAGCCCCGAGGGTACTCATGACATGAGGCGTTGCTCTAACCATTGAGCCACGGGAGCTATAATAAAATGAAGATCAAATTTTAAATACCGGGATAGAATAGAATTCACTAATCCAAAAATGAGGATTAACTTAAACATTTTTGTGAATCGTTAATTTTTATTAATCTAAATACATACCTACATATTTACTTATGCTGGAAACTGTATTGAATTCCTTTTCTATTGTTATATTTACTTTTTTCTTTTTAAAACGTTACTAATATTATTTTGAAATGATTAGTTCTTTCATATTGACATTTATCTGTCAGTTACATACATTTGAATAACTGCGTTTTGTTTCTTTAAAGTGCAGGATCTGGGATTTAAATTATAGATTATTTTATAAATTTATCCATAAAATATATAGAAAAAGTATTAATGAAATCTGTAGAAAATTTAATAATCTTTAATTTTTATAATAACATTAATGTCGAAAAAATAACATTTAAAGGTATTTTTCGAAGAAAAACTATTTTGAGATTCTAGTAAAGTGCCATTTCCGGTTATCCGATTTACACCAAAATCTAATGGGCTATTTCCATTACAGAAAAAGTTCGAAATACAAGGTTTCAAAATTTTCTGAATGATAGTATTTGAGTTAGAGTGGAGGATCCACACATACACACAGACATCATCGTGAAAATGTTAAAATTGGATTCTAGGGACCTTACAACGTGGTCATTTACCAAAATCTCGATATGCGATTTTTAGCACGATCCCTATACCTCACTTACCAAGGGTACCGGGGGGAAAAAATTAGTACATTAAGATACAAGTTTCATAAGACATGATTTTAGCGCACCCGTCTTTTTACAAACGAGCGGCTTGCCGCGAGTTTTGTAAGAGGACAAGTGCGCTGATATGTCTTATCCATCCAAATACGCTATTGTTTATATTTTTTCAGTTTCTGGAACCGTAAAAATAGTCTAAACAATAATAACAGTTTTGCAAAAAATCATCATAAAGAAATCTTAAATTTCGTTCTCGTACATTGTTGTAATCAACTATTGTATCGTTGTCATCAACTACCTACAATAAAGATATTTTTATTTTCCTAGTTTTAATCTTCATAGATTTATGACGTTTAAACTTATTTTCAAAAGGAGGAAAATGAAAAACTTTTATTGTAGTGTTGATGACAACAATGTAATGGTTGATTACAACAATGTAGTTTCACGAGAACGAAATTTAAGATTTCTTTAAGTAGTGACAGATGTTTGCGCTTTTGTTTAAAGTTTTGTTTCGTGGCATCAATGATTTTTGCAAAAATGTTATTATTGTTTTCGACTATTTTTACGGTTCCCGAAAATGAATAATATTTTCTGTAGCAAAAATCTAAATATAATTTTGCTCTAAAATAATTAGGAGAACAAATAACTGCACATTAAGATTTTACCATTGAAATCCCAATGGTGCGTCGTCTAAGTGTCCATCCTTGAAATCAATATTCTTGATCTATAATGAAAATATTCATTGTTGTAATCAACACATTCACAGGTCAATATAACAATGGTAGAAAAATATCTCTGGTAGGATAATCATGCAAAAAAAAAAATATTGTTCACTTCTATCCCCTTATTGTGTAAGTTATTATTTTTAGCATATTTTCTTTACTTTTATATACAATTATTTACTGTCTTGAAATGTTGCCCCTGGTCAGGCGCCTTTGTGTGGGACATAACCTGTCCACCCACAAGGAGCGGGCACTGCATTCTCTCAAAAATATATCTAAATTATTGCATTGCTGACATGTTCATTTAAAATTAGTGGCTAAAGTTAAAAGTTTAGTTTACAAACGCCAAACTTCAATTTTACTAATTTTTCGGAAAAGAAATATTTGGGAAGGCGCTTAATTTGAAATTCGATAGCAACCAAATAAAATAATAATAAAATCATGAATGAAATCTGATTCTTACGTATATTCAATTACAAATTATATTCTCCATGTCCAATAGTGGACATAATATTGTGTATCTATAATACTAGTCTAGTCTATGTGAACTTTTATATATTTTGCTTTGTTGTTAATATGTACGAGTATGTTTGTTAATACCTATCTGATGTACAAAATTCTACATTCATTAAAAAAATTATAGGGCGCTCAATTTAAACTTGCATCGGGGCGCAAGAAACCCTAGAACCCTGCTTGTATATATTCTTCAATTTTCAATTATTTCTATTTTGTAATTTTTTGTACGTTCTTACATTGTTTTCTTTTCATTTCAGGTAAGACATCAATTTACATTCAGTACCGATAAACCAATATTCACCGTAATGGTAAGCCATTTCATATATACTTATTTTTTATATATTCGTCATTATACGTTACTTCAATTGATATTTTCCAATTCTCGTATAAGTCTTGTAACTACCTACCTTAGTGAAATCTTAACCTCGTCTAACAATTACCTAATTATGTAAAACAAATTAAATTGTAATCAAAGACTTCGGACTTGAAATGAATCGTTAACTAGATTAATCCTCAAAGTCCTGCACCTTTACGGCGAAAGTGGCGCCGTCAACCGACATGCGGTTGTACGTTGGACTAAAGTTCGGCTTGTGTAATTACCGTGCATTATAGGGTAATTCCTCTTGAAGCCTTACACAGAAACATTTGCGACACTGGGGTTAAAGAGAGGAACAGAATGAAGTAAAAACAAAATTCGAAATAATAAATAACTATTTAATAGTATTGAAACAACCTACTTGATTTTTTTATTCAATAATTCTAGTGTGACCCTCTCACTAATAATCATATTAGAGCTCAAATTTATAGTTTCCTTTGACCTCCAAAAATAATTATAAATTTATTGGTATTATTTGACTTTTGGTATGATTGTAGGGATGATGAGAAATAATTGGAGATGCAGTCGTGTCCGTGTACAAAGCAGATTGGTATACATGGGCGCCCCCTCTTGCCCCCCCCCCCCCCCCCGGCTTTTCTCTAATTTTAAGAATTTTAAAAGCAAAGTTACCATTTTTAATTGTTTTGCCACGGCTACTTATGTCGCATCCTAATGTCCTTACATCGCCCTGTTGTTTTCTTCTTTTGTTCTGTTTCCTAACGTTCAAATCTTCATCATGAAGTTAGCGTAAGCTTCGCGCGCACATAATTTAAAAGATACATCCGCAGTACAAATTATAAATAAAAATATTACCAATACCATAGCTGAAGTTAATCGTGCTACTAGATTAGGAGCACAACAACTATCAAGTGCTACTGTTGAGAGCTATTTTATTGTTTCCCTTAAAATAATTTCTAAATATTCGGCACTTCTGGAATCCGTAACAAATATTTTGCAGGGTATTTCTGTTGATATGCTAGCTGTACAGAAACATATTAATCACTTATTGGATATATTTAATAAACATAGTAACTCTGATTTAGAAATAATTTTTACTAAACTATTTAATAGCGCTGAAGAAGTTGCACAAAATTTTGATCTTGAATTAAAAATGCCGAGACTCGCTAGTGGTGCAAGACAAATTCACCGTGCAAACTACGAAGCTAATTCTGTGCGAGAATATTTTAAAAAAGCAATTTTTATAAATTACTTAGATTTTTTTAATTAGTTTTTTAAATTCTCGGTTTTCGAAAGATGATAATGTTGCGTTTTTGCTCTATAATTTGCATCCGATTAATTTAAAACAAATAAACTATAATAATTTTACTAAACTATCTCAAGAGATTTATTCATATTATAAAATTAACAATTTTTTTGAAGAAGCTTTAGCATGGCACGAATATTGGGTTTCAAATAAAGAAATGATTATTACTAAAGAAACTCCTATAACAGAACTTTCACAACATTGTACATTTTACCCAGCAATCTCCAAAGCTTTAGAAATTTTAATTTGTCTTCCTCCAACTACATGCACTGTGGAAAGATCTTTTAGCACTCTAAGAAGAGTGAAAACATGGATTAGATCTACTATTAGCGAAGATCGGCTAGACGGTTTATGTATGATGAGCCTCCATCGCGATTACATAAGTGAAAATAAACAAAAATATATAGACGAAGTTCTAAATGAATTTGCCAAAGATGCAAGGAATTTTAAATTAGCATTTTCGGAAAAAGAATAAGCAGGTAATGTTGTTTATTCACAATCAGTTGGTAATATAACGATTTCTGACTTTTAAAAAGTTGGGAAGTTAGTTATTGTTAACCTTCGCGCCTTGGTCAGCTATCTTCGACAGTAATGAAACACTTTCCACCTCGGTTAGTAATGTACTATTACTGTATTGTAATTTTTTTCCATAAATATTTATGTTGTTTTATATTTTTAAGAACATACTTATTTTTAGTGTATTATATTTTTGTATTCTTGACTTTGCCCCCCCCCCCCTGAACAACATTGTATGGGCGCCCATGTTGGTATACCCAGCAATGGGTAATATCCCGTGATGATATATTTATTTCTTATTTATTTATTTAAACTAGTCGAAAGAAATTTGTAGAAATTTCTTAGCATTTGCATAGGTTTATAATTTGTTGAAAATGTAAAACGGCCGAAATATTATCGGTTTGGGCTTGTAAACATCCTTAGTCGCTAAGTGAATTTTTTAAATACCTTGTCATAAGAAGTTCAGAGTTTTTTTAACTTGTTAATTCGTTAGGGTATTGCGCTTTTGTAATTATGACTATGCATTATGTAGTAATTGGTACTACAATGTGCAATGTACAGTTTGTAGTGTCCGCAGTACTGAAGGGGTTGAAGTGCACTCTCTCAAGTTGTTGTTCTTGCTTATGAAAGGGGAGTTGAATAAGACTCTTAACTCAGGACTTGTTCGCTAAGTTTCATTCATTAAATTAGGTTAAAAGTTTATCCAGTGAAGTAAGAACTACACTAAAAGTTTTTAATATGTTCTCGGTATTCATATTAACTGAAAATGGGATTTTTATTTTGTTTTGATCATATTGATATAAAGTTAGCAATCTTTTTAAATTTGTTAAATAAAATACTAATAGAATTTGATAAAAACTGAATAATAGGGATTATCATAGTTTCAAACAAGTATTAGTTTTTAAAATTTACTTGAAATCCGGAATCCATTTTCAACCAAATAAGTGCATAAATTAATGAAACACCAATTCAATCTATCTCTAGATCGGTATTTGATTTTCTCCAAACTATAGGTCTACCGCATTTGGGGTGGGATTTCAAGACTACGCTATGATAGCGTAGCGACAAATAACATGTCGTTTCCATAACAACGGTACAATGACGTAGCGAAAAATACCCCTTAACGTGGTATCAGACGTATGCACATATCTGCAACTGTTTTGACAACGGTTGCTGCAGCTTGCAACCTACGTAATCAGACGTACGCAAGAAATATAAAATTTTTTTAGTCTCGACGTTGGTATACATGATATTTAATTCCTATTGTTATTTTTTAAAGTTTGAATCATTTATTTGTATTTAGACGAATAATATCAGAAATGAACAACAAATTATTAGCTGCTACTACGTTATTTAAAATATGGATATCTCGTATTCCACAGAGCTTCTTCTTTTCTTACGAGATCAATCAAAGTTTAAAAAAATTCGTCTGATTTTATTTCAGCTCCTCCAGCCATTTTTAAATATTTCGTACTGTTTACTAGCTGTTTACAAACAAATGCCAAACAGTTAGGGATTTTTATTCCCTAAGCCCCTTTACTAGCATGCGTATCTTGATAGTTGCAGATATACGTGTGACTAGTTTTCGAACAAGATGTAAAACTAGTCGCAGGAAAATTGTTGCACTGTCACACGTCAAAAGTTGCACGAAACGCTTGAAGTTGCAGAAAATGTGTGACAGGTTGCAGATATGTGCGTACATGTGATAACACCTTTACGTTTCACCTTCCGTTTCCTATCAACTTCCAGGGTTGTTAGAGAAACGAAGTGTTATTTATCGCTACGCTATCATAGCGTTGTCTTGGGATCCCTACCCAGATACAGATAAATTAAATTTACTGTTTACTGTGAAAATAACTATTCCAATATTCCAGGCATATTTTTTCCAAGTTTAGTTAGATACAAATAATTTGTATGGCACGACAAAACGTACACGTTATTGTTCGGGGCTGTGTATGACTGCTGACGGGTTTTAAGAATTTATGTTTTCATGACGATATGCAGTTGAAGTCTTTGAGAAAATCATTATTGTTCTATTGATATATTTGAAGACTCTCAGGAAGCCATGGCATTAACCTAACATTATTTTCTTTCAACAATTTCCTTACAATTCTGATTAAATATTCGTGGACTGAAAATTGTAATTTTATATACCCACCAAACCTATTTTGTTTTTGGCGAATTTAAAAATCTTCATCAAATCCTAATTTTAAATACATTTGCGTTTCAACTCAGAATAATTAACCTCGCCAACTGGTAATTATTAATTCAAAATTATCCTGAGCTAATGAGAAATCAATGGTGTCTGAAATGGAATGATGTGATATGGTATTAAAGTTGTATAACCTCGCTAAGAATAGAAGGAATTGACCTATTTTCCAATTTGGTGTGAGAAGCAATATTGATGTGTCAATCAGTGTAAACCTGAAACATTTATTAGGAAATCCACCATAACAAGACTTCCCATTTCAGACGAGGAATGTGGATTGACTGTTCATGTCTATTATCATTTCTACTTAATAATTCAGATCAAATGATTCAAAATAGAATCTTTACTAAATCACAAATACTCAGAGAATATGCATTTTCGCGAACAAAAAGAATATATTGTAACGTTTTTATTTATTTATTTAATTTATTTGGGTGAAGTATAAATATTAGACAATTATTGGGCCTTATTCTGTAACTTAGTAGTTATTTTTTAACCACTGGTTAAAATTTTTATCCAATAGATATTGATTTGACAACTAAAAATTCCTTTTTTGTTACATATCAATATACTTGATTGGTTAAAAAATTTAACCAGTGGTTAAAATATAACCAATGAGTTACAGAATAGGCCCTATTATTAATTAAAATAAGTGTTTATTAAACTATAATAAACATGACTATTACTAATATTAAACAATTATTAAAAAAAAACTAATTAAGACTAAAACTATAATTAACTAGATAACACTAACACTATTTATTTAACGAATTAATACTACTATTTATTTCCACGATATTACTAATTATTTATTTCATTACGCGTTCCATTGTTAGACTGCCAATCTGTTGCAGACTCTTGTAGACTGTTTACACGATATTTATATCATTTTATACTTATATCACGTTCAACTGTCCGCCTACCGACCTCCACAGCGTCTATTACTGAACTGACTCAACAGCGTCTGTATATTCAACTGCTCGGACAGAAGTCACATCTTTCACCTCACTGTCTGTCTATTTATGTAACTAACTTTCTCTTTCCACGGCCTCAGTATCACCAACTATCCGTATGCCACAAGTCTCCAACACCAATGCCGAGTATCCACTCCAACTCGCTGTTACTGTCCTTGTATACCTATAGCTTCACAATACTCGTCAACCCTACCGAGTATTCACTTCCACAGCTATCCCAGTATACCAATAATTTCCAGACTCGCCGTTACTGTCCTCGTACAATATAGCTTGCCAATACTCGTCAACCCTACCCAGTATTCACATCCATACAGCTATCCCAGTATACCAGTAACTTCCCGAGTACCTACTCGACACAAACTGTATATACGCTCACCGCGACACTGCTGTGCTTCTCCTAACTCTTTACTCTCTAAAGCTTCATTCGCATAACGTTAATACATAATGCTAATAGATAATGCGTAACGAAGTTGGTTATATGGCAACGTCAGGACCATTCACAGCTAACTCCAAACTTTTATGCATTACGCATTATGCATTAAGTAAATTTGTTACAGCTTAAAATTCAAAGAAAACAAATAACTGCATCTAGTGCTACATTTGTAATACCATGTGTTCAAATAAAATTAAACAAGGAAATACGCTTCAGCAACCCTTTCCTGCCATGATAAACTTCAATTTTGACAAGTAATTTGAATAAATCCAGAAGTCAACTATCAATTAAATTTTGTTCCAAAAAATGCTATGTTTTTCTTAACAATACTCATTAGCACTATATATTAAAGTTATGTATTATGCATTATCATTACGCATTAAAAAAGTTGCTGTGAATGTAGCTTTACACTCCATGCGAATGTCTCTATATGACTCTCCCTAGAAGAAAGCGCTAGAATGTTCGACCGCATAATAACAATGAACACAAAACGTTTAGGCGACCGCAAATAATTAAACACGTCGCGACATGTTTGTTTACGTAGCCCGGCTGCTAGTACGATTGCGTCATCGCTATAAATAGACACTCGCTTATTGCTGCGGCGACGGCGGTAGTGACAGCGAAGGCGACGGCGCACGTTCCACGTGACAATATGATGAACTCAAAATGAGTGCGGGAAATAATTATAACATAAGCCTCCCCTGCCCCCTCCATGATATCGATTAAGAGTAATAACTAAACTAAAACGTTTGAATATTGTATTATGATTAAACCAAGTCGTTTGAATTTGTGTTATATTTTTTTGCAAAAATCTTTTTGTTTCAGTTAACATTTAACGCACGCCATTACATTTTTTGGACACTGGCAACACTTCTACAAATATGTCTTTTCTCTACGCGAGACTTTAAAATATCAGGCATGATCTTATTCTGAAATATTGCTATTATTACCCTCTTATTTACAAGATAAACATAATGATGAAAATTCTGCGTAAACAAGAAAATATTATCCTTGAACAAACCTCGATATCCTTCATTCCAAAAGTAAATATCACCTTCATAAGTCCTTGAAAATCTTGCGTCTATGTTCGGAACAAAGTAAAGAGAAGTTAATTACGTTGTCAACAAATGTTTAATCGCTGATAAAAATGTTTCATTTACAGTACGCCGTCAAAAGGGGAAGATAAAAAGCTAATTCAGCTGTTCTTTTTGTTAACAAATTATATGGGTTTAATTACAAATGCACCCGGGTAATCAATAGGCGCTTTAATCTTTGAGACTTTACCACGAGGGATACAGATTACAAGCTCAAAGTGGGATAGAGATTTAATCAGGAAGTTTTAAATTAGTGTCCTATGTAATTTTCTCTTCAAATATTTTGATTATTTTACTCCAGATAACTGGGTAAAGATAAAGAACAGAATGTGCTTGTAGTAATGTATTGCAACAATAATGTACTTACAATTATATTATTGTATTGTAACGCGTGAGCTCTGCTGCTACGCTGAACAAGCGTCTAAGTATAGCGATGACGCAATCGCGCTAGCAGCCGGGCTACGTAAACAAACAAGCCGCGACGTGTTTAATTGCTTCCGGTCGCGTGAATCTTTTGTGTTCATTGTTATTATGCGGTTGAACATTCTAGAGCTCTCAGGAAGTTAATGGCAGCTGTATAAAAGGGACGCAGCTATGCTAAAGAGTTAGTTAGTTATATGGAGAGACATATAGAGACATTCACATAGAGTGTTAGTGAAGCACAGAAGTATAGTGGTGAGCGTATGCAGTAGTGTCGAGTGGAGAAGTTAGTGGTTAACTGGGCTAGCTGCGGATGTGAATACTCGGTAGTGTTGACGAGTATTGGGAAGTGGATAATCGGCATTGGTGTTGAAAAATTGTGGCATACGGACAGTCGGTGATATTGAGAGAGAGTTACATAAATAGACAGATAGTGATATGAAAAGTGTGACTTCTGTTCGAGCAGTTGAATATACAGACACTGTTAAGTCAGTTGAGTATATAGACGTTGTGGAGGTCGGTAGGCGGACAGTTGAACGTGATATAAAAAAGTGAAATAAATAGTGGAAATAAATAACTAGTAATATCGTGGAAATAATAGTAGTGTTTCTACAAGTTTTGATTTTATACAACACTGTAATTCTGCATTAACGTATAGATACTTTTATTCTTTAACGTCAATTGTTTTTTGATAAAGATGAGCGGACTTTTCTCGAAACGTTCATAAAGAATAAATAAAATAAATAAATATTGGAACTTGAATTGGGGTCCTGCACTCTGATTTTTTTATTATTTAAATGGAAATCCTTTTAATTTTGAAGCAATTCGTGGTATTAAAAAGTGTTAATTGTTTTTAGTTTAACTGCATTTGATTTTTAATGTCAACATGACGTCACGGCGGCACCGATTGCTATATCTTTCTCTCGCACAAGCTCTATAGTGGGCAGCGATAGAAAGGTAGCTCTAATTTGACGTCACAGTGACACTGACAACAAACCTCAAATATCTCGCAAAATAATTATAAAAAAATAGTTTTTTTCTTATTAATCTATATTTATTGAGTAATACTTAAAAAGTATAAAGTGTAGATTTTATTATTTTTTGTTATGGTGGAGGACCCCATTGGTTCCCTTACATAATATTTAAAATTTCCTCTTTAAAACATTACAATTTTCAAAAACTCATATGTCCAAAATGGAGCATCATTCTAATCGTTAAGTTATAGATCTCTCACTTTGCCTAAAATATTTTCCAAATATATTTCTTAAGTGTGAATAACTCACGTATAAAGTAGGTAACATTTGCGGTGAATAAAAATAAATAAAGTTACATAGTAACTTTAGCCGAGTTCATGATTTACTACGGGAAACTTTCTCACTTTAGTATTATATTACTCTACACTTTCTTGCCCAAGTAGGTTCCTCTATTTTCCTTCAAACTTTACTTCATTATCAATTACAACCATAGATTTCTTGGAAAATTGTTCCATTGGATTTAATGTGCGACTCTTGACATATAAATTAAAAAATTTACGAGTCTGGCGCTAAAATGAAGCTGTAAATTTAAACGTTTTGTTTTAAAATTTCTTTATATTGCAACAAGATACTTATCTAGTATCTTTATGATGACTTTTATTTACTTCAATGTATATTTTTATTTAGTAACTTTATATAATATAAAAGTTTATGAAAATGTTTTAAAATGTAATAACGAAGTTAAAACAATAATGGCAACTTACATTTACTTGCATTTTTTATTAAACATAAAAAATAAGTTGGTAATATTTCTTGACTGTTGTTATGATGTTAGGGAAAAATTATTGGAGATGCAGTCTTGGTCAAATCATTTTGTTAAACTATCATTTATATAACAATCCAACGTTTCCGTTTCTAATAAACCATCACCAGGGTTATGTTAATATATACTTAGAAAAACTAACAACTACATTACAAAAATAATTTAATACAAGAATGAAAATATCGTTATACAATTTAAAAGTGATGTATACACGTATTTCATCACTTTTTCTAATTGGAAAACGAGCCGCTAGGCGAGTTTTACAAAGGACGAGTGCATTAACAGGCCTTATGATACTTGTTTTTTATACTTTTTTTCTATTGAGGTAATTTTACAATTAATTTTTTTTAAAAGAACTTGTCAAAAATATGTTTAGGGCCGGTTGTACAATTACAGTTTAAACTGCAGCTTAATAATAATAACTTTATTTCTAAAGACACAATTACATTGCGTATAGAAATCGTCAGGTTTTTTATACAAACACAATTACATATTAAAAAATTCATTCAAATCATAAAAATTGTATTGCAACAAGAAAAGTTTTAAATCTTTTTTAAATTTGCTTATATTCGATAGAGCTCTAATAGTTTCAGGTAACATGTTAAATACTTGTAAACCAAGTCTATCTGGAGAATTTTTAACAACATTTACTCGTGAAACAGGTACATAAAATTTGTTTAAGTTTCTTGTGTTATGATTATGGACATTTGAGACCATGGTATATGATGTTTTGTTCTTGTAAATGTAAATATCTAATATAAAAATACCGGTTAGTGTGAGTATATTGAATTTAGTAAATATTTCTTTGCAGGAGGACCTATAACCTATACCTGCAATGCATCTTAAAATTCTTTTTTGTGATATAAATACCGTATGTGAGGCATTCGATGAGCCCCAGAAACTAATTCCATATCTTAAACGTGACTCTACACATGCAAAGTAAAACATTAAGAGTTCTTTATTATTTAGATACTGTTTTAAATAACGTATTTGGTAACATGTAGAGTTTAGATATGAAATAAGTTCGTCGCAATGAGGTTTCCAATTTAAATTTTCTGTAATTGTCAATCCTAAAAGGCGGGCCGAATAATTGTTGTTTTTTATGGAATCAGAAAATCGAATATTTATTTGTTGTTCGTTATGGTTGTGATGTTTAAACCTTACTATTTTAGTTTTAATATCGTTGAGGAATAACTCATTTTCATTACACCATGAGATTAAGGAACGAATATTTTCGTTGCATTTACTAGCCAAAACATTTTTGTCATGGTTCGACATAACCATGGTAGTATCGTCCGCATACAAAATTGGAAAGCAGTCTTCAGAGAGAACTGCGCTGAGGTCATTAATATATATTGTGAACAAAACTGGAGCAAGTATTGTACCTTGTGGTAGTCCTGTATTAATTTGTATTAAATTTGAATGTATTGTTCGATTTACTGAAGACTTGTCATGGTAACTGAGCGAAACAAATTGATGTCTGTTATTAAGAAAAGTGGATATCCAGTTTAAGGCAACCCCTCTAACGCCTATGCATTCTAGCTTCTGTAAGAGTCGCGCATGGTCAACACAGTCAAAGGCTTTACTGAAGTCGCAAAAAATACCAATCGGGCATTCCCCGTTATTTATACTTTGAACTATTTTATCGTAAAAACAATGTAAAGCGTCCTGCCTAAAATATCGGCAGTTTAAAGTTAAACTAGGTTTACTTGTAGTTTAAACGGTCGATCACGAGTGTTTAATAAACATGCAATGGTTTAAACTAAGTATACACAGTAAACCGTTGATATACAACAAGTTTTGCGCGTTACCATGGTTTTGCAATAAACATAGTTTAAACTGTGATTGTACAACCGGCCCTTAGTGTATTTTTTTGTCTGTTATGTTGGTAGCATTTCCCGTTAACAATTGAAATTTCACATTTTGACAGTTTATATATTGTGTGATTCTGACTGATTGTTTACATTAAAATATTGTATCAAGCATTATATAATTATGGAAGAGGAAAACCAATACTTACAATATACTCCACCGGTTTATTAATGAACCACCTGATTTGACATATCTTGTAATAAAGGTAAATTTATCAAATAACGAATCGGGATCGCTGGTTTGTGTTAGTTATTGTCATAAATAAAACTTTTTAAATAATGAAATACTTTAATGAACAATTTATTGATCTATACTTTTACATTTCACCATTTTGTTAACATCCACTGCTCAGTTGCAAACATAATATTACTACGTTTACATGCAGTTTTGAAAATAGTTTCACTTTTCATTCAAAATTACGCGAAACTGTTTACATGCAATTTTCAAAACAGGTTTACAGATTGATTTGAAATCAGTTACGGCGCATGCGCATTTGACCAATGTAAGTGACAGGTCCTCTTGCTTCAAATTCTTCATTTTGCTATTATTCCAATTATTTTTTCTACTTTGTAACACTACGCACTAAAACTACACAACTGTCAGTTTATTTGCAGGTTACTAACACCAAGTAACACAAAGCGACAGAAACGTTATGCTATGTACGCATGCGCAATATCGAAACTGCATTTTAAGTGTTTACATGAGTAGTTTTGAAATTAGTTTCCAAGTCAAACCCGTGAATTTTAGTTTTGGTTTGAGATAACTCAAAAACGTTTTGACACTGTATACATGGCGTTTTCAAAACCAAGAACGTTTTCAAAACGGTTTGAAAACTGCATGTAAACTCAGTATATGTAATTCATCTGTCATGACTACCACCTCTAGTATACGAAAGGCGCCAAAAACAGTACGTTTATAGATCTTCTAAACGTCGTGTTTTAAGTGATAAACTGTGCTTTTACAGACTCATAAGAACACCGAAATAGAAAAATAAAATTTAAAACCTCCTGATTATGTTCACAGTTATTATAAATAAATAAATAACACAAAATATTTATTTCGATTTTAATTAACCATCTCCAATAGTTACATAAATTTTTGAATTATTTGTAATCGGTATAAAAAAATTATTATATTGCGAATAGGTACTTACAAAAAAATATTTTAATTTTTGCGAATTGAATGTGAAGAATTTTTTATAACTTTTGCTTATGAACTGTCAATTATTAATTTTTCACTACCGTTCAATCTTTATTATGAAAATAAAAATTTTACAGCAGAAACATGAAATATGTTCTAATATTCTACTCCTATAAAATATTACTTTTTCGCTCTTCCATTTTATTGTTCCATAAAAATGTTTTATGTGTATGCATCATACAGCACTAATAAAACGATGTCATAAAAATCTTGTTGCATCTTTTTCCGGCCCATTAAATATATTATTTCCGATACATAAAATCAAAAATTATGGAATATTACATTGAGATATTCTTAAATTTACAGCAACTTGATTTTCCAAAGTTGGTAAATAACAAAATTTAAAATTCATACTTGAAAACTTTCACAAGATTTGTCACTGAATCAACCTCTCGGTCATTTATTAAAGATTGGCCCACTCAACCAGAACCACAGACGCGTTTCGCTCATCAGTGTGTTGCACTGAAGCCTCCTGCCTGGAGGCACTGACTAGGTTGAGTGGATGGATGACAAACCACCGAAAGATGATATGATGACTGCACAGGTATAGTTTAGTTCAAGATCATTTCTTTGACTTCATAATCGCTAACGTGACTATTTTTTTTTACCTCAGAACGGGACAGCGTGAAGAAGGGGGGGGGGGATTGTGGAAATGGCGCCGCAGACGAAATTTTTTTCCATTCAAGGTCAAAAGTCTTATAATTAGAAGTTACTTTTTTCAAGGGATGTGAAGTTGCACGTTTCAAAAGGAAGGAATGGTGCTCATTACATGACTTGTTGATGTTAGTCATGGTAATCAAAATAAATCAAAACTCAAGGTATAATAAATTATCGTTTGATTCGTTTGCAAAAGCGGGACAGACAGCCTGAAAGCGGGACTGTCCCGCCCAAAGCGACTACAATAGCGAAAACCGCATATGGTGAACTTACAGCAATAGAAACTAGGTTTTACTTACAAGCTCTTTCGGTTCATAATCGCTTACATGACAATTATGTTGAGAATTGACCTGGAAAATTTACAATTCGTACCGATATTTCTAGGTATACTTACAAAAGCAGTGCTTCTTAATATTGCAATATCAATAACATAATACATAATTCTGTTTTCCATTTCACTCATTATCGTTGTCAAAAAACAAATCTGAAAGCAGTACCTCTAACAAAAAATTTCTCTATTATACTTAATATCAAATATATGAAAAATAGTTTTATCACATGGAAAATTACCAGCAAATAGTGGAATACGGCCCTCAAGTAACAGCATCCAGTGAAACAATTTGTTAGTGATCGTTCTCGCAGGGCATTTTTACTTACTTTTACCGATTGGAATTTTTAGACATTTTTCAGATGATTAGTTAACAACGTTTTATGCAACTGGCCCTAAGGTTTATAATAGTTATTTATGCTACAAGAGATGTAGGTACCATTTACTAATCGAGGACGATTTTGCGCCCGAGCGATAGCGAGGGCTAGCAAATAAGTTCGGGAGTGGTCAAATGTACCTACATCTCGTGTTACATATTATAAGATTTTTTCCACTCCCGATGATTTATTTTTTACATGTTCATTTTCACTGCCATATATGTCAAGACTGTCAAGGAATGCAGTTGAATTTGAATGCAGGAAAATTTAAGAAGAAAAACGCTGTCATTATCTCATTTGTCACGTCAGCTGTTATTTTTGAATGGAAATACTTACGAAATGAGGACAATTTGATAGAAATTAAATTAAAAATTATAAATTATAAAAATGAATAAATATTTGACACAAGTTTAAAATATCTAACTGTTGGTATTTCACAAAGAAGGAGGTAAGTTCAGCTGCAGGGAAGTAAGGACAATCCTTACTTCCCGTCGCTAATAGAAACCGATATCTTGACAGTAATAGTTATTTATTATATGAGTGTGGAATGCATCATATTAGTCATGAAAGGAAAAGTTTAACCACGTAGCCCACAGGGCGAGTGGCTACTTTTCTTTAATGACTAATATACATTCCACACGAACGTAATATGTTTTATCCAACATTTTTTTAAAATCTTCTTAAATCATTAGTTGTAAGTTTTCATTCATCGTTTGACACTGACAAATCAATTGATGTAGTATTTTAAATTACAAAGTAGCCATTGAATGGTTGTTATGGTTTTGTTATATTGTTGAAAAAAATTGCTGTAATAATAATTATTGTGTGTCATTGGGAATTATTTGAAAGAAAAATACATTAAAATGGATGAAAATGAGGACCTTCCTTTAAAACGTATTCACTTAGAAGCACAAGCAGCATCTTCGAATTTAATTCCGAAGCAACACATGACAGCTAACATTGTGTAAAGATGGGTAACCAATTTTAGCATAAATGTTAATATAAATTTAAATAAATAAATTTCATAATGTTAATTTTTTTCAATAAGAAAATAATTTTGTAAAATAGCTTTTTATTTATGTTTTTTAAAAAACAAAAGTCAGTAATAATTTTTCCGTGACTACTAAAATATTCTCTCACGGAGTGAGTAATGTTGTACATTAGTTATTTCAAATAACCATAGTAACAAGTATATTGAATCTGTGTTGGATAAAATAAACATAGATCCCTGTAAACAATGTCCTAATAGCCTATTTAGGATATTGGGAGTGGGAAGAATAATATTCAAGTTGACTCCGTATGTTTAGTAAAAACACCAATTAATTAAATGAAGTGCACCAAAGGTGATCCTTTCAGGAAAATTTCATTAAACATACCTTATTGAAATTCATAATTAATAACAATTAGTCTAAGCAAACTCTCCATATGTTACAAAGTTCCTGCAACTTATTCAATTTAACATGCATTACAAGCTGACATAACATGGCTTCGTGCTCTGCTTACTTATTCGCTAACGATGAGCGGATATTTTCCCAGCGACTGGGTCTATCTAATATCTAATGCAATGTTTACGCTCTGTCTGAAAGGCCAGATATTGACCAACGAAGCCAAAAAGTGTCGGTCTCAGCAACCGTTGAGAGGAGATGGAATAGGAGTGGTGCAATCAACTTGCCATGATTAGGAAATTGATGCAGATGGAGGGAATTTTGAATTTGCTGCTGATGGGATGTGAAAATATTGTTACGCCTTTTGCAAAATGAATGTTAAACAGTGTAGACCTGTGGACTAATAGTAGGTGGAAGCACATTAGTGAGTAAGAGGTATTTTTGTGCTTATGTTATTTTTTAACTATAAATGTACAATCATAGTTATTTGCGATGTAAGTGGGATATAGACATTATTAACGCACGTATTGAGAAATGCTGTCATACGAGCCCGCATGACAAGGTAGGATAATAGTGCGTTAATAATAGTCGCGTTCTTTTTACCACTTTTTACATGAGATCTTAGTTCATCTCAGCTCACCTCAGTTGCCTTGCTAATTTTGACTGTTCTTTTTATCCTAACGGAGATGAGATAAAGTGAGACCGAAGTGAGAAGAGTTCCACCCCCCTTCCCGATTCTTAGTCACTTCTGGAGGTTGTGCTTGTTGAGTTTTTAATCTGATGAATGGTGGGGATAAATGTTTTGCTGTCACGGGCTGTCACATACAATTAGTTTGGTTATTATGATTATTTGTTTATTCCTTTAATATATATTATTATTATTTGAACAATAAATAAATATGCAGACAATTCCGTGGAAAATAATTCTAAACTTCATAGAATTGAAAATCATGTGGAAGTTATAGTACTAACATTTTAGAATGTGTCGCACTATATGTTATTATGTAATCGACAGAATAATAGAAGCCTAAATAATGCCCACTCATAGTGGGCGATCCAAAATAATACCTGAAAATATCATGGGTGACCGTTGAAAACTATTACAGACATCCAGCGGACATCAGTCGTTCAAGTTACTAACAAAATTTGTCTTTTGTCGTTCTTTTTACTTCATAAAAATCTCACTTGAACTCAGCTCAGTTCATGTCAAACTCATCTCATTTTGAGATGAGATGAGGCAAATGATAAAAAGACCGCGACTAATGTAGTATCGCACAAATATCGTATAAAATTTTATCTATCACCGTATTTGTGGCTCTCTTATTATAGCCATATTTTAATCAAATTAATATAAAACTTAATGTGCATACAAATACAGGGTGTTCCGTGACTCGACCGACAAACTTACACCATATATTCCGGGGGTCATTGCGATCAAAAAATGTTATATGACCTATAGGTGAATTCGTCTATGTTTCGAAGATATCGAAGGAATTTAAAAAAAAATAATAATTGAGTTAGCCTTGACGAATAAACGTATGTGTGTTGTGTGTTTCTTAATGACTATTTCACTCATAAATTTATAAGCCAATCCAAATTCAGAATTCTACCTAGTTACAAAGTTTCATTTCGACAGAAAAACGTCACAAAAAATTTTTCGCAGCCTTTAAGCCAATAAAATGTATTTTTACAAGTAAGTGAGTTTTGATAAGCGAAAATGTTTTGACATATTAGAAACATATTGTTTACATACCTGTCAAAGTGTGTATATTTTCAGTGTTATCAGTTTTTATTAGAAACGAGTCGATTCGGTCAGGAATCTATTTAAAACGTTGAAAAAACAAACTTAAATGTAACACCTCAAAACACAATAACAATTAGAAGATTTTTGTCAAGAAAAAAATAAATATAAATAATTACCCGATTTTTATTTTGGAAATAGTCATCCGAATACCATTCGTGGTTAAATTTTATCCTGGAAAAATTTTCCGATTACTTTACTTCTAAATAATGCCTTTCTGAAAGATTTATGTTCTTCACTTATTTTTTGAAAAATACAAAAACATAGACAACTTATAAACCAAAGAATAATAATTTGATTTAAACATCAACGCCACTGGGTAAATATTAGCACAGAGGACAGTGTAGTAGATAATTAGGTATCTGTATTTCTACGACATATGTTATTATTATTTTTAGTGTGTTAGAAAGTAATGCCACTATTTACGTATATCTGTCACACCACATAAATTAAATAGACATACGTCAAATAATCTTTCTCTTTCTAATACAAAATGTTGCTAAGCTACTGCTATAAAATGATGTGTATTCTTTCTTCGAATAAATGACCTTGAATAGTCATCTTTCGTGAATAATAGGGTATAGGTCATATAACATTTTTTGATCGTAATGACCCCCGAAATATATGGTTAAGTTTGTCTTCACAATTTTTTTCTTTTATTTCCTTATTTTGCTATGGTTATTATAGAATAACATCGAATACCAAAATCGGGTCATCGTAGACACAAATAAAAAACAATGTTAAATAACTCAATATTCATAAAACTTCTATAAATATATATCAAAATATTAATATATTTTAGGAGAATCCTGAAGAGGAATTATTAGCAATATTTCTATTATGAGAGTTATTAACAAAAAACCGGAAATTGGGTCAGTCGTAATCCGATTTTGGTCAGGCAAAGGTTAAAACTCGCACTAGAGACAAACGAGATTACGGGCCAAATATCCCCCTTACCTGTAGGTAAATGTAGCCTTAAACTTATAATTTTGGGTAGCAGTTTTATGTTTAGATGTTTATCATAAGTTCATTTACCTCACTATAATTTCGTGAAATAGCAATAATAACTTTTAGCACTTACTGTGCCGCAATTAAATTATTTAAGAGGCTATAAAGCTACCAAATCGTCGACATATTCGACTGTCTTTAAATTCTTACAGCTTTTGAAGTGTCAGAAATGTAGTTTCAAAATTTAAAGCGTCTATTAAATTGTGGAGTATATTGACTCGTACCATCTTGAGATTCTGTGAAGTAGAATAAAATAATCGAATGAAACTAAAATAAGAAAAGACATTTCTTTTGTTTAACTTTTCATTTTAAGATTAATTTGTTTGAAATTTGTCGCTCTTCTTGCTTTAATTACTTCAGCTGTTTGTGAAGATGAGTTTTGTTTCGAGACAAATTTATTCAATGAAATGGAACTGAAATAATGAATGAAAGTTTCTATTTAAGTTTAAATTTCGTGTCCTCTTACTTTTTTACGTAAACAGATTTGAAATTACTTTTACTGTAAATAAAACTAGACTGGCAGTGGCGTACCTAGGGTGGGGCAAACAGGGCAGGTACCCTGGGCGCCAGAATCAAGGGGGCGCCACTTGGAGCCCTTGGTATCCGTATGTAAATTGGGTGCCAGAATTTGAAGTGTAAAAACTGTTGATTACTATGCGTATTGACATTTTTCGGAACTGTTGAAGCTGTATCTGTTTTTTCATCGTATCTTCAACACTGCGGAATACTCAAAAACGCTGTGCCTATAGTTATTAAATCTGAGTCTAAAACAAGATGGAGTACATAAATAACTACCTTGATGGCATACTCCAAGTTCTCGAGACTATAATGAATGATTCAAATGAAACGAGTGAAACAAGAAGTGATGCTAGGAAATTGTACAACCTTATGTTCACATTCGATTTTCTAATTCTATTTGGATTTTGACCGAGAGTACTCATTCCTATTAATAGAGTTCGGAAAAGACTGCAAGATGTAAATATGAACTTTCATGATGCCGCCTAAGATTTGAAAGGTTTAATATATTATTTTCGCAATGAAAGAGAAACTTTGGTGAATTAAGCTCTGGAAATTGGACTTAGTCTCTGTCAAAACTGGAATGTTGAAACCAAAAAACGCAAACGGCGAAAAATCTTCAAATAGCCATGCAAATAATGTTGACTATTGCAGTTTCCATCTCTAGCTGCGAAAGATCTTTCAACAAATTAAAACTGATCTTAAATTATCTGAGAGCCTCCATGGGTCAAGATCGATTAAGTGATCTTGCTTTTCTGAGCGTTGAATGGGAAGAAACGGAAAAGACCGATTTCGAACACGTTATTAATGCCTTTGCATCAGTGAAGGCAAGGAAGATGCAGATGTAAAAATCATGCAGACCAAATTCGTGGATGTGTTTTGTTAGATCTCGATGTACCACTCGCCGTCGCCGAATATGCTTATGTCCCCGCACATCAACTCTCTGAACAACGAGACCAGGAGAGATCCCTAACAACTTCAGCACGCATAAGACCACCTTAGGAGAGATAACTATGGACTGACTACTTATACTCGACTGATACATAATTAAAGTTAATGATGTTTTTAAATATATATGGATATTCTTAAGTAATTTCAACAACAATACAAATGCCACATATCTCGCTACACTAAAGCGAGAAAGAAGTAATCTTTATTTTACAATGTTGACAGAGGGCGCAATTACGACCCTTGCCCTGGGCACCATTTCACTTAGGTACGCCACTGTAGACTGGTTAGATATATCCATTTTATTTTATGTAAATAATGAGGAATAATAATCGTAAAATCTTTTAAAAACAAGGTAGCGTCAAAAAGTACCCGAAATCGTTGCCTGAGTCAAGCTGGTAATCGCTGGAGGAAAATTTATTTTTCTTGGGTTGGCATCCCCGCGCTACAGGTTGTTTCTTACAAAGCGTTTTTTTCGTTCGTCGGATTTTGAAATGTCGTTTTCGGAGTGCGGAGCAGCGTGCAAACCTCAAATTTTGCATTTTGCTGGAGATATTCACAATCTGAGACCCTTCGGATGTTAAAGAAAGAAAATCGACCGTATACGAGAAGATAATTACGGAGGTGTTTTTTTTATTACTAGGCCGTGATTCACTACGAATTCATTCCTCAAGGCCAAACTGTAAAGAAGGAACTTTAGTGGGGATCCTTCAACGCCTAGGAGATGCAATCAGACGAAAAGTCCTGATGTTTTGAGCAGAAACGATTCGGTTTTGCTGCATGACAACGCTCCGATACATCGCTCCCGATGGTGAAAAAATGCCTTTAAGAACAATATCACCACTCTGGAATACCCCTCCTATTCTCCCAACCATGCACAGGCCGATTTTTATCTCTTCCCATGGCTAAAAATGAAATAGGAGATTCCACCATTTTTTAAATATAATTTCATCTGAACGTATAAGTAAAACTAAGACTGTCGGTGAAAATCCGGTGAAATTCCTATTAATAAGCGAGTTATAGTATAGTCCTCCGAAATTTGAAAATATAGACGTGACGTCACGAATATAAGTTATTATATCAAACTATTTTGTTCGTGGACCTAAATGTTCTTGAAATATATGCTATTTCTAAATTATATTTATAAAAAATAAATGAATATTATTATACTATATAAATCTACATGATTTATAATTGGAAATGTATTTAAATTATTAAGTTTAATGCAAAATATTTATATTCAAACAAAAACTGTTTGAGAATTGCACTACTGGACTGATAGCCACGCCTTCGCTATTTGAATCTCTCTACTTCCATTAGTTGTATTCGTTATACAGGCTGTCCCACAACTCGCGCCCCAGACAAAACTGACACTTGCCGACGACAATAGGTTGCCAACAAATAGAAGAAAATAATTTGCGGCTGCTTGCATAACGGAGTTACAAGACTTTTATAATCCACCAATCCCGGAAGGATATCTTGAAGTGTGATGATATTATTACGAAATAAAACTGGTTGCTAGGTTTTAAAAATACTACTAGTGAGTTACAAAATTTGTTTGACTTACTGTAATTTTGACACTTTAGAGTTGACTTTTCACTGTCAATAAATTTAGGTTAGCGAAGGTGTCATCCGAGATCATAATTTATATCGTACAGTGCAACGTGTTGTAGCAGCTGTGTAAAATGTATTAAACGAAAATATTATTGTCATTTGAATTCTTTGAGATTAAAACAATCACTTTATGATCCACAAGATTTCTATCCGGAAAACGTTCCGAATAGACTCGGGCTGCCTCTCTGGCGTTACGTCCACATTCTCCGAAAATTATAATCATTTCTAAGTAATCAGCAGCTGAATACATGGTAAGAATTTGCCTTTTTTTATTCACCTTGTCAAATTTAATTTGACACCGACATTTTTCGAAAACTACAGTCGCCCACACATTTTAAAGAAGATTTGATTTGTATAAAACCCTAGTAACGTAAAATTACAGCAAACACACGTTAAAGGTGTAAGTCTCTGATTGGTTAATTTTAAGACGTCTTTTCTCGAATATCTTTTAAGCTAGATTTTTTTTCTTCGATATTACACATCCGAGTGCAGTCGCGTATTTCCTCATTCGCTCTGGGGCGCGAGTTGTGAGACAGCCTATATATTTATAGGCCGTCTATGGGTCGCCAATCAAAATAATATATATATGGATTTCATATGAGTGACGAGCTGCTATAACAAAAATCCCCTTATTTCCGAAGTATTTCAATTATCGTTTTATTTCTTTATTAATTTATATTATTAAGCATATACTTTCAATATTTTTTCCTAATTTCTCTTAAATCAATTGCGCTGTAGTCCCCTCAACTTTCATAAAATGGTTCCAGGAGTGTTTTTAACTTTTGTACGAAAGGTGAAACAAGTGTGTAAATGTACTGTACTGAAATTAATGGAAAAAAAATTGTACCTATTTTCAATAAATTATTTTTGACCAATTCCGGGAACATTTTGACGGTACCTCGTATAGTGTCCATGATTTGTACAGGATTCGTATCAAAGCTGTTCAATCCTAATTTATATGTTGTTTCATTGCTTACGTACCATAACCCCAAGTATTACAACTTCCTTACATAACCTATAGTGTCCAACCTCGTCCGGAAACGAGCAATAAGAAACCGCAGTCCGTGTTTCCGGTACGTTTGGTCTTATCATCGAAGCGTGCGGTGCTCTTTATCCGGATGTTTACGATCCGAACTATCGAAGAATGGTGTAGTTACAGGATGGAATTGTAGGATAGTTAATGCAAGCACATGTGAACTTTATTTTACACATTTCAGTGAAGGGTGAAGGCGATATTAGTGATACTGATGATTATGTTGGGAGAGATTAGGGAAAATACAACAAGACTTTCGTTAATTCAGAAAATTCTATATGAATCTACGAATGTCACGATAGAATTATTAAGAATAAGAAAATCGTGTAGGCCTTGGAATAGGATAAAAAATTAAATTTAGATGGCATGTAGGACGACGACAAAATCCCAATTTTGTCTAGTAAAACAATAATAGGCGCCGTCTTTTGGATTTTCGCGTGGGGGTAAAAAGAGGCAAGAGAAAATTAACCAAATAAAAACTTCCTTGAAATTGGCACATAAATAAAATTGTACAAAAGATGCGAATTTATCGTATGACTGAAAATATCTACCTAATTTTTTTTAAAAAATCGTTTTACCTTCCGTCGCCTTTAGGAAAGGAAGGTTTTGTCTTTGGTCAAAAAACTAGGTGGTGAGTTTTTGATGAATAAGCACGTTTTAGGGTCCCTAGAATACGATTTTACTATTTTTACGATGATGTCTGTATGTATGTATGTATGTATGTATGGATGGATGGATGGATGTATGTATGTATGTATGTATGTATGTATGTATGTATGTATGTATGTATGTATGTATGTATGTATGTATGTATGTATGTATGTATGTATGTATGTATGTATGTATGTATGTATGTATGTATGTATGTGTGTGTGTGTGTGTGTGTGTGTGTGTGTGTGTGTGTGTGTGACGATTTTTTCGGATCGCATAACTCCAATACCACCTTTCCAAAAATTATAATTTTTGCGTATTCCTTTTCTTTAGATCCATATGAAGAGCTGATTAGATTTTGGTTATAATTGGTCGACCGGAAGTACCCTAATTTGAAAATTTTAACAGTTTTTCTTGAAAAAATGCTGTTAAATATCACTTTTTCACATTTAATGTTATTATAAATATTTAAGAATATTTTATTCTCTATACGATTTCATTACATTTTATACTTCATATTCAATGGATATACAGTTAAAAAATTATAAAGAAATTAAATTTCACTAAGCAGCCAGCTGTGCTATAAACATGGAAACATCAACTACATTAAGAAAATTTTGATTGACAAATGTCAGTGTCAAAGTACAGTTTACATAATATGTTTGAGTTATAATTTTACTGGAAATATATAGACAAGAAACTTTCTGTATGGAATTTGTACAAAATACATTAGAACTGACTGAAGGCACTGAAGGTAACGTACTGGAAATATGGATTCATTTGCAAAAAAACTTTCTGTGTGGAATTTGTACAAAATACATAGAACTGACGGAAGGTAATGTGCTGGCCACATCAGATTTTTTAATATCGATGCGAAAGGAAAATACCAGGCCTAATTGAATTGACAGATGTCAGTGCCAAGTACAATCTACATATGTTCGTGAAATAATTTTACTTTTATTTTATATTCATGCCCCTGAATTACAGATCTTTTGACTAATAAAACTTTTATAATAATTACTTTCTCGTCGCTCGGTCTCGTGGTCGCGTGCCTAACAGTCTGGTCGCGAATCTGGGAAACCGGGTTCGATCTCGACCGATGCCAAATATTTCGAATTTTAAATGGCACAAAATTGATCCCTATGCTGCACTCTCCATGCCAACAATGAGTACCCGTGAGGTGATGCCTGGTAAACGCCCGCACGGTACAAATATGTCATCATCATTACCGATATCTGCGAACAAAGCAGATTGGCACACCCAGCAATGGGTAATATGCTTTTGATGATATATTTATTTATGTATTTATGTAGCGAAACATTGCCATAAACATCTCTGTTTGGTATAGTATACACGTCGGAATACGAGTACACTATATTTACTAACTTTGATATGTATCACATTAAAGTTTTTCGCGTAAAAAATCCCTAACTGTATATCCCTAGCCGATGTAGCCAGAAAAAGTCATTTAAATTTAAAATGTAGGTGGCGCGTGTTAAAATATTTAAAATTGGAAAACTAATAACAATTTCCTCTGGAGTAACAAACTTCCGGTGTCGTGCCCACACTACCGTATCACTGCACCACTCGTAGTTTACACTAGGATGTTTCGTTCGTTGCAGTTTCGTCCAGATATTTGCTAATACGGGATTGCAGCTCAATCGAACTAAGGGAAATTAGTAAAAAATAATGAAATTAGATGCTTAATAATTGAAATACATCGGAAATAAGGGGGTTTTGATTTAGCAGCTCGTCACTCATATGAAATCCGTATATATTAATTTGATTGGCAACTCAAAGACCACCTATAAATATATAATGAATACCAAATTGGGAGGTGGAGTCTACTACCATTGGAAGTAGATAAATTCAAATAGCGGACACGTGGCTATACCAGTCCAGTACTGCAATTCTCAAACAGTTTTTATTTGAATATAAATTTCTTGCATTAAACTTAATAATTTTGATACACTTGCAATTATAAAGCATGTATACTTGTACAGCGTTACAATATTAATTTGTTTTTTATAAATATAATTTAAAAATAGCATGAACTTTTTAGATGCACGAAGAAAACAGTTTTATATAAAAACTTAGATTCAAACTTCGGGGGACCATAACTCGCTTATTAAAAGGAATTTTTTCACCGGATTTTCACCAATAGTCTTAGTTTTACTTATACTTTCTGATGAAATTATAAAAAAGAATGGTGGAATCCCCTATTATGACATTCGTAACTCGTTACTAATGGGTTTTTTTTTTATTTTCTGAAAATCCCATGTTTAGATATGAATTATTAAATATTAATTGAAAATTTGAATTTCACCGGATGTGACGTAGGTATTTATCGTTTAATTTTAGAGGATAGTTAATACTAAACTTGTTCAGAATTAAACACTAAACAATATGAGACTAAAATTAATTGAAGAACCATGTAGAAAAAGATGAATGCCACAAAATGTTTTTTTTTTTTCAATATGTGAATTTTAAAGTTTGAAACCTTATGTCCTAACGGAACGTTTTTGAAGTCTGATAGTAAATTCAATCTTAGTCCAAAACTCAGATTGGCCATTTCTTAACATTATTATACCCACAGTTGGTTCGAGTTTCAACTTATGTGGTACCTCACTCTAAGAAATTCGGTGTTAATTTTTACTCAATATTAACTTCCTGCGAATTCTTTATAGGTCTACACAGATTTTGGTGTTAAGTAGAACACTTCCTGGAGTACAAAAATTAACACAGATGTAGACCTAATTTTGAGTAGTGGTTAACACCTTTTGTAGTTTTATTATTAACACAACAATAGGTATAAATCCAATATTAGCTACAGAGTAACTTTAACACTTTTACACAGGAATGTAACAGCAACTGGATTAATAATTTTATTCGAAATGGTAAATTAAACACCATCAACAGTGTAACTTTAACATTTTTACACAGGAAGTAACACCAATAGGGCTGTTGCAAAAAAATTTATATGCCTTCTAAGTATTAAATGTAAAAAGATATCATTATTTAAATAGCCTCAAATTTGAAAATATCAACAAATATCTATTAGAAATTTTACAATAAATTTTTGAAATTTGGATAATATTTTTAAAAAGTCAATATAAAATATTTTGCAAAATTGCTGCTAGGACAAACCTACTATTGAATTTATGAATATGCCAAAATTGCCAAAAGATGCAAAGAAAAGGAAATTGTGGCTGGAAGTAGTAGGTCGAAGAGCTGATAGTTGAAATTTTACATTTAATTTTACCTTAACTCTTTAACACCCTTTATTTCGGCAGCAGTAAAACAATCGTTTTCTGATATAAATTCAGCCACCATCCAGCTATCGACTTTCAGTAAACTGTCCAACTTAGCTTGAGTGGAATCAGTATTAGCCTTTATTACTCATTTATAATGGAAAATATGAACGTCAAATGTCAAATTAGAAGGTTGTTATTAACATGTGACAAACTAACGCATACGTTTATTTATCTAAATAACAAAAATAAACGAAGGTGATGGAAAAACTGTTTTTCTATTGGCTGTAAATGACGTAATGTATGTGCTTCTACGACACAGGAGTGGGGGGTTGTTTATCATGACTATTTTTGGCGCCAAACTTTTTATTTAATTGTTTACGAAAATAACAACAAATTATTAAAAAAAAATTATTAATAAGAAAAATATTGCATAAACTTTCATTTAAAATACTTTTTGAAAACTGTGAAACAGGCTCATTGGATTCATAATTTTACACAAAATGGAGTAAATTAAACACCACCAACAGAGTAATTTATAGAATTAAATATGATATTTTAAAACAACATAATTATCACTATGAAGTTTCTTATAAAACCTTTTCCTGGGGTGGTACAGGTGTACGGTTTCCATTAATCCAAATTCAGAAAAGACTTCCGAAACTTGACGTATTAAATACGCATTAAAAACTAAGTAAAGTTCCCCTAATCCGAGTTAGGAGTTACCAATAAATAGAGTAAAATATAATACCAACGGAGTGAAACGTTAATATCTGATAGATGGTAAATATAGAAATTACAAGTTTAATAAACATGTGAATTGAATCAAAAATAAAACTAACAAAATAAATATTATGAATCTACTTAATATGCACAAATTGCAATACTTCGTTCAAAATTTAACTCATTTTTCTTTTACCAAATTGAAGAGTGTTAGAAGAACACATTAAAATGGGTTAAGTTAACACAGTATATTGTTATCAATTACACAATTTAACTTTACACCGCAAATTTAAAGTGTAATAGAATTTTACCTTTTTCCAATCTGACAACCGAATCTACTGCGTATAGGCAAAAATGCTTGGACCGTCATTCTATTTAGCTCTTGTATTGCTATTTCTAAGGTCTGTATCTTACGACAACCTTCAATATATTAGTAGAACAAATAATCTCATTTTGCTAGAAAATTGACATTCATTCTTTTTCCCCTTGCTCTTCAATTGTAATTTTTATTTATTTTACGAAAAAATCGCTAAATAAAATTCGCAAATTAAAGCATATTTCAGTGTGCCATGGAACTTGTGATGTTTCGTTGGTCATTAGATCTGTCAAACAAATAGAACATACAAAATTATCAAGTAATAGTAAATAATTACTTCTATTTTGGGTCAAATTCTTGCGCTATGTCGTTCGCCATGGGAGGTGCAGATGGAAGTAAAATTAATTTTTCATCGAGTTGAAATTAGTTTTTGATGGGTGTTATTGATAGATAAAAAATTAATATTGATAATAAAGTTTTTAATTTTGTAGCAAGTTGTATGCTCTATTAATTGCTGGCTTTGACGCAGCACACTTAATATTTATAATTTTATTATATTACATTTTATATTTTCATTTTGCTTGTGCAATATTACAATTATTTATACAATGAACACTGTAATGAGAAATTAAAACTGTATTTAATAAAAAATTAAAGTCCACTTTATTCATAAAATATAATTATTTTATAACAAGGAAATGTAATGTGTTCTCAAAGAGAAAGTATGTTTACACGGTTCGTTGTAACTTTACACTTTACAAGTCATATGTATCGCTCTTATGTTTATTGTTCGACATGATTTTAATCTATAAATAAACACCTTCAGTTAAATGATTTATGCACCCATTCTTATTAAGTTTGAACATAAATCAATAAAATAATATTCACTCAAGACTTGTTAACATTTTTAATTTAACTGGAACTTTCCATTTTGTTCATCTTGTATGATATCGCTACTTACGTGTATAAATTTCAAATCTATTATACCTTTTATTTATTATTAACAGAACAAAATTGGATACAATGATTACAAATTTACAATTGAGGGGTTTCCCACAAATCAGATTCCTGGACTCAAAATAAGACGATTTAATGGAACAAGAGGGGTTGCGGAAGAGGATGACTGGTACTATTGCTTGCTCCAACGATGACACACTGACTAACTAGTGGACGCTTGGATGAGTGGCGTCCACGAATTCGTGACAAGGGAACACACACACTTTCACCTAAACTTTTCACTTGATACTCGATGAACACTACGGATTTACGGACATGGACGTTACTTTATATTTTCTGTGTAACTACTAAAGATTTTAACAAAGGTTTTTATTTACATGATTACATTATTAACTAATACAACTAAGCCTAATATGTTACCGTAACCTAGCGAGCGGGCGTTTAGCACGCGCCCCAAAACTAAAAGACACTACATGTTCACGACGCCACAAACTAATCTCGACTCTTCTAAAACAAAGCGCTATCTTCAGAAGATGATTATCTTAGGGGTACAGGGTGCATGGCTAGGGCATTCAAAGTCACGCACGTATGCATAATAATTTCTAGACTTAATGATCAACCAATAAATGTCGTGACTATCATAATACTATAAAGCTGGATTCAGAGATTGCGTAGTAAACACAGCATAGAAATACACAACACAGGAAAACATAGAAACTTAAAACCAATTCAGAGATTGTACAGAAAACATAGAACTATTGTATGTAGATAAATTCACGTCAGAAAATCCATTCTCTTTTTGTCGTAGAGGATCGGCGACTTCTCCACTAAGCGTATTAACTTTATGTCTTGTTCATAAGAATCACTCATTTTTTAAATAATTATAATAAACACAACTGCAATACAAAATAACTTAAAAGTTGTCTTAACCAAACTTCAAAACAAATGTCAGTAAGTTGTCAACATTAACGCACTGTAGTAGTAGGCGTGGTGTAACTACGAGTACTCACGAACATAGCGCACATGGCCGAACATGGCAAAACATAGCTTTGAAATAAAATATGACCAATTCCCCATGTTTTGCTGTGTTGTGCTATGCTATGTCTGTAACTCTGAATCAGTACACGCTTTTCCGTATGTTCATTTTCTATGTTTTTCTGTGCTATTCTATGCTATGTTTACTACGCAATCTCTGAATCCAGCTTAAGAATTTAAACTGAATTTTGACTTAAATAGATAAACAGAGTTAAAATATGATTATTCAAACTAAAATTTAGAAAAGTTTATAAAAAGTTATTTATCTGTTATTGCTCTTACCCTCGTCTTATCACATTAACTATATTTACTAATATCCGATTAGTGCACCGTTTAGCCAGTATTCTGCTTCAAAATCCATCTAAAAAAATTAAGTTTGTTTATAATAACGAAACGCTTTGTTCGATTTGAATGAAATTTGGTATGACAATCCAAATGGGTATAGTTCATCCTTTAAGATGGTATTTGCTATTGTGTACGTCAAATTATTTTATAGATGTGGTTTCTTTTGAGACTAACAGAATTGTACGAAATATTCAGATATGAAATTTTTCATAAACCTATTTAAATACTGGACTAGGAAAGCACAGAAATACATTACTATGACTGGCTGAAAATAGATGGCCGACTAGGGTAACTGAATATCAAAACAGGGGTGCGTTTAAAATATTTTAAACATTTTTCGTCTATGTTGATTATAACAAAATAATTTGATCTTTAAACTATTTAGTTTGGCAATTCTATGAAATAGGATTACTTTTAATTTCCTCTAATAGTAATTCCGACTCGAGGGTTGCTGACACCTGATGAGCCGGACGAACTAGAATTTGCAGTATTAAATTTTTTAAATACATCCCCGAATCCTGTTGCTAAGGTTAAATGCCTCCTGGTATTGAGTACAATTCTAATCTTCTGTAACGGAATACATAAGGGTCAGTTTCCTTTCACATCACATATAGGGAAATGTTTTCAAAAGAAACCACATCTTTTAAATAATCTAAACATCAACTTTCATTCGCTAGTCATACTATACAAAAAGGATTGCCTTCTTTTATCTCAAAATCCGGTCTTACTGTCAATATTGCATTAGACTATATGAAAACAGTAACTTCTAATTAGTACATAACAATTTGTTTGCCACGAGTGTTTGAAAAAGTGCCTGACAATAGGCCTCGAAGTAAACAATTATTGCATCAGGACAATGCATCCTCACATACTGCTACACAAACTAAAGCCTATTTAAAAAATCTGGTGTGGCCAACACAATACCTCCCGCCATTTAACGCCCGAGTCACAAAAAAGATCAAGCTAATCGTTATGTTTGGATTAGCGAATATTACTCTAATTTTGGCAGTTTATTTCTTAAAATATAGTCTAATCTAATCCAAGTAACTACCTTTTTTAATAATAAAATGAAGATTAAATTAAATTAAATACCGGGATAAAATAGAATTCACTAATCCAAAAATGAGATTTAGCTTAAACTTTTTTGCGAATCGTTAATTTTTATTAATACATACATACATATATATATATATATATATATATATATATATATATATATATATATATATATATATATATATATATATATATATATATATATACCTATATATTTACATATGCTGGAAACTGTATTGTTTTCCTTTCCTATTGTACTATTTTCTTTTTAAAACGTTACTATTATTAATTTGAAATGATTAGTTCTTTGATAGTGACATTGACATTTATCTGTCAGCTACATACATTTAAATAACTGCGCAACCAAGGAGTTTTGTTTGTTTAAAGCGTAGGCTCCGGGATTTAGATTATAGATAATTTTATAACTTTATCCATAATATCTGTAGAAAATTTAATAATAGAAAAAATAACAGTTAAAGGTATTTTTCGAAGAAAAACTATTTTAAGCTTCTATTAAAGTGCCATTTCCGGTTATCCGATTTGCATCAAAATCTAATGGGCTCTTTCCATTACAGAAAAAGTTCGAAATACAAGGTACATACACACAGACATCATCGTGAAAATGTTAAAATTGGATTCTAGGGACCTTGAAACGTGGTCATTTACTAAAATTTCGATATGCGATTTTTTGCACGATCCCTATACCTCCCTAACCAAGGGCAGCGGGAGAAAAAATCAAAGTTGGAATTGCTGGAACACCCATCGTACAGTCCTGACCTTGAACCTTATGATTTCTTCCTATACCCTGAAGTAAAAGAAATAATGTGTGGTTTCCGATATACAAGTGCAAATGAAGCGGTTGAAGCCTTCGACAACATGGTCTCTGAAGTAGAGGTGGGCGCGGGCCGTGATTGGTCGGGTCACGTTGGGTCACGACGTGACCCGCGTGATCGTGAGTATAATTTAAATTTTGCATCGTTATCGGACGTGAGCGTGAGGCACTAAAAAATTATCGTGCGTGATCAGGCATGATTGAAATTTAATCGGGCGTGAGTACAAGTTTTCTTCTATTTTTTATTTAAAAAATTGTCCATTTCCATCTTTTACTTTACATTCTTTTTATCATTATTATGTCCAAATATGTCATCAACAGTATTTTTTTTGCATAAAAATAGTGTTATTGTTGTACCCAAAATTGTATACACAATGAGGTGTTGCAAAAAAAATTAACATATCTTTTTTCTTCTGAAATTCGAATAAGTACGTTCTACAGTGTGATTAAATATGATTTTCTGTTCAAATTTCTGTATATATTAAGCACAGTAGCAGTTTAAAAATATACTTTTTGAATTGGTGCCAAATTACACTGTCCGTGGCATCAGACATATATTAGCCAATTACAAAACTGGAAAGATGATGAAAAAAAAAACAAATGTATCATACATAAACGTCAAAGTAAAATAGTTTATTCCAGAGATTTTCGTCAAAACAAGAATAAATGTACTAGCTAAGTAAATCTACAGAATAAATTACTCCACCGATGTTCGAGGAAGTAAATTTTATTGTGTAAAATACATTTGACACATGTCAACATTAATTAAATTAAATTTATTATAAATTTAATCCCATATATTATTTTTACATTTATTTATCTCCAACATGTTTTCTTTGTCTATTTCGGAGTAATTTTCCCCCGTTCTCTCTTTTTTCCATTTTAGTTGACACCTGACACTTTATGACACACACACACACACACACAGTTTATTTTCTATTTTGACTTTTGGATTTATTTCGTGTCAGGAACATACAGAATACAATATTATTAAAACATATATAAAACATATTCCAGCGACACATTGTTTGGAATAGATCATCTTCAGTTGGAGATTTACATTATCGTCAGTAGTGGTCTCCAGCAATACCGTTTAATAATATTTTATCCTGGATTTATCAATCTCTCTTATGGTCCAATAGTGCAAAGATTAGCCGGTATAAGAAACCGTAGCCTGAATGCATCATTTTCCAGCTAAAAAAATAAATGTATTCAATAGTTCTTATTTAATTATAAAAATATTTATATTTACATCAAAATGATCTTTACAACAAAGAAGTTTTGATTTTATGTTTTTATCTTTACTTGCGACAACCATTTCATTCTTCTTTCTTCGTTTTGAGGCGCTATGTTTTATGTTTCCCTATTATCAGTTCTATTTGGGCACACTGCACAAAACACTTTTTTACAACCATGTTTGATTATTTCCAAATACAAAAATCAGTAGTAGTTGACAGATGTCATGACTGTCACTCGTTTAAATTCCGTCGGTGGCAAATGTAAGCCACACCCTCATTGGTTAGTTTTATTCTGACGTCATCAGGCGAAAGGGGAAGCGGAAATTCAAACATTATAATTTAAAAGACAATTTTATCATGAATAAAGAATAATACGAAAAAAATAAAAAATAGGGGCTAAATATTTTTTCTTATTCTTTTGATTAAAGCAAAGAAAAAAAAACCGTGCAACACCTCATTGCTCCGATTTCACTAAACATATACAAATCTTTAAGCCTATTTGACACGATCATAATTTTGTTAACAAATTTGTTACTAAATTTATAATGATATTTGTGAAGGAATAGAACAACCTATTTGTACATAAACATTTGTTTCCAATGAAACCAATCTGTTACCTAACTTATTATACTGAAAATGAATAAGCAGAAGACTCACGTCATCGACCTAAAAAAAAACCTTATAAAACGAAATATAACTTATAGAAATTATTGGGTGTTATTTATTTTTTAAAAAAGAAGAAATAAAAAATACTAGTATTAAGAAACGTATATATTAATGAAATTTACCTTCATATCCAAGTCAATCCTTATTCCTTTTAGGGAATACAAAATTATTTGAAATAAATGTAGTTAATTTTCATATCATAACGGTAGCACTACTGACAATGTCCATGTTTACATTGAATTTAAAATCGATCAAATATCGATCCTGTCCCTGTCACTTGATTATCAGTGATCGTCAACTCATCTCATCCAGGCACAAGTGACTTGAATTAATATAAATGATTGCAAATATCAAAGTAGTTATGTATTATTGTTTTGTAAAAAATATATTGAACTGTCACTTAACGCAGAAGAAACTGTTGTAATTAAACTTCACTAACTATAATAGACAGAATAGAGACGAGATCTCTAAAATGGTTCGGTCACTTAATGAAGAAGGAGGAAAATAGCTGGCCAAAGCGTATATTTCAGTGGATACCACCAGGGAAGAAGAAGAGAGGACGACCAATCGTCGGGTATTGGGAAGGCATCATCTAGCAATATAATTATGTATTATATTGATTATGGTGAAATATGTTGAGTACATACATATATGTACTTTAAATTGTACATAATTAAATCCAAATATATGTAATAAACAAATAAATTAATAAATAAATAAAAATAAATATATAAAAGAAAATGATTATTTTCAAAAATAGTTTAGTTTTGTTATTAATTACTTTAATTACTTACATGCATGTATTGTATACAGTAAGTTATGCAACACGCATTGCATTTTCTAGAATAAATTAGGACCCCATGTAAACGTAGTAACAAGTGACGTCATTATCTAGTAATATTTATTGATGACGTGAATCTTCTGCTTATTCATTTTCAGTATACCAATTTGTTATCAAATTTGATAACTTATGACTGTGTTAAGTAGGCTTAAATGTACATAGAAACAATTACGTGACAAGAACGTGACCCGCCGGGCGTGAGTGCCAAAATAAAATCGTGAGCGTGAGTGATCGTGGATCAAACATAAAAAGTCATGCGTGATTGGTCGTGATTACATTTTTAGTTTCGTGAGCGTGCGTGATCGTGAACAAAAAGTTACTCGCGCGCCCACCTCTACTCTGAAGTGTCTCAAGAAGAATGGATTTCTTGCTTTAACTATTGGTTTTTTTATCGAATGCATAAATGTGTTGAGTTAAAAGGAGACTATTTCGAAAAACAATAAAAACATATCTTCATATTTTACTTTCCGTCTTTTTCTTGTGAAAATTCTCAGCTATAAATGGCATTTTAATTTATATTACAGTTGAAGAAAATAACAGAAAATAACCTGATGCATATCATAACTCAGGAATTGATAAGATGATAAGAAACACATTCTTTACTTAATTTCATCTCATCCATTAATTTATAATTAAAAGCAAACTACATATTTTCATCTGAGCATTCTGTCTGTAATTTTCTCATTATAGAGAACATCGCATTATATAAACATGTACAAGAGGGAAAAGAATTCCTCCTGTTTACTGGTGCGGAAAAAATTAAAAAGGCGGCGGAAACAGTAAAGCATTTATCATTAGAGGCGTGCGGGTTGTATAGCGAGCAAGCAACGAATATTCTCAAGAATTTTCATTATTTTGTGGTGAATTTTAAAAAAGAAAGTTAAAGTAATTTGTTGTATTCATTATTTTAACGGCTATTGTTACGAATGAATAGACAATGAGTATTGTTTATTTTTGTTTGGTTACGTTTTAATTTAATGAAAAATCGTAGTTTGTTTGCTGCGAAGTATTGTTAATATCTTTATGGGTTTTCTTTAAAATTTCTTCGTATTTATTCATTTTATATTTTATCTTCCGTCATCTTTACGAAAGGAAGGTATTGTCTTCGGTCAAAAAAATCGGTGGTGAGTTTTTAATGAATACGCACGTTTTATGGTCCCTAGAATACGATTTTACTATTTTTACGATGATGTCTGTATGTGTGTGTGTGTAACAAAATTTTCGTCTACGATAACTCTAATACTACAGTTCCAAAAATTATAATTCTTTCGTATTCCTCTTTGTTGCATCCATATGAAGAGCTGTTTAGATTTTGGTTATAATTGGTCATCTGGAAGTACCCTCATTTGAAGATTTTAACAGTTTTTCTTGAAAAAACAATGTTAAATATCATTTTTTCACATTAAATGTTATTATAAATATTAAAGAACATTGTATTCTCTACACGATTTGAATGCATTTTATACTTCATATTAAATGGATATAGCGTTATAAAATTAAATTTTATAAATTAGCTAGCCATGCTAGAAACAGCTACTATATTAAGAAAATTCTGATTGAAAGATGTCAATGTCAATTGACATTGTTAGTATATTTGTGTTATAATTTTACTCGAAATGTAGAACATTTTTGCTCAAAACTTTCTGTATGGAATTTGTATAAAATACATACAACTGTCGAAAGGTAATGTACATACAAGAAATTTAGAATCTTTGCAAAAAGTTACCGTGTTCGAAAATTGTACAATATCTACCAGATCCATCTACCGGATTCATGAAGAAACTAATCTCAAAAAAAAGGTAGTGATGTAAAGCGAAGCGCGCGCGTTTAAAGTTTGTTAACTATATCAAATTTCTAACCTGTTACAAATTTTCAATTTTTTTACAGGTTATGGATCTACCCTGTTTACCGCTTGCGTTCTTAAAATTTCGATTCCGGTAGCTATAACCTGATAAACAGCTGTTTTCCGATAACAGTTCACCGGTAGAATTTTCGTAAATGCCTCATATAACTGACGGAAGGTAATGTGCTGGCCACATCAGATTTTTTGTGATATTTCCCAAAAATAATTCCGTTCGAGTGAGCGATAAGTATTTTTTTTGTATTAAAAAAAACGTGGAATTTAGTATATGATAAAAATATCAACAAATTGTAAATAAAGTTATTTATTTAATATTTATTTTGGGTGCAATATTAGTAGATTAGGTATTATATCTGGGCGTTGTCAGTTAACCAAACATGTTGACATGTCTGGATTAAAGCAATTTAGTATTTTTAAGAAAATCCGTTATGTCGCATATTGTACATGAATTCAGTGGCTTTGTACTTTGGAGGCTCCAAGCGCAATTCAATTTTGAGACCCGCCTGGACGAATTTTTACCGTTGCGTATAATAAAGCACTTTTTTCTATTTTGGTTCTTTAATGTGTACTTTATGAAACCCATTTGGGTGTCATAAAGTACTTCTTTATGACATCCAAATGAGTTTCATAAAGTACATATTAAACAACCGAAATTAAAATTCCTGGACATGAATAATGTACATTTTTTGAAAAAATGACCGAAATAGAAAAAATAGTATAAAATACACGTTTTATAAGACATTTCAGCGCACTTGTCCCCTTAGAAAACTCGCGACAAGCCGCTCGTTTCTAAGAATGACGCGTGCGCTAAAATCATGTCTTATGAAACTTGTATCTTAATATACTATTACAATACCCAATACATTTCTCATCTCTTAAAAAATTTCTGAACCATTAAAACCTTTTAAATAATAATATTTTTATATTTTGCGTTCATAATGAAATCATTACGATACGCAATTGCGTATCGTAATGACCTTCATTTCGATACGCAATTTTTTGTTTTAGACGGTTGGTACTAGATGACGTTTCTTTAACCCATTTTTACCTAATTTATTTTTAGTTAATTGACAATTCACTTTAATAATATAATGTCAAAATTATTATTATTATTTTTTTATTTAGGGAAGATTATTTACATGAAAATGTACAAATGGTTACAAATATAATCACAAATTGAGTAAGTAAATGTTAATTGTAGAAGGCGCAAAATATAAAAAATAGTATAAAGAACTCATTTTATAAGACTTTTTTTCGCACTTGTCAATTAGAAAACTCGCTAACGCTTGTTTTCTAAATTTTGACGCGTGTGAGAAAAACATGTCTTATAAAACACGTTCTTTAATATACTATTTCCCACTCCCGATAACGTTAGTAGGCTATTAGGACATTGTTTGTAGGGTTGTATATTTATTTTACAGTCTTTACTTCCCTACAGGTGAACTTACCTACCTCTTTGTGAAATATCGACAGTTAGATATTTTAAACTTGTATCAAATATTTTTTCATTCTCATAATTTATGATTTTGAATTTAATTTCTATCAAATTGTCCTCATTTCATAAATATTTCCCTTTAAAAATTACCATTGACATGTCATATGTGTCAGATGACAGCGATTTTCTTCTTAAATGTTCCACGGAATACTACGATTATTTTTTTTAATGTATCAATATTAAACGGTATTGCTTGGTATATATGGCAGTGAAAATGAACAGGTAAAAAATAAATCATCCAGAGTGGAAAAAAATCTTATATGCAACACGAGATGTAGGTACATTTGACCACTCTCGAACTTATTTGCCAGCGTTCGCTGTTTCTCGGGCGAAAAACCGTCCTCGATTGGTAAATGCTATCTACATCCCTTGTTGCATAAATAACTACCTATTAATAACGGCGCGATGTTTGAATTCTTCCATTGTAACACAGATAGAAAATTTGTTTTCTTTGAAGAATAACTTTTACCAAAATATTGGACAGTTCGTTGTAATATTTTCAGTATTTACTAAAAGATAGAAGTTTCAAAAGAAATTTTGCCTATATAAGGCAACTGCATAAAGGCTAATCATTATCATGTTACGGTGCAATGTATATTATTTTGTTGTAATTTTCTTTTCTTTAGTTAATCTTTTCGTCTTCGTTGCAGATGCAGATCGCGACTAGGCCCGCGGTACTCCACAGAAGAACACCAGCCCAAATCCTGCTGCGGGTTCCTGGTGTCCCGACCAGGGTCATTACGGTGGTTTATCGCCCTCATTGCCTTGGTGGCGGTGTGTTGTGTCCTGGTCGGGACAGTCCTAGGAGCCATGAGGCCTGCTGGACGGGATCATCTCACAGTCTCTTTGCTCATGATTGGTGAGTTGGAAGATTACTATATTGGAAGGATTAAAATTAGAATTCATAGGAGCGTTACACTAAAATTGTTGACATATGTTTATATTTTTTAGAAATATGTCTTAAGGCCGACACGCACTTGAGCGACGCGAAGAGCGGCGAAGCGAAGCGCAGCGAAGAGAAGTTTTTTCATTCAATGTATTCTTATGGGTATAGTCGCCTCGCCGCTCTGCTCTTCGTTGCTACAAAGTGCGCGTATACACATAATAATACATTGAATAAAAAAACTTCTCTTCGCTTCGGTCGCTCAAGTGCGCGTTGGCCTTTATATGTGTTATAAAAGTTTTCGGATTTTTTTAAAATTTATTTTACTGTGATTTAAGGAAAGTTTATTGAACCTGCTTATTACTACAATAATTAACATAGTTTAAGCTTTAACATACATGTTTAATATAGAGCTAGTGTCTTATTTTCTTCTATACGACGAAGTTTTATTCTGACACCCAATAAATCAGTTTAAAAAATATGGCTTGATCTTTTCATTTATATACATAAGTATAAATAACAAAGATAATGGGTGGTATTAATAAAAATAAGTAAATGCTTATACTGCCAGTTTTTTAAGTATACCTTGTTCCATTTAAGCCATTCAGTATTGCAGAGTTAGGGAATAGTTTTGACCTCTCTGATTGGCTGAAATTGGAGACAAGAGACAAGTTTACCCAATGTAATTTCGGCTACTTCAAGTTTGCGCTGTTGCCAGCTTCATCTACTGAATGGCTTAAATGGAACAGTGTATAAGTACTTATATCCGTATTAATAAAGTGTCACTAAAAGCTGATGCTATAAGAAAATACTTATTTGACAAAAGTATGTACTTATACTTACAATCAAAATAAGTAATTACTTAAAACTGTATTAATAAAATGGATTTGATTCTTATAGAATTAAGTATTTACTTATGCATTTATAAGTATGATATTTATCAGGCTTATGGGGGACCGAACAAAAATTCAAAAGATTATATTAATTTAAAAAACATGTTCTACGCCGTATGAGTCCGTAAATATTATAAAATTCGTAGGGAAAATCCCAGTGAACAAAATTTTGTCAAATTATATCGCTTTACACCCGAAAGTGTGGAATGGCTACCAGAACTCTTTCTTGGCGTTAACAATGAATCCAGAGATGGTGCTCTGTGTTCATTTATTAAATGAAATTATTTTTAAGATATGTTGCTGACCAGTGACGTATAAACATAAGGTTTTTAAATTGGTGTTGGTGAAGATCGTGAAGACAACACTTTTTTTTATTAATATTTTAGTCCATGTCGCTGCTTTCAAAACTAAACATTTATAAAATTTCAAAAATTGATGAATTTCAGATTAGTTTGTCAACTTCCAATAAATAAATATAAAAATGAACTGTCAACAAATGTCAAATTTTTTTTTACAAACACAGGGCTTACTTCCGAATTTCATATGTAAGTACATCTTTAAAGTAAGTATTTACTAAGTATCAGCATCTGGTTATTAATATGAAAATAAGTATTTACTTTTACTTCTTGCTGATACTGATAAGTAAATGCTAGTATTTAGTACATACCTACTTATAAGTAGTTACTTATTTTTATTAATACCGCCCTGTCTACCGATAAATTGATAAGATACCTACAAATAGTTTTATTATTTTATTTAATTAAATTATATCACGGGATTTGTATATAGATATGAAAAACCACTTGACGAAGAAAAATATGTTTTTGAGCAGCAATTAATAAAATAAGATAAAATGAAATATTGTAAGATATAAGAATGACAAAACAATGATAGATAATTATATTAATTATTATATGACCAATTTAATCTTCTATACAGGATGATCGAAAAATAAAAAATCAAACAAAAGAATATTTAAATCCGACAAGATTATATTAGGATTCTTGTGTTGGTATGACTGATACGTTCTTCAAACATTGCCTCCTGTTTCGATTTCGAATACCTACGTAAGCACGACTTTTACCATTCCGACATCTTTGAGAACAATACGCCATTCGCATTTATTCGCAACATATGTCTGAATACTTGCACCTCCCATAATCATTACAGACCTGCTGGCTGGAGTTCCAATCTTCGATCTCCCAAGTCTTTCTTACATCTACCTTTCTATCTCTTGACACCCGATCGTTGGAATGTGCATTGGACAGCTGTTCGAAACGATATTTTTGCTGCTGAATACATTGTTATTGTTACACTCTGATGTAGATCTAAGATATGAATTGTTATTGAATAAATTGATAATATATTTAAGTAGATTAAGAAAATACGCAGACTAACAGATAAAATTATTTTTTCCATTAATCTAATCAGATTGTTAATTTCCACCTTTGTTATTGAGTAAAACTAGTCAAAAATTCATTTAAACTGTAAAAGCAATGTTTTACAAGAAATATTTTAATTGTATTTTTGATTTTTTTATGTTCCATTCGCTTTACATAGTCTGGTAGTTTATTACATAGGTCAAAATTTAAGCTATGTTTTACTGATTTCTGTAATTTATAACGGGGCTTTCGCAATAATGTAGAAGATCTTGTATTGTAAGAGTGAATATCTCCATTCGTCAACAGATTATGTTTTGAATTATGAATTTCAAGTAAAGAATAAAAAACAAATAAACAAGGTAAAGGCATTATTTTTAATTCGATAAATGCTTGGCGACAACTATCTCTGTACCCTAGTCCAGATAAAATTCTGATTGTCGTCTTTTGCAATCTAAAATTTTTAATTGAATGTGAAGAATTTCTCCACAGTAAAATTCCGCAGGAAATCACCAGTGAAACAATGAAAAGTACACGGTTTTCAAAGTGGCATTATCAACTATAAATTTTAATTTCTCAATAAAAATAAAACACTTGATAATTTTTTACTTATATATGTTACATGAGATAACCCATTTAGTGAGGGTTCAATAAGCAATCCAAGAACTGAAACAGCGGAATCTTTATTCAACTTACTATCGTTAGAGATAATCATCTGTTGAGTTTTTTCTTTATTTAAAAGTAAATTATTAACGGAAAACCATTTTTCAGCTTTTTGAGTGTTAGCATCTCTAACTCTCAATAATGATTCATAATCATTAGCACTATTAATAAGTGTGGTATCGTCAGCGAAAAGGACACTACTGCAGGGCCTCATATAGTTACTGAAATCATTTATATAAATTAGAAAAAATAAAGGGCCTAAAATAGAGCCCTGAGGTACACCATACTCTATACCTTTACACTTGGATGATGACCTTTCAATAATAACAATTTGTTCCCGATTGTGTAAGGAAGAACTTAATAAATTCAATAACACAGACTCGAAGAAAGAGACAGTTTTGTATTATCAAGGCCTCTCTTCTCTTCTCAACGTATTGTTCTAATCCGATTTGATATTTGCTGTTTTATTTTGCGGTGGTGTTTGACGTATGTATGAGTAATCAGTTTTGTTATAATAATGATTTGTTTGCTGAAGATAAATTCTAAAAAAATAATTTTACCGAAACAAAATTATCCAACACATTTAAATACTGTTTTAGATTCTATCAAGAGGTCATGGTAGTATTTTGGTGTTTTTTTCTTCGAGCTTGTAGTCTATGTCGTAAAGGTTACTTCAGAACTCAGTAGATGGCAACAGTAATATTCTAAAATCATAATTCCCCATTAAAGATATTACGAGTAAAAATAAATTTAGTATGCGATTATTTAAAAACATTAAGATCAGATGCGAAGTAATAATCGCATGCTAGATGCTTCTATTTCAGAGTCGAAATCTTAACGGTTTTCAAGCTCCATCTTTCGTCAATTGTCTTTGTAGCTTTATTCACTCGTTTATTTTTAAATGAGTTTTTGCTGAAGAGAAAATTGAGAACGGAATTGTGTCCGATGAACATTCTTTCAAATGCAAAGGAGTTTTGACAGTGTTTATTTTACCAGAACGTGATTATGAGAAAAACCGATATAGTCCATCAGTTTCAAGCGAAAAAATATATTTGTATTTACATTATAAAATGTTATAAATAAGTGTTTACACCTGTTAGTCCAACAGGTGTAGACACTTATCGTTATACTTTTGATTGGATTTTTTGATAGGTAATTATATAATTTTATTTAATTAAAACTTGAGTTACTATTCTAGGTAATAGTGTGGCAATATTTTTATGTAACGCTAATATATTTTAGAAAAATCTGATGCGGCCAGCACATAACCTCTCGCCAGATATTTTACCTGATTGTACGTATAAGACGAAAAATATTTTTAAATACAAATACATATATTCATGTCTCACTACAAAATAATTCTCACATATATTTGCAAAATCTATGGGATATTTTAATATAAATTGTGTACAATACATACATTTTCTTTATAATCAATATCCTGAAATTTTCTTTTTTTACTTTCCTTTTCTTTTTCTTTATATTCGTCATTTTTTCGCAAATTTCTTTTATATTCTTTTTTACGTATATTCTTTTGCGTTGTTGACTTTTTTTGTTTTCATAATCTTCTTAATAATGTACAAATATTTTTGACAGTGGCATACAAATATTTTTGACAGTGACATTTATGTGTCAAGTACAAACATTTGAATTTCTTGCCTTGAAGTAGTTTGATCTGAGAATTTTTACATCAAATTATTTTATATGCATTTCTTTATCTCTAAATCTATAGAAGATATAATAATGAATTTATATTTATCGAATAAAGAATTTAACGTTCTTTGATATAAGTATTTACATAAATTTTCGATAAATAATATTTAGATGATTTTTTTGTTGTAACTACTACTTCCGGTTGTCCAATTGTTACCAAAACTTAATCAACTCTTCCCATTATTGTTAGTTTGAGGAATCCGTAGTTAAAAATGTCTTAAGTCTTATAGTATTTGAGAAATCGTGGATCCAACATCCACACACACATCCACACACACATTCACACACACATTCACACACACATCCACACACACATACGGACATCATCGTAAAAATGTTATAATCGGATTCTAGGGACATTAAAACGTGCTTATTCACTAAAATCTGGATATACTCAAAAATTTTGACTCTGTCGGGTCTAGTAATAAAACCATAAATATCGCAATTACGATAAAACGGCATATACCTTACTTTCTGCAGTATAATACTATTTGGCATCGACTAATATTTTTGAGCCGCTTTATCCATACACTGAATCTTTCGTCTACCTGGTATGCATAGGAAAGTAGCCTTACAGTCCTTTAACATAAATTCTATTTTTGTTAGAAATAATCTCTTATGGGAATGAAAATTGTAGTCCCAAAAATGTTCTAAACAATTTGTTGTACAGTGGTTTTGAAATTTCCGTCATGATTCACAGGATATTCACTGGATATTGAACTTATTCCAAGATAGTAAATAAAATTACATAAGATAGCTGTGCTTTTATACTATACATTTGTAGAGGGACGATTAAAATAGCCATAAATATTAAATACAAAAATTAAATCTGCTCCCAGGTTTAAAAACCAAGAAGCAGATTAGGTATTCTCTGTTGTCATTAAAGACAGCTGTGCTTTTATACTGTACATTTGTAGAAGGGATGATTAAAATAGCGAGAAATATTAAATACAAAAATTAAATCCGCCCCCAGGTTTAAAAACCAAGACGCAGATTAGGTATTCTGTATAGTCATTAGGTGCTAAATATTTCCTTGCAAAATATAAATTAAAAATTAACCTAAATTTTCGGAATGCTCAAATATACAGTTATTAAAATCTTTTTGTAAAATAAATATACAATACTGATGATAAATATTTGTTAAAACTTCACAGTTAATTACATTAAACGAAACCGGATACTTATGTTATTGTACAGTTATTAAAATTTTTTTTTTTTAATCATTCCTTCTACAATTGTACAGTATAAAAGCACAGCTGTCTTTAATGACAACATAGAATACCTAATCTGCTTCTTGGTTTTTAAACCTGGGAGCAGATTTAATTTTTGAATTTAATATTTCTCGCTATTTTAATCATCCCTCTACAAATGTATAGTGTAAAAGCACAGCTATCTTATATAATTTTATTTACTTATACATTGATCTTGGAGTAAGTTCAATATCCAGTGAATATCGTGTGAATCATGACGGAAATTTCAAAACCACTGTACAACAAATTGTTTAGAATATTTTTGGTACTACAGTTTTCATTCCCATAAGAGACTTTTTCTAACAAAAATAGAATTTATGTTAAAGGACTGTAAGGCTACTTTCCTATGCATACCAGGTAGACGAAAGATTAAGTGTATAGATAAAGCGGCTCAAAAATATTGGTCGATGTCAAACAGTATTATATTGCAGAAAGTAAGGTATATGCCGCTTTATCATAATTGCGATATTTATAGTTTTATTACTAGAGTTGAGTATATGCGATTTTTAGCATGAATCCAATACCTCTTTTAGCGAGAGGTAAAAAGTAGTTAAATTTTACAAACATAGATATTATAGTTAACGTTTAAAAGATAAATGTAATTTAAAATTGGGTCGCTGGTACAGGGTTAAAACTATAATCCATCATCACCACTTAACTTCTTCTTTCCAGGCGTGGGCATCGTCCTCGTGACAGTCAGCGGCGTCGCCTGGCGCCTAACCTCCCACGACGCGCCCTCTTGCCGGGCGATGCTGGGCCTCGAGTCGGGCGACTCTGGCGACGTCTGCACGCGTCGGTTCGTCCCCCGACTACCACCATCGTACGGCCGACCCCACCACCCGTACGCAGCCATGATCTACCCGGAGTTTCAGTACAGGCCGCCGCCGCCAAGCTACCAGGCCAGCATGCAGGAGTATAGGCTGAGGTTGTTGTTGCTGGATAGAGCGGGGGTGAGGGAGGGGGTGCAGCAGGTGGTGAGTCCGCCGCCGACCTATCGGTCGCATGCTGGAAGTTTGCTGAGGTAAGAAGATAAGTTTATGTTTTAGGTTAAGTAAAAATAAAATCAAAACATATTTAATTGTAAATTATTTCTGTCTAACTACTACTAAAAATTCAGAAAAGATAAAGCAATATAAATTTTTGGAATGAATATAATGGGGTCCGGTACTTATTTTTCAATTTTTTTTTTCTGAAAGATTTAATAAAATGGTGAATTTAGCTTTTGTTACACTTTTCAAATGTGTATAGTTTTTGATATATATTTTTTTTCATATACAGGGTGTTATATTTTAATGGACCCAGCAAATATCTCGCTTATTTATTAAATTGGCAATTTTTTTCTTATAACATGATTTATACAGGAGCATGTAAGCTACTTGATGACGGATGTACATTCCTGATACCACTTCCGGTTTATGAGTAATTAATATCTACTTTGAAATTTCAAATGGAACATACTATATTTTTTTATAAATTTGAAAAGTGCATCAAATTTGCTTTACAATCATGTAAAATAATCCATATGTTACATTATTAAAAATTAAAATGGCGGGCACTTTTTTATACACCTAATTGGAAAGAGAATAGTGAGCCATGACTATGGCTTGTGTTCCTTATTATTTTCTGTATTATTATGACAAAAAAATATTATTTCGTTTAATAATAATAGTTACAATTGTTTTAGTTAATTGTTATTTTTCAAGCCACAGTCATGGCTCACCATTCTCTTTCCAATTAGGTGTATAAAAAAGTGCCCGCCATTTTACTTTTTAATAATGTAACATATGGATTATTTTACATGATTGTAAAGCAAATTTGATGTAATTTTCAAATTTGTAAAGAAATATATTATGTTCCATTTGAAATTTCAAAGTAGATATTAATTACTCATAAACCGGAAGTGGTATCAGGAATGTACATCCGTCATCAAGTAGCTTACATGTTGCTGTATAAATCATGTTATATGAAAGAAATTGCTAACTTAATAAATAAGCGAGATATTTGCTGGGTCCATTAAAATATAACACCCTGTATAATATCATATGTGGTAAATTTTTGCCGAAAAATTTTTCAGATTGTTACGAGAGCCGATTGCCTAGCAATTTATTGAGTGGTATTGACAAAAAAATTACGAGTTGTCAAACGAGTGATTTCTGATCAATGTCACGAGATAAATTGGCAACGGGCTCGAGTAAAGCAATCAGAAAATTTTTCCAGGATAAAATTTAACCACGAATGGTATTCGGATGACTATTTCCAAAATAAAAATCAGGTAATCATTTATATAATCTTTTTCTTGACAAAAATCTTATAGTTTTTACTGTGTTTAGAGGTATTATGTTTCCGTTTGCTTTTTCAACGTTTTAAATAGATTCTTGTTTGAATCGACTCGTTTTTAATAAAAACTGATAACACTGAAAATATACAGACTTTGACAGGTATCTAAACAATATGTTTGTAAAACGTCAAAAAAAATTTGTGACGGTGTTTTGTCCAAATGAAACTTGGTAACTAGGTAGAATCCTGAATTTGGATTGGTTTATATATTTATGAGTGAAATAGTCAGTTTAAATAGGTGCGTTCAATGAAGTAAGCAAATCTAGCAAATGCTAGGTAAGCAAACGAGACTTGTTGCTTAGTGCGCTGAACGATTTGCTAGCTATATGACGAACTGTCATTCATAACTGTCATCGAGAAACGTATATAGATGTCAAATATAACATTGTGTAATTGTGTATCTGTTGTATTTCTTTTCTTGGTCTGTGAACATATGGAAAATGAATTTATATATTTATTTTCAGATAGTGGGATTAATTTGGAAGAAGCTACATTGACTATAACAAAATATTTCAAATTTAATAATGTTATAAACATCCATCACAAAACTCGCAAAGCCTTTTTTACGTGTGGTTGATAGACATACACCATATATAGTAACAGAAACAGTTCAAGTTAACTTCATGTATGTAAAATTTGTATTTCCCGCCATTATATTTGACACTTAGCAAGAGAAGCGAGAAAATTGTAGCTTGGATTGCTTGCGAGCAAATCAAGCAAATGCTAGGCTAGTAAAGTCGTTCAACAAATTTTACTTCCGGTTGCTTGTTTTGCTTGGCTTATTGAACGTACCTATTAATTTTGTGTGACGTCATCTGCAATTTTACTTCGCCTACTGACTAAAGTTGTTTATATCTGTCAATGTCATTAATTCTGTCAAAAATTGATGTCAAGGAGGGTTAACTAGTGACAGCTGTCACTTTCAGAAAACTATAGTTGTACCTTGTCAAAGGAAAAATCTGTTGTAATAAAGATTTTAAATAAATATGTTTTATTTTAATAAAAATGATAAATGTTTCATACATTTTCATGTAAAATAAACTACATAGAAATATATGGATGAATAATTTAAAAATTATATTCTTTTCGCTTGGTATACTGATACAAAAATACAGTTGTGACGTCATATGGTTATAGTGCTAATCGTTTTTATTAAAATTACGAATGGAAAGTTTTATATTTTACAAAATATTTTGGTACAAAATCATTTAAAATTAGTCATATTTTCATAATATGACAAATCTTTTTTTTTAGTACCGAACCCCATTACATATTCGTTAGACAAGTTGATACATAGATGTAAACATTGTTGAAAATTAGGGAAAGAGGATCATGACAATGAAAATGTTCATGAATCATATAATACGATTGTTTTCAGAACTATTTTTGCAAGATCGGATTTTTTTATTAAATTACTGATCGGTAAGTGATGTGAATCACGTACTGATCAGGAAGCGAAGGTGGTAAATAAAAAAACAACGATCAAAGCTTATTTTAAAATTGACAAATTATTATGTCAAAATAAATTTCAAATCTTATTTTTCTTAAATTTTGTGTATCAAATAAGGATTGCGGTCAGAAACAGCTCTTACGCTTCGTCTCTATCTTCAAAATCATCCTAAACCGGTAGAAAGCACTTACTGACCTTAATACGTAACTATTAGATTATTATCACTTTTGTTATATCTAGAAACAAAATTTGTAGAATCATTTGATGATTCGTAGATAATTGCTCTTATGGATTGACTGTGTGATACTGATAAAAATGACAATTACATATTTGAAAATTGAGTCATACCTCATACCCATTGTAGGTTAATTGAATTGTAATTCAATTGATAATTCATACAATGAAATTACGTCCTGTGTAATTAGAAAAAATGTTATTAATAAATAATAGATTTTTTTTTCGATTAAAATCTAATCCTGGTGACTATGACTATTGTAAACATTATTTCGACGTTTAATGACAAGAGTTGCAGAACAGCAATTCACAAAACTGTAATTTCTTTGAAATTTTATTATCATAATTTTGACGGTTTCTACTATGTTCGTGACATGTATAATGTCGGATGTATTTCTATATGTATATGAGGTTCATGAAGATTATTCAAAATACATGTTTGACAGCAAACTTAAAAATTATTATTTCTGAAAACAAATTTCATCGCGAAAAACGATAAAAATATAAGGAAACAATTAATACATTTCTTTATAAAATCTATGCAGATTAGCTAATATTCTGAAAGATTCTACTTCATACACCTTTGATGCAGCAGAACTCAAAATTTTTACAATAGACGATAAAAATATGAAAAAACAATTCGTGCATTTCTATATGAAATTTATGAAGATTATTCAAAATTCCGAATGATTATACAATTTTTCATACAAATTTGACGCAGCAAAATTCAAAATTATTTCTTTCTGCATTATTAAGGAAGGCGAGATATATATATATATATATATATATATATATATATATATATATATATATATATATATATATATATATATATATATATATATATATATAGGGTGTTTCATAATATATGCGCAGGACTTCAGGATGTGATAGCTCGTCTAAAAATATGAAAAAAAGTTTCCCATAATAAGCTGTTTTGTGCGGATTTTTTTTTAAGTCTTAATTGGTGAAGATTTTGAAGGGGTAGTGGGTGTTTTTCTCCCCAACTTCTACGCCACTGGAAAAAGTACACTTTTGAGCCGCCCATTTAAACCACCAATGTTTTCTACACAAAAAAGGTACTCTTGGTCATAAGCTCTAAAGTTGACCGTTTTCGAGAAAAATCAACTTTTATGTTGAAAAACATGGTCAATTGTTTGAAATAATTTTTTTTTCTAATTAAACAAAATTTATTCAAACGTTAGATTAAGTATGTTTTTCAACATAAAAGTTGATTTTTCTCGAAAACGGTCAACTTTAGAGCTTATGACCAAGAGTACCTTTTTGTATAGAAAACATTGGCGGTTTAAATGGGCGGCTCAAAACTGTACTTTTTCCAGTGGCGTAAAAGCTGGGGAGAAAAACACCCACTACCCCTTCAAAATCTTCTTTAATTATGATTTTAAAAAAACCGCACAAAACATGGCTTATTATGAGAAACTTTTTTTCATATTTTTGGACGAGCTATCACATCCTGAAGTCCTGCGCATATATTATGAAACACCCTGTATATATATATATATATATATATATATATATATATATATATATATATATATATATATATATATATATATATATATATATATATATATATATAGGTTGTTCCACTACACTACTGATATCTCGAGAAGTATAAGAGATGCGAGATTCGTTAAATTAGCAAACAATTTCTACATTATATGACTATTAAAATGAACAAAACAAAAAAAATTCCTAACTAGTGGTTCTCAATATATGAGACCCAACTTTTTTATTTTAAATTAGAACCTACCTTTTTTATTAGCTTATTCGATTCAGTATTTTTTTCTGCATTCAACGATATCCATATGTAATACTCCAGTATTACAAAATTATTGAGAAAAATGTAAAATTAATAATGCATCATTTTTATTTAAAAATGACTATATAGAGAGTGCTATGGAAAAAACAAATAAATCAAATGAAGAAATAATTACAAAATCTTTTATAATTTTCATTACGTTGTGAATAATTATTATTTAAACAAGATAAAATACATAAATAATATTAACAATTGTTTTATTGATTTATTTGTTTTTTCCATAGCGCTCTTTGTGTAGTCATATTTAAATAAAAATGATACATTATTAATTTTGCATTTTTCTCAAATATTTTGTAATAATAGAGTATTACTATGTATATCGTTGAACTCAGAAAAAAATACTGATTCGAATAAGCAAATAAAAAAATAGGTTGCCATTTAAAATAAGAAAGTAGCACCCCGTATTTTGAGAACCACTGGTCTAAAAAAATTCTTGTTTCGCTCATTAAAGTAGTCTTATAAAATAGAAATTGTTTGCTAATTTAATCGACTTCGTAATCTCTTATACTTCTCGAGATGGCAATAGTGTAGCACTTAAATGGAACACTCTGTATATATAGAAGAATTCAAAATTATTTCTTCTGAAAACTCGTTTCATTAAAGAAAACGCTATAAATTATAAAGAAATAATGAAGGCATTTCTACATTAAGTTTATGAAGATTATTCAAAATTCCGAATGATTCTACACTACTTCCAAACACTTTGAACAAAACAGAACTCAAAATTATTATTTCTGAAAACATGCACTTCAATACGGACAATGATAAAATTATAGAAGAACAATAATTAATGCATTTCTATAAGAAGTTAATAAAGATTATTCAAAATTCCGAATGATTATACACTTCATCATGCACATTGGACGAAACAGAACTCAAAATTTGTTGTTCTGAAAACTCGTTTCATTAAGGAAGACACTAAAAATATGACGAAACAATTCAAACTTTTATAATTGAAGTTTATGAAGATAATTCAATATGTCGAATTATTGTATACTTTTTCATACACATTGGACACGACTGAGCTCAAAATTATTATTTCTAAAAGTTTGTGTCATTAAGAAGACGCCAAAAATGTAAAAAAAAACAATGCATGTGAAATTCTTAGAAATGCATGATTGATATAAAAGAACAATTAATTCTTATAGAGCCCCTCTTTCCAATCGGCGAGACGCAACCCAATCGGAGTACAGCTGTCCTCCGAGCTATCGCTCTCGCTCTAGTTCCAATCGTCAACCCTCCGCAGACCCAGTCACACACAGCAGAGAGCAGTCACTCTCCTTATCCGAATCCAATCAGGACGGATCTGTAGTCAACGTCGTCAACATCCTAGCGAATCAGGAAGAGGAGATCGCTCTAGAAAACATGACTCTAGATAGCCTGAAAGTGGCCCCTGAAAACGAAATACCTCCTTTGAGGATGCTCTTGAAAAGTTCTAGTGGTAGTGACCTTGACGCAAAAGACGGGAATCTAGTGACTATTGTGCAAAAGGCGGATCAAAATCCAGTGATTGTGACGGTGTCAGGGTCACACATGTCAACAACGAATCCTGAAGTAGGGAGTAGTAATCAAATTCCTTCAGAGATGGAAATACTAGCACATTTATAGTTTATATCATGTTGCCTAGGTGTACAGATTTTTTGCAGCATTGACGAAAATTTGACGTTTCGATGGTCTAAACATTTTGCTTTATAACATACTGGTGGAAATAAATGATATAGGGCGCGAGCAGACACGTGACTCAAGCGACTTTTGACGTGCTTGGAATCAGCTGATTTGTGTGCGCATGTCATTTTGACAAGAACAATGTCATGTTGACAAGACCAATATTTTGATTTATTTTGATTTTGAACTGCTAAAATGTTATTATTTTTAATTTCATATGTTTTACTGCCTAAAAATTGTAAAATAATAACATTAAAGCAGTTCAAAATCAAAATAAGTCAAAACATTGGTATTGTCGACATGACATTGTTCTTGTCAAAATGACATGCGCACACAAATCAGCTGATTCCAAGCACGTCAAGGTCGCTCGAGTCACGTGTCTGCTCGCGCCCTATACACAATGACGACTTTCAAATAAATATGGCGTTTGAATTACGGAATTACAAATGGTCTTTATTAATTTATAATTTGAAAAAATAAACAAACATTGCAAACATTTTGTAATATCATTCTTATTCAATTTATTTAGACGATTAGGCATTCCTTCGAAATATATTTAAAAAGGAATAGTTTAATGTCGAATTCACACTAAAGGTGCATTCATAAATGAAAATTAGGTTTATGGTTTTTGTTTAGGTTTAAGTAAAGGCCCATTCAGAATAAAAGAAATTAGCGGTAGTGTAAAAATTAGTGGCATCGGTAGCGTAAGAAATTTATAGTAATAAATATTTCCGTTCACAATGAATAATTATTGAAATTATAGTTTATAGGAATTTTTTATTATATATTACTAGGGTGCAAGGTTGACAGTTATAGCTGTCATTTTATTTTTGCGCAAAAAACAAGTGACATAGATGATGACTTATTAATTAAACTTATCCACAAGCACTCCATTGTGTGAGATAAGCAAAGAGATTAAGGGAATTTAAAATTATTTCAAAAAAAGTAAATGCGTGGGCACAAATTGCCTTTGAAATAAACGAAAATGGTAAGTTGGGTTCACTTTTAATTGTACAAAGTTTATAAATAAGTCTGTTTATTTATATAGCGCAACATCTGAGGCACACCACAAAATGATCTGTTTCTATTGCTCATTTTATCTGATGAAATCAGAAATCAAATGTCAATAAACATCAAAACTATCAAAAAAAAAAAAATTAAGCGGTAGTGTAGTGGCAACGTAGAAGTTTGGAGTTTGCAAACTCCTACCGCTGCCGTTGCCACTGCGCTACTACTAATTTTGTTAATTTTTGGATGTGAACGAATACGTTTGCTAAAACGCATTCAATCTTTTACCCAGGCCACTATCACTGCCACTAATTCTACCGCTACATTAATTTTTTTGTTGTGAATGAACTTAAGTCATTCATAAATGTAAGTTTAAATTACCTGAAAATTAGTTTTGATATGTACAGACATTTATGTAAATGCTTCAAAAACAAGATTAAAATATCGGTAGAGCAGTACTCAACAAGACACCTGTGCGCCGTGAAACTGTCATTCGCTTGGCATTATTGGTTATATTTCAGCAATTAAGTTATGACAGTCTCCATGTTCTCGCATTTGTTTAAAAAACCGAATCCACTAAGTGGATACTAAATAAAGATGGGTGTATATATCTATATCATTTCAGACTCGTTCTCATTGATGAAGTTTATGACGTCAAACTAAATCATAAACCTAAAGTTTGGACCTTGCAATGTTTAGCTTTATGATTTGGATTTAGAGACCCTAAATTCTGAAGTGTGAATGGAGTCATTACATAATATGCGGCCAAAGTCTTTAAATCTAAAGTATAAACCATGAATCTAAACCTAATTTTCATTTGTGAATTACATATGGATTTGAAATTGCTCTTTATATGCGAAATCCTGAATTAACAAGCACTAAATGACATCATTTACAGCAGTGGCGGTTCCTCTGTTTGGTCAATTACCTCCCAAATTTATCAAAGCAGAAAAGGAAAAACGAAAGAATAAAATATTTTGAATTTAATAATTTTTAATAGTCAGTCTATCATGCCGTTAGCGTTGCTTGCATATGAGACCACTGTGTTGAAAGAAAGACAATGCTTGGGCTTGGGTCACATCAAACTCCATGCGTCAGACAGAAATAAACAAATTGTAACTTTGCTTGCGTTAGACGAAGAAAACCATCACCCTATTCGTTTGCACACGGTCAATGACCAAGGTATGAGTTTAGTAGTGACGTTAGCTACGCGAAGCATAGAAAAGACATGATAAAAAAATTGAAAATATACAACATTTAAACTATTTAAAAGGAAAACATTTAGAAAACATTATTAAAAAATCCAAGCCTCCATAAAACAGGGAATAATTTCAATTCAGATCTAAATGAAATATTTTTTGTTGTATAAATGTAAATTTATTGCTAAAAATACTGAAAAATTATTGGCCGTTAGTATGAACAAGCATTTGACTATCGTTCTTTTATCTCTTTTAATCGTGTATGTATTATTTTAGAGAAAAATACTTAAGATAACTATTGTTTGAAGTATTTTTTTCATATTAACGGCCTTTGTTTTTTAAACCAGGGCAAGTGATCGATTTGATAAAATCGTTGACGGTATTATACGAGATTATTAACCGATATCGATATTTTTATTTACTAAAAGCAGATAACCATCAATTTAAAACTTTTTTTTAAATCGAGTCTAAAAAAAAGGTGGCAGGTGCATTAGTTTATTTTCAAAAAACTATAATAAAAGTAACTAAACTATTATTCACGAAAGATGACTATTCAAGGTGATTTGTGAGCCGTCTGATATAATGTTACTTGAGGATAACTTCATTACATTTCGTATGCATAGACGTGCAACTTGAAATATTTATGGACACATTTTAACTGAAAAATAAGAGTAATTTATTTGAAAATTACGTTTCTTTCTAAATAATGCCTTTCTGAAAGAATTATGTTCTTCACTTATGTTTTTGCAAAATACAAAAACATAGATTTATAAACCAAAGAATAATAATTTGATTTAAACGTCAACGCCACTGGGTAAATATTAGCACAGAGGGCAATGTAGTAGATAATTAGGTATCTGTAATTCTACGACATTGTCATTATTATTTATAGTGCATTAGAAAGCAATACCACTATTTACGTATATCTGTCACACCATAAATTAAATAGACGTAGGTCAAATAATCTTTCTCTTTCTAATACAAAAAATATTGCTAAGCTACTGCTGTAAAGTGATGTGTATTCTTCCTTCGAATAAATGACATTGAATAGTCATCTTTCGTGAATAATAGCATACAGAGTGATCAAAAATGGCTGAACTGTGCCGCTCCATACAATTTTGACATTTGCCTCTTACTTAATATGACAGCATTACTATTGCCATGGACGTACCTTTCGAATTTTGCAAGCTATCATTAGAATAATCCAAAGAACCTTCTTCTTTATTTTCACCCGAACGATAATATGGCTCAAGAAGAAATATGTCACACTCTTCATTAAGACATAATGAAATGAAATTAAAGATTTTTCACGAAGGTATCCGAAACAAATATCAAATGAATCAACGTACGGCAATGATAATAATCAAATGTCATGCACCTGTCATCATCTGTCATATGTGGAATACAGTTTTGATGAATTTAGGGAATGCAATCCAGCACCTAAAAGACAATCTTGCAAATCCGCAAGATTGAGACCATCAGTCCCGCGGATCCGCAAGATTTGCAGGATTGTACAATATTTTAGAATTATTAGTCCACAAAATTATTTTCTAAGTCAGTAAATGAAACAATAGAATTTACTTAGAAGAAATCTCGATTCACTTGTCTACCAGGTATGTATTTCGATTTGGGGATCACCCTATTATCGTACATTCGTGCCCAGGGTTGGATTCAGACCCTCAGATAATTATACTACAAGGAAGTTAAATAAAATTATACTATTTGTCGAAAATCGTACTATGTTTCGTTTTTCGTCGATTTTGTGACAAAAAAAAGCGAAAACTGTCATTTCGAGTGCCGACTTGCGGTAATCGAAAATTGATTGATTTGTACATATCATCGTCTCACTCACACTCATACATAAAATACATCCATCCTACTTTGTCACAAAGACCGAGATAGTAAAACACAAGGAATTTGTATACCACGTACAGTATACAAATTACTTGGTAAAACATTACATAGGGAATCCCGGGAGCTTCTTGACGACTAATTCGTTATTGCCTGATAAATAACTTCTTTATATTGAAGGGTAAACAATAAAAACAAAATGATTCGACCAATAAATGAAGTCAATCGACCTGAAGGTACAATTATGGTATTTTCGCGTAGTATCCTCGCTTTACGATACTACATACAGTGTGTTCAAAAAAATTCCTCGGAGTAGGCTATGAACAAAGAAACGTATGTCAATTTAAAAATATTTAATTAAATGTCAATTTGACGTGAGTTATTGTCAAAAATGTTATCTAAAGAAATCAAAGCTTTTCTTCTTGAATCTTATTTCAGAAATGGAAACAAATTAGAAAACAGCGAATGTCATTATACTGTATCCTTCTTTATTGTTTTTTCTCCTTAAAATTACATTTTAAAATCTATTTTGACAACTTGATTCTTGAATTGAATAATGATCAGACATACGTTTCTTTGTTCATAGCCTACTCCGAGTTAGGAATTTTTTTGAACACACTGTACTACAAGTCATGAAATAATGGTACAAATAGTATAATTATACTACGAAATCCAACACTGTTCGTGCCATACATATTGTTATGCGAATTCAGGCTGGAAAAAATAAAATCTTGCGGATCCCGCAGGTGTAATCCCGCTAATTTTATGCGGCATCCCGCATTTGCGGGATTGCGAATCCGCGGGATTGCATTCCCTAGATGAATTATGGAAAATTGTATTATAATTTTGTCATTATTTTGGAACAAAAATGATCTCGTGACCTTCTACCATTTTTGAATAGTTATTTACGCAACAAGAGTGTAAACACAAGTTTTATGGCATAATTTTCGGCAAGCCTCGTCACGAAATACTTAACTGAAAGTCTTAAAACTTGTTTCCCTTTGAATTGCATATAAGATTTTTTATAAGACCTTAAATAACATTCCTGAAACAAATTAGATATTTAATAGGTAACAGATCTGAAGTTGAATACTCAGTACTCAGTCAGTATTACCAACATGAATGTACAACAAATATCAAATTGGTTTTTGAATAAAAACTGGTTTAAACCATAGTCGTACCTCATTTATCTGTGAGATGTTCCATCTAGTATGTTATAATAACAAAGGTTCTAAATTAATATTGAAGGTGCTACTATCTGGCGATTTTGTTTAGTAACTACACTGCCGAAACAAATGACGATTTAAAATATCATTAACCATTTGATGAAGACTCAAATAAAATCATTGATATTATTTATTAATTCATATGATATAAACTGTTTTTTTTTTTAATCTAAAGAAATATAAAAAAGAATATTCCCGGTCTGTTGTATTCGTGCAGTCTTTATTTCTTTGATATTAAAAAGAAGAATGTATTTAATTTTTGCCTAGTCATTTAAGTGTATATTTTGTTGATGTTTAAGGCAAAGTTTAATTTAGTGTCCGTAAAATATATTATTTAGCTTACAAAATAACCGTTGGTTTGTTTTTATTAACATGTGTGTTTTTAAATGAAATGAAAGAAAAGTGATACCTAATTACTGTCAAATATTGCTATTATAAATAAATTCATTTCCCGCAGTTATATTTACATTCCATATTTAAAGTGTACATATATAAATAACAAATTTTATAAATATTATAGTTTATTGCGATAATGTGTGCCTATAATTATGTAGAAATGTAAAATATATTTTAAGTAGAATCTTGTTTGTAAATAAAATTTTAAAACGTTGTAACTCTTACACTTCAATCATCTTAGTTATCCATATTTTCAGTGGCAGATCTGAGCTACTGCAAAAAAATTTAAAAGGTAATTATAAATGAAATATTTCAAAGTTTAATTTACTTGCATATTATTTTTTATTTATTTGTGATTTAATTAATACTTAGTATTAGTATTATTATTCAACAGGGACTATACCCCAATTCAGAATAACATCATAAAAAATAAACATACAAGTATTGTTACATGAAAGCATTACAAATGTACAACTAAGTATCATGAAAATAATAACCATACAAGTATTGTTACATGAATGCATTATGCGTTGTAGGAAATTTGAAACAAGATACAATACATTTATTGTATTGAAAATAATTCATGTAGCTTATATTTAAAAGTCCTAATATTATCAGAGAAATCTAAATCTTTGCAGTAATTATTATATTTACGGCACATGGTGTTTAGAGAAGTGAATTAAGGTGGTATTCTGTTCGTGAGAAACTGCAAACAAAAGTTTGTTCCAAACGAGTTTTGAAGTTAATAAAAATTAAGCAGCTTTAATAATTCAAGATCATCAACAAAATAATTTATTAGTTTATATAAAAATATAATTTCCTGTTTAGTTCCCCGATTTATTAAAGGTTCTAGGGAAAAATTATTTAACAGCTGCACATATTCACCCTGTGGCCAGTAGCCAAATAATCTATAACAAACAGTTTTTACAAATTTCTTTTGAATTCCCTCGATAGCATTGATCAGATACTGCTGTGAAGGGCTCCATTTCCATATGATACTACCATAATCTAACTTACTTAAAACTAACGAATAATATAAGGACTTGTATTCATTAGTAGTAATATTTATTCACATTATAGTAATATATCGATTCCTAACCTTGTAGAGGTTGGGAAATACGTCATTCCTAACTGTAATGACAATCTTGTGTGGGAAATAACAAATATCGCTTCCACCACCACCACCACACGGGTTGCAAATGTTTATGGAGGGTTGTGTTGCAACCTTGTCATAATAAAGTAGGCTAAACAAATTTTAATAGAGCTGTCAAAATATATTAATAAAATTAGAGGTATTTTAATAATTATTGATTTAAAAAGAGGATGATTGTGAAAAAAATAGTATACATATCGGAGGGAATTTCATCACAGCCTTGCGTTGCCTTCGCCTCTCTGTAAAATACATCAGCCCTCGGCTGTAATAAAACATATTCTACCTCGGCTGTAATATACTAATAATATTAGAAATTAAAAGTTCTTTTTTATTTAATTTGAACGAGATTTAAATTTTACCGGATGTGACGTAGGAGTTGATAATATTTAATAATTTAACACATACCACGTGATACCTTTTTAGCGCCAAAATAAATTACAAGAAAACTTGTTAGAAAAAATTAATATTGATTTTTTTACATTATTCGGTTATTGTTTAGCATAATTCACAATGTTATAACATTTTTACCTTAAATTTCGCTACATTGCAATCAGGATATTTTTTGGGGGGTTGTCCAACTGACCTCCGAGGAATAAAAATCCGCTTTATTGCTACTTTTAAAAATTCATGACTGGCCTAATTTTTGGTGAAAAGTAAAGTAGGCTTTTGTGGTCTTTTATTGTTTATTTAATGAACCCTGTTCTGTAACTCGATGGTTAATTTATAACCACTGGTTAAAATTTTTATCCAATAGTTATTGATTTGACAACTAAAATTCCCTTTTATTGTTATATGTCAACATACATGATTGGTTAAAAAAAATAATGAGTGGTTAAATATTAACCACTAAGATACAGAATAGGCCCCTACATCTGCTTAGCAGTTTTCCATATGTATTTGTTGTTTTTATATAATAATTGTCAATTTTAGGGGCGGTCCGGACCTACTAGACCACCCCCTCCGTGCGCCCCTGATTACAATACACCATTTAAAATAACTTTATTAACTCTAATGTCGAAATCCCACGAGAATAAAGTAAAAGTAAAAATTGCAACTCAGAAAATATGTAATTTTCAAACTTTCAAACTCTCATTATACGAAAAGAAAAAAATAAAATCTGATGTGGCCAGCACATAACCTCTCGCCAGATATTTTACCTGGTTGTACGCATAAAACAAAAAATATTTTTAAATACAAATACATATATTCATGTCTCATTACAAAATAATTCTCACATATATTTGCAAAATCTATGGGATATTTTAATATAAATTATGTACAATACATACATTTTCTTTATATTCAATATCCTGAAATTTTCTTTTTCTACTTTCCTTTTCTTTTTCTTTATATTCGTTTTTTTTCGCAAATTCCTTTTATATTTTTTTTACGTATATTCTTTTACGTTAATTTTTTTTTATTTTCATAATCTTCATAATGATGTACAAATATTTTTGACAGTGGCATACAAATATTTTTGACATTGACATTTATATGTCAATTACAAACATTTGAAATTCTTGCCTTGAAGTAGTTTGATCTGAGATTTTTTACATCAAATTATTTTATATGCATTTCTTTATCTCTAAATCTATAGAAGATATAATAATGAATTTATATTTATCGATAAAAGAATTTAACGTTCTTTAATATAAGTATTTACATAAATTTTCGATAAATAATATTTAGATGATTTTTTTCTTGTAACTACTACTTCCGGTTGTCCAATTGTTACCAAAACTTAAACAACTCTTCCCATTATTGTTAGATTGAGGAATCCGTTGTTAAAAATGTCTTAAGTTTTATCGTATTTGAGAAATCGTGGATCCAACATCCATACATTCACACACATACGGACATCATCGTAAAAATGTTATAATCGGATTCTAGGGACCTTAAAACTTGCTTATTCACTAAAATATGCATATACGATTTTTAGCATGAATCCAATACCTCTCAGCGAGAGGTAAAAATCTGATGTGGCCAGCACATAACTTCTCGCCAGATATTTTACCTTGTACGCATAAAACAAAAAATATTTTTAAATACAAATACATATATTCATGTCTCACTACAAAATAATTCTCACATATATTTGCACAATCTGTGGGATATTTTAATATAAATTATGTACAATACATACATTATCTTTATATTCGTCATTTTTTCGCAAATTCCTTTTATATTCTTTTTTACGTATATTCTTTTGCGTTGTTAATTTTTATTTATTTTTTTCATGATCTTCATAATGATGTACAAACATTTTTGACAGTGGCATACAAATTTTTTTGACATTGACATTTATATGTCAATTACAAACATTTGAAATTCTTGCCTTGAAGTAGTTTGATCTGAGATATTTTACATCAAATTATTTTATATACATTTCTTTATTTCTATGGACAGACTTATGAGTGACCTTGTAACAAAGTGTTTGTAATGAGGGGCTAAGCGGAGCACGGGGAAAATAGTTCCTTGCATATTTCTTCAGAGTCGCAAATAGTTAATTTTCATATTTGTTAAATACGTATCATTTGGATTTGTGTGTTTGAAACGTGCAGTGCCCATAAAGTAAGTATTTCATACATTAAATGTAGTAAGTTAATTCATTTTTCATAAATATATAAGATATAAATGTATAATAATTATAGTAAATGAAATATTTTTTAGATCATGCGTACGCTAAGATGCATAGTGCCTAGCTGCAATAGTTGCAATAAAGAAAACCCTGATCTGGCCTTTTTTTTTGTCTTCCTCAAGTTAATTTAGTTTTTGAGAAATGGATTTCAAACCTCCAAATCAGAGATATAGTACAAGATAAACTACGGTCTACAGTAAACACATATCGCGTCTGTGCTTTACATTTTCAAGCAGAGTGTTTTCAAACGCCATTAAGAAGAAAATTAAATCGTGGATCCGTACCCTTCTTACACAATATCGAGGAATAAAAAACCCTAGAAAATTATTTCCGGATAATTTTTATGTATAACAATTTGAAAAAATTAATGTGGTACAATAAACTTTCTTAAAAAGTATATTTAAAAATAACTCAAAGAAACCAGGAGGAAGGCGTTTTACGAATGAAGAAAAATCGTTTTATGTATCTTTATATAAAAGCAGCCCGAAGGGATACAGATATTTATCCAAGATCTTTCCAATGCCATCTCCTAGATCATTAATACCGCAACAGAAAAAGTATTTTAAATATAAATACTAAATACTTTAGTCTTCAAAGTACTAAAATTAAATAATCTATAGCAGTATTTAAATATTTTTCGAATACTTTATAATTTTTTATAACTGAAACATTTCATTATATATAATTTTGCAATATTCTTCTCAATATCTAATTAAATAAGTCTTTATTTAAATACTGTTTTTCAATATTGTGAATATAGAACTTCAAATAAAGTACAAAAAATATTTAAATATAAATAATGAAAATTGTATTGAAAACAGTATTTTATTATTTAAGTATTTAAATAGTGACAATATTTATATTCTCATTGTTATTTTAAGCAATTTAAGAATTTGTACTCTATATCCTTTAAATAAATAATTACCTATATACCAATACCAGCTTTTTTTCTTTCTCTTTCAAATATTTTAAAAAATTATTTTAAAAACACGAACGGATAGCGTATTAGAGATCTAGTTACCGTGGTTTAGTTCGTTGCATATGATGATAGATGGCCAACTTTATAAAAATCCGAAAGCATTGAGTTTCCAATCTCTTTCTAAATCTATAGAATTATATCTTGTCACATATCTGTAGATAAGAATATTGAAATATTCAAGAGTATAAATAGAGAGCAACAAATTTATTCAGTATTGTGTATCCAGTTCTAAGATATGAGATATCTCGGACAGAATGAAATCAATATTTTGTGTTACAATAATCACCTTAGTTGTGATCTCTTGCACAGCTGATAACTACCATGATAATAATGACGAAGAGCAGATGTGTCCTTGCCCAAGGATATTAATGCCTGTCTGTGCATCAAATGGAAAGACATACAGCAATAAATGCTTATTTGAATGTGCAAAAGCGTACAACACAAAAAGAGGAATCGAAATTAGGATTGTTAAAAATGGAACTTGTGACAGCACATAGGTAAATGATATACTTACATACATTGTTATATTTATATAATAGTACTTTTTACTAATTATATTCTTTCTCTAGGATTTTGTAGGAAGTTTGAATAATGTCATAGACAGACTGTTGTAGTGATTAAACAGAAGGAAAAAAAGTGAAATAGATTTTTTTTCCATGTACAATTGTAAATAAAAACCTAATTTATAAAATAAAAGTTTTATTTTTACCTGAATACTTGGTTTTATTGAACTATAAATAATAAAATAACATGATACTCATATAAAATAGAACATACATATATGGACGTTTTACTATTTGAATCAGCGTCTAACTAACCGCTGTATCAAGGTTGGCAAAAACCCATATTTTTTTAAAAACCCGACCCAGTGGGTTTTATTGGATTTTTTGGTGTTTTATTCGGTAATATTCAGTTTTCCAATTTTATAGACTTTAATATTATTATTTTTAAATATTTTTTTAATATTAATTTAAACATAAATTAATAAAAAAATTCTTAATAAACATTTTTTTAAATTTAATAAATTAATTTTTATTATATTACAGACTGGTATTGAAACTCGGTATTTATTCAGTTATTATCGCAACCTAATATTTTTTCTTCGCATTAGGTATTTTATTGGATTATATAAGTTTTTGAAGCTTATCAGTTCTGATAAGATAATAGTATCTATACTCGTAAGTTATATTTGCTTGCGTAGCAATTTAATTTTATACAGAATGTAGCTAATGACGGTCAGGTGCGAACATTTGGGATTTTAGTTTCTTGCACTCCTGTCCATTTGACGGCAAAAACTGCAGTGCAAAGTTGTTCAGAATTAAAACACCGTTTTTAGGTATTTTATTATGTTTCTAGTTTCTTCACAATTTAAAAAAAAATCTGGTTTTCATAATTTATTTATAAAGGTCAAACGCCTATTTGAAATAAATTAAATAATAAATAAGGAATATTATCATGGAAATAGTTACAAAAGAATACGGAATTTATTTTCCATATGTCAAATTGACGTTTGTAATAAACCGAAATTTTGAAATATCCTTTTTAAAATTGTGAAGAAACTAAAAACATAATAAAAAGTATGAAACCAATTTTGTATACTACTTTTAATTCTATTCTGCACTCTACAGTATTGCAGTAAAATGAACAGGAGAGCAGGAAATTGCAAAAACCTAAAATCCCTATGTTCGCACCTGACCGTCAACATCCTGTATGACTTCTAATGGCTGGTTTATGATGGATTTAATTTATAAATTTAGATTTACAAATTTAGATTTGAAATTTACGATTTATCTTGCTGGTTTATAGTGAATTTAATGATATGAAATATGCCCAATCAACTTATATTGGGTCACGTGGTTTGACACAAATAGGATGACAGTTATATGATATTTATCACTTTTATCATAATCAATCAGTATTGTTCTACAGATAATATTAATAATATATCCATATTTTCAGAATCCATTTGTCAAATCAAAATTAAAATGTTTCAACTGTCACTTGAAACTGTAATTTTCTCCACCAAAAATCATTGTTTGAAATACTGTGAAATGATTGGACGCATTTACAAATTTACATTTATAATATAAAATATGGTGATATTTTAAATGTAAATTCTAAATCATAAATTTCTTAAATTCATCATGAACCAGTAAAGGCGGATATGTACATTTTATATTTATAAATTTAAATTCGTAAATCTAAATTTGTAAATTAAATCCATCATAAACCAGCCATAAGTAGAGGAGACCGGTGTCAATGTAACAAAATTTAAATTTTTATTTTTCACGAGTTAACGTTATATTTCGAAATTTTAAAATTACCTACAAAGAACCTACCCACCTTAGTGAATAATATTTTGAATTTTAAACTTTGGAAAATGTGACAAATATTAAAGTATAAGGATTTTTAATCAGACGTTACAAATGTTACAATTGCCACCTAACTGGTGTCAATAGTAACAGGGCCAGTGTTAATTGTAACAAATTTTAACAGTAATCTAATAAGATAAAATAACAGATAAAAGAAGAAATTATTTATTTATTTCCTCAGAAAATACAAAATTCAGATGACTCAACTACAAGCAAACAAAATATATATTCTGCTGGTGATATGGACCATTTTGACCAATGCCTTTAGTCGCTAACGGAACTGCAGTTTAGTTAAACATAAAATAGGTCTTTCTTCTTATAATTTAACGTGCCCGGTGTCCAGATTTTACATTTTCACCACTGCAACCAATCTCCTGTGCTCAAAAAATATGGGCCAATACATATCAGAGAGTTTCCTCATCGGAGCCATCTGAAGAGTAATCTGCGACTGTTAATTTCGGAACTGTTTTTCTTTTCTTTGCTCTTCTTCTTTTATATTTTCGATAGCAGTGGTTTTTCCTTGTAATTTTTATCATGATCAATACTGTACTTAATTATTAAACACGTTACAATCGACACCGTGGCATGTGTTACAACTGACACCGTTTAACTTATAAAGATATTATTTGCTTTTTTGTATTTATTAGGTAATAATTCGAAATGTTTTTAATGAAAAATATGTATAACTCACAAACTGACCCTTAACTTGAAATATTTCTGAGCAGAGCACTTATAGTGTTTTAGAAACAATGTGTGTCGTTACCTGTATTTACTTTTTTGTCGATGTACTTGCACTAAATAGTAAATACCAAAGAGCTATGACTATTTCTGCTTCAATGTGCAAGCGCGTTTTAATCTACTTCGAAAAGATGACCTTGTTATCTACCTTTGTTACATTTGACACCTGTTAAAATTGACACCAGTCTCCCCTACTAAATTTTAAAAGATATTGTTCTTTAAAGAGCCTCAAATTTGAAAATATCCTTTAGATATTTAAACAATTAAATATTGACATTTGTATAATACTTTGAAAAAGTCACGTGATGTGAAAAAGAATGTGACGTCAGAGTACATACAGTTTAACATGTTGTAACAAACTATCGCCTACTTTTATTTATATAAATAACGTGAACTGTTTTCTTATTGGTTATAAATGACGTATGTACTCCGACGTGATAGGAGTGGGAGGTTGTTTTTCATGGCTATTTCTGGCGTGAAAATGGTCCATTAAGGCGCAGCCCAAATTTTAGACTGTGATATTTGAAAAATATTGATTCAATTATGAAAACACCTAAAATTTGGTTAAAAAGTATTTTAAACAATAGTCCAAATTCCTAGTGTCGCCCTATTTAAAATATGAAAAACTGTGAAAATTTAAAAACAATTTTATGTAATACATACATATCAAATAATGTAACAACAATCAAAATAAAATTAATTTTTATATCATTATTTTTTAATTAATTCGTATAATTACTGCGCCCACTATTACATGAATGTATTCAATCATTTTGTTTATTTCGATGCTAGAACAAAGACGTTTGTATGGTGTGCTGTGACTTTCAGGACGACTTCCTGGTGCTTGGAGACATTTTTGAGCACCTGCAGAACATGGAGTTCACCAGGATATTTCACCCTATCATGGTTTGATCATATTTTACTATTTTTATATTACTTTGCAACTTGTAGCACATTGCAAATGTTGAATTTAATAAACAATAAAAAACATTGATGTATTTAAATCATTGCATATATTGTTCTTTAAATGTACCATATTATAAAATTTCAGTACACGATATTCCAAAACTTTAAATAGGAATATAATATGTTATGTAACTTGATCCACAGATAATTGCTTCTACTATTAGACCTCAACAGTAAAATTTCCTGTTGCTTCTTGGAGCTGGACAAATGAAGGATCTGGAAACGAATCTGGAGTTATTTTATTATAGTAAGTCCAAATACAGAGTGTTAAAGTCCGTTTCCACGACTTGATCCCCACGTCATCAATAATAAGCATATGGTTCAAATCGCCAGGGGTGGGAGGGAATTAATGACGTCATATTCTTACCATGGTTATATTATAGGGAACACCATCTTTCCAATAGCAAAATGCACAATATGTATAATCCCAGGAATTAACAAAATTCCCAACACACAACAAAGCACAAATTATTATCGACGCCAAAATCATCTTAATAATTCAAATATTTGAAAATGACGCTCGTTACCGCGGTTACAATACTGTTCCTATTTCATTTTTTGCCGTAGGTTAGACGGAGATAGCGTGTACCCATGTGGTAAAGGTAAACCTATGATAATGAGATAGCGAATAGAAGTCTCATATACGCCAAGTGTGACTGACAAAGATGCTAGATAAAAGTTTATTAATTCTTGCATCAGGAATTGATGACGTGGGGATCAACTCGGAGATACAGAGTGTATGTAAGTAGCGTGCCATACGTTACCACTTAATTAACAAGGTTACAATGTATCGTAATCTACAATTTGACTTTGGCGCACTATAGCTAATGTACGGTAAATTATACAGGCTCGGGAGTTTGCCATTCGATTCTATGGACTTTTCTACATATGTATACAAATTTTCAATTATCGCGACCAGCTGGTACGTAAAACAAAGCAAAAACAACAAAAATGGTATCTTGAAATATTCATGAGTCCACTAACAATTAAACCAGCCTGTATATAAATAAAAAGTATCATTTTCCCTTAATTCGAACACGCTGATTACGGGAAAAATAATAAAAAAATTCCTTAGGCCTTCATTTTCAAAATAATTTTTTTTATTTTTAATTGAGATTTACAAGATTTTTTGACTTTGGCGCACTATAGCTAATGTACGGTAATTTATACTGGTTCGAGAGTTTCCTATTCGATTCTATGGACCTTTCTACATATGTATACCAATTTTCAATTATCAAAAACAGCTGGTACAGTAGAACAAAGCGAAAACAACAAAAATGGTATCTTCAAATATTCACGAATCCACTAAAAATTAAACCAGCCTGTATATAAATGAAAAATATCATTTTCCCTTAATTCGAATACGCTGATTACGGAAAAAATAATAAAAAATCCCTAGGCCTTCATTTTCAAAATAGAAATTTTTATTTTTAATTGAGATTTACAAGATTTTTTGACTTTGGCGCACTATAGCTAATGTACGGTAAATTATACTGATTCGAGAGTTTGCTATTCGATTCTATGGACCTTTCTACATATGTATACCAATTTTCAATTATCAAAACCAGCTGGTACAGTAGAACAAAGCAAAAACAACAAAAATGGTATCTTCAAATATTCACGAGTCCACTAAAAATTAAACCAGCCTGTATATAAATGAAAAGTATCATTTTCCCTTAATTCAAACACGCTGATTACGGGAAAAATAATAAAAAAATTCCCTGGGCCTTCATTTTCAAAATAGAAATTTTTATTTTGAATTGAGATTTACAAGATTTTTTGACTTTGGCGCACTATAGCTAATGTACGGTAAATTATACTGGTTCGAGAGTTTGCTATTCGATTCTATGGACCTTTCTACGTATGTATACCAATTTTCAATTATCAAAACCAGCTGGTTCAGTAGAACAAAGCGAAAACAACAAAAATGGTATCTTCAAATATTCACGAGTCCACTAAAAATTAGACCAGCCTGTATATAAATGAAAAGTATCATTTTCCCTTAATTCAACCACGCTGATTACGGGAAAAATAATAAAAAAATTCCCTGGGCCTTCATTTTCAAAATAGAAATTTTTATTTTTAATTGAGATTTACAAGATTTTTTGATTTTGGCGCACTATAGCTAATGTACGGTAAATTATACTGGTTCGAGAGTTTGCTATTCGATTCTATGGACCTTTCTACGTATGTATATCAATTTTCAATTATCAAAACCAGCTGGTTCAGTAGAACAAAGCGAAAACAACAAAAATGGTATCTTCAAATATTCACGAGTCCACTAAAAATTAAACCAGCCTGTATATAAATGAAAAGTATCATTTTCTCTTAATTCGAACACGCTGATTACGGGAAAAATAATAAAAAAATTCCCTGGGCCTTCATTTTCAAAATAGAAATTTTTATTTTGAATTGAGATTTACAAGATTTTTTGAATTTGGCGCACTATAGCTAATGTACGGTAAATTATACTGGTTCGAGAGTTTGCTATTCGATTCTATGGACCTTTCTACATATGTATACCAATTTTCAATTATCAAAACCAGCTGGTACAGTAGAACAAAGCAAAAACAACAAAAATGATATCTTCAAATATCCACGAGTGCACTAAAAATTAGACCAGCCTGTATATAAATGAAAAGTATCATTTTCCCTTAATTCAAACACGCTGATTACGGGAAAAATAATAAAAAAATTCCCTGGGCCTTCATTTTTAAAATAGAAATTTTTATTTTGAATTGAGATTTACAAGATTTTTTTGACTTTGGCGCACTATAGCTAATGTACGGTAAATTATAGTGGTTCGAGAATTTGCTATTCGATTCTATGGACCTTTCTACATATGTATACCAATTTTCAATTATCAAAACCAGCTGGTACAGTAGAACAAAGCGAAAACAACAAAAATGGTATCTTCAAATATTCACGAATCCACTAAAAATTAAACCAGCCTGTATATAAATGAAAAGTATCATTTTCTCTTAATTCGAACACGCTGATTACGGGAAAAATAATAAAAAAATTCCCTAGGCCTTCATTTTCAAAATAGAAATTTTTATTTTGAATTGAGATTTACAAGATTTTTTGATTTTGGCGCACTATAGCTAATGTACGGTAAATTTTACTGGTTCGGGAGTTTGCCATTCGATTCTATGGACCTTTCTACATATGCATACCAATTTTCAATTATCGAAACCTGCTGATACAGTAGAACAAAGCGAAAACAACAAAAATGGTATCTTCAAATATACACGAGTCCACTAAAAATTAAACCAGCCTGTATATAAATGAAAAGTATCATTTTCCCTTAATTCAAACACGCTGATTACGGGAAAAATAATAAAAAAATTCCCTAGGCCTTCATTTTCAAAATAGAAATTTTTATTTTGAATTGAGATTTACAAGATTTTTTGAATTTGGCGCACTATAGCTAATGTACGGTAAATTATACTGATTCGAGAGTTTGCTATTCGATTCTATGGACCTTTCTACATATGTATACCAATTTTCAATTATCAAAACCAGCTGGTACAGTAGAACAAAGCAAAAACAACAAAAATGATATCTTCAAATATCCACGAGTGCACTAAAAATTAGACCAGCCTGTATATAAATGAAAAGTATCATTTTCCCTTAATTCAAACATGCTGATTACGGGAAAAATAATAAAAAAATTCCCTGGGCCTTCATTTTTAAAATAGAAATTTTTATTTTGAATTGAGATTTACAAGATTTTTTGACTTTGGCGCACTATAGCTAATGTACGGTAAATTATACTGGTTCGAGAGTTTGCTATTCGATTCTATGGACCTTTCTACATATGTATACCAATTTTCAATTATCAAAACCAGCTGGTTAAGTAGAACAAAGCGAAAACAACAAAAATGGTATCTTCAAATATTCACGAATCCACTAAAAATTAAACCAGCCTGTATATAAATGAAAAGTATCATTTTCTCTTAATTCGAACACGCTGATTACGGGAAAAATAATAAAAAAATTCCCTAGGCCTTCATTTTCAAAATAGAAATTTTTATTTTGAATTGAGATTTACAAGATTTTTTGATTTTGGCGCACTATAGCTAATGTACGGTAAATTTTACTGGTTCGGGAGTTTGCCATTCGATTCTATGGACCTTTCTACATATGCATACCAATTTTCAATTATCGAAACCTGCTGATACAGTAGAACAAAGCGAAAACAACAAAAATGGTATCTTCAAATATACACGAGTCCACTAAAAATTAAACCAGCCTGTATATAAATGAAAAGTATCATTTTCTCTTAATTCGAACACGCTGAGTACGGGAAAAATAATAAAAAAATTCCCTAGGCCTTCATTTTCAAAATAGAAATTTTTATTTTGAATTGAGATTTACAAGATTTTTTGACTTTGGCGCACTATAGCTAATGTACGGTAAATTATACTGGTTCGAGAGTTTGCTATTCGATTCTATGGACCTTTCTACATATGTATACCAATTTTCAATTATCAAAACCAGCTGGTACAGTAGAACAAAGCAAAAACAACAAAAATGATATCTTCAAATATCCACGAGTGCACTAAAAATTAGACCAGCCTGTATATAAATGAAAAGTATCATTTTCCCTTAATTCAAACATGCTGATTACGGGAAAAATAATAAAAAAATTCCCTGGGCCTTCATTTTTAAAATAGAAATTTTTATTTTGAATTGAGATTTACAAGATTTTTTGACTTTGGCGCACTATAGCTAATGTACGGTAAATTATACTGGTTCGAGAGTTTGCTATTCGATTCTATGGACCTTTCTACATATGTATACCAATTTTCAATTATCAAAACCAGCTGGTTAAGTAGAACAAAGCGAAAACAACAAAAATGGTATCTTCAAATATTCACGAATCCACTAAAAATTAAACCAGCCTGTATATAAATGAAAAGTATCATTTTCTCTTAATTCGAACACGCTGATTACGAGAAAAATAATAAAAAAATTCCCTAGGCCTTCATTTTCAAAATAGAAATTTTTATTTTGAATTGAGATTTACAAGATTTTTTGACTTTGGCGCACTATAGCTAATGTACGGTAACTTTTACTGGCTCGGGAGTTTGCCATTCGATTCTATGGACCTTTCTACATATGCATACCAATTTTCAATTATCGAAACCTGCTGATACAGTAGATCAAAGCGAAAACAACAAAAATGGTATCTTCAAATATACACGAGTCCACTAAAAATTAAACCAGCCTGTATATAAATGAAAAGTTTCATTTTCCCTTAATTCGAACACGCTGATTACGGGAAAAATAATAAAAAAAATCCCTAGGCCTTCATTTTCAAAATAGAAATTTTTATTTTGAATTGAGATTTACAAGATTTTTTGACTTTGGCGCACTATAGCTAATGTACGGTAAATTATACTGGTTCGAGAGTTTGCTATTCGATTCTATGGACCTTTCTACATATGTATACCAATTTTCAATTATCAAAACCAGCTGGTACAGTAGAACAAAGCGAAAACAACAAAAATGGTATCTTCAAATATTCACGAATCCACTAAAAATTAAACCAGCCTGTATATAAATGAAAAGTATCATTTTCTCTTAATTCGAACACGCTGATTACGGGAAAAATAATAAAAAAATTCCCTAGGCCTTCATTTTCAAAATAGAAATTTTTATTTTGAATTGAGATTTACAAGATTTTTTGATTTTGGCGCACTATAGCTAATGTACGGTAAATTTTACTGGTTCGGGAGTTTGCCATTCGATTCTATGGACCTTTCTACATATGCATACCAATTTTCAATTATCGAAACCTGCTGATACAGTAGAACAAAGCGAAAACAACAAAAATGGTATCTTCAAATATACACGAGTCCACTAAAAATTAAACCAGCCTGTATATAAATGAAAAGTATCATTTTCCCTTAATTCAAACACGCTGATTACGGGAAAAATAATAAAAAAATTCCCTAGGCCTTCATTTTCAAAATAGAAATTTTTATTTTGAATTGAGATTTACAAGATTTTTTGACTTTGGCGCGCTATTGCTAATGTACGGTAAATTATACTGGTTCGAGAGTTTGCTATTCGATTCTATGGACCTTTCTACATATGTATACCAATTTTCAATTATCAAAACCAGCTGGTACAGTAGAACAAAGCAAAAACAACAAAAATGGTATCTTCAAATATTCACGAGTCCACTAAAAATTAGACCAGCCTGTATATAAATGAAAAGTATCATTTTCCCTTAATTCGAACACGCTGATTACGGGAAAAATAATAAAAAAATTCCCTAGGCCTTCATTTTGAAAATAGAAATTTTTATTTTTAATTGAGATTTACAAGATTTTTAGACTTTGGCGCACTATAGCTAATGTACGGTAATTTATACTGGTTCGGGAGTTTGCCATTCGATTTTGTGGACCTTTCTACATATGTATACCAATTTTAAATTATCAAAACCAGCTGGTACAGTAGAACAAAGCAAAAACAACAAAAATGGTATCTTCAAATATTCACGAGTCCACTAAAAATTAAACCAGCCTGTATACAAATGAAAAGTATCATTTTCCCTTAATTCAAACACGCTGATTACGGGAAAAATAATAAAAAAATTCCCTAGGCCTTCATTTTCAAAATAGAAATTTTTATTTTGAATTGAGATTTACAAGATTTTTTGACTTTGGCGCACTATAGCTAATGTACGGTAAATTATACTGGTTCGAGAGTTTGCTATTCGATTCTATGGACCTTTCTACATATGTATACCAATTTTCAATTATCAAAACCAGCTGGTACAGTAGAACAAAGCAAAAACAACAAAAATGGTATCTTCAAATATGCACGAGTCCACTAAAAATTAAACCAGCCTGTATATAAATGAAAAGTATCATTTTCCCTTAATTCAAACACGCTGATTACGGGAAAAATAATAAAAAAATTCCCTGGGCCTTCATTTTCAAAATAGAAATTTTTATTTTGAATTGAGATTTACAAGATTTTTTTGACTTTGGCGCACTATAGCTAATGTACGGTAAATTATACTGGTTCGAGAATTTGCTATTCGATTCTATGGACCTTTCTACATATGTATACCAATTTTCAATTATCAAAACCAGCTGGTACGGTAGAACAAAGCAATAACAACAAAAATGGTATCTTCAAATATTCACGAGTCAACTATAAATTAAACCAGCCTGTATATTAATGAAAAGTATCATTTTCCCTTAATTCGAACACGCTGATTACGGGAAAAATAATAAAAAAATTCCCTAGGCCTTCATTTTCAAAATAGAAATTTTTGTTTTGAATTGAGATTTACAAGATTTTTTGAATTTGGCGCACTATAGCTAATGTACGGTAAATTATACAGGTTCGGGAGTTTGCCATTCGATTCTATGGACCTTTCTACATATGTATACCAATTTTTAATAGGAAAATTAAATTTAAATCTTCAATTAAAATCACCCCTTTTGGTTTACCTTCTTTTTTTTGTAATTGTGTTTGTTAATAGTCTAATTTTTATATTTTTTCTGTGCAGGTTGTCAACATGTGAACTTCAAGAACCCCAAACGCAGAAGAGAAATATTAAATATTGTAAAATTGTAATAAAATGTTAATGTACATATTTTAAATATATTTGTAATTATATATTGCTAATAAATTTTAAAATTTATTTAAAAATGAAGTATTTATTTTCTAATCTTTAGTTTTAATTTTTATAATACACCCCTGAAACACACGTAAGTATATAGTTTCTTAGAGCCATTAAATTCGCGAAGGTATTACGTATATAGTTCTTAAAACATTTTTATTTGCGTGCATAGATGCTACCTGAAAGTAGCATCTATGCACGAAAATAAAAATTTTTTGGTGCATAGATGCTACTTTAAGGTAGCATCTATGCTCGAAAATTAGAAAATTTTGGTGCATGGATGCTTCTATTAGGAAGTTTACTGAGGTTAAATTCCCAATAGGTATACACGTTTACCGACAGGTGCTGCCCCCTTGTGGCCGTTTTTAAAACTACATACGTATAGGGACTTGCAAATAAAAATCATTTATTTAAAATAAAAATATATATTGTTACTATAAAAATACAAGCCTTTTATATAAAAATATATACATATTTATATTTTATTATTATTTATTACAGCACAATGTTTGACACCATCATACATTAGATTTAAATTAAGAACAAAATTATAACAAAAATGTAATGTAAGACATGTTTAAAAATTCTGTTCATAATTTCTCACTAAGTTTGTCAACAAATATGAAAACATTTTTTTAGCTTCAAACAGGTTTTAAATTATAATTTAATTTATCAAAAAAAACTTTTATTACAAAATAAAGATGCAAAATGATTAATAGAAAAATACAATCAAAATAATAATAATTTCACTTGAAAATTAACATTTTTGTTTTATAACTAAATCCTGTTTGATATGTTAAAAATTGTTATCAAATTTTAACAAATTAAATCTTGGGGTCCCTAAAAAAGATTTCTTGTTCCCATTGTTAAAGGTACAAGATTTCTTATTCTGTTTAAGACCGTTTGCGAACCTTTACATTAATTATATTATATATGTATTTTTTGGTGTTACCACCTAACCGCCCATTTACCAAAATATATAATATTTATTAATACAAAGCTTCGTTTACAATAAATACTTAAAATCTAACTTTACCCTGATCGCGTCTAAATGCTTAATAATTAATACAATTTTTACTAAAACTACCTACTGTACGACTAATGTGATGGGTTTAAATTAAAATAAACAGAACACAAAAGATTTTTTATTGTGTATATACATTTTAAACAGGTCTTTATGAAGAGGAAACCATGGTCTGCGTCACCAATCGGCACTGCAATCTCGACGACAGTGACAGGGCAGTAGGGATTTCTTCCAACTTAAAACTACCTTAAAACTAAACTCTTTATTTAATAAATTATATATATAGGGAGCAACCGCCCTCAAATACCAAACCTACGCTCCCCATATATACCATTTATTAAATAAATACAATTTCGTATACAATAATATTTTAGTATCTACCTAAAACTATTGTAGAACCCCCCAAATTAAGTTAGTGAAGTGCGCAAAATAGCCTATCATACGTTAATATCTCGTTCAAAGAATAGCAAATCTAAGCCTATCTTACGTTAATATATTGTTCAAAGAAAAGCAAATCTAAAAATGTGAAGTTACGTTAATTTTTTTCTCTCTCTCTCAAAAAGCAAAAACAACCCTTGCCTATCTTATATCTAAGCTAACTTATGTCTACGCAATCTATCTTATAATCTAGACTATGCTAAGCTAAAGGCGACGTATGAGAGAGAGATATACGAGCTAAGACAAAAAAGTGAGAACACCGGGGTGGTTCTCACATGTAGTTTACGAGGGGGTTAAGCCGACCCCACACGATGCACTGCATGTACGGCCTACAACGCGAACTCCCTAAGGACAAGATAGACAGTTACATGTAATCTACTCGGCTTGGATGCCTGAGCGAGCTACTCCCGAAGACATCGCCCGGTCTTATACGCGATACCTACCCCGAACGCGGTCAACCCGTGTGCTCAAACAAAGTTAAATCAAACAAGAACTTTATTGTCTGTAATTATTCGTTGCCATTAACATTAAATGATGATTACATACGTTGCCTCCGGATGAGGAGAGCACATAGACGCCATAAGAAAGCTTCCTGTGATAGCATTCAGGTTTGTTTAATCCCTTCTCATTCGAGTCTAGCAATCTAGAGCGTAGACCAATACGATGGTCAGCAAGCAACTTTTAAAAAGAATTAAACTGTCCCTAGAAACATTCGCACAAGTGCGAAGCGATCCCCCAGAATAAACAACTGGTTTCACATGGCATGGCTAACCATATCAGTCCGCTCAATTATGGAAAATCACGCACGAACCCTACCTACCCATCCCACTGACCGTGATATTAAACAAGGAAACCCGAACCCAAATCAAGTTTCGAATCTCTCCCACCTTCCTGACCCTCTCACTGATTCTCTCACTCATTCGCATCATTCATGCCCCGATACATATGTTTTTCTTTTCACATACACTCTCCCTAGGTGTCGTCTGGACAACCCACGAAAGGACGCGTACTACGGTAGCAAACGCCCACGCACGATTTTATGATGAATCGCCAAGGAATGCACTTCAAATCAATCAATTTATTTTCATTTTTAAAGAAAACGCGTGTTTGCTCAACGGCGCGATGAGCCAAAGTTTAATTAAGACCTGAAAATACATTTAAAAGAACTTAAAACTAACTTAAAATCTACTATATTAATCTAGTCTTCTTGATGTCCGATTCCTGAAAAATATATGCTAATCATATGTTCCCAAATATTGATTTATTTATAAATAGTCGATATACAAATTTTAAATTGTTTGAATATTATACAGACATCCATGAACGTTATATTTCTTTTAATGTAATACTCAAAATCGAATTTGAATACAAGATAATATTTATACATATATGTATTATAGTCATATTCCTTTGACTATAAGTTCTCATGATTGAACATGAAAACAATATATTTTATATAAAAAAAAGTTTCTTACCAGTTCATCCAGCGATGGTCGACTACGCCGTAGAAGATTTATCTGGAGCTCAGCATTCCTTTAGAACAGCTGCCTTGGAAGATTTGCAGTGTTGAAATCAAAAGCTTGGAAGTTGCATCCAATTCTCCAAGTTTCTTGACGTCTCAGACCAACCAAATGTTTGCCTAATAAATAATAATTATTAGTTTGTGGTATTCTTTAAACCATTTCAAAAACTGTTGGATAAAATTTCGCACGGTACACGTGTCTTCATACACGTGTACTGTGCGATATTTTATCCAACAGTTTTTAAATGGTTTCAAATGTATTTGAAATTATCTTTCATTTGATATTTCTAAACTTATTGGCTAGTAACTAGATTTGAACCATTAGCAAGTTTAAATTCTATAAGAATACTGCTGGCAATCTCAGCCGAAACCGGAATGAAGATACACTAGTTAGATATAACTACAGCATATTTGAACGGTTTCATGGATAAGTTTCTTGATGAGATGTTAAGAAAAATAGTTACTGAAAATGGAAACAATGAACTTGGCGAAAGAGCACGTGGCATGCTAGCGCAACCACCAGATGATCGTGTTTGTAAGTTAAAAAGGTCCCTACACGGACTGAAACGGTCAGGTAGGCAATGGAACACTAAGCTAAACAACAGTCTTCTAGAAATGGAACTTATACCGACCAGCGCAGACCCATATGTGTAAGTCCTCTCGCCAGATATTTTACCTGGTTGTACGCATAAAACAAAAATCTGATGTGTCCAACACATAACGTCCCGCCTATTTTATATTTAAAATAGCAATGAGCTTTAAGTAAACTATCATTTCCGGCCGACAGTTTGTAAAAACAATCTAATTTGTTGTTCCAATAAATAGAACAGTCTATAACAACAAAATTTTGTATTATATTTTAAATGGTTTTCCTCGAAAATCTGTTATGAGCACTAAGTTTAGTACCACATCCGGTTTATCATATAAGTCAAAATCTAATATGTTGTTTCCAATCATACACGAGTTTTAAATACCAAATTTGAGAAGTTTTGGATCATATCTTAACATATTTCTTCAATCAAATCTGTTCAGAGTTTCAAGTAAAGTACCACTTCCGGTTTATCAATTTTAACAAAAATTTAATATGTCGTTCTCATTAATCTAAAAGTCTTAAATACCAAATTTGAAAAGTTTTAGCTCATATTTTTTCAAGCAAATCTGTTCAGAGCTTCAAGTAAAGTACTACTTCCGGTTTATCAATTTTAGCAAAAATCTAATATGTCGTTCTCATTAATCTAAAAGTCTTAAATACCAAATTTGAGAAGTTTTGGATCATATCTTAACATATTTCTTCAATCAAATCTGTTCAGAGCTTCAAGTAAAGTACCACTTCCGGTTTATCAATTTTAACAAAAATTTAATATGTCGTTCTCATTAATCTAAAAGTCTTAAATACCAAATTTGAAAAGTTTTGGCTCATATTTTTTCAAGCAAATCTGTTCACAGCTTCAAGTGAAGTACTACTTCCGGTTTATCAATTTTAGCAAAAATCTAATATGTTGTTCTCATTAATCTGAAAGACTTAAATACCAAATTTGAAAAGTTTTGGATCATATCTTAATTTATTTTTCAAGCAAATCTGTTCAAATCTTCAAGTAAAGTACCACTTCCGGTTTATCAATTTTAACAAAAATCTGATATGTTGTTCTCATTAATCTGAAAGACTTAAATACCAAATTTGAAAAGTTTTGGATCATATCTTAATATATTTTTTCAAGCAAATCTATTCAGAGCTTCAAGTAAAGTACCACTTCCGGTTTATCAATTTTAGCAAAAATCTAATATGTCGTTCTAATTATTCTAAAAGTCTTAAATACCAAATTTGAAAAGTTTTGACTCATATCTTTATATATTTTTTCAAGCAAATCTGTTCAGAGCTTCAAGTAAAGTACCACTTCCGGTTTACCAATTTTAGCAAAAATTTAATATGTCATTCTCATTAATCTAAAAGACTTAAATACCAAATTTGAAAAGTTTTAGATCATATCTTTATATATTTTTCCAAGCAAATCTGTTCAGAGCTTCAAGTAAAGTACTAATTCCGGTTTATCAATTTTAGCAAAAATCTAATATGTCGTTCTCATTAATCTAAAAGTCTTAAATACCAAATTTGAAAAGTTTTGGCTCATATCTTTATATATTTTTTCAAGCAAATCTGTTCAGAGCTTCAAGTAAAGTACCACTTCCGGTTTATCAATTTTAGCAAAAATTTAATATGTCATTCTCATTAATCTAAAAGACTTAAATACCAAATTTGAAAAGTTTTAGATCATATCTTTATATATTTTTCCAAGCAAATCTGTTCAGAGCTTCAAGTAAAGTACTAATTCCGGTTTATCAATTTTAGCAAAAATCTAATATGTCGTTCTCATTAATCTAAAAGTCTTAAATACCAAATTTGAAAAGTTTTGGCTCATATCTTTATATATTTTTTCAAGCAAATCTGTTCAGAGCTTCAAGTAAAGTACCACTTCCGGTTTACCACTTTTAGCAAAAATTTAATATGTCATTCTCATTAATCTAAAAGACTTAAATACCAAATTTGAAAAGTTTTAGATCATATCTTTATATATGTTTCCAAGCAAATCTGTTCAGAGCTTCAAGTAAAGTACTAATTCCGGTTTATCAATTTTAGCAAAAATCTAATATGTCGTTCTCATTAATCTAAAAGTCTTAAATACCAAATTTGAAAAGTTTTGATTCATATCTTTATATATTTTTCTAAGCAAATCTGTTCAGAGCTTAAAGTAAAGTACCACTTCCGGTTTATCAATTTTAGCAAAAATTTAGTATGTCGTTCTCATTAATCTGAAAGTCTTAAATACCAAATTTAAAATACTGTGGATCATATCTTAATATCATAACATAATAATAACATCTCCCTAACTACCAGTAAAAATACATGATGTCTGTCACCTGGATATGTACGGACTTTACACCATATTTCCCAACGAACATCCCAGTAAAAAGAAGAGTTCATTAGAAAGAAATAGTTATATATTCCACTCTCTTACAGAAATTAATATTTGAAAGTGAGTGTCCACTCCTGTTTTTATTATTCTATGATCACCGAGATATGTTACGGACACGGACTTAACACTACGTTTCCCAACAAATATTATAGTAAGAAGAATAGTTCATTAGAAAGAAATAGTTATATATTCCCCTCTCTGTCTAAAAATGATCAATAAATCAGTATTTGCGAGTGAGTGTTCAATCCTATATTTATTATTCTATGTAGTGATGTCTTTGTCTTACAGTATACCTTTCTTTGTCACACAAAAATCAATATGTACCCGCCGTTTAGTAGTTGACGTGGGGGACACTGAGATTTAAATATTTTGATGTTTTATGACGAAACAATGGCTCCCGTAAATTATACATGTTGGAAGGGAATACTTTTAGATAAAATAAAACAACCAAAGTCTCTGTGTGTGTGTATGCGTGTGACAAGCTTTTCCTCCACGATAACTCTTATAACAAACTTCCAAAAATTTCTATTTTCCGAACTTAAGCTTGCTGCATTCATGTAAAGAGTTGATTAATTTTTGGGTAAAAGTGGACAACCGGAAGTGATACTTTACTTGAAGCCCATAATATTTTTTAATGAAAAACTATATTAAAATATAATCCAAAACGTTTCAATTTTAGTATTCAAGACTTTTATATAAAAAGGAACAGCATATTAGATTTAGGATAACATTGATAAACCGGAAGTGATACTTTACTTGAAGCTCAGAACAGATTTTAATGAAAAACTATATTAAAATATAATCCAAAACTTTTCAAATTTGGTATTTAAGACTTCTATATAAAAAGGAACAACATATTAAATTTTGTATAACATTGATAAACCGGAAGTGATACTTTACTTGAAGCCCATAACAATTTTTAATGAAAACCTATATTAAAATATAATCCAAAACGTTTCAATTTTAATATGTAAGACTTTTATGTCAAGGGGAATGACATATTAGATTTTGTATAACATTGATAAACCGGAAGTGGTACTTTACTTGAAGCCCATAACAATTTTTAATGAAAACCTATATTAAAATATAATCTAAAACGTTTCAATTTTAATATGTAAGACTTTTATATCAAGGGGAATGACATATTAGATTTTGTATAACATTGATAAACCGGAAGTGGTGCTTTACTTGAAGCCCATAACAATTTTTAATGAAAACCTATATTAAAATATAATCCAAAACGTTTCAATTTTAATATGTAAGACTTTTATGTCAAGAGGAATGACATATTAGATTTTGGAGAACATTGATAAACCGGAAGTGATACTTCACTTGAAGCTCAGAACAGATTTTAATGAGAAACTATATTAAAATATAATCCAAAACTTTTCAAATTTGGTATTTAAGACTTCTATATAAAAAGGAACAACATATTAGATTTTGTATAACATTGATAAACCGGAAGTGGTGCTTTACTTGAAGCCCATAACAATTTTTAATGAAAACCTATATTAAAATATAATCCAAAACGTTTCAATTTTAATATGTAAGACTTTTATGTCAAGGGGAATGACATATTAGATTTTGGAGAACATTGATAAACCGGAAGTGATACTTCACTTGAAGCTCAGAACAGATTTTAATGAAAAACTATATTAAAATATAATCCAAAACTTTTCAAATTTGGTATTTAAGACTTCTATATAAAAAGGAACAACATATTAGATTTTGTATAACATTGATAAACCGGAAGTGGTACTTTACTTGAAGCTCAACAATTTTTAATGAAAACCTATATTAAAATATAATCCAAAACGTTTCAATTTTAATATGTAAGACTTTTACATCAAGGGGAATGACATATTAGATTTTGGATAACATAGATAAACCGGAAGTGATACTTTACTTGAAGCTCAGAACAGATTTTAATGAGAAACTATATTAAAATATAATCCAAAACTTTTCAAATTTGGTATTTAAGACTTCTATATAAAAAGGAACAACATATTAGATTTTGTATAATATTGATAAACCAGAAGTGGTACTTTACTTGAAGCCCATAACAATTTTTAATGAAAACCTATATTAAAATATAATCCAAAACGTTTCAATTTTAATATGTAAGACTTTTATATCAAGGGGAATGACATATTAGATTTTGGATAATACAGATAAACCGGAAGTGATACTTTACTTGAAGCTCAGAACAGATTTTAATGAAAACCTATATTAAAATATAATCCAAAACGTTTCAATTTTAATATTTAAGACTTTTATATCCAGGGGAATGACATATTAGATTTTGGATAACATTGATAAACCGGAAGTGATACTTTACTTGAAGCTCAGAACAGATTTTAATGAAAAACTGTATTAAAATATAATCCAAAACGTTTCAATTTTAATATGTAAGACTTTTACATCAAGGGGAATGACATATTAGATTTTGGAAAACATCGATAAACCGGAAGTGATACTTTACTTGAAGCTCAGAACAGATTTTAATGAGAAACTATATTAAAATATAATCCAAAACTTTTCAAATTTGGTATTTAAGACTTCTATATAAAAAGGAACAACATATTAGATTTTGTATAACATTGATAAACCAGAAGTGGTACTTTACTTGAAGCCCATAACAATTTTTAATGAAAACCTATATTAAAATATAATCCAAAACGTTTCAATTTTAATATGTAAGACTTTTATATCAAGGGGAATGACATATTAGATTTTGGATAACACAGATAAACCGGAAGTGATACTTTACTTGAAGCTCGGAACAGATTTTAATAAAAAACTATATTAAAATATAATCCAAAACGTTTCGATTTTAGTATTTAAGACTTTTATATAAAAAGGAACAACATATTAGATTTTGTATAACATTGATAAACCGGAAGTGATACTTTACTTGAAGCTCAGAACAGATTTTAATGAAAAACTGTATTAAAATATAATCCAAAACTTTTCTAATTTAGTATTTAAGATTATTATGTGAAGGGGTACAACATATTAGATTTTGGAAAACATTGATAAACCGGAAGTGATACTTTACTTGAAGCCATAACAATTTTTAATGAAAACCTATATTAAAATATAATCCAAAACGTTTCAATTTTAATATTTAAGACTTTTATATCAAGGGGAATGACATATTAGATTTTGGATAACATTGAAAAACCGGAAGTGATACTTTACTTGAAGCTCAGAACAGATTTTAATGAAAAACTGTATTAAAATATAATCCGAAACTTTTCTAATTTGGTATTTAAGATTATTACATCAAGGGGAACAACATATTAGATTTTAGATAACATCGATAAACCGGAAGTGATACTTTACTTGAAGCTCAGAACAGATTTTAATGAAAAACTGTATTAAAATATAATCCAAAACTTTTCTAATTTAGTATTTAAGATTATTATGTGAAGGGGTACAACATATTAGATTTTGGAAAACATTGATAAACCGGAAGTGATACTTTACTTGAAGCTCAGAACAGATTTTAATGAAAAACTATATTAAAATATAATCCAAAACTTTTCAAATTTGGTATTTGACTTTTATATAAAAAGGAACAACGTATTAGATTTTGGATAACATTGATAAACCGGAAGTGATACTTTACTTGAAGCGCATAACAATTTTTAATGAAAACATAATTAAAATATAATCCAAAACTTTTCTAATTTAGTATTTAAGATTATTATATGAAGGGGTACAACATATTAGATTTTGGAAAACATTGATAAACCGGAAGTGATACTTTACTTGAAGCTCAGAACAGATTTTAATGAAAAACTATATTAAAATATAATCCAAAACTTTTCAAATTTGGTATTTGACTTTTATATAAAAAGGAACAACGTATTAGATTTTGGATAACATTGATAAACCGGAAGTGATACTTTACTTGAAGCGCATAACAATTTTTAATGAAAACATAATTAAAATATAATCCAAAACTTTTCTAATTTAGTATTTAAGATTATTATATGAAGGGGTACAACATATTAGATTTTGGAAAACATTGATAAACCGGAAGTGATACTTTACTTGAAGCTCAGAACAGATTTTAATGAAAAACTGTATTAAAATATAATCCAAAACTTTTCTAATTTGGTATTTAAGACTTTTATATGAAAAGGAACAACGTATTAGATTTTGGATAACATTGATAGACCGGAAGTGCTACTTTACTTGAAACCCATAACAGTTTTTAATGAAAACCTATATTAAAATATAATCCAAAACTTTTCAATTTTAGTATTTAAGACTCGTATATAATTTGGAACTCCATATTAGATTTTGACTGTATATGATAAACCGGAAGTGATACTTTACTTAACGCTCATTAGTATTTTAAACATGGAATTGGCGGGAAGTCAACAATATCTCCCTCTAAGTACAAATAGAAATTTTATTTTTAATGGAAACACAATTTTCACTTTGGCGGACTATAGCTAATGTACGGTAAATGATAGAGGCGCGCCATTCGATCTTATGGACTTTTCTACATATGAATACTTTTTTCAATTTTCGTGTGATACAATATTACAAAGCAAAAAGTCTGGTGTGGCCAACACAATACCTCCCGCCATTTACAGCCCGAGTCACAAAAATGATTAAATTTTTGGATTAGCGAATTTTACTCTAATTTTGACAGTTTATTTCTTAAAATATAGTCTAATCTAAACCAAGTAACTACCTTTTTTTAAACCCCTCAACAGGATTAAATCCCAATTACAGAGTGGGTTCACATGCATACACATCCATGCCTTAGTGGGATTCGAACCCAGAGCCCCAAGAGCACTCATGATATTTAGCCGATAGTAGAACTGACCCCAAAGATAGTAAATCTGGATATACAGGATGTTTGGCGTAAGTCCGGCACCAAGAATATTTCGTTTATCTTGAGAGATTTTGAAACGGTTGAAGAAAAACTATGATGTTTTGGTATCGTTGTGAAGCTAATTTTATTTACATTCTGGAAAAAATATAAAAATATCGATTCCCTATGCTAGATTCAAACTTGTACCCGTTTCCCCTAAAACCGGAAGTGATACAAAATTCTTACTATGACCATCATCTTATGAGCCCCTTTGTCTAGTTTGCTTAATAATAATTTTTGTATCTCTCAAAATAAACGAAATATTCTTGGTGCCGGACTTACGCCTGTATTTTGTGTTTTACCTTTCACCAGTGATCAAAAATGGCTGAAACAACTTTTGTTCCAAAATTATATTTCAATTTTGAATAATTCATCAAAACTCGGGTGCACGGCATTTGATTAATATCATGGCCGTACGTTGATTCATTTGATATTGTGTAAAAATAATTCCATTATGGCTTTTAATGAAAAGCGTGACAATTAGGGCTGTTGCAAGAATTTTTATATGACTTGTAAGTACTAAATTTTAAAAGATATTGTTCTTTAAAGAGCTTCAAATTTGAAAATATCACGAAATATCCATTAGGTATTTTACAGTTAATTATTGAAAATTGTGTAATATGTTGAAAAAATCACGTGATCTAAAACAGAATGTTACGTCAGAGCACATACATTTTCTTAACATGTGACAAACAATCGCCTACTTTTATTTATATAAATAACGTAAACTGTTTTCCTATTGACTATGAATGACGTACTGAGGTCACAGGAGTGGGTGGTTGTTTTTCATTATTTAAGAAAATAACAATAAATTATTATTTTTTATATTACTATAAAAAAATATTGCATAAGCTTTCATTTAAAATACTTTTTAAAAAAAAATGTGAAACCGGCTCATTTCTTCTTGAAGCATATTTTCGTTCAGGTGAACGTAAAGAAGACGGTTCTTAGGAATATGATTATTCTTATGACAGCTAGCAAAATTCGGAAGATGCGCCAATGGAAATAATAATACTGTCATATTAAGTAAACGGCAAATGTCAAAATCATATTGAGCGGCAAATTTCAGCCATTTTTGATCACTCTGTATAGGGCGCAAGCAAACACGTGACTCGAGCTTTTTAATCAGCTAATTGACGCGATTTCGGGCGACAACCGTTCACTTGCGGTATGTTGCGTTCAGGTCCGTTCACACATTCGGGCGCTAGGAACAACTTACCCGGTATGCTTGGATCAGTGCTCACAGCTGAACGGGTTTGCGAGTCGGGTCAGCTCTCCGTTCACTATTTCTATCTCTTTTTGTCATGTCTTTTTTTGAAATGTCAAAAGTCAAAACAGTCGGTTTCGTGGTCTTTATGTCAAGCAGGGTGGCATTATTTTCGTTGACTCTTTTTTGGACAAATATGGACAAACTGTCTTTCTCCATTAATGCATTTTAATTGTCAGACACTATTTTTGACAGTTTTAAATGTCGCAGAATATACATAACCCTTGATAACCACCAAGCACGGTGTCAACAAGTGAACCAACGATTTTTGGCGCCACCATTGACCATATCATACCGTAAGTAACCGTAACTAATCCAAACATGTGAACGGGTATGTCGCCCGAAATCGCCTTTGGTGTGCGCGTGTCACTTTGACAAGTACAATGTCACTTTGACAAGACCAATGTTTTGACCTATTTTTATTTTGAACTGCTAAAAAGTTTTATTTTCAGACAATAAAACACATGAAATTAAAAATAATATTTTTTTAACAATTCAAAATTAAAATAAGTCAAAACATTGGTCTTCTCAAAGTAACATTGTACTTGTCTTAAATAACACGCGCACACAAATTAGCTGATTAAAAGTTGTAAGGTGCTCCAGTTCTTATAGAAAACATGTAGAATAAAATTTACTGCCAAATTTACCATCTACGGGGTTAGTTCTACCATCGGTTTAGCGTTGTACACTTAAATAATACCCTGGATATCGATTGAAAATTTTATGTGTATTTCGAAGTTTTAGAATACAAATAAATATTTGTAAACAACTAGAATTGATAAATAAAAATACGAGCGTTTGACAAAATTATTGAAACAAAAATCATATTGAAGTAGAAAAAAATGAATAAATTTAGCACGACTTACGTTCGAAGATCTCAGCTAATCAACATTCCAGATATTCGAGAACTCGAAATCAGCTACTCGGAAACTCAGTATTTTTTCTGTTGGGTAGGCGGGAGTTTCTTTACTGTTCCCAAAGGTCTAGTAGAACATATTGGCGTCTTTCATTCTTCGAACTGTAGGTATGTGTTACCTGCAAATGTAAATTGCGAAAATGTACATTCGTACCAAAATTTTGCGACCTAATAACAATGTTCGCTAACAAAAATTGGTGTTCCATGAATAGGCAGTAAACTTTAAAGGATTAAATTTTATTACGATATTCAAACTTGTAGAAGTAGTCTTGAAAGCAAAACATGTATATTTTGTATCATAAAAGTGTTTACAATTATTATTACAAAAATATGTACTTTTTCTGGAAATTAGTGTCATAGCGAGGAAATTTGGATCCAATTAAATTTATTAAATATTAAAAATATGATGCTGACATTCTCATAAAAACTTTAAAGCCACTGATGTATTCGATTTGCCAATCTAACGAAAGGAAAACTTCTCTTCTAGACCAGTAGGTAGTGCTACGTGAAAAATGCATCATGGTATTCCAAATACAGACCTTTGATCTCATTTTAAATACCTTGATGAACGATTTTCTGTCTTCCCCGAAAAAAAGACGATCTACCCAGCTGTGGGTCATGTCACAATTGTTTAAACAGATGATACTTCAGAATATAGGTATTCGATATCCGACATGCATTTTTTTGTCATTTAGGGTAAAAATTATAAGTTGATTAAAGCCCGGATGGAATGGCATGGACAATTTCTGATAGATAAAATTCACAACAATAAAAGGCTTTAGCGCCCCCTCCCTGCAACGATTGAAAATGGTTGGTAATTATTATCGGCTACCATTTACATATGTCATTTTATGCACGTCCCTTACAGAGAATACTGAGATTCTAAAATATTTTTTAAAACAGTTTTGGGTCATGACTCACAACTGGGTAGATCGTCTTTTTTCCGGGGAAGACAGCAAATCGTTCGTCAGGGTATTTAAAGTGAGTACCAAGGTCAGTATTTGGAATACCATGATACATTTTTCACGCAACACTAGCCCCCGGTCTATACCTTTTCTTAAAACTGTGGCGTTTGCTAACAATTTTCGTTTCAATGTGAACCTGGCTTTCATCAAATGAAATAACTTAATATATTTGTGACATTACTTAACAGTTTTTATTAATTTGCAACAATAATTAACAATATTTCACTATAAAAATAATAAAATATTCACAAGGCATAAAATAACTCAATTTGTTCAATTTTGTTGAAGACAAAACAATAGCAAAAGCTCATTCAATATATAAAAAAATAAATACGGTTTTATAAAATTTAAATTACGGATTTTATATGTAAAATGCATATAAACAGCAAACACCAATACGTGTCCTAACGTAAAATATATACTTTTTCCTTCGTTGTATGCAATGGCAATGTACAAATTTCGCAATTTTTACCTAAACTTCACATGGATCTGATTTATGTACAAATGAAAATGCATGAAATCATGAAAAATGCAATACTAAATACAGAAAATTTATCAGAAAACAATGTTTCCAATACTTTGAAGTAGATTTCGAATGATTTATGTATAGAAATAAGTAAAATACCACTTACATAACTAAACGCATCAAGAATATAACAATTTCCATGGACAAAACATCGATTAGCATAAAGATTATCATCTCAAACGTTGAATTTACACTTTATATTGCTATTTGTCAAAAAAATTCTTAGGTTCCCATTATTTTTCCGTTGAAAATACATGTTTGTTGCTTTTACGTCACCACCACGTGCTCGCCGCCCGGCATGCACGCTTGCTTTCTTTGCTACAATGCCGGAAGTCGGATGTTTTGAAGGCGTTATGCGCAGCTCATGATGCGCACACAAGAATTACACAAGTCACAGTCGAGAAATTTACCCACAATATGAAATATACTAGCGATATTTTTCCAAAATATTTAATCTATTTATAAATTATCGACTTTTCGATTTCGAATAATTGTTTGAATATTAGACATACATAATTATATTTAAATCGTAGAAATGGGCTATAGGATCCAGGAGAAATTTTTTAAACGAAGAATTGTGAAAAATTCATGGACCTTGCTGGGATTCGAACCCAGAGCCTCCCAATCGCTAGTCGGGCGCTCTACCAATTGAGCCACGAGTTCCCGTTGAAGTCTATGAATCTTTCACATAATTATTATACATAAGGCGATTTCGGGCGACAACCGTTCACTTGCGGTATGTTGCGTTCAGGTACGTTCACACATTCGGGCGCTAGGAACAACATACCCGGTATGCTTGGATCAGTGCTCACAGCTGAACGGGTTTGCTAGTCGGGTCAGCTCTCTGTTCACTATTTCTATTTCTTTTTATCATGTATTTTTTTGAAATGTCAAAAGTCAAAACAGTCGTAATCGTGGTCTTATGTCAAATAGAGTGACATTATTTTCGTTGACTCTTTTTTGGACAAATATGGAAAAAACTATCTTTCTCCGTTAATGCATTTTAATTGTCAGACACTATTTTTGACAGAATTAAATGTCGCAGAATATACATAACCTCCAAGCACGGTGTCAACAAGTGAACCATTGATTTTTGGCGCCAGCACTGACCATAGCATACCGCAAGTGACCGTAACTGATCCTAAGAAGTGAACGGGTATGTCGCCCGAAATCGCCTATAGTTACCCAGGGACTCAGGGTGCAGCACAGCAATCTCCCTAGTTTCGAGGTGAATAAAAAAATATTTAAGATAAAAAAATATAATTTTCACACCCTTAACTTACAACATGAGAAGTTTTATCTCATGTGGTTTTGAAAATAACACTTTTGAAAGCAACATAATGAAGTTACATATAACTCTTTCGAGCATTTCTTCCGGTATTGATACAGGTCTGGCTTGTTTCTGCAGTTCTAAATTTGAAAAATGCAGCTCTAAATTAAAATTTTGCAGTTGCTTTCATCTCTCTCTATATTATGTATTATTTAAATGTGTACAAGAAATGAAAATTGCAAAATATATTTTTAATTTTATGGGGTCTCGTGGCCGCGAATCTCGGGAACCGGGTTCGATCCCGACCGAAGCCAAATAATTCCAATTTTAAATGGCACAAAATTTGCCCCTGTGGTGCACTGTCCAGCAATGAGTGCCCGTGATGTGACGCCTGGTAAGCGCCCGCACACTGCAAATATTTCATCTTTACCGGTATCTGTGTACAAAGCAGATTGGCACACCCAGCAATGGGTAATAAGCCGTGATGATATATTTATTTATTAATTTATTATTTAATTATTAGAACGCGTGTTTCACGTCAGACATCTGGGTATTGTAGGTATCTTGTATACTTCATAGTTTAAAGTTTTCTGCCTTTGTCGCGGCTTAAATGAACCTGTTCTTTTGAATTAAGTTCATTTGATGAAAATATAATATAAAATAAGTTTCAATGTAGATGACCTTCAACTAAAAATCCCCCCTCTTATCCTTGAACAAAAAAGTACAGCTCCTAGGGTTTACAGGTACCTCGGCTTTGAAATTACCGCACAAAAAAAATCGCAAGGTGTTAAATCTGGCGAATGCGCGGACCAAGGAATATCGCCTCTCAGGGAAATCAAACGCCCAGAGAATATTTTCTCGAAACCCAAGTTCTGTAAGGAATGGGGTAAAAAATTCTGGAGCACACCCTCAAAATTGACGGCAACTTCCCTATTTCCCTGCGTCGATGTTTTCGAGTGTTCATTCCAACGACCAAATATAACTAGACAAAACTTCATTTGGTTTGTTTTGATTTCGGCTAGCCAGACAGAGAAACTAGAGATGAAGATATGTCTTGTCCAGTCCGAGTAATTCTCACTAGAGGTCACCACTGAGGCCACGTAGAGTATCAGTGTTTAGTTTGAACGTTGCTTACTAGAGGCGCAAGAGTTCTTAGTTAAAATTTCGTGGTTAACATTTAAGGTTAACATTAAATAATTTATAAGGTTTAATATTAAAGAAAAACCAACGTGTCACTCACAAAACCACTACAACTACAAAACAAAGACAAAATACACATACTTCTACGTGGCCCTCTAGTAAGCAATGTTCAAACTAAACACTAGACTGTACACTGAGTACATTGACACTCTACGTGGCCTCTAGTGAGAAATACTCGAACTAGACAAGACATATCTCTATCTCTAGTTTCTCTGTCTGGCCAGCCGAAATCAAAACATTCAGTGAAAACGGATAGGGAATGTTTTGTCTAGTTATATTTGGTCGTTGGTTCATTCTTTCCTGACAACGGATCCTGTTTCCCTAAAGTTTTTATCAACAACGTAATTGATTTTCGGACCAGAACTGCTTGGCGCGAAGGTATTTCAAACCGAGTACTAAACGCGCGCTGGACTGCGGTTGCAGACCCGTTTTCGCGGATAGAGCCTTCCACAGTAAAAGCCCGTTACTCGTTCGTTCACATTATGTTTACGATTGAATTTTTTTGTAACCAACTCCCACCCTTTCACGACCTCTAGTCGCCTCACACCACAATACCATAGTACAACTAGGGACGTTGTTGTGTCGCATCCTGTATTTCCTTAAATATAGTTCTCAAATAAAATTTGATTGCACAATATTTTATATAAAATGTTATAATTTCGATAAATATAAAGTCAATTCATTTTTGGGTGTGTTTAGATCAGGACGGTTCCGGAGAATTTTTTATCCGGCACGAGGTAATTTTGGAACTGATTTTATATTAGTGCAATCTTTTTGTAAGTTTGTTGATGAATTACAAGCAAACTAAAATAATTTAAAAATCAACCTTTTCAGCAGAATATTTCTCAGGTAGTATTATATATATTTTTTAAATTTAAACCGACAAACATTCAAAATTATATAAATAAAAATAAATTAAAAGTAATAGATTATGCAAGGAGACTTACCAGCAATAAAGGAACATGATGTTCTATGATGTCTTTTTTTGGTGTTTAAAGTTTAAAATATGTATACCCTGCACTGGCGTGTCGATGAATATCTCAGAGGCAGTATCCACTGATTTTTCAGCAACTATAGTTCAAAAATGAATAAAAAATGATAATAGTAAATTGTTACTAACATCTTAAAGACCGGCACTTTGACAGGCATTAAACTGATTTAAAAATAATATTTGATAATTTTATTATTGAAATTTAATAGGAGACTTCATTTTCTGTATGTTAATAGCAGATAACGGAACGTAATAATATATTACTAACCAAGGTGGAAAGTGTTTCATTACTGTCGAGAAGTAATAAAACCGAAGTTTGAATACTATTTTATTCACAATCAGAAATAAATATTGAAATCTCTTGAAAATAATGTTAATTTTTATATTTTGAATTCAAGGTCATTTGTTCGAAAAAAGAATCCACAGCACTTTATACTCGTATAGCAGTAGCTTAGCAACATTCTGTATTAAAAAAAGAAAGATTATTTGACGTAATTTAATTTATGTGATGACATATACAGGATACCTCACAACTCGCGCCCCAGACGAAACTGACACTTGCCGACGACAATAGGTTGCCAACAAATAGAAGAAAATAATTTGCGGCTACTTGCATAACGGAGTTACAAGACTTTTTAATCCACCAATCCCGGAAGGATATCTTGAGATGTGATGATATTATTACAAAATAAAACTGGTTGCTAGGTTTTAAAAATACTACTAGAGAGTTACAAAATTTGTTTGACTTACTGTAATTTTGACACTTTAGAGTTGACTTTTCACTGTCAACAAATTTAGGTTAGCGAAGGTGTCATCCGAGATCATCATTTATATCCGGAAAACGTTCCGACTGGACTCGTGCTACCTCTCTGGCGTTACGTCCACATTCTCCGAAAATTATAATCATTTCTAAGTAATCAGCGGCTGAATACATGGTAAGAATTTGCCTTTTTTATTCACCTTGTCAAATTTAATTTGACACTGACATTTTTCGAAAACTACAGTCGCCCACACATTTTAAAGATTTGATTTGTATAAAACCATAGTAACGTAAAATTACGGCAAACACACGTTAAAGGAGTAGGTCTCTGATTGGTCAATTTTAAAACGTCTTTTCTCGAATATCTTTTAAGCTAATTTTTTTTTCTTCGAAATTACACATCCGAGTGCAGTCTCGAGTTTCCTCATTCGCTCTGGGGCGCGAGTTGTGAGACAGCCTGTATACGTAAATTGTGGCTTTACTTTCTAACCCACTAAAAATCTTAGTGACGTATGTCGTAGAGTTATAAACTTGTAATTATCTACTAGACTGCCCTCTGTATTAATCTTTATACAGTGGCGTTGACATTTAAATCAAATTTTTATTCTATGGTTTACATCAATATTTTTCTTAAATGCAAAAACAGGTGAAGGAGATAAAACTTTGAGAAAAGCAATATTTAAAAAGAAACAAAATTTAAGTTATCTGCTAGTACAAACGGTTTGTAAATGACCTCGAACAGTCGTCTTTCGTAAATACCTTTAGAAAATTTCCCTCTTCAAAACTGAGTTTAAAAATAACTTCTCACCCTCACATTTTTAAGTCAGAAATCGCCATATTACTAACTGATTGTGAAATTAATTCTTTCAATAAACTAACAATTAAATTAAAGCATTATTACCTGATGTACATTCTTCTACTTGAAGAGGTGGGGAAGGAATTTTCTCAGTTAAACTTGGCGCCACACAAGTTGGGAGGGCAAACTTCGTATATTCACCATGAATACTACCGGAACCTTCATACAAATTCAAATATATATTAATTAATACATGAATAAACAGAAAAGTGTAATGGTCAAACATAGGGCCAAATTCAAACTCTGTTTATAACGCTGAGAACATAATTTACGGGAGAAATGTTTGCTCAACTTTAAAGGCCGAGAAATCTCATAAAATTCAATCTCTTATGCAAAGCATTATATGTAGCACCTAGACCTGCCTTTTATTTTCAGATATGTACAATAATATTCACATGAACTATTCACAGTTTATAATTATTTAGGTTCACGAAAATACAAAATTCAATTAATGTATGTCTCGATTTGATCATACAACTTCAGGCTTGAATCTATCATATTAATTTCTTTTACCTTTTTTAGGGGGTTTAAACCGTTGAAATATATTACTGAATGAACAAACTAACGAATTTTTAACAAGAGCTGCTCAATTTTATTACAAAATAACTTTTTTTTGTGTATTAAGTAAAATCGCGCCAAAAGCAAATTCTAACCTCACTTTTCTGGTCTACAATATATAAAAAAGTATACCTAATTTACAATACCTGGCATATGCAGTGAAGGCAACGAAAACACCTTTAATTTTTTAGAATTTGGAATTTTACACTCCTCAGAAAAATGCTTATCACATATCGAAAAACTTTTATGCACTCTTATTGGATGCATTTCAAACAACTTTTTTATTCCAATACGTTCCAGCCAGATATTGTACACTTCCTCGTAATATATAGGAAAACGATGTGTTATAGGTTCCAACTTATCACAATTTGGTACACAACACTTGCTTTTCCTTCTTGCCATGGAAAAAAATGCGGTATTTTCCCCCGTATGTGACAGCTGCAACGAACACACGAACACACCACAAACAACCCGTGTGAAAATGAAAACAAAACAGCACAGTAACGACTACCGTTCGACAAAGTCGTGCGAAAATACTAAAGAAAACATGGCTTATTATTTATATACAGTATGTTAAAAAAGGGTAAAAAATTTGAGGATTATTATTTTTAGAATTTATCTTCAGCTAACAAATCATTATTATAACAGAACTGATTACTCATAAATACGTCAAACACCGCTGCAAAATAAAACAGCAAATATTAAATCGGATGAACCATTCTTTGAAGTCTGAACAAATGGACCTTTTCAATTTAAAGAGATAGAGATATGCACAATGGGGATCTGCGCACAGTAAGAACAACTGACATCTATGGCGTTTGTTTCTAAAAAAAATTAGACGTAAAATGTTGAGAATATCTCAGATAACTTTAAAAAATCTTATCGAAATAAGTTACAAAAGCTTTTATTGAAATTAAAATGTCTGACGATGTAAATTTTCATTGAGAATACAGGTATATTTTTGACGTTTCGTTTGACAGCCCAACTGGCAGTTGTTCGCGCCATTTTCTTCCTATTTGCAGCGATAGAAAGAGATAGCCGTTAAATTGAAAAGGTCCATGGATAAAAACTTATGCAAGTTCTAAGTCCAATTCTCTTGTTTACTTATGGTACTGGCCTGCATACTTATTTGGCTGTATTCCAAAACTGAATTAAGTAGCCAGAACATACAAACAACCCGTGAAGTTTAGTCCTGCGATATTTTATCCCTTAAACAATAGTATTCTTCGTAGGATAACTCCAAACATTTGTAATGTTTGCATTTAGATGGATCTTGTAATCAGCTGATTTGCAATTCTATAAACAATTATATTTAGTAATAACAATGTATAATGATTATTCTTATTTACAAATATACATACCCTATTATTATAATACATAAAATATTGTTTTTATAACGAGTTCACTTCCACAAACCAGTTTTTCAATTAGTAGGTACTCCAAACACAAACTGATTTATTTTATTATCCATAACATTTTGAAATCCGATTTATAGTACCTAAAATATAACTTATTTGCATAACTGTTGTTTAAACAAATGGTTCCTTACCAAATACCACCTTGAAGTCAAATAAAAATTGCCTAAATTTGTTTTGTTTTCTGTTCTAATCATTGTAGGTACAATTGTTTATCAATTGCTGTCAGCTGTCATTTGAGATTTGAGGTTATAAATATTGTTATTAACAATTTACAAAAGATTAGTTGTTATTCATTTTTAAATCATAAAATTGAAAAACATATTTAAAAAATAATTTTATAAGTTAAAATACATTTGTTTAAATAATTTATTATAAACATATTAGTTCAGGATATTCCATACAGATGCCAGAACATGTATTAATTTTTGATAATCCAATGCAAAATATATCGATTTATTGGTTTTGCTCAATAAAAAAATTAAATATCCAAAAAATACTTTAAACTACAATATATTTAATCTATCTGAATGTGTTATGAATCATAAAAATAATAATTAATATTTTATAAAAATTTCCAGGTATATAGTATTGATTTTTGTCTGTAGATTGCAGTGAGGGTCTCATATTTATTCAAATTTGCAAAATTTTCATTTTCAGGCTAAACTAGAGACTTTTCAAAAATATTTATTTTAAGAAAAAGGCTCAGAATTTAAAAATATTGGGGCTTTATGGGAAACTTTCTTCGAAATTCTGTAATTTTTTGTTAAAATATTGGTGGTGTTCATGTTTAACAGTGTAGAATTAAATATTTAAAAAATCAGAGGGTACACGCTAGATTAGATTAGTCGTTATTCAGTTTTAAAGCATAAAATTGGAAAACATGTTTAAAAAATAATTTTATAAGTGAAAATCATTTGTTTAAATAATTTATTATAAACAAATTAGTTCAGGATATTCCATACAGATGCCAGAACATGTATTGATTTTTGATCATCCAATGCACAATCTATCGATTTATTGGTTTTGCGCAATAAAAAAATTAAATAACCAAAAAATACTTTAAACTACAATATAGTGTAGAATTAAGTATTTAAAAAATCAGAGGTTACACGCTACGGCAACTAAAAAATACTAGAGCCTAGCCATCAAGGCGGCAGGGTCATCGAAGATACACGATGTCTTCCGAGTGGAAAATTATACTAATTTTTTAAGATTTTTTTTTTAAATCCTGACAAAAACAATACTTAGCGCATAAAACTCGAGTCCTTATACTTGTTTTTACCTTCCGTCACCTTCAGGTATGGAAGGTATTGTCCAAGGGTATTGTCTTTGGTCAAAAAATTCGGTGGTGAGTTTTTGATGAATAAGCACGGTTTAGAGTCCCTGGAATAAGATTTTACTATTTTTATGATGTATGTATGTATGTATGTGTGTGTGTATGACGATTTTTTTCGGATCCGATAACTCAAATACAATTCAAAAAATTATAATTCTTTCATATTCCGTTTCTTTACATCCATGTGAAGAGATGATTCGATTTTGGTTATAATTGCTCAACCGGAAGTACTCTAATTTTAAGATTTTAACAGGTTTTCTTGAAAAAACACTGTTAAATATAATTTTTCCATATTTACTGTTATTATAAATATTAAAGAATATTTTATTCTCTATTCGATTTGATTACATTTTATACTTCATATTCAATGCATATAGAGTTGAAAATTTATAAAGAAATTAAATTTCATAAACCAGCCAGCTATGCTATAATCATGGAAACCGCTACTATATTAAGAAAATGCTGATTGACAGATGCCAGTGTCAAATGCAATTGACATGTTTGTGTTATAATTTTACTGGAAATATATAATCTCTTAGGTACATGAAACTTTCTGAATGGAATTTGTAAAAAATACATAGAACTGACAGAAGGTAGTACTTGAAATATGGAATCTTGAGCAAGAAACTTTCTGTATGGAATTTGTATGTACAAAATATATGGAACTGACGGAAGGTAATGTGCTGGCCACATCAGATTTTTTAACATCCTATAGGGCGAGAGCAGACACATGACTCAAACGACCTTGAAGTGCTTGGAATCAGCTGATTTGTGTGCACGTGTCACTTTGACAAGACCAATGTTTTGACTTATTTTGATTTTGAACTGCTAAAATATTATTTTACAATTTTTACAACAGTAAAACACAAGAAATTAAAAATAAGTACTTCTTTAACATTTTAACAATTCAAAATTAAAATAAGTTAAAACATTGGTCTTGTCAAAGTGACATAGTTCTTGTCAAAATGACAATTGCACACCAATCAGCTGATTGCAAGCACTTCAAGGTCACTCGAGTCACGTGTCTGCTCGCGCCCTATATAACTTCAAATAAGTGTAAACTATTAATAATGAAAGATGACTATTCAAGGTCATTTGTGAGCCGTCTGATATAATATTACTTGCAGATAACTTCATTGCATTTCGAATGCATAGGTGTGCAACATGAAATATTTATGGACACATTGTAACTAAAAAAATAAAATTAATTTATTTGAAAATTATGTTTCTTTCTAAATAATGCCTTTCTGAAAGATTTACGTTTTCGCAAAATTTAAAAACATAGACTTAACTATAAACTAAGGAATAATAATTTGATTTAAACGTCAACGCCACTGGGTAAATATTAGCACAGAGGGCAGTGTAGTAGATAATTAGGTATCTGTAATTCCACGACATACGTCATTATTATTTATAGTGTGTGAGAAAGTAATGCCACTATTTACGTATATATGCCACACCACATAAATTAAATAGACATAGGTTAAATAATCTTTCTCTTTCTAATACAAAATGTTGCTAAGCTACTGCTGTAAAGTGGGGTGTATTCTTTCTTCGAAGGAATGACCTTGAATAGTCATCTTTCGTGAATAATAGTGTACCATGCCATTATGTTTATAGTAATTTTAATTTGTATGGCTTTTTTGAAATGTTCTGTTGCGCAGGTTGCGCACGACTTTGTCGAACGGTAGAGCTACTCTAAAACAAAACGTTTCTGTTTTCACACAAGAATAGAATTTCCAAAGAAACACAAAAAATAATACTGACACTTTGAGGGGCATAACATCAAAGATAACATTAAACATGTATGATTTGCACGTGACTTGTTAGTTGGTGAACTCGTGAACTGACATTCCCAGTTTCTGACCTTGACCATTTTGTGTTTGTTTTGACTGCCATTACGGTTAGGAACATCGCATAAATAACTATTCCGGTTGCCCATTGCGCATAGCATGAGAGTAATTCTGAATAATTAATAATTCATTACATTTCACCGTGCCATCGTGTACAATGGTCATGGTCAGAGATACATAAACGGTGAAAAAAATTATGATTAATCAAACAACGGTATTTTTCTAAAAGATCATGTATCATCTGACCGATTAAAGTACAAAAGATCAATCTGTCGTCAATTAGTGTTCATTTTCGTAAATTATTCATCGTTGAAAAAGTGAAGCCGCAACACTACAATGCACCAAGCAGTTGTTGAAATTAATCAAGTGCCTACTGTCATTGAAACATGGGGAAGATGGATAGAAGAAACGCCGCAGAAGAACGAAACAATTGTTATTTGCATTCCTGGAAATCCTGGAGTCACTTCATACTACAGGAAGTTTCTTCAAACCATTCATGAACAGCTAAATTGTCCGGTATGGTGCATTGGCCATGCCGGACATCAAATAACCAAAAATATTATTACACCTTATTTGGATGGAAATGAAAAACTGTATAGTGTTCAAGGCCAAATTGATCATAAGGTAAGTTTTTCAATTGTTTGAAACATTTCACAACTAATAACTTTTGTTTTATAAAAAATAGGTGGAGTTTTTCCGGAAGTATGTACCAGCCGACGCAAAAGTTTTTCTGATTGCACATTCCGTTGGATCCTATGTTAGTTTGAAACTTTTAAAAGAACCAGACATCAAATCTAAAATAGTTAAAGGATATTTTCTTTTTCCAACTGTTGAAAATATGGTAGAAACACCAAACGGAAAATTTCTAACCGGAATAATTGCTTACATTACTTTTCTTATTTTCTTTTTATCATGGATCTTTACGCTTTTCCCGAATATAGTACAAACATTCCTCGTTGGCGCGTATTTCAAATTTGCTGGCATTCCTCAAAAAAACATAGCTGCTACTTTAGATTTAATTGATCCAGATGTTTTAAAGAAAGTATTTTATATGGCTTACGACGAAATGGCCGTAATACGTGAAATTGATAGAAATTTAGTTGAGCCAGTTATGGACAAAATTAAATTATATTACGGACCTAAAGATAATTGGGCACCGGCCTCATATTGTAATAAAATTCGAGAAGAATTCCCGGGAATTAATGCCGAATTGTGTGTTCGAAAGTTTGATCATACATTTGTATTAACTACATCAGAAGATGTAGGAAAAATGGTTGCAGGATGGATAGAAACTGATAAGTAATTCCTGGTAAACTGTGATATTTCTTACAAGCAATAAGTTAGTGTGTTCCTAGCATGACATTGTAATATTTATTTGGGAATAAATTTTATACTTATATTACCAACATTGTATTTTTTTATACAGTGTGTTCAAAAAAATTCCTAACTCGGAGTAAGCTATGAACAGAGAAACGTATGTCTGATCATTATTCAATTCAAAAGTCAAGTTGTCAAAATTAATCTTGAAACGTAATTTTAAGGAGAAAAGACAATAAATTAGGAAACAGAATATTGCCATTTACCGCTTTCTAATGTGTTTCCATTTCTAAAATAAGATTCTAGAAGAAAAGCTTTGTTTTCTTTAGATAACATTTTTGACAATGTCTCGTGTCAAATTGACATTTAATTAAATATTTTTAAATTGACATACGTTTCTTTGTTCATAGCCTACTCCGAGTTAGGAATTTTTTTGAACACACTGTATTTTTGTAATTTCTTGTTTCCATAATTATTTTAGGTAAAAAAGCCAAAAAAAGCTTCAAATAAAAATTGTAGAATATAAAATTCTATATTTGAATCAATAAGGAAATTTAATTTTGCATGTTTTGTAACGGCAGAAATTAGGCACGAAAATGTCGAAATTCGCCCCCAAAATAGCGATGGCCATGGAATTTAACAAAAAAAAAAAACAAATGTGTGAACGTAGATTAATTTATTACCTTCCGTCATACCGTAGGTAAGGGAGGTAATGTAATCGTGCCAGAAATTCGATGGTGAGTTTTCAGTAAATAAGCACGAATTAGGGTCCCCACAACACTTTTTACTATTTTTACGATAATGTCTGTGTGTGTGTGTGACGATTGTTTCGTGCACGATAACTTATAACAAACTTCCAAATATTTCTATTTTCCGTATTTAAGCTTTCTGCATTCATATAAAGAATTGATTAGATTTTGGGTAAAATTGATAAGCGGAAGTGACTGTTTACTTGAAGCCCATAACAGTTTTTAATGAAAAACTATATTAAAATATAATCCAAAACTTTTCAATTTTAGTATTTAAAACTTCTATATCAAGGGAAAAACATTAGATTTTGGCTAAAATTAATAAACCAGAAGTGACACTTTACTTGAAGCTCTGAACAGATTTTCGTGAAAAACATTACGATATACTCCAAAACTTGTCAAATTTAGTATTTAAGACTTTTATATGAAGAAGAAGAACATATTAAATTTTAACTAAAATTTCAAAAACTTCTATATTAATAACAACGACATATTAGATGTTTTCTAAAATTGATAAACCGGAAGTACTACTTTACAGGAAGCTATAAACAGATTTTCTTGAAAAAAATATATTAAAACATGATCCAAAACTTCTCAAATTTGGTATTTAAAACACGTGTATAATTTGAAATAACATTAGATTTTGACTATACCTATTTGATAAACCGGAAGTGGTACTTAATTTGGAGCTCTTAACAGATTTTCGAGGAAAAACAATAAAATATAATCCAAAATTTGGTATTACAGGCTTTTCTATTAATTGGAACAACAAATTAGATTTTGTTTTCAAACGATCAACTGGAAGTGATCCTTTATGTAAAGCTCATTGCTATTTCAAACATGGAATTGACGGGAGGTCATGTGTTGGCCACATCAGATTTTTTTTATTTGTGTTTGTAATTTATCTTCATATGAGTAATATTTTATTTATTAATAGATAAGTATTTACTTGAACCTTGAACAGATATTATAAATAATATATAATATAATAAATAAAATAAATAATAGATAAAACGTTAAACATTTGTTATTTTTTTGTTAAATTCCATGACTATCGCTATTTTTCAGTTGATTTACGACATTTTATTGACTCAGATACTCAGATCTAGAATTTTATGCTCTACAGTCTACATTATTCACTTAAAGATATAAAAGTAAACTGATCTATCTACGAGATTTTCGTACCTAATTTCTCCCGTTACAAAATATGCAAAATTTTATGCTCTACAACAATTTGAAGCTTTTTTTACCTATCGTAAAATAATTAGAGAAGCAGAAAACTACGAAAGTATAATTTCACATGAAGTTCCATGTTCGGTTGTGCCGATCACCATTCTATATGTAATTTAGAGATGAAAATAAACATATTATAAACTTGTATCATTCAATAAATAGTATCCTTGTTCTTTAACTATAAATGCATAACTTTATTTTGAATTTGGAGCTTTATGCAATCAGTAAGAAGTGTTGTAAAAGAAAAAGAAGCACAGACCTAAACGATCGAAACGCCTCTCGTGTCGCTTTTGTTCTAACCTCAACCTCTTTCTAACATTTTGATAAAGTAAGCATCATGTTATTTTGTAGTAGTGTTAAAATCTTCAATCATCCTACTGAATTAAATTATTTTTAAGACTTAATTATTGTTTTATATAATATTTAGTGATTGTACATTACGTACATGGTAATATTTCTTGTATATTAATACAGTTTTTCTTGATTTTCAGATATTGACATCGGTGTGCATATCCGTAAAATGGTAAGTTAAGTTTTTGATAATATTTATTTACTTTATTAATATTGTTCTTTATTTTTAATTATAGCCCCGTGAAATCAAAGAAATCAAGGATTTCCTTCTGAAAGCGAGAAGGAAAGACGCTAAATGTAAGTTATTTTATTTTCTTAACCCTATTTTTCAGCACATTTGTTAAAGTTTTCCTGTTATCCACAGTCCAGCTTTGCATTAAATTTTCAGTTTTTATGCAGCGTTTTTAACTGTGGAAAATAAATTTGCTGTATCTTACCACACTGTATTTTTATTTAATGAATTCAGTGAAATTATGACCAGCTACAAAGTTATTAATATGTTGTGAGTGTAATTGGGTAAATGGATGTATTTTCATATATTTTTTAATTTGTTACAGCTGTCAAGATAAAGAAGAACCCTGAAAATGTTAAATTCAAGGTTCGGTGCTCCAGATTCCTCTACACCTTAGTAATCACAGACAAGGAGAAGGCAGAGAAACTCAAGCAGTCCCTTCCACCAGGTTAGAAAAACACATTTAATGCTTTTTTTATTACAAACTACAAATAATTAACTGACAAATATAATAGATTAGCTAAGGGATAAATTCAGTTAAATTTATGTTCATAAGATCTTTTTGTATAGTTTTGTTCACCAACAACATACCTTAGCAACATTTTGTATTAGAAAGAGAAAGTTTATTTGACATGTCTATTTTTTTTTTGTTTGATTAAAATAACACTGATGTACAGCTACTAGATAATACATAGCTGACTCGTCCGCCATATTGGTGCCAAAATGAAAGCAGTAAATTATGAAATAAAAGTGCATTTCTTATAAGTTTATGTAAAAAATATTTTTCATACTTAAATATAATTTCCATATTTGCCATATTATAATTATTTAAAATAATAAAACAAGAAAAAATACGGTTTGTTAAGTTTTTTGAGGTTAGAGTCAAATATATGTATTGCATAAGTACTTGTAAAAATTATAACCATTTCTCAAATATTTTGCACAATTTGGAGCAGAACAACCCGTCATTAAGGATATTTTCTGTAATTAATAATAGTGTAACACTGATATTGAATGATTTGAGTGACTCCAAAATGGTGGACGAGTCAGCTGTAATTTATCTAGTAGCTATACACTGATCTATGTGATAGAGTTACAGACATGAAATTATCTACTAATGTTTATGCCATGGCGTTGACATTTATCAAATGGGGTCCCGTACTCAGTTTTCAATTTATTTTTTTCTGAAAGATTGAATAAAATGATGAATTTTTTTTAAATATAATGAAGTTTATGTAACGTCATACCTTCAATTTTACTTCGCCTACTGAGTAAAGTTGTTTAAATCTGTCAATGTTGTCAATTCTGCCAAAATTTGATGTCGAAATGGGATAACTAGTGACAGTTGTCACTTTCTGAAAACTATAGTTGTACCTTTTCACAAGAAAAATCTGTTGTTATATTTTTAATAAATATGTTTTATTTTAATAAAAATTATAAATGTTTCATACGTTTTCATTTAAAATAGAACTACATATAAATATATGGATTTTATTTTCACAAGTTTTGAATAATATAAAATTATATTCTTTTCGCCTGGTAGACTAACAAAATTGAAGGTGTGATGTGATGTCATATCGTTATAGTTCTAATAGTATTAATTAAAATTATGAATGAAAAGTTTTATATTTTTAAAATATTTTGGTACAAAAAATGGACCTTTTCAATTTAAAGAGATAAAAGATATGCGCAATGGGGATCTGCGCATAGTAACAAAAACTGAGATCTATGGCGTTTGTTTCTAAAAAAATTTATACGTAAATTGTCAGATAACTTTAAAAAATCTTATCGAAATAAGTTACAAATGCTTTTATTGAAGTTAAAATGTCTAACGATGCAAATTTTCACTGAGAATACAGGTATTTTAATGACTGCAAAATTTTGACGTTTCGTTTGACAACCCAACTGGCAGTTGTTCGCGCCATTTTCTTACTATTTGCAGCGTTAAATTGAAAAGGTCCAATAGTTTTATTTTCATAATATGACAAAATAGATTTAACTTTTTTTAGTACCGGGCCCCATTATTATTCTATGGTTTACGTCAAGTCTATATTTTTGTTTTATGCGAAAACATATGTAAAGAAAATAAAACTTTGAAAAAAACATTATTTAATTTTTTTTTTCAAAATTACATTTATTTTTTTACTTACCGTGTATCCATATACATATTTCACACAGCACGCCTATGTGTACGAAATACAGTGAAGTTATCTGCAAGTAATATTATATCAGACGTCTCATAAATGACCTTGAAGTCATCTTTCGTGAATAATATGTTGTTAGCGAAATTTGTGGTTTATTGATTTTTTTTTATTTACCCACAGATCAGCTCCGCATATAATTTTCAATATTTTATGCGGCGTTTCCATCTGTGGAGATTAAGGGCTGTGGCTTACCACACTGTATTTTATTTCATGAATGCAGTGTAAATTATGAGCAGCTACATTATTATAATATATTTTTCTATAATCGGGCGGGAAATGAATGTTCTCAAACTCAAAATGAGTGCGGGAACAGCCAATTCCCGCACTGGTGCTTGAAAAATTAAAAATATATTTTTTGTGCAACCGGACGCGAAATAAGCATTTCGCAGCCGCAATACAGGCCGCGAAATTCAATTTCGTGACCGTTGTCATGGTAGCGGCCGCGAAATTAGGTAAACAATCACTTTGACACTTGAGAATTGCATAGTTTTGTTTATCAAATGTTAAGTCTCATTTCCACCGATTGTCTTAATGATTAAGAGCTACAATTAATATCTAAGCGCAATGCGCAAAAATGTTTGTTATATGGCAACGTTTATTACCATTTCCAGCTATGCATAAGGCTTAATGCTTACGAACTAAGAGCAATGCTTAAGAACAAAAGCTTGCAAACTCCAAGGTTTAAGGCGTAATACCTAAGCGTAATTGTGAGATGGAAATACATATCTGTCATCGGTCTTTCTTTATTTTCTAATCTGAACTGTCAGCTGTCAGTCTATTTTATAATTATTAAGTTTCTTTAATTTTTAGATATTGATATAGATGCCAAAAATTATGTATATGACATGTTAAGAAAAGAAGAATTACTGCTGCAATGACAGTCTGCTAGAGTTAAAAATAAAAAGGCTAAAAAATGTGACATTTCTGTCGAATTAGTCACTAAACAAAGTAGCTGGAAATGGTATCCTAGTAAATTGTTATAATGCATTAAGCATTACGCACAAATCATTATGCATTAAGCATTAAAACATTCGATGGAAATGAGGCTTTAATTCTATAGCCACCTTGAAAGCTAACTTTCTATTTACAATGAAATTGTTTAAAATTAATAAAATTTGTAATACATATTTTTTATGGTTGCACAAAAAATATTGTGTACACCTTGTCCGCGAAATCCTTTAGCGCTCTCGGGATTGTCAGCCTCGGCGACAATTTTTCTCTCAGTACGCTAAAGAGTGATTTCACGGCCTTGATATACAAATAACTATTGTAATTTTTGTGATTTATTTTGTTTTTTTAAAGTATTTTTCTGTCTTTTCAGGTCTGCAGGTGAAGGAAGTTAAATAAATTTTGTATAAAATTAAATAAAAACTATAAAATGTAATAAATTGTATTTTAATTTTATACATTAACCTGTTTTATAAATTATACACATTATTTACACTAAATTTAATTTTCTACTCCCATAAGCGTCATCGCAGGATCCTGCTTTTGTGCGTTTCTAATATCGAATTTATCCTCTGATTCTGATTCAGAGTTAACCGGTTGACTTTCCATTTTTTGATACTTTCCACGTCTGAAATAAAGTTTATTAATATAATATTTTATATAGTTTATTTTATTATTACCTGCAACGACGTTTACATGGCTTAAATTTAAAATTTAAGTTGAATGAACGCATTAGAAGAATAATTGTTAGAATTAGGAGTAATAATATTATTATCCATGCTACGGTATCGAATGGTCGCCAGGTAGGGTGGCCATTTGCACTCACAGGGTAGGGATTCTTTAGTGTTGTTGAAGCAGATCTAAAACAGAAATTGTATCACAATTTTGTGCTATCTGCAAAATTGTTTCCCATAGCCATAAAACGCAAAGTTTTTATTTATTAACTAGCTGTACCCATTGCAAATATTTGAAACAAACAATATCATGGGATGGGATGTTATTATACTCTGTTCCATTTAAGCCATTCAGTAGATTCCATTGGGTAAATTTGTCTCTTGTCTCCAATTTCAGCCAATCAGAGAGGTCAAAACTATTAGAAGTCCTTGCGTTTAGAGAAAAAACCGGCGCACAGACCAAAATTCATCCGGGCGGGTCCAACTTGTGAAAGTAGCGATGGTACGATATTGTGACAGGTAGCAGCTGTTAGTAGCGTATAGATTACAGATATAAATATGGACAAAGATATGTAATGAAATGTGTTTTGTGCGAGTAATAATTATTATGTATACTTGCTTATAAATATTGTGTATCATAAATAACATAAATATTATTCAGTTAAATGTTTATTAATAGTCAACATCTGCAAGTTGGGTAGTACAACTTCTACTGCGTCGATTTGTTTTTTCTCTAAACGCACGAACTCTACCTATTCTCTGCAATACTGAATGGCTTAAATGGAACAAGGTATAAATTTTATGTATATTCAATTTTTTCTACTCTTCTACACTCTTTTTCTTAAACCACCGCTGCTTTGTTGGACACAGTGAGAACTCTTGATTATTTGATATAAAGTTACTTTATCATTCATATATCGCGATTCAAGTTAGTTTTGCCGCCATGTTTTGTGACGTCACAAAGGAAATTTTGTGTTAAAAGCAACGGATGAATCCCGAATTATGGCGAGGGAGAAGAAATGATTGATTCCGGACACGTAATTACATGTGGAAAAAATTCGTTGAAACAGTAATAAATATATAAATATATCATCACGGCATATTACTACATGCTAGCCGCATTGTGACGTCATGAGTTGGCCGCCAGTTGGCGAACATTTTTCTTGAATCGCGAATAAAGTACAATATGTATGGACCACATGTTTCTTAACAGTTAATTGACGTTTGTTTTATTTTGGGAAAAAGTGCAGTTCACTAGATCATTTGGCGCTTCAATTTGGAATCAAAATGGATGCAATTGCGGTACTTTATATGATCTATGCTCTGTTCCATTTAAGCCATTCAGTAGATGGCACTGCCAACAGCGCAAATCTGAAGTAGCCGAAATTACATTGGATAAACTTGTCTCTTGTCTCCAATTTCAGCCAATCAGAGATGTCAAAACTACTCCCTATGCTCCGCAATACTGAATGGCTTAAATGGAACAAGGTATAGTGACTTTATTTTGACAAAACACTGTTAATAATAAATAAATCTTTTAGGGCCGGTTTATTAATAATTTTATTGCTAATTATTTGATGAGGAACTTTGGATATTAATTTATTGTACAAATTTGATAGCAAACTGCAGCAACGTTTAATTTTCTAACGGATAAATATATTTATACAACAAAACAAGCCTAAGATCGACCGATCGACGTAATAAATAATCAATAAACTTGAGAAACGATAAATACATAACTGCAGGTTTGATGAACACTAAATACCACAGCAATGAGCAACTCTCAAACAAAACAAAGCAAATAAACTGCAATATTTGGTAATGACCCGTACTCGCGTTTTTATTTTACGTACGCTCTCCCGAGTGCTTACGATTACTCCCGATCATCAGCAACGTTAGCGCCGCTCTTGGCCGCTTTCGAAACTAATGCCAATGCTTTTCTTATGTAAACTTCGATAATTATAAAAAAACTAAAGAATTTTGAACTCTAACTACTTCTACGACACGTCCTGAATCTGAAAGAACATATCTCTATAAATTTGGCGTCGATGTGTAAAACAGTGTAGATTTGTATAGGGCGCGAGCAGACACGTGACTCGAGGGACCTTGACGTGCTTAAAATCAGCTGATTTGTGTGCGCATGTTATTTTGACAAGAACAATGTCACGTTGACAAGACCAATGTTATAACTTATTTGGTTTTTAACTGCCAAAGTGTTATTATTTTTAAATACATGTGTTTTACTGTCTAAAAATTGTAAAATATTAACATTTTAGCGATTCAAAATCAGAATGTCAAAACATTGGTATTGTCAAATTGCCAATGTTCTTGTCAAAATGACATGTGCACACAAATCAGCTGATCCCAAGCAAGTCAAGGTCGATCGAGTCACGTGTCTGCTCGTGCCCTATAGGCCGCAAGCAGACTCGAGCGACCTTGAAATGCTTGGAACCAACTGATTTTTTGTGTGCGCGTGTCACTTTGACAAGACCATTGTTTTGACTTATTTTGATTTTGAACTACTAAAATGTTATTATTTTACAATTTTCAGCCAACACATAAAATTAAAAATAATAAAGTGACATACGCACAAAAATCAGGTGTTACCAAGCACCATTGACCTCAATACATATCAACATTCTTCCTAACCATACACCAAATTATTTCTCACGCGATCCCGTCTTACATATCCACATACACCACGTAAATAGCTCATTTCCATGGCAGTCACTCTCTTTTTATGCTTTCCCGTCCATGCCCAACATTCGCTTCCATACATCAAAGCAGGCACTAGCACTTCATTATACACACTTAACCGAGCTTTTCTAGATACGTTTAAGTTTCGAGCAAACGTACCCAGAGCACCCCTTACCTTACACCTCGCACTCACTCTCTTTGCAATTCACAATAAATATTCACATATTTACAGTTTGCTGTATTACTAACACCACTTGTAGTGGCCGAAATAAACCAGGACAAATTTAGACGATGTGACAATTGGGGCGGGGAAATATAGATATGCATATATTGAGGTCAATGCCAAGCACTTGCAAAATTGCTCGAGTCACGTGTCTGCTCGGCGGCCAATAGATGTCAAATTTTCACTTTTATATAACTATAAGATTTCAGATTATATATTTTTTAGAGTGTTTTTGAATACCTACTCATCATTTTCCTCGGTAATTAACTCAGCAAATGGATGCTTAAGAGCTCGTTTCAAATCTAGCCCAAGTTCATGGAAAACAGTGTTCCCTAACCAGTCTGCCAAATCATTTCGTCCAATTTGATGTAATCTTCTGAAAAGTATTTCATGAGTTTCGCCTCTTCCTTCTCCCAAATTTGAATTCCAGTGTAGTAGATGGTTTAAACATGGAATATCTTCGGATACTATTCCTTCTGAAAATAGATTACAAGAAATAAATTACTAGAGTTACAGTTGGTTTTCAATATTCATTACAATTACAACGCCAAAGGCTTAAACACGTGTTTATTTATCAAAAAATATTTAAAATCAAAAGAACACATTTGCACATTCATCTTGTGCGCAAAATGGGGTACTCTAAAGTCTGTTCGCTGAAACAAGAGAATGTGGAACTAATTCTTGAACAGAAACAAGTCAATCTATTAATTCTTGCATCTGTTCAAGAATTAGTTCCACATTCTCTCGTTTCAGCGAACGGAGTATAATATTAAAAAAAATTCTGAAACTTTCACATACATATTTGTATTAAATCTAAAATTTTGAGTTTTTTTTAATTTGAGCGACATTTTGAAATATTACTTGAAAATTTAAATTTTACCGAATGTGACGTAGGAGAAGCTAACACATAAAGTGTAATAAAACTACTACGAATAAGGCATTTGACATCGCGTCAATGGCAGGAAAACTGCTCGCTGTTAACAAGTACAGTCATATGAAGCAAATTTGTTGGAAATGCCTTCAGTCACTCGTACCTCGTAAGTCATAAACCACGTGATAGATTTTTAGTGCCAAAATAAATGACAAAAAAACTAATGTTAGAAAAAATAAAATTTGATTTTTTTACAAAATGAGATATAAAAAAAATTTTTTTCATAAAATTGACCTAATATTATTTATATATTCATCAAAAATATTTAATATTATTATATTTTTCATTCGTGATTTTCTTTATAAACATTCTGAGTCTGATGTTGTGACGTCATAATTTTCTGTAGAGCATGGGAGAGAATATACAAGGTCGCATAATTGTGACATCATTTAAAATTAATTCTGTGAAACTAGAAACTAGTTTTAAGAGGAATAGAACCCCTGCGTACTAGATATGAGGCGCAAATTCAAATAAATTGTTCCTATACTAGAATTATTAACATTTTCGAAAATTCAACATTAGACGAACATACTTCTGATATGAACCTACATTTTAAAAAAAGTTTTATTGAGATCTATTAGTATTTGACTTTGATTTTTTTCTCGTTTTTCTTACAAAATAAAGGTCAAATACTAATAGATTCAATAATACTTTTTTTAAAATGCAGGTTCATATTAGAAGTATGTTCGTCTAATGTTGAATTTTTAAAAATATTAATAGTTCTAGGACAGGAACAATTTATTTGAATTTTCGCTTCATATCTAGTACCTACGCAGGGGTTTCATTCCTCGTAAGTGTACTTTTAGAAAAAAATAAAATTGGAAAATGGTATGACCCTATTCGATTATTTTTTAACATAATCCACATAATATGATTATAACATATGATACCTTCAATTCTACTACATTAGAATACCCCATTGGTTATATGCATGTGTAATAAAAAAAAAGAATTAAACATTTTATTAATTAAAAATTACATTTTCTTCAAGTACTTTTAATCTAAACTGCTGACCCACTCATACTTAATATGGAGTACCTATGTACATATATGTCAATAGACAATCATTTGTACACAATGAAAGTAAAAATAGTCATTGTCAATATTAAATAATACAATCTCAAATCGGCTATTTTAATACTCGTACTAATATGATATGACGAATCTCTGTATTGTGTTATGTCAATGCACATATTATGTAAAATTAGAAAATCTTAATAATAAATATGCGTGTACTCGCAATAATATAATTTAAGATTTACTGTTATTATCTACAGATGATTTTCAATATATTTAATTAAATACTGTCTACGTTATTGGCATGGTCAATATCTCCTCAAAAATGTAGTATTCTAAACATCATTCTGCGAGGTGATCCTAAAATCAATTCTGGAATTTGCATAATCAAATCTTTCTCATGAGGTATATGGGTTAGCACAAACCCTCATCACCTCATCTACATTCATAGAAGCTCTTTTTGTCTTCCCACTTGGAAACTTTGTCTTCCTGAAAGTCAGAAAAATTGACTGTCGGGTCAAACGGGGTATGTGACCAAATTTTTATTTTCACATAATATGATACTAGACAAAAAAATACCCGTATTTTTTTAAATCGATTAATAGGGGATTACAGCTCAATCGAATTAAGAGAAATTAGTAAAAAATAGTGAAAGTATATACTTAATAATGAATATTAATAAAGAAATAAATGGGTTTTTGTTTTAGCAGTTCGTCACTCATATAATTTCCATATATGTTATTTTGATTGGCGACTCAAAGATCACCAATAATTATATAACGAATACCGAGTTAGGGGGTGGAGTCTACTACCAATGGAAGTAGACAAATTCAAATAGCGGACACGTGGCTACCAGTTCAGTACTGCAATTCTCAAACAGTTTTTATTTGAATATAAATTTCTTGCATTAAACTTAATTATTTTGATACACTTGCAATTATAAAGCATGTAGACATACAGTGTTACAATATTAATTTGTTTTTTATAAATATAATTTAAAAATAGCATACATTTCACGAACATTTTATATCCACGAAGAAAACAGTTTTATATAAAGACTTATATTCGTGACGTCACATCTATATTTTCAAACTTCGGGGGACCATAACTCGCTTATTAATAGGAATTTTTTCACCGGATTTTCACCAATAGTGTTAGTTTTACTTATACTTTCTGATGAAATTATAAAAAATGGTGGAATCCCTATTGTACAAATCATTTGAGAAATGGTTTTAATTTTTTACTTATGTAATACATATATTTTTCTCTAACCTCAAAAATCTTAACGAACCGTATTTCAATAAATATAATATGGCAATTCTGGAAGTTATATTTCATTATGAAAAATAGTACATAAATTTGTAAGAAATGCACGTTTATTTCATAATTTACTGCTTTTATTTTGGCACCAATATGGCGGACGAGTCAACTATGTATTAACCTAGTAGCTGTCGCCGTGACGTCATGTTGACATAATGCAGTTAAACTAAAAACAATTAAAGGGCCCTATTCTGTAACTCGGTGGTTAATTTTTAACCACTGGTTAAAATTTTTATCCAATAGTTATTGATTTGACAACTAAAAATCCCTCTTTTTGTTATATGTCAAATGTCAACATATTTGATTGGTTAAAAAAATTGACCAATGGTTAAAAATTAACCATGGAGTTACAGAATAGGCCCCTAAGACTTTTTAATACTATGAATTGCTTCAAAATTAAAAGAACTTCCATTTAAATAAAAAAATCAGAATGCAGGACCCCATTACGATATTCGAGTCAATTTTTCTGACAAATTTTTTAAACTGGTTTTCCCAATTTTTTATATTTTTTGTGGTACAGCTTCTTTAGTGAAGAAACAGATTATAAACTCTTGTTCAAATAACAAATTCAATTATAAATGCCCATCAAATGTTGATGCTGATGTATTTGCTTACCTGCGGAATCCACAGCCGCAGCATTAGGTAAATCATACGACTTAAAATGCAGGGCAGCTAGCAACCTCCTACACTCTTCCGGCTTCAGGTGGTCGGCCAGATATTTCATTTCCGGAAGATCTACGTCCACTGTACACGCAAATAATCCGATTCTCAACTAAATCACGCACAAAATAAATTGTTCACATTTTCTCTAAGCTATTATCATGTTTGTTCTTTGTTACCATTAATATCAGAAATTTTATCATTTTGATGTAGTCACAAATATTGAATCTTAAGGAGACATCATATAGATATGACAGTTGACGTTTCACGTCATTTGTTTATTTAGTAAAATGTCAAATATATCTGTCACACGTGTATACCCGAAAATGGGTTGCAGTAGGAGTTACAAAAAAATTGTTGAGACCAAGAATATAAATATTTATGTATAGGATGGGGCCTAGAAACTAATTTTTTTCAAGGCAAATAAAATAAAAACTAAAAGGCCCTTGCATATTGATCACAAGTCAGACATTTAATCATATTTTAAAATTAAAAGTTTGGCTCTTACAGTTTATATTTTTAGTGCCACTGGTTGTCACGACTTCATTTTTAATAACAATATATTAATTATAATTACCTTTGTAACAGAACATTCCAAGTATGTATATCTTAGATATAATTAGTTCGACATTGTTTCCTCTACAGTGCGGTGTACCACACGGGTTTATTTTAGGGCCATTATTTTTTACCTTCCGTCGCCTTTAGGTAAGGAAGGTATTGTCTTTGGTCAAAAAAATCGGTGGTGAGTTTTTGATGAATAAGCACGTTTTAGGGTCCCTAGAATACGATTTTACTATTTTTACGATGATGTTTGTATGTGTGTGTGTCTGTGTGTGACATAATTTTCTAATGCGATAACTCTAATACTACAATTCCAAAAATTATAATTCTTTCGTATTCCTCTTCGTTACGTCCATGTGAAGAGCTGATTAGATTTTGGTTATAATTGGTCAACCGGAAGTACCCTCATTTGAAGATTTTAACAGTTTTTCTTGAAAAAACGATGTTAAATATCATTTTTTCACATTTAATGTTATTATAAATATTAAATATAAAATATATCATCACGGCTTATTACCCATTACTAGGTGTGCCAATCTGCTTTGTACAGATATCGGTAATGACGAAATATTAAAGAATTATTTATTCGCAATACGATTTGAATGCATTTTATACTTCATATTAAATGGACATAGAGTTAAAAAATTATAAAGAAATTAAATATTATATATATATATATATATATATATATATATATATATATATATATATATATATATATATATATATATATATATATATATATATATATATATATTAGTCACCTTTGCTATAACTCTGGAAACAGCTGCTACATTAAGAAAATTCTGATTGAAAGGTGTCAGTGTCAAGTGCAGTTGACAGTATGTTTATGTTATAATTTTACTAGAAATAGAAGGATCTTTTGTTAGAAACTTTCTGTATGGAATTTGTATAAACACATACAACTGCCTTAAGGTAATGTACAAGAAATAGAATCTTTTGCAAGGAACTTTCTGTATGACATTTATACAAAATACATAGAACTGATGGAAGGTAATGTGCTGGACACATCAGATTTTCTTAATATATGTAGCCAACATGCCATCTATTTTCAAATTTTGCAATGTTCATTCCTACGCTGATGACACTCAACTCATAGCATCCATTGATCCATTTAAGTCAAATGAACAAATTAATATAGTTAACGACGAACTGGAAAATTTTGCTATGGGTGGACAAAAACGGTTTAAGAATAAACGCTAGCAAATCATCCCTTCTTGTTATAGGACATTACAACCATATAACACAGAACATACTGTTGGATGGCGTGCCTCTTAAAATAAGTTCTTGTGTAAAAATATTAGGTCTGACTGTGGACGAGAATCAGAAATTTGTGCAGCATTTATTTGTTTCAAGTACATTACACTAGTGCAGTGAAAAAGTGAACGACCTATGGGAGCGTTCACGCCAAACTTTTGCAGGTGGCAGCACAACAGTTCACACAATTTATTTTATATTTAATTTTAATTTATCGTTATTTTCCATTCTTCTTGAGCTATTGCTTCAATCTAATCTAAGCATTTTATACTTTTGTTTTTGAAATGAATGCCCTATTTTATTTTCGCATCAATGCGGCATTTTGTTCGGTTATGTAATATATCGACAGAGCAGTTATATGTCAGATTGACTTGTGAAGGTGGTAAATGTGTAACTACAGTGCCATTTGTTCCTGACTAAACGTTTCCATTGAGAATGTAGACAAGTGACATTTCTCAACATTGTATAGTTAGAAATTTGGACAGCGAATCTTTTTTCTACTTTGTCGCGCATGAGCGGCAAAGTGACATTTTGCGTTGACAAAAGAGAACGCAAATGGCTACTTTCTATATAGACTGAAAAATCTTGTGCATCATACGCCCAGAAACTGTTTTGCGAGATCTCGTATTTGCATTGGCAAAAAATAAACTCGCTCTTGCAAATGTTCAGTTTCTGGCCTAGTGATACAAATATTTATTTTTTGTGAGGATATTTCAAGGCAGAGGTTTACAAACACCTCCCTACAACTATGCTTCAGCTGAAGAATCTCATTCGGCAGGAAATATCCCGAATGTTGGAACGTGTAGAGAGGAGCTTCAGAAATCTGTAGGATCAGTGCTTAGAGAACGGTGGCCACCACCTTCAAGTTGATTTGTTTAAAATAGCGTGATTTAAAACTTGAAATTATGTCTTTCATTATCCATAAATAAATTTTGCCTACCAGTTTCATTTTATTCGTCTTCGAAAAAAGGAAGTTTCTAGAAAATATTCGTTAGAAATTTTTATTCAATATTTTTGAGGTAATGGCAACCTTTAATAAATGAAGTGCATGTTATAAAACATTTTTATTCATATAAATATTACAATATTTGAAAATAACATACAAAACTACTGTTAAATAAATAAATAAATAAAATGTATTTGTGAAGAAACAGTGGAGTGAACAGTTACTCGTTTCCTTCTTTACTTTCATCGACATACTGCTGTACTCCAACTTGAAATGTTGTTACAATAACATCGAAAGTTTTTCCCCATACTTCTCCAATTCTGGGTGTGTATTTACTTTTCATTTTTTCTTGAAGAAGAAGAACGAACGTTTGCTTCAAATCCTAAGAAATTAGAAACATTTATTGAATTATCATTTGAGATGTCAACGATCAACTTTGTTTTTCAAAAACAATTTTATCAGTGGCGGCTCGTGCATCAAAAGTTTGGTGAGGCATGGCATGTAGAGAAAAAAATGTGCCGTAGGCGAAATTCTGTTTCATTCAAGGTCAAATGCCTTATAATTGAATGTTATATTTTTTAAGGGATGTGCAGCTGCATGTTTTTCCCCTTTCATATACAAAAATAAATTGCCAGATAACAAAACATTTCTTCCACCTTCGAATTAAAATTTTGTATTTCAATTTTTGTTGCACTGTCAATTGCGGTAGAAATATTTTGCTTCCTTAAAAGTAATAATTTACAAGTTGGAGCAATGTGATCTTTACGTATGTTAGTAGTACTAGTAAAAAGTATGCACGGCCAACAAAATAATTTATTAAGTACTTTACTGCCGACAAGCCAGTTATATTTATCATAGCAGATGTTAGTTGCATCTTGCCTCCTTCTCCAATATTTATTAATGATGTACTAAGATTAGAGCAAAGCAGAGATGGTCTGTTTGTTTTAATTCTTTGACAAACAGTTTATCTTCATAAGACAGTCGATGAAATGGATTTTTGTTAATTAAAAAAATAATAATATCTTCAGAATTATTCCTTATATTATTATCATTTAATTCGAAGTTCTTATCATTTAAAATCCCAGTCGAAGCCATTACACTTGTTTTGTTTTCAACTAAAATTTAAAATACAAAAACCCTACGTGGTAAACTATAAAAACTACGAGAAAAATAAAAGAATTAAATACTGCCATACGTATCAAAGTCGCAAACCAGGGCCTATTATAATAAAAATGCTAGACAGGTTATGTTATTTTTATGTCGTTAATATTATTTAATTTGGCTTGCAACATGTACAGTAGATGTCGTGAACTTATTTACAAAATTTGTCAGCATGCTGCGTTGTATTCACGTACGGCCTCTGCCTCTATAGGGCCGTGTGGAAAGTAAAGTAACTATCTTTTATCCTTTACGCACTCATTGCATTTTGTATTTGAAGCACTGCCTCGAACAGCTCTGTCTAGCGCACGTATGAATGAAAGCCGTATCAAAAACATTAGGCAATATTAAGCACAACGATCACAAATACACTAGATATAACTTCATAGCATTTGTTTTGTTTTCGGCTGGACAGAAAGAGACAACTGAGGATAGAGATATGTAAAGGCCCCTCACGGAGTATTCGCTAGATGTCACTGCTTGTTTTATTAAAATGAACTGTACTATATTTGAATTATTAACGAAAACCAATTATAAAATGCATAAAACAAATTGTTATCAGTATTAAGAAAAGGTAAAAGTAATTGTATATAATTATTTATTTTATTTTATTGATTTTTAAACAATGTTGTTTTTATATACTTGCTTCTTATTCTATTTGTAGTTTTTTCTAAGTTTATTTTTGTTTTATATGTGGATCTGGATTTTCAAATAAATGTCTAAAATTAAATTGAGCAAGTGAATGTCATGATTATTTCATGGATCGTAATCCAGGATATCGTTATGAATACAGTCCTACCGAAATTCCCGTAGATAAATTTCTCATCGGGTCTCGTGGCCGCGATCCTGAGTGCCTGGTCGCGAATCTGGGAAACCGGGTTCGATCCCGACCGACACCAAATATTTTTCGAATATTAAATGGCACAAATTTGACCCCTGTGGTCAGACAGAATTTAAAGTTACAAAATCGAGGCCCGAACGACCACAACTTCCAAACAAAGGAGCAAAATGTCATAAATACATTATATGAACTGTAGAGACATCTCTCGACAAACTTTAGAATAGACTTTATATATCTCTATCTCTAGTTGTCTCTTTCCGTCCAGCCGAGAACATAACAAACAATAGTGACGTATAGGGCATGTTTTGTCTAGTATATTTGTGGTCGTTGATTAAGCATTAAACTACTCATTTCGAGAAGCACTTCAAAGGGTGTAAATTAGGTGCATTACAGATTAGTTATGGTGGTGGCTTAAATTATTCTTTTGATATTTATAACGACAAGCATTAGTGGAATAAGTTGAAATTTAATTTACATAATACTTTACATTATTTACAGCTTTATTTCTTTTCTTGTGCGGCACTGCCTCACCTGCCTACCCTGACAAGCCGCCACTGAATTTTACTGTATTTCAAAATTCTCTCATTAACTATCGTAAATTGGCCTTTATGTATTTGTTTTCACCTCAAAAGCTTGTAATTTGATACCTCTTCTTCCATGTGCATATCCGACTTTTTTAATGAGATCTACAAGGGTGTCCGGTTCATTTAAATAACTCATAACGCTGTTTAAAGTATTCATAACGTTTGAGGCATGAAATAATAACCTGGGACATCCTTGCAGATCTGTTATAGATCTATTCCGAAAATCTATAAAATAGTTTTTGTTGTCTGGATAGTTTTGAAAGTACCTGGAAACAGAATTTATTTTTGTAATTAAAAATAAATTGAAGGAGGCTTGTATGGAACAATAAATATAAAAACATATAAAATTATTTATTTATGCACTTCTTGTACAATAAATTGTGAAAACATAAATAAAACTAAAAATAAGTATAAGGCGTATAACTACTTATTTGAAATTTAAGACTCATAGAGCTGCTTACATAGCTAAATAACATAATAAAATATATGTCACATATAACAATTATTAAGAAGAGTTGTGCTTTTTACACTGTTCCATTCCTTGTTTAAATACAGCAACAATTATGTCATAGGCTTTGCTCCATGTATTCAGTACATTGTTTGTCAGTTTGTCCTTTAGTTTTTCTTGTAATAGCTTCACAAATGAGCCTTTTAAGTCCTATAAAAAACAGAACATTTTATTAATAATAATATAGAACAATATACACGGGCATCGACTTTTCAAAATTTCCTTGGGGGCTCAAGGCTGGTGAGGTTTTTTAAAATTATTTTTAGATCACTACACTAAAATAAAATAAATGCGCCTGGCCCTAATATGATACAATATTGGGCGCCCCAGGCATCCGTGCGCCCTAGGCTGTGGTCAGAGTAATAATATAAAAGGCGACAGCGCAGCAATTTTTTTTAAATCAGCATTTTTACCTCCCGCTACCCTTGGTAAAGGAGGTACAGGGATCGTGCTAAAAATCGCATATTGAGATTTTGGTAAATGACCACGTTTTAAGGTCCCTAGAGCCTAGAATCCAGTTTTATCATTTTCACGATGATGTCTGTGTGTGTGTGGATCCTCCACTCTAACTCAAATACTATCATTCAGAAAATTTTGAAATCTTGTATTTCGAACTTTTTCTGTATTGGAAAGAGCCTATTAGATTTTTGTGAAAATCGGATAACCGAAAATGGCGCTTTACTAGGAGCTCAAAATAGTTTTTCTTCGAAAAATACCTTTAAATGTTATTTTTTCGAGATTAATGTTATTATAAAAATTAAAGATTATTAATTTTTTTATATATTTGTATTAATGCTTTTTCTATATATTTTATGGATAAATTTATAAAATTATCTATAATTTAAATCCCAGAACCTACGCTTTAAACAAACAAAATGCAGTTATTCAAATGTATGTAACTGACAGATAAATGCCACTATCAAAGAACTAATCATTTCAAAATAATATTAGTAACGTTTTAAAAAGGAAAAAGTAAATAGAACAATAGAAAAGGAATTCAATACAGATTCCACCATAAGTAAATATGTAGGTATATTTAAAAAATTAAAGATTCACAAAAAATATTTAAGCTAATCCTCATTTTTGGATTAGTGAATTCTATTCTATCCCGGCATTTAAAATTTAATCTTCATTTTATTATAGTTCCGGTGGCTCAATGGTTAGAGCAACGCCTCATGTCATGAGTGCCCTCGAGGCTCTGGGTTCGAATCCCACTAAGGCTGGATGTGTGTGAATGTGAACCCACTCTGTAATCGGAATTTAATCATGTTGAGGGGTTTAAAAAAAGGTAGTTACTTGGATTAGATTAGACTATATTTTAAGAAATATGCCCCGCTGCCCCTATGTAGTCGGCGCCCATGACAATATACAAATAAAATTCGCCTCGTCCACAATCATAGCAAATACAGGTATCTCTAAAATACGTGACCTTAGCTTAATCACAAATTCTAAAGGTCATTTTATAAAAAATTTCTAATGAACAATTACTCGAAATCTCACTCAAACGGCATTTATTTTCTTAAAACACCGATGTTTCGGTTTTCGGTGTACCCTTGCACCTTCTTCTGGGTAAAGCCTGTTTTACACAATCATACATTTACAATTAAATTTACATGCAAAATATTTTAATTTTTGCATAATAATTTTTGATCAAATTCTTTACGTTTTACACGGTCAAATATTTGAGATGCTAAAAAATACAATGAATTCTAACTCACTCTAATTTTTTTTATTGTTTGAAATGAAAGTTCGTTTAATTTTGAAGCAATTCGTAGTATTAAGAAGTCATAATTGTTTTTAGTTCAACTGCATTTGATTTTTAACGAAACCTATAGCTATCTTTCTTGCACCAGTTTCTGTAGTAGGCTCCGCGAGAAAGATAGGAATAGTTATGACGTAGATATATAGATGCTTAAAATATCAAATATTTCATAAACTAGCAATTTTTTAAAAACTCTTTTCGTCTCAATCTTGATTTTTTCTTATCTACTTTCAATATAACTAACATTTTAGTTAATTTTCTGTTATGGAAAAGGATCCTATTCCACCCTAATTCGTTTTCGTTTCAAAAACTTATTTTGCACAATAACAATTGCAACAATTACTTTGTATAAATTTTAAATTCATTGTTCTTGAAATATTTGAAGTTAGGTTGTGACAGTTTCATAGAACAAAGTAGCCAAATCCAACTATCCAATAAATATAAACGTTTGTTAAATGCAAACCCAAAATATCGCCCAAGTTTGGAGCAAATGATCTATAAAATTAGAACATGTCCTACTTGATTTTTTTTACAATATCGTATTGCATGTAAATTTATTTCCGTATAATCACAGAAATTTCGTTGTCAAATATGAAGTTGTAAAAATGCATGTAAATTTATGATAATGTAAAACAGGCTCTAGTAAGATCCATGTATACTAAATACATTCGTTCTTTACATTCAGTTTTACATCTTACAAAAATTTATAAAAAGCGTGTACACATCAGTTTGCTCTGAAAATCGACAACAGACAACAACATACTTACCGCAAATGCTTGGTCTTCAATATTTCTTTTCCCATGATTCTTCCCTGTTTTTTGAATAAGCGCCACAAGACTTTCAGGTTCATTTAAAAGTGAAATCATGCCGTTTAAACTACTTATAACATTCATTGCGTGAGATTTTAATAATGGACAACCCTGTAGTTCTTCAATTGTTTTATCCTTGAAGTCTCTGAAGTACCTTTTGTTCTCCGGGTAATCCGAGAAGTAACTAAACAAGAAATTATATAAAAAACATGAAATATAAAAAGGTAGAATGTAAATAAGTAAGGACTCACATGATGTAAGATGCACCATCACCATAAAAATATGTTAGTAATTTTTAAGAAAAGCTCTACAGATATAATTTAAATTGTTAGTAATTTTGGAAGCCAGTAACTAATAAAAAGCAGTATATTAAAGCATTCGTACACTGTATATCTCCGAGTTGATCCCCACGTTATCAATTTCTGATGCAAGAATTATTAAACTTTTTTCTAGCATCTTTGTCGTACACACATGGCATATATGAGCTTTTATTCGCTATCTCATTATTGTAGGTGTTCCAAAGGGGTATAGGCGACATGCACAAAAGTAATCAGCGCCGACAGGGGACAAAAATGACAAAATGGTTACTCCTTGAAACATAGCAAGGTTATGTTTTATGTCAGAATAATTTTGCAATTTCTATTTTATAAAATATTTGCAATGAATGCGAATGATAGGACGTCAAATATTATGTGATGCAGTGGGGGGATGTAATAATTCTTACAAAATTACCGATTTAAGTATCAAATGTTATAAATTTCCTAGAAGATTATATGAGGAACAGATGTGTAAGAAAATAACTTTTCAACAGATATCTTCTACTAACATGAAAAATTCTTTTTTCTTCAAGCGTATAATAATATGCATATTATGCTACTGTACACACGCTGTAGAAGATATTCATTGTCTTACTAGTACAAAAATGTTGTTATTGTTGTACTAGTAAAAAAATGTTAGTTTCTTAGTTCACCGCTGGCGGTGGCAGTAGCCACAGCAACACAGATCATATTGAAAATTGTTATTTGACAGTTGAATCGTTTGTGTTTTGTAGTGTACACAGCCAGCTTTGACTAAAATTGCAAATTTTACAAATAAAAAAATTCCAAAAAAATGTCAAAAAATTATTTGAAACACTTGAAGAAAAAATAGTATATGTCATTCGGAGTAGAACGCCCTTTTTGTGTTTTACCCAGCTTGCCAGGCCTCGGCTGGCGCCTCGGCCGCAATAGCTGGGTTCAACACAAAAAGACCGCTTTCTACTCCTAATAACATAATATACTATTAGTTATACATATTTTTCATTGTACAAGATACTTATCGTATGAATAAAATTCCAACAATGGTCGTCTGATTGCAATAATAAATTATATAAAAATGTATTTCTTAAGTTAATATTTGAACAAGATATACAAGAAGCAGAAAATTGTCTTAAAATTGTATAATACTTGCAGTTGTATGAAATAGAAGTCTATTTTTGACATAATTCGTCTATTTATTATAGATTTTGTGCATGTAATGTTAATGTTAAAAACAGAAATTCACATGGTTTGTATTTTTTGTGTATTTTTTTTCCGAGCTTGTGCAACTGATTCCACTTAGAACATGGTATATTTTCAATTAAGAATATTCTTCATTTATTGCGAATATAAAAGAAAGGTGCTAACATCATACACTGATATCGTGATATGTAGAAGATTTCTTCTTTCTAATCATTCAAGTTTTCCAACTTTTTAATCTCAATTTCCATGTATTGTGCATCTTGTAACGTTTAATTAATATTATAAATTATAATATAAATTTGAATATGATAAAATGATTTACAGAAATCACACATATTATGAGAAATATTATATTTTCTGCCACAGTACATTCGCTGGTATTTTGACTTTTTTGATTGTCACATCACATACGATAGCATTTTAAATATTTTCTTTATTCATTTCAATATACTATGATGTATAATATTCATACACAGTAGCAACAACTCAAAATAAAATTGTAAATTATATCACTTTCTCGAAATGTCAAAATTGATTCGGTAACCAAATATGCAATGTAGCCGTTAGAGGCGCTGACGCTCAAAATGTGCACATCGCCTATACACAATATATGAAATAGAAACGGTATTGTAACTGCGGTAACAAATGTTCAAATAGTTGTGATTAAGCTGATTTTGGCGTCCATAATTTGTGTTTCGTTGCTTGTTGCTAGTTTTGTTAATTCTTGATATTATATTATGCGTTTTGCTATTACAAAGACGGGTGTTTCTAAGATTGTCGACAATTATTGCAACATATTGCTTTTGAACAATAAAAAGAGGTATATTTGTAGCCACCTTGATCGATTAAGAATGAAAAGAGTAGGCGGCTACAATGCTCCCCCCTTTAAGTATAAAAAAAATAATAGGTTACTAATGGAACAAACGACAGCGATGGCAGAAGTGTCATCAATGTTGTCAAGCTGGTTTTAAATGATCGATCGATATGGTTTCTAACCTATCATTTATGAGTAAATTAGCGCCTCCATCACGACAATGCTCCATATTCCTCGCACTTAATTCAGGCTTTTTTTGGCGAAGAACAAGACTTCTGTGGTTCAACAGGCTCCTTACTCTCCTGATATGCCCCTTGCGACTTCTGGCTGTTCCCTAAACTCAACAGGCCATTGAAAGGAACGCGATTTCAGACAAGAGAGGACATTATGGCTGCAACGACAGTGGAGCTAAACTCCATTCCGAAAGAGGCTTTCTCGGAATGCTTCCAACAATGGCGGCACCGCTGGGAGAAGGGTGTGGAGTGGAAGTCCCAAGGAGACTACTTTGAAGGTGATTAGGTTTCCAATGCTGTATGTTAGTTTTTTTCCCGGCTAAATGTCGGATACTTTTCTAACAGACCTCGTATTATAATACTGTCAGTATGACATCATCAATTCTACCCACCCCCAACCCCGGGCGATTTAACCATATGATTACGAATGATAACGTGGGGATGAAAAACGGTCTTTATATTGTTTATATATTATTATTTAGTTATCACTCTGTAAAGAAGTGTATTGATAAAATAACATGCGTAGATGAGGGTGGCCTTCAGTTTAGTAAGTAAAACATTTTTTCCACTGACGCCCTTTAAAACGATCAAATACCGGAAAAATTATTGTGAAATTACTCTTACCTTTTTATTGTAATTTTGAACCGTGCCACAAATGTATTATAAAAATTAGTTTAAAAAACTTATGACAATTTTTACAAATAAAAATAACTTCAACCACAAATGTAAGTTAAAGTTAAACCACTAGAAAGAGACAAAATTATGTTTAAAGCCATTAAAAAGTAATAAAAAATTCTGTTGAAAATTTTAGTTCAAAGAAATGAAATAAATTTAATTTTCTTATTTCGTACGATCCGGAACCACAGAGGCAAATCTTCCTCAATCCGATACTGTTCGTTACTTAATCACATATTTTATTAAGCATCCTTGACACCGTCCGAATACATTAGGGTTCTGGCAGACGACTTTTTAATTCGATTTTAGTTCACCACAATTGTATGAGATTGTAGCAAAAGTGCTTGACTCTAATTATATCAATTTATGCAAATTACATAACGAAGCACCAATTACACAATTCACGGAATTGACGTACATTGTTTCCTGTGAGAAATGAACTATGCGTTTTCGCACTGAAATTAAGATGTTTTTTTTTCTTGCCTAGAATAATAAAATAAAAAATAAATAAATATATCATCACGGCTTATTACCCATTGCTGAGTGTGTCAATCTGCTTTGTACAGTGTCAACGCCAGGAAATAAATTTATGTATCAGAGTTACCAATGGACCTTTTCAATTTAAAGAGATAGAAGATATGCGCAATGGGAATATGCGCATAATAAGAACAACTGAGATTTATGGCGTTTGTTTTTAAATTTTTTTAAGGTAAAATGTGAGAATATCTCAGATAACTTTAAAAAATCTTATCGAAATAAGTTACAAAAGCTTTTATTGAAGTTATAATGTCTAGCGATGCAAATTTTAACTGGTAATACAGGTATTTTAATGCCTGCAATATTTTTGATGTTTCGTTTGACAGCCCAACTGGCACTTGTTCGCGCCATTTTCTTACTATTTGCAGCGATAGAAAGAGATAGTCGTTAAATTGGAAAGGTCCATTTCACGTAAAGTTTTTTTATTTCCAATGGGCCCATCTAACTTTTTTTTTTGAATTTTTTATATGTTACGTACAATTTAAAAATAGAAATTACGCTTAATAACGCCTAAAATAATTATTAAAGTTTTGGCGCGAAAGATTTGACGTTAGCGTCACTCCGCCATAAGTAGAGAGAACCGACATACGTTACCATTAATATGGCAATATACAATAAATGTTGAATGAATAAAAATACGTATTCATTATAAACTGTGATCAAAAATCTTTAGAGCTAATGGTAATAAAGTAAGCCAGATAGCTATTATATCATTTGAAAATATATATTTGTTTGATTTACTTATACGAATAGGTATAGGAGTAATGTTAAATGGTAATTTATATAAAACTTCGATAGTGCGTATTATACATAAATAAAAATCAGGTAAGTAAAATTAATAATTTTTGCTCGTTTTCATAATTTAATTATTCGCTTTAATTAATGTGACTTTAAGACTTTCTTTAATATAATATTGAAGTTTTCATACGCACCTAGTGCCATTATTATAATTAAAATAGTATTGAAACTATTTTCTATTTATAATTAAATACAACAAAGACAGTATTGATTATAATAATCAAAGCATAGTTTAGTTCATAATAAAAAATAATCCAACATTTACATTACTATTTACTAAATGATTACAACAATGACAAGTATTGAGATTACAATAATTAAAACATAAATTATAATATAAATTTATTTAATAAGTAAATTTTCATTTGATCTTAATAAAAAATTACTCGGATATATTAAATATGTGTTTGTTAGAGTATGTGTAAAGCCAATCGCGAATTTATGAGCAAAATATGCATGGTCCACTTTATAGTGGCATTTTCACAGAGAAACTGGACGACGGTAATGACGCTGACGTAACAACATGGCGACCATTTTACGCTAAAAACTTTAATTACATTATTATAGGTATAGGTATAAAAATATAAAATATATAGCAATTTTTATTTCGTTTTCATTTATTTATATTCAAAATTCATATGCGACACGTAATTTTTAAAAAGTCAAAGACTTGGACGGGCCCATTGAATCAGTTATTTTTGATCACTCTGTATTTTGTATTTATGATGTCCAGTGACAACTAAATACATACGTTAATGTTTGTAGATTTTTATTATTTTATTTTTACTCTTTGAAAATAAGAAAAATATTTATTCTATTCTAAGCAGGTAAAACATTCAGAATATATTATTACAGTCGCAAGCCTTAAGCAAAACGTAATTACCTCGCACCAAAAAAGCTTCATCCCAAAATAGCCTCAATCAAAATTACGTCAAACCATATTAGTTAATGTTATTCTATTCATTTTAATTGCGAATGTCATATAAATGTTATATATGACTTACATGATAAACAGTCGTTCTCCAGATTTGGAAAGGTCTTGCCTAAGAACGTCGAAAGAATTAGCTAAGATTTGTTTTTCTTCTGCTGTAAGACCTGTTGTTGAATCGCCTACATATTTTATGTTTTGGCCCCATAGTTTGCTTATTGTTACTCCCATAATCAACCTGAAAAAAAGAAGATATATTAATAAATAATGAATAAATTAATAACAGTTTAGATAAAGAATATTTTTCATAAGTTTAGTCCATAAAAAAGTAGACATCCGGTATATATATATATATATATATATATATATATATATATATATATATATATATATATATATATATATATATATATATATATATATATACAAATAGAAGAAAATAATTCGCGGCTGCTTGCATAACGGAGTTACAAGACTTTTTAATCCACCAATCCCGGAAGGATATCTTGAGGTGTGATGATATTATTACAAAATAGAACTGGTTGCTAGGTTTTAAAAATACTACTAGTGAGTTACAAAATTTGTTTGACTTACTGTAATTTTGACACTTTGACTTTTCACTGTCAACAAATTTAGGTTAGCAAGATTTCTATCCGGAAAACGTTCCGAATAGACTCGTGCTGCCTCTCTGGCATTACGTCCACATTCTCCGAAAATTATAATCATTTCTAAGTAATCAGCGGCTGAATACATGGTAAGAATTTGCCTTTTTTTATACACCTTGTCAAATTTAATTTGACACTGACATTTTTCGAAAACTACAGTCGCCCACACATTTTAAAGATTTGATTTGAAACCCTAGTAACGTAAAATTACGGCAAACACACTTTAAAGGTGTAGGTCTCTGATTGGTCAATTTTAAGACGTCTTTTCTCGAATATCTTTTAAGCTAGATTTTTTTTCTTCGAAATTACACATCCCAGTGCAGTCTCGTGTTTCTTCATTCGCTTTGGGGCGCGAGTTGTGAGACAGCCTGTATAAACAGTTTGAGTATTCATAGTCGTTCTCTATCTCGTCTTTAAAATATGATTTCGTAATATCTAACGACTTAAATATATCATATCTACCACGATCTAATTTGAATAGGGATATGTCACATTTAATCAGACTGTAAGACAAGATAATGTATTTGTAATATTCATATGTTCATTTTGTTAATATGTAAAGTGTCTGTAATATATAGTTACTTAAGTACTGTATATTAAGACTTATAGGTGGCAATGAATTTCTTAACTCGCTAGGAAGCGAAGTTAATAAATTTTGCGGTTACATATGTTTTTCGATGCACACTATATGTTGGGATTTCGGTTACAAAATTTGGCAACTCAGTAGACCATTTGTTTTTCTGAAAATACAAAGGTTAAATAAATATAAAAATTCATTTTTACCTTCCGCTACCCTTGGTAAGGGAGGTATAGGGATCGTGCTAAAAATCGCATATCGAGATTTTGGTAAATGAGCACGTTTTAAGGTCCCTAGAATCCAATTTTAACATTTTCACGATGATGTCTGTGTATATGTGTGGATCCTCCACTCTAACTCAAATACTATCATTCAGAAAAATTTGAAACCTTGTATTTCGAACTTTTTCTGTAATGGAAAGAGCCCATTAGATTTTGGTGTAAATCGTATAACCGGAAATGACACTTTACTAAAAGCTCTAAATAGTTTTTCTTCGAAAAATACCTTTAAAAGTTATTTTTTCGAGATTAATGTCATTATAAAAATGAAAGATTATTAAATTTTCTATAGATTTGCATTAATACTTTTTATATATTTTATGGATAAATTTATAAAATTATCTATAATTTAAATCCCAGAGCATACGATTTAAACAAACAAAACGCAGTTATTCAAATGTATGTAACTGACAGATAAATGTCACTATCAAAGAATTAATCATTTCAAAATAATATTAGTAACGTTTTAAAAAGAATAAAGTAAATAGAATAATAGAAAAGGAATTCAATACAGTTTCAGAATTATGTAGGTATGTATTTAGATTAATAAAAATTAACGATTCTCAAAAATGTTTAAGCTACTCCTCATTTTTGGACTAGTGAATTCTATTCTATCCCGGTATTTAAAATTTAATCTTCATTTTATTATAGCTCCGGTGGCTAAATGGTTAGAGCAACGCCTTATGTCATGAATGCCCTCGGGGCTCTAGGTTCGAATCCAACTAACGCATGCGGATATGTGTGAATGTGAACCCACTCTGTAATTTGGATTTAATCCTGTTGACGGGTTTATAAAAAAGGTAGTTACTTGGATTAGATTGGACTATATTTTAAGAAATAAACTTTCAAAATTAGAGTAAAATTCGCTAATAAGGATTAACTTAATCTTTTTTGTGACTCGGACTATAAATGCCGGAAGGTATTGTGTTGGCAACACCAGATTTTTTACCTTCCGTCATACCTTTAGTTAAGGAAGGTATTGTTTTTGATCAAAAAATTTTATGGTGAGTTTTTAATGAATAAGCACGGCGATAGCTCCAACACTACAATTCTAAAAATCTGATGTGGCCAACACATAACCTCTCGCCAGATATTTTACCTGGTTGTACGCATAAAACGAAAAATATTTTTAAATACAAATTCATATATTCATGTCTCACTACAAAATAATTCTCACATATATTTGCAAAATCTATGGGTTATTTTAAAATAAATTATGTACAATATACATACATTTTCTTTATATTCAATATCCTGAAATTTTCTTTTTCTACTTTTCTTCTCTTTTTCTTTATATTCGTCATTTTTTCGCAAATTCCTTTTATATTCTTTTTTACGTATATTCTTTTGCGTTGTTGACTTTTTTTATATTCATAATCTTCATAATAATGTACAAATATTTTTGACAGAGGCATACAAATATTTTTGACAGTGACATTTATGTGTCAATTACAAACATTTGAATTTCTTGCCTTGTAGTAGTTTGATCTGAGATTTTTTACATCAAATTATTTTATATGCCTTTCTTTATCTCTAAATCTATAGAAGATATAATAATGAATTTATATTTATCGAATAAAGAATTTAACGTTCTTTAATATAAGTATTTACATAAATTTTCGATAAATAATATTTAGATGATTTTTTTCTTGTAACTACTACTTCCGGTTGTCCAATTGTTACCAAAACTGACTGGACTCTTCCCATTATTGTTAGATTGAGGAATGCGTAGTTAAAAATGTCTTAAGTGTTATAGTATTTGAGATATAGTGAATCCAACATCCACACACACACACACACATCCACACACACATACGGACATCATCGTAAAAATGTTATAATCGGATTCTAGGGACCTTAAAACGTGCTTATTCATTAAAATCTGGATATGCGATTTTTAGCATGAATACAATACCTCTCTTTTCTTTCGTATTGCTCTTCGTTATATCCATATGAAGAGTTGATTAGATTTTAGTTATAATTGGTCGACTGGAAGTACCCTCATTTGAATATTTTAATAGTTTTTCTTGAAAAAACGCTGTTATATATCATTTTTTCACATTTAATGTTATTATAAATATTAAAGAATATTTTATTCTCTATACGATTTGATTACACTTTATACTTCATATTCAATGGATATTGAGTTAAAAATTATAATGAAATTAAATTTAATAAATAAAAATTTTCAGATCTTTTCAATTAATTCTTGCATACTAAGAATTTAAGAATAAGAATGAAATTCAGTATAGTGTATTGCACCATATTACATCTGTTGTTATATACCTAAATTATATAAGCAAGATTTTTTTTCTTGAGGTTTCAAGTTCCCACGTGTATAGATATATAGTAATAGATTAACTAGAATTAATTATTTTTTGCAATTCTTTTCCATATTCACATCACATCATTGTGCTATTTTCTATAGTGCCTGTTTTTATGATACCAATGCATCTATAAAAACTGTTAAAATCTTCAAATGAAGGTACTTGCGGTCGACCAATTATAAACAAAATCTAATCAGCTCTCCATATGGATGTATCATCGAAAGACAATACCCTCCTTACCTAAAGGCAAGGCCGTTCCTAGCGGGCGTGCAATGCGTGCCCCGCACGCAGGCGGCCGTCGTTACGTTTATTTATTTATTTATTTATTTATTTATTTATTTTATTTCGGCCATTCAACAGGACAAAACCCAATGACAGAATGGCACAACATACAAAAAGCAAAAACAATTCAGTACACGTAAAGTTTATAAGTTTTTTTTTTCACAATTTTCTACATATCCATATTGCAACAAATATAAGAATAAATTTAATTAGTAGAAGTGATAATATTGGCAATTTGATTTCGAAATGTTGATATATTAAGACTAAACATATCAATTGAGTTATTAGCAATGTATTTGTTAAACAAAAATGGCAGCCGATTCATGGCAGAATTAAAAGCAGCGTTAGTTCTATTGAAACCAATATAAAAAAGTTCAGATGCTCGTGTAGTATATACTGGCACACGGAGACCAAGACAACTTATCAACTCAGCACAATCTATTTTATTATTAATTAACTTATATAAGAATGTTAAATCAATTGCAATGCGCCGTTTTTCCAGAGATAATAAATTACATTTATAATTGGGAAACTTGTAATTCATAAATTTAACAAATTTCTCCTGAATACGCTCAATTCGTTTGATATATATTGAATACTGGGGAGACCAACAAACTGTTTTCGTACCAAGGTGAAATACAAGATTTTTAAAGTCTTTGGGTTCTTGAAGTTTTCAGATGTTCTAATTAGAAAACCTAACATTCTATAAGCTTTTTTCGTTATAGAGTCAACATGAAGATCAAGAATAAATTTTTTATCTATGATTAGTCCCAAATCTTTAACTTCTGACACAGGTGTAATTGCATCATTAGAGAAAGTGTAAATGAAGTTGACATTATTCCTATTCCTCGAAAAAGTAATTTGACAACATTTTTTTATATTTAAGGATAGTTTGTTATCTTTAGTATATTGCTGAAAACGATTAAGATCTTCTTGTATTGCTATGCAATCTATGGTATCGTTAACAGAATGAAACATTTTTAGATCATCAGCATATAATAAAAATTTGCAAAATTTGAAACAACGAGAAATATCATTAATAAAAATATTAAACAAAAGTGGTCCCAAATGAGATCCCTGAGGAACTCCTGATGGAATTATAAATTCATTTGACAGAAATCCATTTATGGTAACTCGCTGACTTCTTCCTGTTAAATAGGACTTAAACCAGTCGAGGAGACTTCCGCATACACCGAGATCAGAAAGTTTTTTTGTTGAACGTATAGATATCATAACAAAATGTTTATAATAAATAACGCAAATGTTTTATCAGATTACAATATGTACGAGAATATAGGAATATTTTTAAAAAGTTTTATATTTTTTATGTTTACGAGAATTATTTTATTTGTCAGGTCGCGAATCTGGGGAACCGGATTCGATCCCGACCGACGCCAAATATTTCCAATTTTAATTGGCACAAAATTGACCCCTGTGGTGCACTCTCCCCGCCAGCAATGAGTGCCCGTGAGGTGACGCCTGGTAAGTGCCCGCACGGTGCAAATATTTCCTTACTACCGATATCTGTGTACAAGCAGATTAGCACACCCAGCAATGGGGGTAACAAGCCGTGATTTATTTATTTATTTTCTACCTGAGTGTCATCATTGCGGGGAATTTTTTCGTGAGTGCTTTTTGACGTGTTCGGTGATTTTTTAATGGACATTAAAAAGCAACGTGTTAACATCACGCTAGAAAATAATTTTCGTATATTTATTATTATAGTATATTATAAATAGTAAAAATTGTGTTTTGTTGTGTCATTGGCGGATCCAGCGGGGGGCGATGGGGGCGATCGCCCCCTCTTTGGTGGTTGCTAAATTTTAATAAAATAATTATTTCAAAAAATATATTATCTCGTAAATATCGTCGTTTGGTTATTTGATATGAAATAATTCAGGGCAAGTTGACAACTACTATGCTGGGCACCCCGTATCGTGGAATAGACTCGCCAGTCGTCAGTACGTTTCTTAGACAATTGTAAGGTATAAAATCAGTTTAATTTCATTTATATTTGATTGCATTTCAGTATACTTCATTATAAAATGTCCAATAAAAAACGCAAACATCGTTATTGTTTTGCCACGAGTAACTAAAAAACAAATTCATCGAGAAAATTATACATCATATAGTACAGAAGAATACTACTATGTTAGATTTTATGATAATCGATTTGAGGACTCGTTTTTCTAAAGATACTCTCAATGCATTTCATTTAAGTGTTTTACTTCCCCATAATTTAACAATAATGAGTACAGAAGACTTGCAAACCTCTACCAAAATATTGTGGCAAAAATACAAAATTATTTTATTAAATATACAATACGTTAATTCACTGGAAATATTTGCTGCTGAATAGCTGAATTAACTATGTGGCGCGCAAAATGTCTACGTTTAATTCAATCTCCTTCAAAAAAAATGAATTTAAAAAATTCTTTAGAAATATATTCCTCTATTGACTTTGATGTGTATCCAAATTGCCATACACTACTTGAAATATTATTAAAGTTGCATATTAGCGTAGCCAGTGCAGAACGTAGCTTTTCCGCTCTTAGAAGGCTGAAGACATGCGAAATAGGATGACAGAAGACAGGTTATTAGGACTGGCACTTATGCATGTGCATCAAGACATAGATATAAACATTGAAAATGTAATTAATCGTTTTGCTACTTCAAAAAAGAAAAGAACTGATTTTATTATGTAATTGATTTGTATGTATTAAGTTATCTTTTGTTAAGCAGTATATTTACATATTATTATATTTTTGTTGTCAACATATCATATTTCATTGCTGAAATAAACGAAAAATCGATTGCTTAATTTTGTATTTCTGTACCTTCTTTTGAAAACTGAAAGTCTCTGTTCTGTGCTTTAAGCTTAAATTAATTAAATATTGCTTCTATTTTATAAAATTGTCATATTTTCATATTGTGTTTTAATTCGAACGAAGTTAAAGTTTCTTAATTCGCCCCCTCCTTGGACATTTCCTAGATCCGCCCATGTGTTGTGTAGTTATCACGAATTATATATATGCACGCAGGCGGCACTACCCCTAGGAACGGCCCTGCCTAAAGGTGACGGAAGGTAAATATTCTAATAGCTATTCTGATCTAGTATTACTTTAAGATCTAAGACGAATACTAACTTGGACTTTTTAGTAAACATATGTATTTTATTGGACAAGTAAAATCAATATTTACTCAATAATTTTACAATGCATGTACCTACAGTTTACATTTGTTTCATTATTTGTAAGTGTATCTTTTGTTAATTATTACGACGTTCTTTTATGTCCTGAAACCTTGCATGACTGGCAAGAATAACTGATAAATGAATTTTTAGATTGTGGAACTTGTATGTTTTAGCTAATTACTCGTTTGAATTTATTGATAACATTCGTAATTAGCTAAAAGCAGCTTTTGTCATTTCCCTATTACTTTATTAGATTTGTTTATAAAGTGGCTATTTTTCAAGACAACAGTTTTATTAAAAGATGTCTTAGTTAATTGATAGACATGCTATTCACTTATTGAAGATGGGATTGTAGATATGAGTCTAATTAATATGACATTTAGTGTAACCTTCTTAAATTATTAGTTTGTAGGGTAACACTGAATGTTCCTCGCCACGGAAATTAATTCAAACTCTTATTATTATTCTTTAAAAGGAATGGCATTTAGATAGTGATAATAATAGATGTCGTTTCATGCTTTTTATTCATCTTTAAATTAGCTGATAATAGATGAATGGAGAGATAAATTGGTAAAAATGAACATAAATAATAATTTATTTTCTTCTGTATTATTATTGAGAGATGTATATCTTAATAAGTAATATAATCTGATGTGGGCAGGACATTTTCATCAGTTAATTCAATTTTTTATATTACAAAAGTATTATTTATGATTCTTCAAAAGAGATATAAATTTCCAATAAATGTTTTTATTTGTATTCGACTGGAAATTACTACTTTTTGGTCTAGTCCTGTAAAAAAGTTAAATATACTACTTTACACCAATGCCGAGTATCAACTTCCACTTGCCGTTACTGTCCCCGTATACTCTAGCTTCCCAATACTCCTCAACACTACCGAGTATTCACTTCCACAGCTATCCCAGTATACCAGTAACTTCCCGAGTACTCGACTCGACACTATACTGCATACACTCACCATGATACTGCTACTACTATGCTACTAAACTCACTAACTGTCTTACTTACTATGTAAGTAACTGGCTCTCTGGCATAGCTGCGTCCTTTTTATATAGCTGCCATTACTTTTTGGAGAGCTCTCGAATATTCAACCCGGTAATAACAGGTTAAGACTCATTGTTTACTTCGCCACTTGCACGCGACGATTACGTCATCGATTAACTTACAGCTACTAGATAACACATAGCTGACTCGTCCGCCATATATAATATTTGTTTAAAAATTATTTCTAATATTTATAAATTATCTCATTTTTCTCGAAATTTTTCAAGTACATTTAAAAAATAATACATCGTTGAAAAGAGAAAAAATGGCGGTTTCTATTTTATTAAAATAATTATAGGTTGCCATTTGAAAAATAAAAGTTGATAGTCGTGTCTTGTAAACCTGACTTTATAAAAAATATCTACATCTGCCATCAAATAGTATATGTAAAATAATAAAACTTTTATGAGCCATTTTTTTCTATTATTTATAATAAAAAAGTTAAAGGGGGGGGGCGTCTTCCCAGACTCACTCTGTATGTAGAAAAAGTATTAATGGAAATCTGTAGAAAATTTAAAAATCTTTAATTTTTATAATAACATTCGAAAATTGAAAAAATATTTAAAGGTATTTTTCGAAGAAAACCTATTTTGAGCTTCAAGTAAAGTGCCATATCCTGTTATGCGATTTACACCAAAATCTAATAGGCTCTTTCCATAATAGAAAAAGTTCGAAATACAAGGTTTCAAAATTTTCTGAATGATAGTATTTGAGTTAGAGTGGAGGATCCACACATAAATACACACACATCATTGTGAAAATGTTATAATTTACAAAGGTATGATAATTTTCTGTAAACAAACAAAAAATCTCATCTCATTTCCTGTGAAAAGCAGTTTGTGGTAATCTCTCGAATTTTAAGATCGGTGAAGTAGATTTAACTCTACACCGGATTCCTTTTAAACAGGTAGAGCTTATAAAAACCCCAAGTTGGTGTGAGTGTCAAGGACGACCTCACTTCTCGGTCTTTTCATTCAAGATGAGGACTTCGAGTTCAGAGAAAGTTCAGCCAACTTTTATAAGATCGTTAAATATTTCATCATTCTTACGGAGTTTGTATAATTGTGTTATTAAATTACCAGGATCACGACCTAATTTAGAAATTGCAATTTGGAGGATATTTTATTCATTGGGGTGATTTAAATAATCACAGCTGTAATTATCTTTCTCAAATTGGAAGAATTATAATCAACTTTGCATTTCTGGGACTCTACGTTTATTTATGATTAGAAAAGTTTCAGTATCAATTTGCATTAAAGTATACGATATCACTCCACCAAAATAGTAGCTAAAGTAAAACTTTACAGACTCTTATGTCAAATGGAAATGTCTCCAAACTAATCTGTCCTGCGCGTCCTTTCTTGGTACAATTGAATATCATGGAAAATAAACAAGTTCAAAAGTTCAATCATTATTTCGACGTATTTTTAATACGGGTTATAGTCTCAATAAAATTCTATAACAATAGTCGTCTGATTGCAATAATGAATTATATAAAAATGTGTTTCTTAAGTTATAATATTTGAACAAGAAGCAGAAAATTGTCATAAAATTGTATAATACTTGCAGTTTTATGAAATAGAAGTCAATTTTTGACATAATTCGTCTATTTATTATAGATTTTATACATGTAATGTTAATGTTAAAGGTAGAAATTCACATGGTTCGTATTTTTCGGGTATTTTCTTTTCCGAGCTAGTGCAACTGACTCCACTTAGAGCCTGGTATATTTTCAATGAAGAATCTTCTTCATTTATTGCGAATATAAAAGAAAGATGCTGACATCATACACTGATAACGTGATATGTAGAAATCTTATTCTTTCCAATCATTCAAGTTTTCCAATTTTTTAATCTCAATTTCCAAGTATTGTGCATCTTGTAACATTCAACTAATATTATAAATTATAATATAAATTTAAATATGAGAAAATGGTTTACAGAAATTGCACATATTATGAGAAAAATTATATTTTCTGTCACAGTACCTTCGCTGATATTTTGACTTTTTTGATTGTCACATCACATATATAGCATTTTAAATATTTTCTTTATTCATTTCAATATACTATGACGTATAATATTCAAGCACAATAGCAACAACTCAAAATAAAATTGTAAATTGTATCAGTTTCTCGAAATGTCAAAATTGATTAGGTAACCAAAAATGTCAATGTAGCCGTTAGAGGCGATGACGCTCAAAATGTGCACATCGCCTATAAAAAAAATTGCTGATGTATTTATTTAATTTATTATTAAATCTCTTTCGAAAAGTAGTAAAATATATTTTTGTATATTTGTTTGTACTTATTTTGCTAATATTTATCTTTGTATTTTTTGTGTAAATTTGATATCATATCATAAGTACAATTTGAATGACATATTCAATAAATAGTTTTATTTTATTTGGCGCGCAAAAAACCGTTTAGTATTTCGAAATAGATGACTTTAGGTTTCAAAAATAATTTTGTTTACACTTTACTCATCATATTTTAATGCTTATATGCATCTCATAAAAACATAAAACGATAGTTATATACACATATAATAATTTGATTTTTGTATCTATTTATAATATTACATAGTTCAATGGAAAAATATTAGCTAAAACAAATAATTCAAGAGTTATTGGCTTAAAAATTAATTGATACTTTGTATTTTTCTATTTATATAAGTATTAAACAAATATTAGCGATAAGCAATCTACAAATAAATGTGTTATTTTTTCCGTAAATTTGTAAAACATCAAAAATATTTTTTAAATATAGAAAGAATTTTTCTTCTGTGTTTAATTAGAATGTCACATTCTAGCACGCATATTGATGTTAGAAGGAGCTTCAGTCTTAAATGATTTTTTGTGCAACCGGACGCGAAATAAGTATTTCGCAGCCGCAATACAGGCCGCGAAATTAAATTTCGCGACCGTTGTTATGGTATCGGCCGCGAAATTCATTTCGCGGCCGTTGTCATGGTAGCGGCCGCGAAATTAGGTAAACAATTACTTTGACATTTGAGAATTGCATGGTTTTGTTTATCAAATGTTAATCCCATAGCCACCTTCAAAGCTAACTTTCTATTTACATTGAAACTGTTTGAAATTAATAAAATTTGTAATTACATATTTTTTACAGTTGCACAAAAAACATTGTGTACACCTTGTCCGCGAAATCCTTTAGCGCCCTCGAGATTGTCTTGCCTCGGCCGCAAGCGGCCTCGGCGACAATTTTTCTCTCGGTACGCTAAAGAGTGATTTCGCGGCCTTGATATACAAATAACTATTTTCGTACCTCCGTCCATTTTGACTAGTATTACAGAACTCAAAATCCTCCAAAAATGCGCTGTTGCTGACCTAGGCCGGCGAAAGGAGTTGGCATTACTGTTCTGGTGATATGTCAGTTTAAGATTATTTGTAACACAAGAATTAGCAAAGTATTTAGAAATTTTAGGGCTAAATCTTTAATTGTTGTAACTTAAATAACTAAATTATGTCATAAAAATAATAATATGCTGTCATTACTGACATCTCGTATAGATTAATTATAAGTTGCAACTTTAGGACTAGTTTGTTTTGTAACTAAAACTAACTTCACGTGATACAATTGAGTTTCCGCCATCTGTCATTAAAAATATGATATGTAACATAGAATAAAGTGTAGAGAAATATACGAAGAATTTATGGAGAAGTCGGTACAAAAAATCTTGTGTGTCACACGCCCGGAGCTTTCAGCTCGGCCTGTCAAAATAAACTCGGTCTCGCAAATGTTCAGTTTCTGGCTTAGTGATACAAATAACTATTGGTGATATTTTGTTATTTGAGATTGGCATGACCAATAAATTAATTAAATATCTACGGATCAGAGAATAAAAGGCACAAATCACTGTTACCAAAAATATCCCTTAATAGAAATTGTCAAATATTTTTATTAAAAAAATAGACAATGGTATAAAATACACGTCACAGAAAGCAATTCAAGCATTCGTTCGATCGTTCGCCCACTCGCCTTTGCGCGCTCGTGAACGAATTTATACCTCGAGCTAGAATATGTTTTAATATACTATTCTTTTATCTACAGAACTATAAAATTTTTAATTAATGTTTTAGTGTATTTATATTTGTTTATTTCTTTCTAATTTATTCTGCATCTAAGGACTAATATATTTGACAATTTCAGTCATGATTTTTCATCCAATATATGTGTACTTTGCTGTCCTGAACCAATCTCAGTTGTATTACAGTGAAAAATTTAAATAATTTTATTTTTTTTAGATAGTACGTATATTATTTAAAATTCAAATCACTTTTAGCAATGTATACAAATTTCTCCAAACGTGACCTAAATATTAATCTAAATGACAATGCTTATTAACGGAAATTAAAATGAATGCTGATAATTATAATCTAAATATGTTTTTTATCTTGACGCTAATTTATTAGTATTTTTTAAAATTACAAGAAAATAAATTACTTTTTGCTGTCAGTGGATAAGTTTGCCACAGATCCCCAGCCTATGGTCCGCCATTACGAGTAGATTGTCGTACTTTGGTACGCGAAATACGGGCGAAAGCCAGAAAAATTGTCATTGAATGCCAATGTGCCATTATTTGTGCCCCTCCGTTGAAATGAAAACATGCATTAAATGGATTAGTTTAAAATTTTCGCGTTTGAAGATTTTCACATAATTTATCCATTTTAAAAATAATAATGAAAGAAAATAGAAAATAATTTCAAAGAAACCCCCCCCTAGAATTTAATTCTGAACAATTTTCGTTATATAACATTTTTTCCTTAAAGTTGATGGTTTAGTCTGAAATTATGTCACACCCAAAAATGCGTGGATACGGCCATGCTTTAATTTTCACGCCTTCGGCAAAACGTATTCTTTCATACACCCCTTGGTGTAAAAGTATCTATTCTGATCAACAGACAACAGATCCTTTGTAAATAGTGATGTCACAAGAAATATCATTGTCATTGTCATATATTTTGACTGGCAGGTAGGTATTTTCAACTAAAAATAAAAACCTGACCATAACAAGTTTTAGGCATGATGTAGATTTAAAGAATTTGCAGAACCGCAAAACTCAGAGAATTTGGAAGATGATAAAACGGAACCGGATTTTGTTCATGAATTACTTTATACTAGTGATGCACGACGAGGCGAGAGTACTCTCGCATCTCGTCTCGTCTCGTTGCATTATGCGAGACGAGAACGAGAGCGAGATTGCAGTTTAAAATTCGAGGCGAGATCGATATAACAACTGCGAGAAGCGAGAAATCTCGCGAAATTCTCTAGTATCGGTCTTTAATAAAGACAAAATCGGTATTGCATCCAATACAACGAGTTTTCTCTAATATTTCAGCGCCTAATTCACCCCAGTTAAAACCACGGTTAATAAAGCTCTTGTCGCCCCTGAAAAGTTAAGGATGTTATATTAAGCATCGATGGAAGCCAACAGGGAGAGAAGCGGAGTGATTGGTTGCCAGCGGGTTACCGGTGTAGCGGTTTTTTATGACTTAATCTTTCTTAAATAGTGGCAAATATTTAAGGAGAAATTTTTAAATGTTTAATTTGTTTCACTGATAACAGAATGTGTTCTTATTAATATATTTTAGAGATCACAATTAGATGATAAATTGGATATTTTAGAGGTAAATTAAATTATTTACTAACTTATCACATTTTCTGGTAACCGTAAATGAATAAACATTATGTTCGTATTGAAATAATTTAGTGACCACAATTTAGTGTTTCGTCATTTTATTATAGTTATACGACAATACGACTGCAAATATATGGAAAACGGTGCTATTGGTGCGAACTTGTCTCTTGTAGTTAAATAGTTACGTAAATACGTAGTGCGCAAGCGCTTATTTTTATAGCGAGACTCTCGCGGGACTCTCGTGCGAATACGAGATGAGACCCAAAAAAATGTGCGAGAACGAGAGCGAGATCGAGATTACAGATCCGAAAACGAGACGAGATCGATATTTTATATTTCTCGTCTCGTCTCGCCTCGCGTGCATCACTACTTTATACTGAATCGTAAACGTCTTATTACACAGCTCTGTCTCTAGTGGGAAAGAAAGTTTTTACGGGCTAGCCCGTAAACAATTACGGGCTGTTAAAACCATAGCTACATGCATATATACAGATTTATTTATTCATTCATTATTTCGACATGTTTTCAAAGACAATTTCGATCAAATAGTTTAATGTATTGTGTTGTAGTTCTGTTGAAGTTCTGAGTAACGGAATATTATTTAAATTTTTGTTGACTAGGAAGTAGAATTATTTATCGCATTTTGTTTATGAATAAAGAATCATAAAACTAAATAGAACATGTGATGTTATCTTTATTTATTTGTGCTATTATGCTTATTTATTAGTAAGGTCATGTTACACGGTCACACAAAACATTAAACTTATTTAAAACTGGAATAAACAAATTTATGGAAAACAAAAACAAAAATGTAAACTATTTTAATATATTTTAATTTTAGATCCATATTTTATTATACATGCATTATACATTGATTTCTTGATACTTATGTTACGATATTTGTAATTTGTATCATAACTCATTGCTAAGTCCAAATAGTTGAGTTACAATAGGGGATTACAGCTCAATCGAATTAAGAGAAATTAGTAAAAAATAGTGAAAGTATATGCTTAATAATGAATATTCATAAACAAATAAAATTATATAATTGAAATACTTCGGAAATAAGGGGGTTTTTGTTTTAGCAGCTCGTCACTTATATGAAATCCATATATATTATTTTGATTGGCGACTCAAAGACCACCTATAAATATATAACGAATACCGAGGTAGGGGCGGAGCCTAATACCAATGGAAGTAGATTAAATCAAATAGCGGAGGCGTGGCTATCAGTCCAGTAGTGCAATTCTCAAACTTAATCATTTAAATACATTTCCAATTATAAATCATATAGACTTATACAGTATTATAATATTTATTTATTTTTTATAAATAAAATTTAGAAATAGCATATATTTAAAGAACATTTAGGTCCACGAAGAAAATAGTTTGATATAAAAACTTATATTCGTGACGTCACATCTATATTTTCAAATTTCGCAGGAATATAACTCGCTTATTAATAGGAATTTTTTCACCGGATTTTCACCGACAGTCTTAGTTTTACTTATACGTTCAGATGAAATTATATTAAAAATTGGTGGAATCCCCTATTAATGACAAAATTTTTAGTGTCAAAAGTTACTAATCTAACGTTTTTTGTTATGGAATAAATTAGATAATTAACAAGATCAAGAAAAAATACAACTAACGCGCGTATAAATTGGTGGTTAATAACTTCAACAATTAACGCGTGAGCGCAGCGAAATGTCTCGATTATTAATCGCCTATATTAACACATTTGATAGTTGAATTATATAAAAAATAATTAGTACGATTACCAATATTTTCGTTTTAAACTTTAATTTTTGATATACAATTTTTATTTTTATTTATGTTTGTTATCTTTTTGAAAATAAAGTAACCATCTAAGTATAATTTTAGTTTATAAATAAAATTAATTGGTATTAGAAAAGTGATAATAAATCTTTATTTACTATTTTTGGTATCGATCCCATTTTGTAAATAAGTGATTAATTTTTAGGAAGCGTTTAAATTTTTTTATCTCAAATATAAATTTGATAACTTTTTATAAAGTTTTTTTTTGTTTGTCAACAATATTTAACAACTTCCTAAAAATTCCGTCTAAATATAATACATAATAATAATTTTACCAAAACAAGCATTGCATTGGGAAGTATGTGTGAAATTTATAAAAAGATTTTGTACATTCAAATGTATGTGGGAAATTTCTCGACCCCTGTTTTACATTTGTCAATTTTGTCGACATTTTTTACCTTCCGTCACCTTTAGGTAAGGAAGGTATTGTCTTTGGTCAAAAAATTCGGTAGAATTTTTGATGAATAAACACGTTTTAGGGTCCCTAGAATACGATTTTACTATTTTTACCATGATGCGTGCGTGTGTGTGCGCGCGTGTGTGCGCGTGTGCGTGTGTGTGAAACAAAAATATCGTCTGCGATGACTTTAATACTACAATTTCAAATATTATAATTCTTTCGTATTCTTCTTCGTTACATCCATATGAAGAGCTGATTAGATGTTGGTTATAATTGGTCAACCGGAAGTACCCTTTTTAGATTTTAACAATTTTTCTTGAAAAAACTATGTTAAAGATCATTGAAAAAATGATTTAATGTTATTATAAATATTAAAGAATATTTTATTCTCTATACGATTTGAGTGCATTTTATACTTAATATTAAACGGATATAGAGTTAAAAAATATTAAATTTCATAAAGTAGCCATAGCTATGGAAACAGTTACTATATTAAGAAAATTCTAATTGAAAGATGTCAATGTCAAGTGAAATTTACATAGTATGTTTGTCTTATAATTCTACTGGAAATATAGGATCTTTTGCTAGAAATTTGATGTATGGAATTTGTATAAAATACATACAACTGCCGGAAGGTAATGTACAAGAAATAGAATCTTTTGTAAGGAACTATCTGTATGAAATTTGTATAAAATACATAGAATTGACGGAAGGTAATGTGCTGGCCACATCAGTTTCTTACGCTTTAACATGAGCCCACATTATCAAGAGTGCTTATTTTTTATCAAGTGCAGTAATGCAGAACCCGATATCAAAAACAGCGCATATTTACGTGGTTGCTGTGGTGGTTGCTATTACGAGTATAACAGTCAAAGTTATGTTAATTTGTTTCATGCATTTCATTTTAGAACTTTTCGTTTGAGCATACGAAAGGAATTGTAATTAATTTAGGCTTATGTTAAACGTTAAAGCGTATTAAATGATTTTTTAAACAGCATAAATTTCATTAATTTCTAAAAAAGATAAATAATTAAATTCAAAACTACAAAGTGGTCGATTTCTATACACGTAGTGTATATAAATTTTGATTGTATTTATTTAATTCTCTGTTATATACCACACTTTGAAATTTAAGCGTAACTTTTAAAGCAAACTTGTGGGAAACTTTTCTGTGATGAATGGCAAACTTGTCACTTACCGTTGTATTATCAGTCTGTCCCGGTCCCAAGTCTCACTGTAACTCGCGGACGACACTAGCTAAACTGTAACTGATGTAATCACCTCTGTCTTTATAGTGTCAAGTCTGAAGTCGGTGTGGGTCTCACGCTACAGGACAAGCGGTTCCTTGCAAGAGATAGGAGTGCGAGTGCGCAAGGATACAAATATAGTCCTTCGGGGTTTGCAGCTACGAGGAGGGAACAGTGATTTTTTTTATTGTAAATAGGTATAATTTGCAAGGATGGTACAGGATAATGAGAGGTCCAAACGCGTAATAGTTCAGCTGGTTTACATTTCCAATAAATTATAAAACCTACACAACTGAGTAGATATTTCTACAAAATTCCATCGCTTACTTTAAATATAGACTTAAAAAATCTGATGTAGCCAGCTCATTACCTTCTGTCAGTTCTATGTATTTTGTACAGAAAGTTCCTTGTAAAGATTCTATTTCTTGTACATTACCTTAAGGCAGTTGTATGTATTTTATACAAATTCTATTAAAAGATCCTATATTTCCAGTAAAATTATAATAGAAACTTGACACTGACACCTTTCAATCAGAATTTTCTTAATATAGCACCGAATTTTTTGACCAAAGACAATACCTTCCTTACCTAAAGGTGACGGAAGGTAAAAATCTGGTGTGGCCAACACAATACCTCCCGCCATTTACAGCCCGAGTCACAAAAAACTTTAAGTTAATCCTTATTTTTGGATTAGCGAATTTTACTCTAATTTTGACAGTTTATTTCTTAAAATATAGTCTAATCTAATCGAAGTAACTGCCTTTTTTTAAATCCCTAAACATGATTAAATCCCAATAGGCTACTTGCATGGTACTGAAAATCTGATATTTATCACTAAATACCTAAAGTAAAGTTGAAAACGATTGTAAAAATATAAATTTTATTTAAAAAAAATATTTGTTTTTTAATAAATTAAGAAAGAAGATTTTTTTGACGTCATTATTTTGAACTGGAGAAAGGGATGCATATTTAAGAATGTAACCTGCTGTAGCGAGCGAGTGCGAGTTTTAATTTAACTTTGACATTAGTTCATTTTCTGTTACTGTCTCTTTTCTTTATTATTTACAATTTGCGTGATTTCTGTTACTTTTATTATGTATTTCGATTTGTTAAGCAGGATTTTTAAGGTACAAGATTAAAATGACAAACGAAAATATTAACCTCCAAACTATTATTCAAACGTCAAACAGATGATCTGTCATGACTAAATTACCCGCACATGCCGTTGCTATTGGACGTATCGATGTTATTGCTTTACGGCCATTCATTGGTTCGGCGTAATTTTTTTTATCGTCTCTTCAAAAATATTAAATATAAAAATGGCAAGCAAGTAGCCCATTTCAGAGTGGGTTCACATTCTCACACATCCATGCCTTAGTGGGATTTGAACCCAGAGCCCCGAGGGCACTCATGACATGAGGCGTTTCTATAATCATTGAGCCACCGGAGCTATAATAAAATGACGAATGAATTTTAAATACCTGGATAGAATAGAATTCACTAATCCAAAAATGAGGGTTAGCTTAAACATTTTTGTAAATCGATAATTTTTATTAATCTTAATACATGCCTACATATTTACTTATGCTGGAAACTGTATTGAATTTCTTTTCTATTGTTCTATTTACTTTTTTCTTTTTAAAACGTTACTAATATTATTTTGAAATGATTAGTTCTTTGATAGTGACATTTATCTGTCAGTTACATACATTTGAATAACTGCGTTTTGTGTGTTTAAAGCGTAGGCTCTGGGATTTAAATTATATATAATTTTAAAAATTTATCCATAAAATGTATAGAAAAAGTATTAATGCAAATATATAAAAAAATTAATAATCTTTAATTTTTATTACATTAATCTCGAAAAAATAACATTTAAAGGTATTTCCCGTCATCCGATTTTCACCAAAATCTAATGGGCTCTTTCCACTACAGAAAAAGTGAAATACAAGGTTTCAAAATTATCTGAATGGTATTTGAGTTAGAGTGGAGGATCCACACATACATATATATACACACACACACATACACAGACATCATTGTGAAAATGTTAAAATTGGATTCTAGGGACGTTAAAACATGGTAATTTACCAAAATCTCGAAATGCGATTTTTAGCACGATCCCTATACCTTCCTTACCAAGGGTAGCGGGAGGTAAAAAATGTGGGCCAAATAACGGGGGATATAATATTCGAACGGCATTTTAAGGATTATCTTCTAGTCCTTTAGTTTCTGCCGAGACCCTTTACTTTTGGCACAAAGAAAAACAACTTTATAAAAATCTATACTTTATTTTTTGTAAGAATATAGTGGTGGGAAGGTAAAAGCAGATTAATCTTGTTTTTTGATTGGATAATACCCCGACGTTATCCAATCAAACAACAAGATCAAACTGCTCCTATCTTCCCATCACTATATTCTGTATTCTTATAAAAAATAGAGTATAGTGCGTACAGTAAAATCTACCTTGCAAGACATGTGGCACAATATTCACATTAGTTATTGGTATACCAAGTGCTGTGGAAGAAGACATCGGCGAGTTACATATAAGAAACTGGAAGGAATTAGCAACGAATCGAAACCAGTGGAGAAAAGCAGTGAACAAAACCATGGGTCTTTGGGCCTGCAGTGTTGAATAATATATACAGACTGTTTTTTTTTATCAGGCCCACCATCGCGCTCTCGGAAACTGTAAGTGCTACAACATCGTTGTAATGGGACAAAAGTTTCTCACAATTTGCGTGGGTTTTATAATTTGTTTGTTGAAAATGTAAATCGGCCGAAATATTATGGGTTTGGGTTTGGGCTCGTATATGGGACATAAAATGATAGGTAAGGGATAATAATAGAACCAAATAAGTCAAGTTGGGATGGGAGTAGCTGATATTTGCATGGGTGACTATTTATTAATTCTGTTAGGGTTGTGATGGCTGAATAAATTTATTATGTACTCGTAGTTTCGCATGTGCAATTTTCTATCTTTCAGATATTAGGTACTTTATAAAATTTATATTGCCTTGCCAGATCAAAAAGCAAGTTAGGTTAGGTTAAGTTAGGTTTCGAGGGTAATTAAATAGAACTATGCGTTACATTGTGTTCATTATTGGGATGTATTTATATTACACACAAAGCATCCAACTTTTGAAAGTAGTATACAGGTGTCTCACAACTCGCGCCGACGACAATAGGTTGCCAACAAATAGAAGAAAATAATTTGCGGCTGCTTGCATAACGGAGTTACAAGACTTTTTAATTCACCAATCCCGGAAGGATATCTTGAAGTGTGATGATATTATTACAAAATAAAACTGGTTGCTAGATTTTAAAAATACTACTAGTGAGTTACAAAATTTGTTTGACTTACTGTAATTTTGACACTTTAGAGTTGACTTTTCACTGTCAACAAATTTAGGTTAGCGAAGGTGTCATCCGAGATCATTATTTATATCGTACAGTGCAACGTGTTGTAGCAGCTGTGTAAAATGTGTTAAACGAAAATATTATTGTCATTTGATCTGGCATAACTTGACCGGTCTCATGCGTCCTTGCGATGGCTCTCAATATCACTTTATGATCCACAAGATTTCTATCCGGAAAACGATCCGAACAGACTCGTGCTGCCTCTCTGGCGTTACGTCCACATTCTCCGAAAATTATAATCATTTCTAAGTAATCATCGGCTGAATACATGGTTAGAATTTGCCTTTTTTTAATTCACCTTGTCAAATTTAATTTGGCACTGACATTTTTCGAAAACTACAGTCGCCCACACATTTTAAAGAAGATTTGATTTGTACAAAACCCTAGTAACGTAAAATTACGGCAAACACACGTTAAATGTGTAGGTCTCTGATTGGTCATTTTTAAGATGTCGTTTCTCAAATATCTTTTAAGCTAGATTTTTTCTTCTTCGAAATTACACACCCGAGTGCAGTCTCGTGTTTCCTCATTCGCTCTGGGGCGCGAGTTGTGAGACAGCCAGTATAGAAGTGCGCATCTCTTATTTCAAAAAAATTTAGTAAGTAAACGAAAAACAATAAATTACTGTCAGTTTAGCATTTTTGGTGTGTGCGTTTCTGTTCATTTGCAATAATTAGACATTCTGGAATTAATTTACCCAATGTACAAAACACAAGTATAAATATGAATATTCAATAAAATTTTAAACAAAAATTATCTGAGTTCTAAGTTCATTTAAAAATTACGGTTTTATTGTAATTAGAACGCAGTTTATCAAGAATATTATAGCATTGATATTATTTTAATAAATAAATAAATATATCAGCTGATATTTTGCTTAATGACATGACACATTTGTTTCGAAAAAAATAAAAAAGATAATTTTATATATCTACGTTTCTTACATCACAAACTCATAATCGACCAAATCAATTATAAGAAATTATTTATCGCAGACTTTCGACCCTGATTCCAGCCATTATTGTATATTTTTCTGCTAAGAAGTGCCCAAAAGTCTTTAATCAGTCGTGCATGAGCAACATTTGGGGGATTATGGTGTTTCTCTTTTATCTATAATATATATATTTAATGGTACACTGTTCCTATAGCGTCACTGGAGATTTGCCCAAGCTGGGTCGCTATCTATTTAAGGACAATTATTTCTTTTTCGAAATTTTAAATCATTTCTCACCAAAGTTCTGCTAATAATTATATGTGCAATTCCAAATCGACGAGCTAATTTGCGCGAGGACTTTAACTTCTTCACATTCGCGCATGTTTGTAAATAGTCGTCCCCAAAAACGAAAAAATTTCATGTTGAGGGCATCTGTCCAACTGAAAGATAGATTTGCGTGTTTCAAGTTAACATTTTTCCAAACTTTTTTTGGCAAATTTATCATGGTACGATTACTTGTTTATTATGACCAATAACAATTAGATTAGACGTTATTTAGTAACAAAATTTATAGGATAAACTTTTTCTTAAAACTTTTGTTACATACACCTAATGTGATGCATTCTCCACATCTTTTGGGACTGTGAGGTTGAGTTTAGTAAATGATCTCTGTACATATAGTTGTACGTAAAGTACACATAATATTTCGTCATTACAGACATTTCCCTTAAGTAGATTGATATTGATTGACACATCCAGATAATGTGTAAAAACCTGGTATGCTATATTTATTTATATAAGTTACAAATTTCGTAAAAATATGTAGGATGTGACGTATACTATTTCAGGTATTTTTATAGATTTTAATATTTTCCTTGATAAGATATATTTTAATAATAATTACAAGAAAAGCAGGTAAACTTAAATAATATTTATAATCACATATAAACAATATTTCCTTTATTTTATAAATTTATTTTTCTTAAATATAATAAATATTATCAAAACAAATTGAAAATATTTACATATTTTATTATATAATCATTGAATCATTAGGTATACAGGGTGTAAATGAAATAAGTACATTGATTTTTTTCAAGGTGTACATAGGAAATTAATATGGGAAATCAGTTTTTTTTTGTAAATCGTTGCCCCCCGTTTTAACTTACGGCAATGGTTGTGGTGTCAATAGAAAGATAAAAAATTTCTTCATCCGAAAATACCAAATACATTATTATTCATTTTCCTATTAATAGTTATAGCCATGCCAAATTTGAACAAAAAGATAAACAAATGCTTGACATTTTATCTGTCAGAATATGCTAATTGACATTGTAAAGAGACATTAAACTATTCTAACACATAAAATGATAAGCATTTGTTTATCTTTTTGTTTAAATTTGGCATGGCTATTACTATTAATACCAAAATAAAAAAAATTATAATTAATTTAAGGGCCTAAAATATTGGATAATTTCCATGTATTTGGTATTTTCGGATGGGGAAATCTTTGTATTGACACCACAAACATTGCCGTTAAAGTTAAAACTGGGGGCAACGGTTTGCAAAAATTTGATTTCCCATGTTAATCTCCTATGTACACTGAAAAAAATCGGATACGGGACACCTCGATTATTTTCTTTATTATTGGAAATAGAAGAAAATCATTCAAATAAAAGTTGTAGTAGATGAAGGGGGACATTCACTTATTGAAAAAAATAATTTTTTTAACCAGTAGTTCTCAAACTATAACTTAAAGTTATATATTTTTTAAAATGAGGTGGTATATATTTTTAAGAAACAGTCGATAGAGTATTTTTTTTCTGAATTCAGCCATGTAATCACTTTATATAGTTACATATATTAAAAAAATATTGAGAAAAATGCAATGGACCTTTTCAATTTAACGGCTATCTCTTTCTATTGCTGCAAATAGTAAGAAAATGGCGCGAACAACTGCCAGTAACTTATTTCGAAATGATTTTTTAAAGTTATCTGAGATTATCTCATATTATACGTCTAATTTTTTAGAAACAAACGCCATAGATCTCAGTTGTTCTTACTATGCGCAGATCTCCATTGCGCATATCTTCTATCTTTTTAAATTGAAAAGGTCCATTGAAATTGAAATAAATTTTATTGTTATAGTTATTTTTCAGTAGGCTATGAATGAAAAAGAAAACCTGTCAATTTGAATTATTTATAGTCCGAATGCCGAAACGGTAGAAATTGGAACTAATTCTTGAACAGATACAAGTTATTTTATTGGTCGAAAGTGCTTAATTTTGAAGCCGAACCAATAGAATGACTTGTTTCTGTTCAAAAAATTAGTTCCTTTTTTTACCGTTCCGGCAATCGGACTATAGTGCATAATAGGTTTGTTTGTTTGTTTGCGTCTATGGTTTATTGCCGCGCCCATATACTTTGTATGGAGGCGTCAGTAAATCGTAGACGCAAACTAGCGAAACGAACAGACCTAATACCTATGTTTGCTATTTATAAACAAATATTTATGTTTTGTTTTAATTTAGGTTCATTTTTTTCAGACAGCCCAAAAATAACAATAAAAATAAATATATATATATATATATATATAAATATATATTTTATTTTAATAAATACAAATAAAATTTATTTAAATTTAAATTGCATTTTTTCAATATTTTTGTAATGTAAGGATGTAAAATGATTACATGGTTGAATTCAGAAAAAATACTCTATCGAATGGGCCTAAAAAATATATACCATCCCATTTAAAAAAATTAACTTTATTATATATTGCGAATCACTTATTTAAAAAAATCTTTTTTTCAATAAGTGTATGTCCCCCTTCATCTATTACAACTTTTATTTGAATGATTTTCTTCTATTTCTAATAATAAAGAAAATTATAGGGGTGTCCCGTAACCGAGAAACACTCGAATATATATTGACAATCTATCAGCTCCAAAAATGTGCATACATATTTTATAATTAATATTTATTTCATTTATAATCATTATCAAGTATATAATTAATACTATAAAAAAACATTATATTTTCGATGTATTATTTATACACATTCTTGCATGTCGTATACTTCCGCACTAACCACATAGAATTTATAAGTATGTGATTGTTTATCATTACGCTATAAAATTAATGGAACAAAATTAATGACAATAATATCATTACAGATTTAATTAAGTATAATGATGCATGACTTTAAGCACTAAGAAGAGATAAACAATAAACAATAACAAAAATAATAATTATAAGATAAAAATTGTAATATTTCAGCGGTAATTCGGTAAGGAAGGTCTTGTCTTTGGTTAAAAATACGATTTTACTATTTTCACGATGATTTCTGTATGTAAAAATTATAATTTTTGTGTATTCCTTTTCTTTACATACATACGAAGAGCTTATTATTTTGGTTATAATTGGTCGACCAGAAGTACCCTAATTTGAAGATTTTAACAGTTTTTCTTGAAATAAATAGAATATATACAGAAAAAGTATTAATGCAAACCTGTAGAAAATTTAATAATCTTTAATTTTTAACATTTCCATATCCGGTTATCTGATTTACACCAAAATCTAATGGCTTCTTTCCACATTAGAATAACGTATAAATACAAGATTTCAAAATTTTCTGAATGATAGTATTTGAGTTAGAGTATAGTATGACTAGCGAATGAAAGTTGACGTTTAGATTATTTAATAGATGTGGTTTCTTTTGAAAATATTTCCCTATATTTGATTTGAAAACGAACTGACTCTTATGTAATCCGTTACATTGATTAGATTAGAATTGTACTCAATATCAGGAGGCATTTAAAATGACCTTAGCAACAGGATTCAGGGATGTATTAAAAAAATTTAATACCGCAAATTCTAGTTCGTTCGTCTCAGGTGTCAGCAACCCTCGAGTCCGAATTACTATTAGAGGAAATTAAAAATAATCCTATTTCATAGAATTGTCAAACTAAATAGTTTAAAGATGAAAATATTTTGTTATAATCAACATAAACGAAACATGTTTAAAATATTTTAAACGCACCCCTGTTTTGATATTCAGTTACCCTAATCGGCCATTTATTTTCAGCCAGACATAGTCATGTATTTCTGTGCTTTCCTAGCCCAGTATTTAAATGGGTTAATGCAAAAATTTCATACCTGAATATTTCGTACAATTCTATTGTTTTTTAGGGTTTCAAAAGAAACCACATCTATAAAATAGTTTAAACGCCAACTTTCATTCGCTAGTCATACCATACACACAGACATCATCGTGAAAATGTTAAAATTTGATTCTAGGGATCTTAAAACGTGGTCATTTACCAAAATCTCCATATGCGATTTTTAGTACGATCGCTATACTTCCCTAACCAAGGGTAGCGGGAGGTAAAAACCCCTATAGTTTTCTACGATGTCATAAGTTATGGTTCATGGCTATTGTTAATTCATTTACGGAACTTTTGATTTTTTTTTTAAATTGTGAAGAATGTAATTTTTAATTCTTAACAACTTTGTACTCTATAGGTTTTGCCGTAAAATAAACCGTCAACAGCGTGTATATGAATTTGAATTAAAAAGTTCAATAATTAGTTAATAACTAAAACATATTTACATATAAAAATAAAGTGTGAAACATTAGGAAATTTAAGATAAATATTTTTTTACAATAACTTACCATAAGCATAGCTGGGAAATATTGTTCACACCGGCCATTTTGAAACAATAGGTAAGAAATAAATAATTTTTCGAATTTATATACCTATTGTTTATAATTCCGTGAAATTAAAAAACGAGTAATTTTACTCCATATTAAAATGTAATTATTAACTAATATATCATAAAACAATAGCAATTTGAGAAACTAAGTAATTTAAAATAATCTTTTAATCATGTTTTAGAAAGGTTCATGTATAAAAAAAATGTAATTTGATAAGCAAAGTTTTTTTATTCACAATTATTATAGTTATATGTTGATTCCTAAGTTTTTAGAGGTTGGGAAATACCTCAAAATGTTTAAAATATATGTATATTAACTAAAACTATTATGATTACCCCTTAACCTTAAAATTAATTTTAACAGAAACTAAATACGTATTTCGAGAACTAAGTTCACATCATCAGTAGTACAATAGGTGAAAGTTAAGCAGAGTAGTCAAGATTACTCAACATGTCAACCATGCCAGAGGTCCTAACAATTTTTTTTTTATGTATATATACCTTAAAAGGGGTCAAATCGAATTTTAACCGGAACGCCCCCTAAAATGGTTCCAAATAAATAAATAAAAATTGTGCTGGCAATGATTTCGCTTAATATTAATATTTGACCGAACCAAAATGCCCTTGATTTTCTCTATTTAAATAACATTGGGTTTTGACACATTTTTGAACTTAATAGCCAATAGGAGGTTTCAAAAATCCACTCAATATTGGAATATATACCAAAATGACACCCGAGAATATGTGCACAAAATTTGAAGTCCCAATCATTATTCTTAAGTGTAGGGTTGAAATTATACAAGAATGCAGTCGAGTTGTAAGTTTATTTATTGAAGTCTAATGTCGACGTTTCGTGTCTATTTGAGGCTTCGTCAAGACGAAAGACTAAACAGTAAGATGTTTCCACTCAGGAAAATGATTGGGCCAAAAGGACCTCGTCATTAAAATATAAAACAATTGTAAGACATAAATGTAGCAAGTTATGAAAAATATTATAATTTTTTTTTAAAAGATACATTATTAAACACAATACGTGATGTCATGCCCACAACTAAGTAAAATGGCGTCTTCCTGAGTGGAAACATCTCACTGTTTAGTCTTTCGTCCTGATGAAGTCTCAAATAGAGGCGAAACGTCGACATTAGACTTCAATAAATAAACTTACAACTCGACTGCATTCCTACCTTTCAACCCTACATCACTACTCCAGTCGCTTAGATATTTCTTCATTATTCTTAAGATAATTATAGATGGTTAAACTATCACCCAAAAGCCCAAAAAAGCTATCTACAATGTCTTATAAGAATACTGATTGGGACTTTAAATTTTGTCCACATATTTTCGTGTCACTCTAGTATATATTCCAATATTAAGTGGATTTTTCAAAGCTCTAATTGCTTTTAACAAAAATACAGTTCCAAAATGTGTCAAAACCCAATGTTATTTAAATGGGGAAAAATCAAGTGCATTTAGGTACGGTGAAATATTAATACTAAGCGGAATCATTGCCTGCGCATTTTTTTATTTATTCGGAACTACTTTAAGGGGCGGCCCGGATAAAATTCGACTTTAAGGTCCTAATATAAATATTTAAAAAAAATCGCGAAAAGTAAATACACAAAAACTATATATAAATTTCCTCTATATCGCTCCCCCTAGACCAAAATCCTGGGAACGTCACTGGCTGGCTGTTTATCTAGGTTTCTTAAGACTTAAGGTACATTCACAAATGAAAATTAGGTTTAGATTTATAGTTTATACTTTAGATTTAAAGACTTTGGCCGCATATTATGTAACGACCCCATTCACATTTCAGAACTTAGGATCTCTAAATCCAAATCATAAAGCTAAACATTGCAAGATCCAAACTTTGGGTTTATGATTTAGTTTAACGTCACAAACTTCACCAATGAGAACGAGTCTGAAATGATATAGATATATACACCCATCTTTATTTAGTATCCACTTGGTGGATTCGGCTTTTTAAACAAATGCGAGAAGAACATGGAGACTGTCATAACTATTGGTTATATTTCAGCAATTAAATTTTGACAGTTCTATGTTCTTCTCGCATTTATTTAAAAAGCTGATTCCACCAAGTGAATACTAAATAAAGATGGGTGTATATATCTATATCGTTTCAGGCTCGTTCTCATTGGTGAAGTTTGTGACGTCAAACTAAATCATAAATCTAAAGTTTGGACCTTGCAATGTTTGGCGTTATGATCTGAATTTAGAGACACTAAATTCTAAAGTATGAATGGAGTCATTACATAATATGCGGCCAAAGTCTTTAAATCTAAAGTATAAACCATAAATCTAAACCTAATTTTCATTTGTGAATGTACCTTTAACCTGAACCTACAGCTTTATATTTTGTTTTTTACTTTTTCACTCATTTTCACAGTTGTTACATGCGATAACAATAAATTCGAATAAAGACTTTGTTATAATTTCTAGTCAACTTACATCTTTAAATTAGTAATATTGCTGAACACACCTATAATAGGCAATAAGAAAAAATTACTTACACTACGAAAATAAATGCACAGATAGCCAAAAATAGTTCCATTTTTGCTTTGGATTCTTTCACAAATCACTGTGTTCAGATAACATAGTGGTGCTCCCCGAAAAATTGTTTATATATAAGATTAATTGATATCCCCTTCCCTAAACTAAATGCCAAGTCACTCCGATAGAAATTTTTTAAGAGGAAACATTAGTAACCGCATTATTAACAGAAAGAGATATCTATTGAAACATATTGCATCACATACTCAACGCGTTATGTCAGTCGCTTATTTATTAAGTTACCTATGCTTAAGATATAATCTTATGTTTCAAAGAAAATTGAATTTCTTTCTCAGAAATTTTATTGATTCTTTTTATTGGGTGTACAATTATTATATCTTATTTTATTTTTACTATGCAAGGAGGAAAATAAATTTCGTTGTACTGACTCATTTTTCTATACGTTTCAGTCTTATTTATATAGTAGGTTCATAGTTATTTACGTTAAGTTTGGAAAGTAATATCTAACTTACAGCATATATGAAGAGCGAAAGCGAAACGTTTAACTTATTTTACAGATGTGGTTTTTTTTTGAAATCCTAGAGAAGAATAGAATTGTACGAAATATTCAGGTATGAAGGGTTTGCATGAACCCATTTAAATACTGGACTAGGAAAGCACAGAAATACATTACTATGTCTGGCTGAAAATAGATGGCCGACTAGGGTAAATGAATATCAAAACAGGGGTGCGTTTAAAATATTTTAAACATGTTTCGTTTATGTTGATTATAACAAAATATTTGAATCTTTAAACTATTTAGTTTGGCAAATCTATGAAATAGGATCATTTTTAATTTCCTCTTACAGTCATTCTGACTCGAGGGTTGCTTATACCTGAAACGAACGAACTAGAATTTGCGGTATTAAATTTTTTAAATACATCCCTGAATCCTGTTGCTAAGGTCATTTTAAATGCCTCCTGATATTAAGTACAATTCTAATCTTCTGTAACGGAATACAAAAGGGTCAGTTTCCTTTCAAATCAAATATAGGGAAATGTTTCAAAAGAAACCACATCTATTAAATAATGTAAACGTCAACTTTCATTCGCTAGTCATACTATATCAGGGGTATGGAGTCGGGAAAAAAAATTGCGACTCCAACTCCGACTCAAACACCAGAAACTATAAATATTTGACTCTATTCCGACTCATGACTTCTACTCTAATGAGGCTGAATGAGGCCGTAAACCATTTTTACCTCCCGCTACCCTTGGTAGAGGAAGTATAGAGATCATGCTAAAAATCGCATATTGAGATTTTGGTAAATGACCACGTTTTAAGGCTCTTAGAATTTAGAATCCAATTTTAACATTTTCACGATGATGTCTGTGTGCATGTGTGTATGTGTGTATGTGGATCCACCGCTCTAACTCAAATAGTATCATTAAGAAAATTTTGAATCCTTGTATTTCTACCTTATTTTTATATAGGAAGAAGCCATTAGATTTTGGTGTAAATCAGATAACCGGAAATGGCACTTTACTTGAAGCCCAAAATAGTTTTTCTTCGAAAAATACCTTTAAATGGTATTTTTTCAAGATTTATGTTATTATAAAAATTAAAGATTACGGGGTCTCGTGGCCGCGTGCCTGAGTGTCAATCTGGAGAACTGGGTTCGATCCCGAGACGCCAAATATTTAGAATTTTAAATGGCACAAAATTGACCCCCGTGGTGCACTCTCCATGCCAGCAATGAGTGCCCGTGAGGTGACACCTGGTAAGTGCTCGCACGGTTATTAATTTTTTTACAGGTTTGCATTAATACTTTTTCTGTATATTTTATGGATAAATACATAAAATTATCTATAGTTTAAATCCCGGAGCCTACGCTTTAAACAAACACAACTCTTTGGTTTTGGTTACATAGTCCATATTTCAAATGTATGTAATTGACAGATAAATGTCACTGTCAAAGAACTTGTCATTTTAAATTAATAATAGTAAAAATACAATCTTTAGCCAGGTAAGTGAATAATCCGTTAAATATTATTCTCCCTTCTAAAATGTTCTGTGATTTATTTTTGTACATGAAAGGGGAAAAACATGCAGCTTCACATTCCTTAAAAAAATGTTTCACTTATAGGGCATTTGACCTTGTTTTGGATACCTATTAACATTCATGCAGTCATATACAATTTTCCAAGCTAGATCAGTAAAGAAGGAATTTCCAATCTAAAAAGTGATCTGAAAAAACTCATTTTCTGAACGAAAAAAATCTATATTTTAAACTAGTTAAATTTCTCATGGTGAGAAAGATGATTGAGACACCCTGTAAGTGTTTAATGGGTTCTATTCAAAATGATAAGATTGATAAGTAATTTATAATACCTAAATTCAACCAATTATTTTAGTAGTAAGAATAGATAAAAAAATCCGGGAAATATGTCGCATTTCTTGATAAATAATTTATATATATTGCGGTTTCTCCTCTGACCACATTTTGAGGAAAATAGTAAAACAATTTAATCACTATGAAATAATAAAGTCTATATTACATTTTGCAGACTAATAGAAAAAACAGTTATACATAGTGGCGGTTCGTCCATTAGGTCATTTGGTCATTGACATCCAAAATATTTTTTAAAAAATCTGATGTAACCAGCACATAACCTCCCGTCAATTCCATGTTTAAAATAGCAATGACAAAATCTAATTTCTCGTTCCAATAAATAGAAAAGTCTGTAATACGAAATTTTGGATTATATTCTGTTATGTTTTTCAACGAAAATCTGTTAAGAGCTCCAAATTAAGTACCACTTCCGGTTTATCATATAAGTATAGTCAAAATCAAGTTTTAAATACCAAATTTGATAAATTTTAGATCACGTTTTAATATATTTTTTCAAGGAAATCTGTTTATAGCTTTCTGTAAAGTACTATTTTCGGTTTATCAATTTTAGTTAGAAAAAAATCAGCTACGTCGTTCTCATTAATATAATAGTCTTAAATACATACATACATACATACATAAAATCACGCATTTCCCACTTAGTGGGTTAGCACAAACCCGAAAGAATAACAATAACATCATCCAAAAAAAATCAGTCTCTCTTTCAACAACATTCGTACTAACCTGACATCATAGGTACAACATAAATATTCCTCACTCTTAACATATTAAAGTGACCGATTTTCGGTAGCGAAATACCGCAACCGGACCACAATAATAGTTACGAAACAATCATCCTTCGCCACACATTCCTGTCTAAGCACATTTCTTTCGCCTCAGCCACATTCATAATCGCATTCATACACGCTCTTCTTCTCTTCCCACTCGGAAACTTTCTCTCTTTTAGTACCTTCTCAATCACATCCATCCACTTACACACTGGACGGCCACGCAATCGAACACCCTCAATTTCACCAAGATATACACGCTTTACAAGCCGTTCACTCTTCATTCTCTCCACATGACCAAACCATCTCAACTGGCTCATTCCTACTCTCTTAACAACATTCTTCCTAACCATACATTCTTCATACACCAAATTATTCCTCACGCGATCCCGTCTTACATATCCACATACTCCACATAAATACCAAATTTGAAAAGTTTTGGATTGTATCAAAATATTTTTCACGAAAATATGTTCAGAACTTCAAAGTATCACTTCCTCTCTATTCATTTTAGCCAAAATATAATATGTTGGTTCCCTTCATATAAAAGTCTTAAATACCAAATTTGACAAGTTTCGGAATATATTTTTCACGAAAATCTGTGCTTGCTTATTTACTGAAAACTCACCATCGAATTTTTGGCACGATTACATTACCTCCCTTACTTACGGTATGAGGTAAAAAGCAGTCAAAAAGTAAAAGAATAAAAATAACAAAATCTTATTAATTTAATATTTTTTTACTCAGTCCATTGTGTCGTTGCGTTATTTGCACACGACACCACTATGTTGAAAGCATGACAACGAATGGCGTGAGTGAACGCGCTGCTTGGGTCACATATTGAAAACCAGAATATACATACACAGAATCATTCAAATCCCGAATATTCAAAATCAGAATCGCACATCGCCAGAAAGCGCTTTGCCCGAATCATTCAAAAACCAAATACGTGGGCGTGGCCAAGTGGAGGTCGCTGTAGGTTAGGTCAGGTTTTGATTGGGTTTGGTTAGATTAGATACGTTTTCTGTTACACAATTCACAATAAATGTTGACATATTTACAGTTTGCTGTATTACCAACCGAAATAGGCCAGGTCAAATTTAGACGCTGTGATAATTGGTGGTGGGGTTTCATTTAGACGCTGTAAAATTTTGGTACTGCGAAATTTAGACGCTATGAAATTTGGATGCTATGAGTTTTAGTCGCTATAGCACGTACTCCCTATTTGTTTATACACGGTCAATGACCAAGGCATCAGTTTAGTATTTAGTAGCTAAGCAGAAAAGACATTTATTAAAAATATCTCTAATATCAATGATCTGGAGATGTATAATTTTGCAATCTAAGTAAAGAAATATAGACTTCACATTTGTAACTACAGTCGAACTTCAGTAAGTCGAACTTCGATAACTCGTATTTTGGATAACTCGAATCAAACTGGTTGGCAATAGCGCCAAGAGTGAGAATTATGGGTAATTTTTACTTGATAACTCGAAGTTCGATTACTCGAATATCTTTATAATTCGAACAGAATATTTGGCGCCAGCTTCAATAAGTCGAATTCTGGGGGAAATCCCCTAATTACGTGATTTTGTAACAGGTGTTTTTATAACATGATGATGGAGGCAGTTCGGTTTCTGTACTATTGAAGTTCAAACATTTGTTAATTATTATTAAGTAAAAAAAAAAATACTGTGCCTACTTCATTTATCACGTTTAAGACATTTTCATTGCTGATATGTCATTAAAACGTACTTTAAAAACTTTATCTATTGATGAAAAATTTAGACTGATCAAAGAAGTGGAAAGTGGTTCACGAAAAAAAGATGTAGCTCTGAAATATGATGTTCCGGCAAGTACAGTGTCTACTGTTTTAAAAAAGCCGGCTTTGGTCAGTATTCTGAGTGGGACGAAGAGGATGAAATTCCTTTGATTTCATAAGTGAACGTATGAATGAAAAACGTGAGGAAGAAATTCAATTGCAATTGGAATATGAAGCTTGGAAAAATGTCAAAATTACACCAGAAGGTGCCACCTTTAATGATTTTATACATGTGGATGATGATAGTAGTTACTTCGGAGTTTCCCACAAATGAAGATATTGTCGAGCTCTACAAATCTGAATCCGAATCTGTAGAGCTCGACAATACAAATAACAGCGAAAGTGATATGATGGAGCATGATTTGCAGCAACCACCTTCAAATGAGTTGGTTGAAAATTCCTTGAGCGTTTTACGTTCGTATTTAAAAACCAATGAACATACAACCGATTCCCTGTATAATGGTTTAAATAACATTGAAGTTTTTTTTATTGAAAATCAAAATAAAAAATTCTCTCGTCAGTCACAAATAACTGACTTTTTTACACTAACATAATGTTTATAACTTTTATCTGTATACATATATCAATCTGTATATATTATAAGGTAAGTGATATTTACTCAAATAAATACATACATACATAAATAATATTTATACATAAGCACTTTATTTAATAACCCGAAGTCTTGATAACTCGAACTTTTTTTGTGGCAAATCATGGTTTGAGTTATCGAAGTTCGACTGTATTTACGAGTAAATAAATTTTTCATATTAATAAACTTATATTACTAATTACAATATAATGTAACTCACCAAATCATCCACTAGTCGCCACTGGTTATACAGGGTATATATCAAATGAATGCGAAAACAATTATTTTATTATTAAAAGAATGACATCCATTGTAATTGTACAAACTTTTCTTTGTGTTTCTGTTAAAGTCTAGCAATGTGACTTCTATAGTAATATAAGAACAACTTTTGAATTAAAGATTACTTGTACTTGTACACCTGAAGAATTTTCTTAAGGTATAAGAATGTGCTGTTAAAAATAACTAAATAACTAAACATTAATAATTTATTTTAAATTTATATTCAATGGATATGATACGTGAGTTAAGTGAGTATAGCTATATAACAAAATTATGTTAGTATATTATTTAAATTGAAGCTCCACATTAGTAGAGTTACTAATTCATAAAGTTTTCCTTCTCCATTAATAATCAAAATCAATATAACATTTAGTTTATAAATAAATATATCATCTAGGCATTTTACCCATTGATGAGTGTGTCAATCTGCTTTGTACGCAGATATCGGTAATGATGATGACATATTCGTACCGTGCGGGCGTTTACCAGGCATCACCTCACGGGCACTCATTGCTGGCATGGAGAGCGCACCACAGGGGTCAATTTTGTGCTATTTAAAATTCGAAATATTACGCGTCGGTCGGGATCGAATTCGATTCCCTAGATGCGCGATCAGACACTCAAGCGTTTGAGTTTTACTTTCAAAAAACAGCTCGAATTTTGTAAAACAGAGAATTTATTTTAAAATGCAACATATGGTTTATCACTTCCATGGTTACACGCTTCTGTCAAAAAATTACCAATGTAATATTTATCCATTTTAAAATGCAACATTATAAATAGTATTGTAGCACAGGAGATACCTCCAGAACACATCACAAAAAATGGTGTCAATTCTTTCTACGAGCGACTAGGATATTGCCTATTTTTGAATATTTATTACATTAAAATTATGGATTTTTGTAAGCCAAAGTTTGTTAAGATGTGCTACATTAAAGTTTTCATTTTTTGTTAATAGTATGTAGGTTAATTTATTGGAAATTAGTATTGAAAATACATGTATTTTATGCATAACTACAAATTTTTGTATGTTGCATTTTATAATGGACAAATATTACATTGCTGTCATTTTTTGACAGTAGGTAGTGTGTAATCATGGAAGTGATTGACCATATGTTGCACGTTAAAATAAATTCCCTGTATATATATATATATATATATATATATATATATATATATATATATATATATATATATACATATACAGAGTGCCCATTTTAATAGTTCACGTACTGTGATTGTTCGATTTATAGTACTAATATTTACCAAGTGGCTTATGAAATGTATTCTCTTTTGCCTATTCTTAAAATTTCAGGCGGGAACATATAAAATGGGCACCCTGTATATATATATATATATATATATATATATATATATATATATATATATATATATATATATATATATATGTATATTTGCATTCATTTATATTCCATTTCCGGGGTCTCGTGGCCGTGTGCCTGAGTGTCTGGTCGCGATTCTGGGGAACTGGGTTCAATCCCGACAAACGCCAAATATTTCGAATTTAAAATGGCACAAAATTGACCCCTGTGATGCACTCTCCACGCTAGCAATAAGTGTCCGTGAGGTGACACCTGATAAACACCCGCACGGTACAAATATGCCATCATCATTACTGATATCTGTGTACAAAGCAGATTAGCAAACCCTGCAATGGGTAATATGCCGTGATGATATATTTATTTATTTATTTATTTATTTTATTTCCAATAAAATTAATAAATGTACTAGCACATTTTTTTCTTTTACTCATTCCTTACTGCAGCAAATTTGTTATTTATAGCTATTAACATACCTAGGAATGTTATGTATATCATAACTGCCGAAGATGTCGGTTTGAAATCCGAGCTCGTAGAGCGAGGATTTTAAGATATCTAAGGCTTGTTATGATTAATAACATCCGCGGTTTGTTCAATAGTTTATCGGTGTCAGAAAATTAAGACATTATTGATAAATTCCATTTTTTGAAATTCTCTCATTAATGCTACTTTCAGATTGCTGTGGTTAACAGAACAATTATTTTGACATATGTCAATAAGACAAATATTCAAATTATGTGCTTTGTTCCACATGTTTATTACTTTAGAATAAAGTAGACCGTATTTAAAACGATAGGCTAACGTTATCTGTATGTATTAATGAAGAGCAAAAGAGCATTATATTTTCATTTTATTTTATTTTCATTTTATAGACCGTTGTTGACAAGTCAGTATGGTAATAATATTACCATACAGATACAGTTATTACTTAGTTACCAGCTTACTTTTGTACATGTAAACAATGGAATAATATCCAGAAACCGGTAAATATACTTATTTATAGTTTAAAAGTACTACACAATATTACAGCAAAGCAATAATTTTATTATTTAAACTTATTATTTTCAAAATAATACTGTATTTCCTCTAAAGACCTCCCTTTGGTTTCCGGTACAAAAAGAACAACAAAAATAAATCCTAGAAATCCAACCGCCGAGAAGACAAAAAACGGTGTGCAAAATGAAATCGTGTCTCCTAGAATTTGAAACAACTTACATACTATAATAATAATAACCGACGTATACATCCATATTAAACCCACAGAAGCAGATCTGAACTTAGGGTGGAAAAGTTCTGCTATATATAAAATTTGTATGGGAGTTAAACCGATAGAAGAAAACACGTTATACATAATTAAAGCGAAAAGTGGTAACCACCTGATATATTCAATGTTATATCCATTATCTTGAAGATAAAAATAGGTTCCCTCTAAAGCCATAAATACTACTATTCCTAGGCAAGAAACAATCAGTAAAGGTTTTCTTCCTATTCTGTCAACTACATAACTTGCTACTACGCTAATAACTAAATGAGATATAGCTTGTATTATAGCCAGCAAATCTATGGAATCAGTTCCAGCTTTTTGGAATATTAGATGAGAGTACATAGTTATAGTAACTCCCCCAGTAAACTGAGAAAAAGTTGATATTCCAGCACAAACTAATAATGGTTTATAACTACTTTTACTACTTATAAATTCTTTTAACAAATTTTTATCAAAACTATTGTGATTCGTTTCCATTTTATCAAATTCGTCATAAACGTCTTGTTTGTTTCTTAATTTTTGTAAAGTTATTATTGCTTCATTTTTTCGACCCTTTTTAATATAAAAATATGGAGATTCAGGAAACCAAAGTACAGTAAAAAGGACTAAAATTAAAGGCACTATACCAAAAATGGACGAAAACCATAATCCTGGATACATACCCACTATATACACATAAATAACTCCTAAATTAATAAAAACTACAAAACCTAATACTAAACCACCCCGTATTTCGCTAGTGGCTACCTCCCCTATATAAGTATTTCCAGCAAGTGATATAAATCCTACTCCTAATCCTCCCATAACTCTTCCTATTATCAAATGAAGAACAGATCTTGCGAAAGCCATAATTAGCCATGAAATAATGAAAGGTACGATAGAAATATATATATTAAATTTTCTTCCAAAGTATTCGTTGCAAAATACTGCTACTGGGTTGGAAATAAATTCTCCAAAAATCCTGGCGACTGCAATTGTAGATCCTTCGGAACTTGTAGTAGGAATAGAAGAGTTTGGACTTAGAAGATAGGGCAGTTTCGGAGATGTCCAACCAAATAACATACCTAATTGAAGGGCCATGATGAAAACTGAAAATAAAAATTATTATAATGTAACGTGCAACGCCCGCCGTCGCCGCAGCTGTCGCAGCCGCGCCGCAGCAATGAGCGTGTGTTTATTTAAGCGATGACGCATTCGCGCTGGCAGCTGGGCTACGTAGGCAAACAGGGGCCTGTTTCTCAAAAAATACGGGACTAGTCCCTACACTAGTAATACTAGTGAAGTTTACTAGTTTTTGTTTCTGAAATATACAAGTGTAAAATACTAGTTACATGTTGGGAACTAGTATTTACTAGTGTATTTGACAAAAAATACTAGTATTTTGTTTCTCAAAATATTTGAGTTGTCTGTCAGACAAGTTATTTCCTAGAGAAAAGCTACAAGTGTCAAAAGTCTTGTAAATTTTGAATATAAATTTTACTAGTCATATTATATGACAGTTCGTGTATTTTTTTTTCTTTTTCGTATGCAATTCAATGGTTTTTTGTTAATGTTAATTCAGATTCATGTAGTGTCTGTCGTTGTTTAGTGTTAATATATTTTTTAAATAATATAATAATGTGGTCTAGTAACTCTGAGTCTAGTGATGAAGAAGTAGTGCGACGTCAAAAACTAATTAAAGCAAGAATAAATTATGTCCATGCAGAAACCCCATTTGAATGAGAGGTTACTTATGCTTCAGCTACATATGAACAGAAACCTTAAAAATACAACTTTTTTAAGTTTGACCAAAATGTGACCCTGATATATTTTTAGTCTTTGTCTTGTCTACTCAACCCGAAGCATGACAGCTTTGACAGATTTTTATCCATTCATTGAATTTAACTGCTTTTAACAATTTATTTAGAGAATGCTCCAAATAGAATACCTTCAGCATCTCGAATTATCCCCAAAATAGTTAATTTCGCATTTTTATTGAAAAATAATTTAATTTCAAATTAAAACACTTGAAAATGTCAACGTCAGACAGAAAATAAAATCACTTGATTTAAAGAATATTGGATTAAATACTAGTATTTATTAAAAAAAAACTACTAGACTATTGAAAATGTTTCAGAAACACTATTTTACTTGACTAATACAATTTCACTTGTAACTATTAACTTGTGAACTAGTAACTTGTAAACTACGAGTAGTAAAATACTTTTCAGAAACACAATTTACTAGTACAAGTAAAAATTACACTTGTAACTAGTAACTTGTAACTTGTAAACTAGTATTTTTTGAGAAACAGGCCCCAGGTCGTGACGTGTTTAATTACTTACGGTCGCCTGAACCTTTTGTGTTTATTGTTATTATGCGGTCGAACATTCTAGAGCTTTTCTAGAAGGTAATGGCAGCTGTATAAAAGAGACGCAGCTGTGCTCGGGAGTAAGTTAGTTAGTTCAGTTGAGTCCCTGATCACACAACATTAATTATGTGATCGGGGTTGACTTACATAGTCAGCTGAGTTAATTACATAGTTCAGTTCCATTAGTGAAGACGGACAGACACTTACATTAGTGCAGTTAGTTAGTTACATAGAGTCATAGAGTTAGTTACATGGAATGTTAGAGAGTAAAATGTTAGTGAGAAGCACAGCAGTATCGTAGTGAGCGTATGCAGTTGATGTCGAGTAGGTACTCGGGTAGTGTTGACGAGTATTGGGAAGCTATAGTGTACAAGGACAGTAACGGCGAGTCGGGAAGTTACTGGTATAACGGGATAGCTGCTAAAGAGAATACTCGGTAGTGGTGTTGAAGAATTGTGGCATACGGACAGTATGCCACAATGGTATACTGGGATAGCTGTGGATGTAAATACTCGGTAGTGTTGACGAGTATTGGGAAGTTATAGTGTACGAGGACAGTAACGGCGAGTCTGGAAGTTACTGGTATATTGGGATAGCTGTGAAAATGAATACTCGGTAGTGTTGACGAGTATTGTGAAGTTAGGTATACAATGACAGTAACAGCGAGTTGGAGTGAATACTCGGCACTGCTGTTGAAGAATTGTGGCATACAGATAGTTGGTGATACTAAGGCTGTGGAGGTTAGACAGACAGTTACATAAATAGACAGATAGTGTTGTGAAAGAAGTGACTTCTGTCCGAGCAGTTGAATATACAGACGCTGTTGAGTCAGTTGAGTATATAGACAATGTGGTGGTCGGTAGGCGGATAGTTGAACGTTATAAGTATATAGTGATATAATATAGTGTTATAAATATCGCGTAAACAGTCTACAAAAGTGTGCAACAGACCGGCAGTCTAAGATTGGAACGCGTCGTGAAATAAATAATTAGTAATATCGTGGAAATAAAGAGTAATGTTAATTGGTTAAATAAATAGTGTTAGTGTTATCTAGTTAATTATAGTTTTAGTCTTAATTAGTTTTTAATAATTGTTTAATATTAGTAATAGTAACTTTCATTATAGTTTAATAAACACTTAATTTTAATTAATAATAATTGTTTAATATTTACACTTCACCCAAATAAATAAAATCGTTACAATAATTTGAATTTGAAACCCATGAATTAGCACGACGTAATAGGGTTTTTTTTTGACAATATATATGAAAGCAGAGGTTTACAAACACCGTCCTGCAAGCTTTCCTTAGCTGAAGAATCTTATTCGGAATAAAATAGAAATCGGTTGCATAACAGTGCATAGAGAACGGTGGCCATCACCTTCAAGATGTTTTGTTTAAACCTGCATGAATTAAAACTCCCAATTACATATGTTCTTTCATTATCCAAAAAAAAAATTGTCTATCAGTAATACCTTTGATTATATACTACTACCATGGTACTATATAATCAAAGGTAATACTTTTTATTTTATTATTAAAAAAATCTGATGTGGCCAGCACATTACCTTCCGTCAGTTCTATGTATTTTGTACAAATTTCATACGGAAAGTTCCTTGCTAAATTAAATATTCTATTTCTTGTACATTACCTTCCGGCAGTTGCATGTATATTATGCAAATTTCATACAGAAAATTATTATTTTGTGACGTTTTCTATATGCAGTATAATGTATCTGCAGAAATAAAAGATTTATTATTATTATTAAATTAAATATTCTATTTCTTGTACATTACCTTAAAGCAGTTGTATGTATTTTATACAAATTCCATACAGAAAGCAAAAGATCCTATATTTCCAGTAAAAATTATGACAAACATCTATTTCACTTGACACTGACATCTTTCAATCAGAATTTTCTTAATATAGTAGCTGTTTTCATAGCTATAGCTACTTTATGAAATTTAATTTCTTTATAATTTTTTAACTCTATATCCATTTAATATTAAGTATAAAATGCAGTCAAATCGTATAGAGAATAAAATATTCTTTAATATTTATAATAACATCAAATGTGAAAAAATTGTATTTAACATAGTTTTTTCAATAAAAACTGTTAAAATCTTCAAATGATGGTACTTCCGGTTGACCAGTTGTAACCAAAATCTAATCAGCTCTTCATATGGATGTAACGAAGAAGTACACGAAAAATTATAATTTTTGTAACTGTAGTATTAGAGTTATCGCAGACGAAAATTTTGTTACACACACACACACACACACACACACACACACACACACACACACACACATCCACACACACACACACACACATCCACACATACACACACACATACAGACATCATCGTAAAAATAGTAAATTCGTATTCTAGGGACCCTAAAACGTGTTTATTGATTAAAAACTCATCATCGAATTTTTTGACCAAAGACAATACCTTCCTTACCTAAAGGTGACGGAAGGTAAAAAGGACATACAATAAATTCTATTAAATGTAATCTATTAATATTTTAGTCAATGATAAAAAAAATACTTTTGTGGGCGAATGTATTGAACGAAAATGAATTTCGTGATTAGAATTTCGTTTCGATAAATTAATTTCCAAAATTTCATTACATGCTTGTTACATTTCAATAATTATATTTTGCTCAAAAATGACACTAACAATTTGACTTTTGTAGGTGGAACTGTAGCAAGACATATCTGGTGATTCATATCGATTTATCTTTTCTCTTTTCAATTAATTTTCAAATACATAAGGCGTGTTTTATTCAGACTGGTTACCTCCGGTTGCATGGTTACCTCCGATTACATGGTAACCGGATTTTATTCAGCATACTGGTTCCTTGTGGTTACATCAAACATGTAACCGCGGTATGCTGGGGTAGGATTCGGTAACTCGTCCGTTATCAAATTGTACCGTTATCACTATGGTTACATAGAAAATGATATTTTATTTGAAAACTATGACGTAAGTATGCCAAGCATCTAAGTTGCTGTAGTGATAACGGTACCGTTCCATAACGGACGAGTTACAGAATCCTATCCCTGGGCGGTTACATGTCAGGTTACTTTGCTATCCTTTTCTAGCCGTCAAAACGCTGACATTTTGGCAGTTAGGCAACTTTCAGTAAAAGTAAAAATGAAATCTGTGTCATTTTCTGTCAACTTATTTTGTATTGTTTTAAATTAAATGTATCACACTATGAACAATATAAATATTCGACAAATGTCAAATAATTAATTTGACAGAAACGTCTGTAGTAACCTGGCATTTTTTATTCACACGTGTGGTTAACCATATGTAACCCGGTTACATGAATAAAAAACGCCTGTAGTATACTAAAGAACAAATTTCATAATTGGCATTTTATTCTGTGAGAACGAAGTTTGAGAACAATGCGCAACAATTATGAAATGAGTTCCATTTTTTCTATTTTGCGCCTTTTATGCGTTTTTACCTTTCGTCACCTTTAGGTAAGGAAAGTATTGTCTTTGGTCAAAAAATTCGGTGATGAGTTTTTAATGAATAAGCACGTTTTAGGGTCCCTACAATACGATTTCACTATTTTTACGATGATGTATGTATGGATGGATGTATATATGAGTGTGTGTTTTCGGATCGCATAACTCCAATACTACCTTTCCAAAAATTATAATTTTTGCGTATTCCTTTTCTTTAGATCCATATGAAGAGCTGATTAGATTTTGGTTATAATTGGTCGACCGGAAGTACCCTAATTTGAAGATTTTAACAGTTTTTCTTGAAAAAATGCTGTTAAATATCGCTTTTTCACATTTAATGACATAAATATTTAAGAATATTTTATTCTCTATACAATTTGATTACATTTTATACTTCATATTCAATGGATATAGAGTTAAAAAATTATAAAGAAATTAAATTTCACAAAGCAGCCAGCTGTACTATAAACATGGAAACATCTACTACATTAAGAAAATTCTGATTGAAAGTGCAATTTACATAATATGTTTGAGTTATAATGTTACTGGAAATATATAGAATCTTACAATAAACTTTCTGTATGGAATTTGTACAAAATACATGGAACTGACAGTAGGTAATGTGCTGGCCACATCAGATTTTTTATTACTGTAAATACTCAAGTCAATAAATTTATTACAATATAAAATATATTATTTTTTAGTTCCTTGTAGGTACAAAGTAAAGGAAGTATTGTATTCGCGAAAAATTTCGGTTTTCAGATTTCAACGGAAATATCTATTTTGACCATCCCTGAATCCATTCTGACTAATTTCGGCGTGATGTCTGTACGTACGTACGTACGTACGTACGTATTTCGCATAACTCAAAAACGGTAAGCCGTAGAAAGTTGAAATTTTGTATTTAGGACTTCTATAACATCTAGTTGTGCACCTCCCTTTTTGGTCATTACATAATTTTCAGAAATGGTACAGTGTTCAAAAAAATTCCGAACTCGGAGTAGGCTATGTACAAAGAAACGTATGTTAATTAATTAAATGTCAATTTGACATAAGATATTGTCAAAAATGTTTTGTAAAGAAATCAAAGCTTTTCTTCCTGTATCTTATTTTAGAAATGGAAACAAATTAGAAAACGGCGAATGTCAATATACTGTATCCTTCTTTATTGTCTTTTCTCTTTAAAATTACATTTCAAGAACAATTTTGACAACTTGACTTTCGAATTGAAAAATGATCAGACACACGTTTCTGTATTCATAGCCTACTCCGAGTTTTTTTTTGAACACACTGTACTTTATTTGAAGACTCTAATAGATTTTAATGAAAAACTATAAACTATAAACTTCAAATTTGGTATATAAGACTTTTATATCAATTGGAATAACATAGCAGATTTTGGTTAAAACAGGCTAACCGGAAGTGATATATTACCTGAAGTTGTTAATAGTTTTTCTTGAATAAAATGGTTTCATTTTGATTTTAGAAATAAATGCTTCAAATAAGAGTTATAGAGAATTAAATTCTGCGTCTAGTACATCAAGTATTATTAAATTAGCCCTTTGTATAAGAGAGATATGTAAATTTAAAACTTATATACTTTTTGGTTTTTGTAATGAAGCTTGCTATGGATTAGGACAAAAAATAACAAAGAAATAAAAAATAGATGTTAATGTCAAATTACGTCAAATACGTGCAATTTTACAATTGAGTCTATACTTCATATTAGTCTTGCGTACAAGGAAGTCGTGTGGTGTCCACATCAGATTTTTTTATAGTGGCTTATAAACCATGGACAGTATGTATGGCGGGACTATGATCTGGTTGATATTTTTGCCTACAGGAATTTTTGTACATATTTTAAACTAACCTAACCTAAAGCACAATTTAATTCAATTGACCATTGCCCAGCCGCATTCGCCCAGTTAACTGTCTTATTTTATCTGTAGATAGCTAATATATTAGCTTGCTCTTAAACTTCGGGTCATTTTAAATAATAAAAACAAAGTTATTTTTAAATTTATTCTTACTTACTGATTGTAGATGCCAAATATAACTGCCATTGTTTTATTAAACAATTCATTATAGTTTTACTGGTCAATAATAAATGTAGACTAATAACAGTTTTTTTTTTGTTTTCATTACACCTGCTGTGGTAAAGTATAGAGTATTTAAATTATACCTATAGAATGCTTCGTAAGTATCGGCTAAATGGCGAAGTAAATAGATAAATTTTAATAATATAATTTAGTAGTTATTTACTATCGGGCCTAGGTGAATACCGGGGCCTGTAAAACAAGAAAGACTGAAAAATGATTACTCAGCATATACATGGTTATTTACTTTTCTTCGTACTACTATTTAGAATATAATATCTATATATAATTTTAAACGATAAATCTGGAAGCATAGCGATCACAAAGTAGGTGTGGTACCAAATTCAAATTATAGAGTGAGCAAATGAACAAAATATACATGGAATTTCTCAAGTACATACAACGACTACGAGTACAGTAATTTTTTTAAAGATGTCCGATCAAGGTTATCTGTATCATGAACGAATTAATAAATTGGCATACATTTATCTCTCTCATTTACAATGACTAGAAGCGTGTGCGATAGAGATGGATATAACACGTTCCCCTCTCAAAAATTCATATTGTTTCGAATAAATACATTCCATTTTAAAACGATGCTCGTTGTTGACAATACTTTCACCGTAACGTAAGTTTATTTATTAATACAGATATATTACCTTGACTCATAGTCGTAGGAATAACGTTATTTTCTGTCAGTATCACACATATTTGGTTTTGCATTTTCTAATAAACTTATCAGTTGACTTAATACCCTCATAAAAGGGGTCCTGCACTATGATTTTTTTATTATTTTACATGAAAGTTCTTTTAATTTTGAAGCAATTCGTAGTATTAAAAAGTCTTAATTGTTTTTTAGTTTAATTGCATTTGATATTTAATGTCAACATGACGTCATGGCGACACCTAATGCTATATTATCCATTGATCCATTTAAGTCAAATGAACAAATTAATATAGTTAACGACGAACTGGAAAACAGTTTAAGAATAAATGCTAGCAAATCATCCCTTCTTGTTATAGGTAATTACAACCATATAACACAGAACATACTGTATAATGGCGTGCCTCTTCAAAGAAGTTCTTGTGTAAAAATATTAGGTCTGACTGTGGACGAGAATCTGAAATTTGTGCAGCATTTAAACTTAAAACTTACTGCTGATAAACTTAAAATGAGACATTTGTATCAATTCAGACATGAGGTTAAATTACGTCTGGTTAATACATTAATCTTGCCGATTTTAGATTCCTGCTCCTGCGTCTACATTCCTATTCTATCACAGACGGAAGAAATAGAATTACCCTTTTTTAGAATTCATGCTTACGCTTTGTTTACGGTGTATGTAAGAACGATCATATATCTCAGTACCGAATATGTGCTAAAATGAATACCCTAGATTCCTAGATGATCGCGTGAAATCCTCCTATCTCTGTCTCGTACACAAAGTAAAATTAACTGGTACTCCACATTATTTAACGAATAAATTAGTTCCTTACTAATATAATTATACGCTACAAATAAAAGATTTGTTCATAGTCATAGTACCATCCTACAGAAAATCTAAATTCAAGGCAGCTTTTTCATATCTAGCATCTAGCACTATCTTTATATAATGCTTTACCTGAAAATTTAAAATCTCTTGCTTATGGTTCTTTCAAATATCATGTAAAAAATTTGTATAATTCATATGTTTAGTTTGTAATGGCTTTCCGATTTCATAACACCTATACGACCTGTGTCTTTTCCCTTTTCCCTTTTCTTTTTCTATGTTCTATTTTTTGTTAATCTTTGTTTACATTTAATTTTTTGTAAACTTATTGACTTATAAATATCTGTTATAATCATTGTACGGGTTAGGTGGAAGAACAGCCCTTGGCTGAACCTCGCCTTTGACGTACGGTCAATAAAGATTTTATTATTTTTATTATTATTATTATCTTTCTTTCGCACATAGTAGGCAGCGAGAGAAAGCTAGCACTAATGTGACGTTACAGTGACACTGACAACAAACCTCAAATATCTCGCAAATTATTAAAAAATTGTTAATTTTATGTTAATTGCTATTTATTGAGTAATACTTTAAGTATAAAGTGTACATTTTATTATTTTATGTTATGGTGCAGGACATCTTTCAAAATTTTTACTGTACCTAATGAGTATTTATATAAATATAATGGGCTATTTGCGTACCATTTTTTTAATTAATATTTTTGAAGAGACGATAAAAACTTGCTACCCATATTTATTCTTTTGGAAAAATTTTCATTAATTGGCCAGAAAAAAATAATGAAATTTTAATATTTAAATTACCGCCATGTATGACGTAGAATTACGCCGAACCAATGAATGGCCGTAAAGCAATAACATCGGTACGTCCAATAGCAACGGCATGTGCGGGTAATTTAAACATGACAAATCACCTGTTTGACGTTTGAATAATAGTTTGGAGGTTAATATTTCCGTTTGTCATTTTAATCTTGTACGAGTATAAGCTAAGTTAAAATCCTGCTTAGTAAATCGAAATATGTAATAAAAGTAACAGAAACCACGCAAATTGTAAATAATAAAGAAGAGAGACAATGACAGAAAAATGAACTAATGTCAAAATCAAATTAAAACTCGCACTCGCTCGCCATCTACAGGTTACATTCTTAAATATGCATCCCTTTCTCCAGTTCAAAAAATGACGCCAAGAAAATCTTCTTTCTTAATTTATTAAAAAAAAACATATAATTTATTAAAATTAAAATTTATATTTTTATATATATAGGTATTTAGTGATAGATATCAGATTTTCAGTACCACGCAGGTAGCCTATTATCTGCATCACTAATTATTACATGTAATTAATTTTGAAAACACTCAACACAAAAAATACAACTTTTATTAATACTTTTATTATTTTATTTTACAATTTATATAATATTTATCTTATAGGTACCGGGTTGTCCAAAAAGATGTTACCATTTATATAGGATTGATTTTTATATTAATAACATAATAACACACACTATTTACACAAGACCGAATGAAGCTAGTGCAAAGTCTTTTCACCATACACATTTTCCTAGTATAGAACTGTTGTTATACGTTCTTTAAGGTCATTAATGTCAGTAGGTCTTGTAGCATACACGCGTTCTTTCACCATTTCCCATAGCCAGAAATCACATGGAGTCAAATCTGGTGACCGTGTTGGCCACACCAAAGGTAGTGCCATATGAGTGGTAATATCTTTTTGGACAAACCGGTATAAAAATACAAAGAATATAATACAAAAAGTAACGTGCGGTACACAATAGTTATTTTTGTATTAAGAGTGGAAAAACAGTGGCTCGTATTACAAGAGCACCTTTATAATAAAAGCATTTTAATTATAGACTTGCATTATTTTTCTCGTAATTTTAGTCCTACCCAAAATCCTTTTTCTGCTTGCATATTGAAAGATTTATCTAGTTGAAGAGGAATTTGAGTTTCTTTAACTACAACTATGTTAAATTTACTTAACCAGTAAACAAACATGGCTTTTGCTTCCAAAAGAGCGAAACGTGATCCTACAAAAAAAAAATATAATAATTACTCTTATATTATATCGGTACCTACTACTTGACATACCTATACAATTTCTCGGCCCAATTCCAAACGGTAAATATGAGTAAGGATCGATATTTCTTTTATTTTCATCATTGAATCTCTCAGGATCAAATCGATCGGGATCAGGAAAGTATTTTGGATCGTGGTGCATAGCATACACTCCAATCCAGATGACCATACCCTTTTCTAAGAGAACTGGGTTTTCATCGGGTTTAGTCGGTTCTATAGTGTAGGGTTTTACACATAGGCGCTCCAAAGCTGGAACTGGGGGCCATTTTCGAAGAGTTTCTAAAATATACATAATAATTTTTATATTTTGCGTTCGTAATGAAGTCATTACGAAACCCAATTGCGTATCGAAAGAGTCTTCATTTCGATACGATTTTTTTTTTGCTATAGAAGGTTGGTACTAGATGACAGTTACTTGTGTTCATAAATCAATTGACAACTTTTAAATAATTGAATAAATGTCAATCAAATATTACCAACTACATTATAATTTTATATACACATTTCCCTAAATTAACTCGGATTAATATAGCAGTTTTTACTTCCTTGTACGAAGTAAAGGAAGTATTGTAATCGTGAAAAATTTCAGTTTTCAAATTTCAACGGAAATATCCATTTTGACCAACCCTGATTTCGTCCTGACGCCTGTACGTACGTACGTATCTCACATAACTCATAAATTTTGTATTTAGGTTAGGACTGCTATAACATCTAGTTGTGCCCCTTCCTTTTTGGTCATTACATAATTTCCAGAAATGGTACTTTATTTGAAGCCTATAATAGATTTTTTACATTTTGCGTTCATAATGAAGTCATTACGATACGCAATTGCGTATCGTAATGATCTTCATTTCGATACGCAATTTTTTGTTTTAGACGCTTGGTACTAGATGACGTTTCTTTAACCCATTTTTACCTAATTTATTTTTAGTTAATTGACAATTCATTTTAATAATATAATGTCGAAATTATTATTATTATTATTTATTTAGGGAAGATTATTTACATGAAAATGTACAAATGGTTACAAATATAATCACAAATTGAGTAAGTAAATGTTAATTGTAGAAGGCGCAAAAAATAAAAAATAGTATAAAGAATTCATTTTATAAGGCTTTCTTTCGCACTTGTCAATTAGAAAACTCGCTGACGCTCGTTTTCTAAATTTTGACGCGTGCGAAAAAAGCATGTCTTATAAAACACGTTCTTTAATATACTATTAATGAAAAACTATTTTAAAATATTTTCAAATTTGGTATATAAGACTTTTATGTCAATTGGAATAACATAATTGATTTTGGTTAAAATAGGCTAACCGAAGTAATATATTACCTGAAGTTGTTAAAAGTTTTTCTTGAATAAAATGGTTTCATTTTGATTTTAGAAATAAATGCTTCAAATAAAAGTTTTAGAGAATTAAATTCTGCGTCTAGCTCATCCAAGTATTGTTAAACTAGCCCTTTGTATAAGCGAGATGTGTAAATTTAAAACATATACTTTTTGGTTTTTGTAATGTAGCTTGCTATGGATTAGGACAAAAATAACAAAAAAATAAAATGATAGATGTTAATGTCAAATTACGTCAAATACGTGTAATTTTATAATTGGGTCTATACTTCATATTGGCCTCGTGTGGTGTCCACATCAGATTTTTAAAAAATATTTTAGTAATAAAAGACGCTAAATATACAGAAATAGTATAAAGGACTCATTTAACAAATTCGTCAGGGCTCGTTTTCTGAATTTTGACGCATGCGAAAAAAGATGTCTTATAAAATTCGTTCTTTAATATATATTATTGGCGACTAAAACTACCGATGGCGGCGCTAGTGTTGTAGCATACACGTGCTCTGAAAATGGTATTGTGCTATAAGATCGCATACAGAAAACATTGTATAACCAACATTCGTTTTGAAGTATACTAACAAATTCATTAAACTTTTTATAAATAGTGTTAGTAATAATTTTGTGCACGTACTTAAATTATAATGACATTCGAAGAAAGTTATCTTAGACTTATTTCTAAGGAAATGTTTACTTATTTGGAGGCAAAAAAATTTCTCCAAGTTTTATAGAAGGGGGAGAATTGTTGAATCGTGGGTTGTTATTTTAATGGGTTGTGTTTAAACAAGTGCTCTATCGTCACATCCTCATGAGATTAGAAGAACTTTAAATTTACAATTGATTATTTACAAAATGCTCTTGTATAGCTGGCCATAGTGGCCAGTGCAAACACATTACAGCTGTCTTAATATTTTGCACAAGATAGTAAAGTATTACCATATATTATTCATGGATGTTAAATAAATATGTATTTACTTTACTTAGTTATGGAAATTAAAATGGAACTAATGTCAAATATCTTTCAAATTGTTTTAATTACAAGTGTAAGAAATATATTGAATGCTACACATTAAGTGAAAAGTGTATTATTTTACTCATGAATCGGTCAGGAAATAATAGAATACTTTTCATTTTTGTTATCCACTTATGATTCGTTACATGTTTCCCAGTTTTTATTTTCCTAATCCAGCCCTCTCTTTTGTCGATAGACTCATAGGCGTAGTTAGGGGGGTACTTGGAGGTGCTTAGCACTCCCAAATTTTGAATTAGCACCCCCAAACAAAATTTCTATAAATTTTAATAATTTCATTTTAGACACATCTATTCATATTGACTGTTATATTAAATATTATCAGATATTTTGAAAGCTGAAATAAGTATTCTAAGGAACATGATGAGCAGTCAAGAATCAAATAATATTAAAACTGTACATTTGGTATTATTATAAACTTTATAAAATTATTATTCTCTGTTATGAGAATTAAAAACTGGCTGAGCACTACTATGACACAAAATCGCTTTACTAATTTAGTAGTAGGTAGATAAGTATAGAATATTAAAAATGAACTTAAAAAAAAAAAAATAATACCTAAGATATTTTGCAAGAATTTATTTTTCTGAATGGAAACAGAAAATTAGCTTCGCGTCGTGTTGCAAACTTCCTTTTCACAAATTAAAATGTCATTTTAACACTTATATCATAAATAACTATTTTGTTACTAATAATATGGGGTCTCGTGGCCGCGTGCCTGAGTGTCAGGTCGAGAATATGGGGAACCGTGTTCGGTCCCGACCGACGCCAAATATTTCGAATTTTTAATGGCACAACATTGACCCCAGTGGTGCACTCTCCACGCTAGCAATGAGTGCCCGTGAGGTGACGCCTGATAAGCGCCCACACGGTGCAAATATTTAATCATTACCGTTATCTGTGTACAAAGCAGATTGGCACACCCAGCAATGGGTAATAAGCCGTGATGATATATTTATTTAAATACTTTTTTATTTTGGAAACCAACTTTTTTTTCATTTAAGGTAAGGGACTTTAGAACCCCCTAGTTTTAAAGTCTAACTTCGCCTATGGATAGACTCCATTTTACCAAATTTATTTTGGATGTCACTCGTCCTCTCCCAATTTTTGGGACAGATAATTTCTTAGTGCCCTGAGAATGACAGCCATAAACGAAACGCAGCAATTGACCTTAATATTTTTTTGTTCTTTGCTCATATTGCAAAGTAATTTATATGTATTTTAAAACAAAAAGACAAACAAGAAACCGGCAAGGAATCCAATGCACTATATATATTTACTGTAAAGTTGAATAACAGAATACCATTTTCAATAGTTGCAAATATCGTCCGCTTGAGGGATTCGCGTTAATTTTAGTCGCCAATTAATAGAGTTGGTTCTTTGGACTTAATTTTTCACAGTACTTATTTATTATTGGATAATACATATATTAATAAATATATTGAACGTTTATGCCAAATACATACGAGTACATATTTTGATCAACAAAATAATTGTATAAAAATCTCCTAAACAATATTTTCAATAACATTATTATTATTATTTGTTCAAACTAAATTATTATCATGTACGTAAGAAAATATAAAATAAGTAAATATAAATCGCATGTTCTGACTGGCAGTAGGCTAAGCTCTGCTGTCTACCGCTTGCATTAATTCATTTGTTTAGTTCTCGGGTTTGTTTAGGATTTCGCGTATTGTTGTGAAGTTTTTAAAAGTTTTTCAAGGGAAAATAAGTGACTTTGACAATATACTATGTTTCAATCGATTCGGTATTCTTTCGTGGTCATTTTAGTGTATAATTCATGTACTTAGTGACCTAGTGATGGTGAATTTTTGTGTCTTCTCGTTTTCAAGTTTCAAGTGAAGGAGAAATGTCAAATAAGGTAAGGCGAACAAATTAATTATTATACTTTAATCTTAATACTAAACAATAAAGTTTAAAGTTAATAATTATGTTTCTGAGAACTAAATTTACATAAATAAATGCTTACCACAAACAACCATATCTAGGTATTTCATGCTCAATATTGTTTCGTAAGATAGTTTGTTGTTGTTTTCAATCATAGTTAAATCAATTTCGTCCTGAAGTTTTCTTTGAACATCTTCATTCAATGCAAGTTCGTATGCCATAAATGACATTAATGTAGAACTTGTGTCAAAACCAGCAAAAAAGAAAATAACTGCTTGAGCCGTCAGATCGTCGTCGGTCAGTACTATAAAAAAAAAAGGAAATAATGTCAGTTAAAGCAGATAATTTATTTAAACTATAACCCAATAACATTTCGAAATATATGTGTGTGTAGTAGTTGTGCTCTGTTCATCAAATCTCCACTAATAATGATTTGCAGACTTACAAAATTGTGTGTTAGGATATGTTGCAAAAAATCCATTTTTTACCTCCCGCTACCCTTGGTAAGGGAGGTATAGGGATCGTGCTAAAAATATATATCCAGATTTTGGTAAATGGCCACGTTTTAAGGTTCCTAGAATTCAATTTTAACATTTTCACGCTGATGTCTGTGTGTATTTGTGTGGATCCTCCACTCTAACTCAAATAATATCATTTAGAAAATTTTGAAACCTTGTATTTCGAACTTTTTCTGTAATGGAGAGAGCCCATTAGATTTTGGTGAAAATAGGATAACCGGAAATGGCACTTTACTAGAAGCTCAAAATTGTTTTTCTTCGAGATTAATGCTATTATAAAAATTAAAGATTATTAAATTGTCTGTAGATTTGCATTAATACTTTTTCTATATATATTATGGATAAATTTATAAAATTATCTATAATTTAAATCCCAGAGCTTACGCTTTAAACAAACAAAACGCAGTTATTCAAATGTACGTAACTAACAGATAACGTTTTAAAAAGAAAAAAGTAAATAGAACAATAGAAAAGGTATTCAATACAGTTTCCAGCATAAGTAAATATGTAGGTATGTGTATTTAGATTAAGAAAAATTAGCGATTCAAAAAAATGTTTAAGCTAATCCTTATTTTTGGATTAGTGAATTCTATTTTATCCCGCTATTTAAAATTTAATCTTCATTTTATTATAGTTCCGGTGGCTCAATGGTTAGAGCAACGCATGAGTGCCCTCGGGGCTCTGGGTTCGAATCCCACTAAGGCATGGATGTGTGTGAATGTGAACCCACTCTGTAATTGGGATTTAAACCTGTTGAGGGTTTTAAAAGAAGGTAGTAACTTGGATTAGATTAGACTATATTTTAAGATATAAACTGTCAAAATTAGAGTAAAATTCCCTAATTCAAAAATAAGGATTGACTTAATCTTTTTTGTGACTCGGGCTGTAAATGGCGGGAGGTATTATAATGGCCAAACCAGATTTTTTAAAATTTCTGTGGCCCATTTATTCGCCTGCCGTTCATAATCGCATCCATACAAGCTCTTCAATGCTTCTTGGTAACTTACTATGTTTATTTTGTAATTTTTGCCCAACTGTCGATTCTTCGACTGTAGCAAATCCAGCGTCTGAATTTTGCAGACTTTCTTCATATTTCAAATTACCCTTCTTCGCTTCCATAAGTAGATGTATCATATCTGGGCGTATAATACCTTCTTTTTCTCGAGTTGCCATCATTTGTCTAACTGTATTTCTGAAATAGTCTTGAACATTATCGTCAAGGACTTGTATTTTTAAAAATTTCATAATTTTAGGGATCATTAAATGAAGAAGTATCTTCATCGATCGAATGCCACGAAATGTAGTAAGATTTTTTCCCATTAAGTAGAATTCATTATTGGGTTCGCTTAAAGAATCACATTTTATTCCAAAAGCGCAAGAAGCAATGACGTCGTTGGCATATCTTGTTGTGGCATCTTTCATTTCGATTGATTTTATTTCATTGGGCTGTATGGTCGTCTCGAAATGATTTGCTAAGTTTTCGGCACATTCTGTTATTAAATTGAACATAGATCGCATTTTGTTGCTGGTAAATGCGGGAGATAAAGATGCTCGCATGTCTCTCCATCGTTGACCTAAAATTTAACATTAAAATATAAGGTAACATATTTAAAACTGACTGTGAAACTTTAAAATGAAGAAAATGTATAAAAAAATTACAATTTACCTCTTAGGAAAAATAGCCCGCGCCCAAAAACAGGTTCCGATTCTTCTGTGAAGATGACATTCCGATCGATAAAATGATCAAAGGCTTTCACAAATAATTGTTTAATTAAAGTAATGTCTTTTACAAAAAATTTTGGCTTCAGGAAAATATATGTGCCGTAATATCTGAAATAATATAAATGCTATTATACAGGGTGTAAATGAAATGTGCATTAAATTTAACCAATAATGTAACTCGATGAGAGCAACAATATTTCTTAATAACTTTTTTTTCTAAGTCTTTTAGATTTTGAGTTAAAATTCTTTAAAGATTTACTGCATATTTCGGCGCGCGCACATGGAGAACAAATGGCTGCTGTCGTATTCAAGTGGGATACAAACAGCTCAAAAATTGTCGGTTATCGGTCACACTTGCAGTCACAGTAATTAATAAACGAATCAACGGAAATAACATTTATTATTTATTAATTCGTAATAGTGCAATTTTTAAAATAAAGAAATATAATTTTGGATAACAAAATTATAAAGTTGTGAATTAAACGAGGCTTTTAATAACCTGTGAATAGTGGATGGCAAGGAGGGGCGAGGTAACGAGAGGAAGATCAAAAGCATAGTTATTAGGTTATGAGATGATTATTTATCGTCGATAAATCATAATAGTTTAAATACGTTATTCAAAAAATGTAAGTACAAACTTTTGTCCATTTAAAAGAGGTATTTGAGTACCTATAATTAGTCGTCCTTTTATTGTTCCTGCTCAAATATGTTTTAATAAAAAAATTTACAGTATTTTCGTTTGTCGAGATGTGTATTTTATATAATAAATACGCCTTCCCAAGTAAATTCAGTCTCATTAATGAACATTATGAGCCATTCCCAAAATTGAAGTCTGTTATGTGCTGAAAACATAGAACCTTTTGCACATGTTATGGATATAATTGTTGCTTTTTTGCTTTTTTTAAAAAATGTCATATGTGACACTCCGTATTGTGATATGATAAAGATGTACAAGATTAACAAATGTGCGAGTATTAAGAAGAGAATGATTTGGTGATGATTTGGAAACGCTCCGTGTAAATGCGTTGGCAACTCCATGACACTGTCTTTATGTCAACCGTGATGTCAAGTAAAATATAGTATAGATACGAGTAAAAAAATAAATAAATAAACCATAGGTAAGTAATTACAATGTCTGTGTACTCGCATTTTGACAGAATTTTACTTTATTAACAAGTTTATTACTAATGTCAAAATTTAATTGCAACAATTGACAGGACTGTCAATTGCTAAAATAAAAATTTTCATAGCTACTGTTACTGCATTCAATTATCACAAAAATATTTGGAACGACTCGTCAATTTACGGGGTGGTAAAAATGCTAAAAAAATATGCGATTTCGAGAAAAAGTTATTAAGAAATATTGCTGCTCTCACCGGGTTATATTACTGGTTAAATTTAATGCACTTATTTCATTTACACCTTGTATATAGGATGCTGGAACGAATGTCTCGCTACATTTTTCTTTAAATATAATGATAATCTACAATTCGAGTTTTAAAGTTTTATTATTAATTAACTAAATTTATAAAGAAAAAATATATTTTTCCAATATTCTACCAGAAAATTTAAAAAATCCATTTTATTTCTGTACATTAAGGAATTAAAAACTTATTTAATAAGTATTAAATAAAACCTGATGTGGCCGGTACATTATTTCTCCTATATTTCATTAGTTCAATGGTTTTTCAATAGAAAGTTGTATTTCTATAGTACGTTTCCGGTAAGAAAATAGCGTTGTTTTAGTTAAGGAATAAATTCTACCTTCTGATTGGTCAAATTGCACACCTATATTTCATTTCACTTAAGAAAATAGCCATTTGATTGGTCAGAATACAATCTTATACTGTATTTCAGACGAGGGGTGAATCACTCCTACAATCATTGTACAAATCGCTCATAATCATATATACATTCATTACAATCATTGTCTACAATCACTACATTCATTTAAAATCATTACAATCATGTTACAGTCAGTTACAATCTTTACAATCTTTACAATCATGTACAATCACGCTACAATCACTTACAGTCATCATCACAATCATGTACAGTCTTTACAATCACATGTTATGCGCAATGAAAATGCGCAAAGCCATAGGCCGTAGTGGATAGTGTTTGCCTTAGTGAAGTAAACATATTCACTATTTTCGCTAGTATTTTTTATTTAATTCAATTTTAACTGTTAATATAAAGTCAAATATGTATACAGAGTGTCCAGGATAATTTGAGCAATATGGGGATCTCGAGAAATATAAAAGATACGAAGTCGATTAAATTAAACAAAAATTTTGCCCATTTAGAAGGACATTTTAAAGTTAGATATTTTGTGATTTGAGCATAAATGTATAGATCACTGCCATTAGATATAGGTAGGTAATTTGTAAATTTTTTATTTTTACGAATACTTTTCAAATCTGTAATATTTGATTTTGATATGCACATCTTTAGGGGACTAAAACAAAGTTTGTTACATGGAACAATTGAAAAACACCATTCAAAATGATAATTTAAATATTTTCATTGATAATTTCTTTATTTATTTCTCAAAATTTATAAAATCTTGTGCTTCAATTAATTTTAACATTTTTATATGGACGTCATAATAAGCAATGACATATTTATAACGAAATTGAAGAAATGTTCAAATGTGTAAAAAAAGTTATTAAGAAATATTGTTGCTCTCGTCGAGTTACATTACTGGTTAAATTTAATACACTTATTTCATTTACACCCTATATATATATATATATATATATATATATATATATATATATATATATATATATATATATATATATATATATATATATATATATATATATATATATTATAATGGCGGAAAGTAATGACCTTGCCGACCATATTAAATATTTATAAAATAACATTAATAGAGATCAATAAATTTAGGTTCCTTTCTCTTAAATATTATTGCTTTTAACAATAAATTATTGTAAATATACTATACCTTGCATCATATGTATTGTATAGTTCCACAATATTTATATGTTGCGGCTTAATTCGAAAAATAATATTAGCAGAATTTCCCACTATAGGCATAGGTTTTAAATATAATACATTTCTTTCCTTCCAATATTGATGTGGTTTGTATAGTTTTATATAAGCCAAAATTGCACTTAATATAAAAATTATCCACCAAAGCATTTTAATTCAACAAATTTGACTTGTTATCATAAAAATATCACATTAATACTGATAATATTAGTCGTTATTTTATTGATAAAACACTTGATTATATTTTTAACACGGCTCTCAAACACTATCTACAGTTTTCTTATGTAAAATGATGTTTAGATAATAACAACAGGGACTTTATAAATAGCGATAACAGCGGCAGTTTGCGGAACTAAAGGTGGGTGGCTAATAGGATCTGTCAAATTCGTTATCATTTTGACTTGACGGGAAACGCGCACACTCTCACACATCTACGCGCACAGACGCACGTATCATCCTAGTAAAATCGGATTCTAGGGACCCTAGAATTCATTAAAAATCCGACATCTAATTCTTTATCTTCTCTTATCATCATTAAATATATTATAATGGCCGGAAGTAACGACCTTGCCGAGGGGTGATTCACTTGTAAAAATTATGTACACCTGATTTCATATTACGTAATATTATGCAATTCATAATCATATTACTAAAATTTTTGTTAGGTTGTGTCAATTTTAAAATGTCATATGAATTAATGTCAATCTGTTCCGAAATAGTTGAAAATATTCAGGAACCATGGTGTACCAGCAATCAAGATACCGGTTTTCTGGTTGAGTTACGGGACATAGTATATGTTGGTTGATTCGTTTTATAGTCTTAACATATATAATTCGAGCTTCGAAAATCATCTGAATATACAGTTTGCGGACTAGATGTTTTTCCTAGGCAACACATCTCGTTCTCTCAACTGTATATTCGATTATTTTCGAACCTCTTATTGTATAATATTATATATATTTATATATAGAGGTCAATGTTGTAGAATTATTGAAAATGTGACCGACCAGCATTACTTGTATGTGTTAAGGGCCATATGTAGCAACATATATTTAAGGTGTAAGTATTTTTATTTTGTCCCAGGCTTCAAAATAACTAGATACGGGCCCGTATTCTAATTCATAGCGAGATGTTAGGGTCGCTATCGCTATGGAATGTATGACGTCATAAGGCATTTGTAACTATAACAAGGCATAGGGACATTTGGTAACAATTGGTATAAAATAATAAAAAATTTATTATTAAATAAAAATGCAAAGAAAAACTTAAACATAGATTCAAAATAAAAATACAAAGAAAGCTATATAAACTAAAATAATCATTAAATAAAATAATACAAAGTAAAACACAACTATATATATATATATATATATATATATATATATATATATATATATATATATATATATATATATACATAAATTAAATAAAAATGCAAATCTTCACAATAAAGAACCTAAAATTGTTCTAAAACCGAAATGTCAAACTCAGATACTTAACAACTTGTTATGAGGATAACAAGGCATCGACTGGCCTTGCAGCGAGACCTTTACGTCATTCATGACGTCATATGGTACTTTCCTGCAAAATCCGCTAGGGGGATAGCAAGATGCGTTTATCAAGGTTTGTCATATCAAGTTGATAAAATGAATTAGAATAGAGGCCACGGTTCTGAGTTTCGATCGTACTCATGTTTATGCTTTATTTCTGTCTAATGACAGAAAACATTTGCGCAAAGACAATTTTTCAAGGTGTTTTCATTCAGTGTTATTTAGATAATAAATTTTGTTAATTTCGTAATAGTTGATCAATTCAAAATTCAATGTTATATTCAGTTGACCTTAGAAAATAACCTTGATAAAGCTGAACAGTTATTTTAGAAATTAATGCCAAAAACCGGTAGAAAAGATAAAAGCTATAGAGAAAAAAAAATTGATTCTGAGCCACTACCCTAATCAATATACACTCTGAGAAACCGCTTTATACGCTTTATAGTAAAACCGAACTTGTTGGACTGTTGCCATTATAATTTTTTTTCTCGTAATTTTAGTCCTACCCAAAATCCTTTTTCTGCATGCATATTGAAAGAAGATTTATCTATTTTAAGAGGAATTTGAGTTTCTTTAACTACAACTATGTTAAATTTACTTAACCAGTAAACAAACATGGCCTTTGCTTCCAAAAGAGCGAAACGTGATCCTACAAGAAAAAAAAAAATATAATAGTTACTCTTATATTATATCGGTACTACTTGACATACCTATACAATTTCTCGGCCCAATTCCAAATGGTAAATATGAGTAAGGATCAATATTTCTTTTATTTTCATCGTTGAATCTTTCAGGATCAAATCGATCGGGTTCAGGAAAGTATTTTGGATCGTGGTGCATAGCATACACTCCAATCCAGATGACCATACCCTTTTCTAAGAGAACTGGGTTTTCATCAGGTTCTGTGGGTTCTATAGTGTAGGGTTTCACACATAGGCGGTCCAAAGCTGGAACTGGGGGCCATTTTCGAAGAGTTTCTAAAATAGAAATAATTTTTATATTTTGCATTCATAATGAAGTCATTACGTAATCCAATTGCGTATCAAAATAGTCTTCATTTCGATATGAATTTTTTTTGTTATAGAAGGTTGGTACTAGATTACATTTACTTGTGTTCATAAATCAATTGACAACTTTCAAATAATTGAATAAATGTCAATCCAATGTTACCAACTACATTACAATTTTATATACACATTTCCCTAAATCAACTTGGATTAATATAGCAGTTTTTACTTCCTTGTACGAAGTAAAGGAAGTAATGCAATCGCGAAAAATTTCGGTTTTCAGATTTCAACGGAAATATCCATTTTGACAATCCCTAAATCCATTTTGACTAATTTCGTCATGACGTCTGTACGTACGTACGTATCTCACATAACTCAAAAATGGTAAGCCGCGGAAAGTTGAAATTTTGTATTTAGGAATGCTATAACATCTAGTTGTGCACTTCCCTTTTTGGTCTTTACGTAATTTCCAGAAATGGTACTTTATTTGAAGCCATAATAGATTTTAATGAAAAACTATTTTAAAATATAATCCAAAACTTTTCAAATTTGGAATATAAGACTTTTATGTCAAATGGAATAACATAGTAGATTTTAGTTAAAACAGGCTAACCGGAAGTGATATATTACCTGAAGTTGTTAACAGTTTTTCTTGAATAAAATGGTTTCATTTTGATTTTAGAAATAAATGCTTCAAATAAGAGGTTTAGAGAATTAAATTCTGCGTCTAGCACAAGTATTATTAAATTAGCCCTTTGTATAAGCGAGATATGTAAATTTAAAACATATACTTTTTGGTTTTTGTAATGAAGTTTGCTATGGATTAGGACAAAAAATAACAAAAAAATAAAATAATATATGTTAGTCAAATTACGTCAAATACGTGCAATTTTATAATTGGGTCTATACTTCATATTGGTCTTGCGTACAAGGAAGTCGTGTGGTGTCCACATCAGATTTTTTAATATTTTAGTAATAAAAGACGCAAAATATACAAAAATTGTATAAAGGACTCATTTAAAAAATTCGTCAGGGCTCGTTTTCTAAATTTTGACGCGTGCGAAAAAAGATGTCTTATCAAATTCGTTCTTTAATATATACTATTAATAGAGTTGATTCTGAAAAGCGAATACTAATTGGGCCTTTAGACTTAATTTTTTACAGTACGTATTTGTTATTGGATAATACATATATTAATAAATATATTGAACGTTTGTGCCAAATACATACGAATACATATTTTGATAAACAAAATAATTTTATAAAAATCTCCTAAAAAATATTTTCAATAACTTATTATTATTATTTGTTCAAATTAAATTATTCTCATATATATGTAAGAAAATATAAAATAAGAAAATATAAATGGCATGTTCTGACTAACAGTAGGCTACGCTCTACTATCTACCGCTTGCATTAATTCATTTGTTTAGTTCTCGGGTTTGTTTAAGATTCCGCGTATCGTTGTGAAGTTTTTAAAAGTTTTTCAAAGGAAAATAAGTGACTTTGATAATAAACTATAGTTCAATCGATTCAGTATTCTTTCGTGGTCTTTTTAGTGTTTAATTTATGTACTTAGTGATCTAGTGATGGTGAACTTTTGTGTTATCAACTTTCAAGTGACGGAGAAATGGCAAATATGGTAAGGCAAACAAATTAATTATTATTCTTGTTGTTTTAAGTAAATATACATATAATAAAGAATGGTAAATAATATGAATAAAATCTTTAATATTGAACAATAAAGTTTAGAGTTAATAAGTAATTATGTTTTTGAGAACTAAATTTACATGAATAAATACTTACCACAAATAACCATATCAAGGTATTTCATGCTCAATATTGTTTCGTAGGATAGTTTATTGTTATTTTCTATCATAGTTAAATCTATTTCGTCCTGAAGTTTTCTTTGAACATCTTCATTCAATGCAAGTTCGTACGCCATAAATGACATTAATGTAGAACTTGTGTCAAAACCAGCAGCAAAGAAAAGAACTGCTTGAGCCGTCAGATCGTCGTCTGTCAATACTATAAAAAAAAGGAATTAATGTCGGTTAAAGCAGATAATTTATTTAAACTATAACCCAATAACATTTCGAAATATATGTGTGTGTAGTATTTGTGCTCTTTTCATCAAACCTCGACGGATAATAATGTGCAGAATTTCGCCCGCAGTCGTATGGGGCATCTTCAGGAGCAAGGGGGATAGTACTGTCTTAAACAAGGTTACCCGACGTGTCAACCACGCTAGAGGCCGAGTTTAAGCAACAAAGGGGGAGACTTAGTTTACAAGGTTACCCGACGTGTAAACCACGCTAGAGGCCAAATAAACCAAGTGACGAAGGAAGGCCGAGAAGACAGTTATATACTAATCTATAGATATGGTAGATGAGCAAAGCTAATGAGGACCAATGGGAATCGAGTTCGTAATGGTAGATTGGGCGTGTCGTGTTCCGAGAATCACAGGTTTCCACATGTGGCTCAAGAAATAGCCGTCATCCCGATTGATGTTATTAGGATGTTTCCATATTTATAAAGTTTCCCTGTATTTACGTCTGTAAAACTCAGGGACAGTAGCTAAAATGCGGGAATTTTCAAATAAGATGTTATGTCCTGTGTTGTGTTGGTGATCTGCGACCGCAGATGTTAATACCATACCATTACGCAGACAGCGTTTGTGTTCTGACAATCTATTGTGAACACTCCTTCCTGTTTCACCTATGTATACTGTGCCACAAGAACAAGGAATACTATAAACACCGGGTGACGACAAGGGTTCGCGTTTATCTTTAGTTTGGGGGAGTATTTCTGATATTTTTTGTGGAGGTTTAAAAAAGACCTTAATATTGTTTTTATTAAGAATTCTACCTATTTTATCCGAGAATCCTTTAATGTAAGGGATAGATGCAAATGTTTCGAACGAGGTATCCACGGGTTTTTTGGGCAAAGGGTTTAATTGTCTATGAATTACATTATTGATTAATTTTACGTCATAGTTGTTCTGGATTAAACTATGTCTGATGTGGTCAAGCTCCTGCTGTAGGGTATCAGGTTCAGAGATTTTGATGGCACGGTGTACGAGAGCGTTGACTACTGAGAGTTTCTGCGAGGGATGGTGGTGAGAATTAAAATTGAGATACCTATCAGTGTGGGTGGGTTTTCTATAAACAGCGTGCCCTAACTGTCCGTTGGGTTTACGATTAACCAGAACATCAAGGAAGGGGAGAGTTCTGTTATTTTCTGTTAGGTTATGTTGCAAAAATCCACATTTTTTAAATTTTTGTCGCCCATTTATTCGCCTACCGTTCATAATCGCATCCATACAGTGCCGGCTTAACGGGGGGGCTTTTGGGGTCTATAGCCCCTGGTGGTAGATACGTAAAGGGCGGTACACCGTGCAGAGCACTTTCTTAAATTATTTTAAATAAAAAATTTAATTAAAGCAAATTTAAGAGCCAGGGGAAAAATTATGAATGTCCATTTTCTAACAAAATGAGATGATTGGTACTTATAGATTAGATTGAAGGTGGGCGCTTTTAAATGGTATGTGTAAAGGAGGCAAAACGGTAACAATCCTAAGATACAGGCCTCAGAAATTGTAACACAAGATCTAAAAAGCATGGCGGTCCAAGCGTCGGATGAATGTTCGACAGCGATATGCGCAAATTATAACTTGGTCAACCGATTTCAGTTCAGTACTCGTACTAAACAGAAATTTGTTAAGCTAGGAGCGGTGTCAGTGGCTATCTGATGAGATTCCGTAACTCAGTAGTTAATTTTTAGCAACTGGTTAAAAATTTAACCAATTAAGTACCTATGTTAACAATATAATAAACAATTGGATTTAATTTTAAATCAGTTGCTAAAAATTAACCACTAAATTACACAATTAATAAAACCACCAAACGACGCAAAAAGTTTGAACGAGTGACTGATGTAGCGAAAAAGCTCCGACTGCAAAGTCATGAAACTGGTGAAGATTTTTTGTGCGAACATTTGAAATGTTCTATTAATCAACGTTTCAGAACCAATTCGAAAATAACTTGTCATTGAATTTCGAAAATATGGGAGTTCATGGACTTTCATAATTTTTACCTATAGTCTATTCTACGAGACCTTTCATTAAACTAGGACTTCGAACCGAATCGAAAACCGTAAACCGGCAAAAATAACAGAGAAATTCTCAAAAGCATTAGATGGGGTTTCAAATTTTAAAATTCGTCTAATAAAAAAACAAAACTTGTAACATTTATCTTTTTTCTTTTTTGGCAGTTTGATGTTGGAAAAACAATTTTTGCTTTGTTGAGAATGGCGGTTTTTAAAAATTAGCCCCGGGCGGCAAAATATCTTAAGTCGGCACTGCATCCATACAAGCTCCTCAATGCTTCTTGGTAACTTACTATGTTTATTTTGTAATTTTTGCCCAACTGTCGATTCCTCGACCGTAGCAAATCCAGCATCCGAATTTTGCAGACTTTCCTCATATTTTAAATTACCCTTCTTCGCTTCCATAAGTAGATGTATCATATCCGGGCGTATAATACCTTCTTTTTCTCGAGTTGCCATCATTTGCATAACTGTATTTCTGAAATAGTCTTGAACATTATCGTCAAGTACTTGTATTTTTAAAAATTTCATAATTTTAGGGATAATTAAATGAAGAAGTAACTTCATCGCTCGAATGCCACGAAATGTACTAAGATTTTTTCCCATTAAGTAGAATTCATTGTTGGGTTCGCTTAAAGAATCACATTTTATTCCAAAAGCGCAAGAAGCAATGACGTCGTTGGCATATCTTGTAGTGGCATCTTTCATTTCGATTGATTTTATTTCATTGGGCTGTATGGTCGTCTCGAAATGATTTGCTAAGTTTTCGGCACATTCTGTTATTAAATTGAACATAGATCGCATTTTGCTGCTGGTAAATGCGGGAGATAAAGTTGCTCGCATGTCTCTCCATCGTTGACCTGAAGTTTAACATTAAAATATAAGGTAACATATTTAAAACTGACTGTGAAACTTTAAAATGAAGAAAATGTATAAAAAATGACAATTTACCTTTTAGGAAAAATAGTCCGCGCCCAAAAACAGGTTCCGATTCTTCTGTGAGGATGATATTCCGATCAATAAAATGATCAAATGCTTTCACAAATAATTGTTTAATCAAAGTAATGTCTTTTACAAAAAATGTTGGCTTCAGGAAAACATATGTGCCATAATACCTGAAATAATACATACGCTATTATGTTTTAGTAGGTTCAGGTATGAGCCGAATCAGTGGCGTAGCTAGAACTCTTGCTGCCCGGGTGGTCCGGTTTGCCGCCTCTCTCAATACCCCAAAAATATCAGAAAAAGTCAAAATGAAATTGAATATGAAATTTTATTACTATTGTTCATTATATGTAGTGATAGCTATAGAAATGAAATAAAATTACAAACAAATGCATATTGTTTGAACTGTCAAAAATTCTGTTTTCAAATATATGTTACATATTCAGCACCTGTAAGTAGATCACTGAACAGATTTTATTTTTATATTATATACATAATAAGTATTGTTATTATTTTCACATTTTGTAACTTATAAAATCAAATTTCAAACAGTTCAAACGATTTGCTTTTCTTTGTTATTTTGTTTCAATTCCATGGCATTCACCACAAATGAGCTATATTTATAAAATTTCAAATTCGGTTTCAGGACGTTACAAAACGTGCAAAATAAAATTTGAATAGTGATTTAGGTGTAGAATTTTTTCATCTGCAACCTTTATTTGAAACATTTTTGTACGAAGTTAATGGGTAGGTATAGGTAACTCTGTAACTACAGCAAAATAAAAAATAAAAAAAATACATTGTATTCCCTGTATAAAAGATTTCAAGTACACAACTAGTATTTTTTAGTTTAAAGTATAGTTTTTAAAAACTAATTATTATTTAAGTAATAAAAAGTGCCACCCCCAAAAAAGTGCCGCCTGGGGCGGACCGCCCCGCGCTACCTATGCCACTGAGCCGAATGCTGGAATAAATGTCCCGCTTATTTTTTTTCAAATATAATGATAATGTACAATTGAAGTTTTAAAGTTTTATTATTAATTAAATTTGTAATGAATAAATATATTTTTCTAATATTCTACAAGAAAATTGAAAAAAAAATCCATTTTAATTTTGCACGTTAAGGAATTAAAAACTTATTTAACAATTATTAAATAAAATCTGATGTGCCGGTATATTACTTCCCGTAAATTTCATACACATAAATACATATTTAATAAAAAAATTAGTACAATGGTTTTTCTACAGAAAATTTATATTTCTACAGTCCGTTTCCGGTAAGAAATTCTACCATCTGATTGGTCAAATTGCACACTTATGCTTCATTTCACGTAAGAAGATAGCGTTGGTTTGGATAGGGATAGAAATTCTGCCATTTGATTGGTCAGAATGCAAATCTAGTTCATAAAAACGAAAAAAATATCACCTGTCAGTTATCAAATAAAATCTACAGAATTAAAGCCTGTTTTACACAATCATATATTTACAATTAAATTTATATGCAAAATATTTTAAATTTTACACAATAATTTTTGATCAAATTCTTTACGTTTTACAAGGTCAAATATTTGCGACGTTTTTGACTGTTGCCTACTTAAGTATATTTTTATTTTGTCGCGTTTGTATCAACAATAGGGCTGTTGCAAGAATTTTTATATGACTTCTAAGTATTAAATTTTAAAAGATATTGTTCTTTAAAGAACCTCACATTTGAAAATATCACGACATATCCATTAGATATTTTACAATTAATTATTGAAATTTGTGTAATAGTTTGAAAAAGTTACGTGATCTGAAACAGAATGTGACGTCAGAGTACATACAGTTAAAAAAGTGACAAACTATCGCCTACTTTTATTTATATAAATAACGTAAACTGTTTTCCTATTGGCTATGAATGACGTACTGTATGTGCTCCGACGTCACAGAAGTGGGGGGTTGTTTTTCATGACTATTTCTGGCGCCAATCTTTTTATTTAATTATTTATGAAAATAATAATAATAAATTATTATTATTTTTTATATTGCTATGAAAAATATAATATAATTGTTTATGGGCGAAAAAGGTCATAATCCGGCCCTGTAGGTGACTGGATGTAAAAATACTTGAAATAATTTGTAAATATTTATAAAATAATATCAATAGAGATCAATAAATTTAGGTTACTTTCTCTTAAATATTTTTGGATTTAACAATAAATTATTGTAAATATACTATACCTTGCATCAAATGTATTGTATTGTTCCACAAGACTTATATGTTGCGGCTTAATTCGAAAAATAAGATTAGCAAGATTTCCCACTATAGGCATAGGTTTTAAATATAACACATTTCTTTCCTTCCAATACTGATGTGGTTTATATAGTTTTATATAAGCCAAAACTGCACTTAATATAAAAATTATCCACCAAAACATTTTAATTCAACAAATTGCACTTGTTATCATAAAAATAATGTTTATCACATTAATACTGATAATATTAATCGTTATTTTATTGATGGATAAAACACATACATCACTATGAGACTGCCATAGCATCATGCCGAATTTAATTCCTAGAACTAACTCATCATCTAATCTACGGTTCGGTGTTAGTCGTGCGTTGTATCCTTCACAGAACCGTATTTAGATAAAATTATTATAGTGTCGTTTTCAGTTAAACATTGAATTTTCTTTATATGATCCGTTATCAGTGAAATTTGTATGCTATAGTATTATTCACGAAAGAAGGTATTCAAGGTCATTTATGAGCCGTTTGATATATGTATATATATATATATACAGCGTCGGACTGGCCATTGTGGCGATCGCCACAGGCCCGGCGACCGAGAGGGCCCAATCTAAACTTGTAACTATCATAACTAGTACTTAGTTAATAGTTTTCAATATGATAAAGAAAAAAAAATCTTAAAGAACTGATTCGAGATTATGGTGTGTCGTTTCACTTTCCACATAGTAGGCTTTCATTACCAGATTCATAAAAATGATTAAATTCAGAGTTATCAATCTCCATTTTTATTCCGGATTAAATTTTTTTTATATAAGATCTATTCACGATACAGAATACTTAAGTTAGGAGTTAAATTCTGCAAATGTCATTTTAATAACAATTTTTGTCGCCTTAACTCTTGGGATTGTACTTAAACTTAAGTATTCCCAATTGCACCAAGAAGTCTTAAACTTTAAGCGACGCGTCATAGACAAAATGCAAATCGAAACAACAATGCATAGTAATTTAGTTAACATTTTATATCGACGTAATATTATCAATTTAAGAAACGCTTAAAAATTAAGTTATGTTGGTGCAAACGGCCTTTAGAGCCATAATTTTTGTGTACTTTAACGATTTTAATGTTTTATATTGTGCTGGGTGAAAGATAGCACTAAAATGAAACTTAATTATAAACATTGCACCTACAAAAAGATTATCTTTAATAGTATTCATCATTCACTATTAATATGATTTGATTACAACAAAGAAAATGTTCCAAAATGATTATAACAATATATTTATAATTTTAATATTTAAATTCATTAACTTCGTAATGCATACTTCGTTTATGCGTTATATAATCTATGTGCCAAATCTCGGCCAAAATATACGTGTTTGAGACGCGATTTTTATAATAGATTACTGCTAATTCTATACAACTAGTACAGTAATCTTTGGTAATAAATAAAATACTTTTGTAGTTATTTTCAAAAATAAACCATTTCAAAATTTACTTTTTTCGTCTATATCAAATAACGATACACCATTAAAATGGTCTTCTGATGGGGTAACTTTTGTCTAATTTACCCGACATCATAACTCTTTATTGCTTGAAACCCCATGCAAGGAGTATTTCAATAAATCTGTTTTCCCATGCAGATAAATGTATAGCATTTTTAAGCAATTTCGCATGTACGCCTTAATCGTCAACGTCACGGATTCTTGGGTTCAGCCTGTGTAATTACTTAATGTTTACATTCATTAATGTATTTTTTTAAAAAAAACCTTCATTCATAACCATCTTTGTTTCTTTAATAATACTTTGAATGGCCGAGAATAGGGGGCCCGGAAATCCAAATCGCCACACTCAGAAATATGTCCCAGTCCGACACTGTATATATATATATATATATATATATATATATATATATATATATATATATATATATATATACACACATATATATATATATATATATATATATATATATATATATATATATATATATATATATATATATATATATAAGTGATGCACGACGAGGCGAGAGTACTCTCGCATCTCGTCTCGTCTCGCTGCATTATACGAGACGAGAACGAGAGCGAGATTGCAGTTTAAAATTCTAGGCGAGATCGATATAAAAACTGCGAGAAGCGAGAAATCTCGCGAGATTCTCGCAAGAGTCTCGCAATTAAAAGTATGTACTTGTAACTTTATAGCTTTGATTCATAAATTCAATGAAAAATTCACCGTACAAGGAGTGGAGTCAACACTAATTCGTGCATAGAACGCGTGAATGTGAAAAATTATATGAATTCACTATATTTTCAGTCTATCTATAGTCGATTTCAATTAGTATCGGTCCCTGGGCGAAGAAATGCAAAATAAAGACAAAATCAGTTTTGCATCCAATAGAACTAGTTTTCTCCAATATTTCAACCCATAATTCACCCCAGTTAAAACTACCGTTAATAAAAAATTTGCCGCCTCTGAAAAGTAAAGGATGTTATATTTAGTGCCGATGGGAGTCAACACGGAGAGAATCGGAGTTACTGATTGCCGGCGAGTTACCAGTGTAGCGGTTTTTTATGATTAAATCTTACTTAAATAGTGTCATATATTTAACGATAAATTGTAGGTATCTATTTTTAGTTACAAAAAAGATTTTTAATATTTAACTTATTTTATTAATGACAGAATATATTAGAGGTACATTTACTACCTTATCACATTTTCTGATGACCGTAAGCGCTTTTTTTTATAGCGAGACTCTCGCGAGACTCTCGTGCGAGAACGCAAAATAATGTGCAAGAAAGAGAGCGAGATCGAGATTACAGATCCGAAAACGAGACGAGATCGAATATTTTATATTTCTCGTCTCGTCTCGCCTTGCGTGCATCACTAATATATATAAATATATATATATATATATATATATATATATATATATATATATATATATATATATATATATATATATATTACTTGCAGATAACTTCACTGAATTTCGTACGCGAAATATTTATGGGAACATTTTAACTAAAAAAAAAAATATTTCAAAATTTTGTTTCTTTTTAAATAATAGATTTCTCAAAGTTTTATCTTCTTCACCTACGTTTTTGTATAAAACAAAAATATAGACTTGAAGTAAACTATAAAACAATAATTTGATTTGAATGTCAACACCACTGGGTAAACATAAGTACAGAGGGTAGTAGAGTAGATAAGTACATGCCTGTAACTCTGCGACATAGGTCACTGCTTTTTAGTGTGATAGAAATGACCTTCAACAGTGAATGATAGTTTATTCTATGATCCTTATTACCTTATTACATTGGAAGCTTGTACACATTTTTTTACCGTATTTAATGTACATGACGTATACCTGAATTTAAAATGTGATATTTCCCCTTTCTGCGGTATGGTCTTCATATGTATTTTAATATTAAGAGAAATTATTAAATTATCTATTACAATAAGGAGATCAAAAATAAGATTTTTAACTATATTAGAATAATAAGTTCGTAGTGTCTAATTATATCTTTATTTACAATTTTAATTTTATTATACAATACATTAGAATATAATGATATATTTCAAAAAAAATCTCACTTTTGGCACCCCGATTTAACTTCAAACTAACTACAACAGGGTGTAATTTCATGTTCATCGAACTGGTGTTAGCTGACGCATGCGTACTTCTCACTGTTAGAAAGAGATGGCTAACCCACCATATGACAGTTGAGTGGATACAGCTTGTGCAATTGTAAAGAGATAGGAGTCGCCGGTATATAGAGGTCAATTGTATACCTATTAGACTAACATATTGCTAATACTCGTATCTTTCCCATAAGAGTAGGTGAAGGAAACACTATGAAATGGAAATATCATTTCTGCATAAGTCTATCTCACACAAACACCCAACTTGGAATTATGCGCACGCTCGTAATTCTTGACTATTATTGGCTAACGCTGACAGCTGTAGCCGGCTGATGCAGCGAGCACATGATTTGACGTTTGATTTAATTTCTGTTTGTACTATTGTACATGTATTTCGAAGTACTTGTGCTCTGATAGAAGAGAAATCATATTAATAATTAACATAAAAAATCGGAGGAGCCCCCTATATCCTTCAAAGGATGTGGCATTTATTTGTAAAAAGGCCAAAAGGATATAAAGGCAAAGCCAACAGGAAATCTTCAAAAATAAAAATTAGAACAACGCATGATTATTAATGTGTTTCAACGATGCTCTCCTTATGTGTTTAATACAACCGAATTTGTTAACCACATCAAGGAACAAACTATTTTTAGACAACCACAAAACACAAATTATGAAAATTATTGACACATTGCTAAAAATTAGATTGTATCACGAAACGAAATTACTGTCGGAAAAAGATGATTATATTACAAATAAGTATCATCGAATTGGGCTATTTAGAGATCAATAAATATTTTATAAATTATTTCTTTTAATCTTCTTTACCTGACTGTCACCTAAATAAATTAATCCTGACCAGATTGTATTATTATTTTTACAGTAAATTATTTAATACAAATTTAACACTAGAATATTTAATTGTTATTTATTATTACTTATATTTATATTCAAGAATTTATACACAATATAAATAGGTACATTATTTAATTTTTCAAATTCAAATTTAAAATTTCTAGCATGTCGTCAATAATCAAGTCATATCAGCCGTGTTCCTTCGGACTGTGATTCGCAATCTAAATGATAAAAGTGATCATGACTTCGTCGTTAACCAATAGTGTCAAGGTTTACGAGCATGCGCATAATTCCAGGTTGGGTGTTTGTGTGAGATAGTCTTATGCAGCAATGATATTTCCATTTCACAGTGTTGGCTTCAAGAAAAGTAAAGGATCAGCAATATATTAGTTAATAGGTATATGGAGTCGCCGGTCCATTTTGTGTATAGAGGTCAATGTTTTATAATTATTGAAAATGTGATCGACCAGCATTACTTGTATGTATGAAGGGCCACATAGCAACATAAATTTAAGAAATAATTGCGTAGGCTTCCATAGTCTGAGTCATGAGAAATATTCGTTTTCCGGGAATGGACTGTGTCATATTTTGAGTCAGAGCATCAGAGTATGGGGCATCTTCAGGAGCAAGGGGGATATAGTACTGTCTTAAACAAGGTTACCCGACGTGTCAACCACGCTAGAGGCCGAGTTTAAGTAACAAGAGGGGGAGACTCAGTTTATACGTCGGGTAACCTTGTAAACTAAGTCTCCCCCTCTTGTTGCTTAAACTCGACCTCTAGCGTGGTTGACACGTCGTGTAACTTTGTTTATTATCCCCCTTGCTCCTGAAGATGCTCCATACGACTGCGGGCGAAACGTTGACCTCTGACTCAAAATATGACACAATCCATTCCCGGAAAACGAATATTTCTCACATAAATTTAAGGTGCGTTTTTTTTATTTTGACCCAGGCTTCAAAATAATTAAATACGGTTCTGAGTTTCGATCGGATTCATGTTTATGCTCTATCTCTGTCTAATGACAGAAAATATGTGCGCAAAGACAATTTTTCAAGGTATTTTCATTCAATGTTATTTAGATAATAAATTTTGTTAATTACATAATAGTTGATCAATTCAACATTCATTGTTATGTTCAGTTGACCTTAGAGAATAACCTTGATAAAGCTAAACAGTTATTTTAGAAATGAATGCCAAAAACCGGTAGAAACGATAAAAGCTATAGGTAGAGAAAAAAACTTGATTCTGAGCCACTACCCTAATCAATATAAACTCTAAGAAACCGCTTTATACGCTTCATAGTAAAACCGAACTTGTTGGACAGTTGCAATTAAAATTATTTTTCTCGTAATTTTAGTCCTACCCAAAATCCATTTCCTGCGTGCATATTGAAAGAAGTTATTTCTATTTTAAGAGGAATTTCAGTTTTTTTAACTACTACTATGTCAAATTTACTTAACCAGTAAACAAACATGGCTTTTGCTTCCAAAAGAGCGAAACGTGAACCTACAAAAAAATTGTATAATTACTCTCGTCTTATAGCGACACTACCTGACATACCTATACAATTTCTCGGCCCAATTCCAAACGGTAAATATGAATAAGGATCAATATTTCTTTTATTTTCATCGTTGAATCTTTCAGGATCAAATCGTTCTGGATCAGGGAAGTATTTTGGGTCGTGGTGCATAGCGTACACTGCAATAAAAATGACCATACCCTTTTCTAGGAGAACTGGGTTCTCGTTGGGTTCAGTAGGTTCTATAGTGTAGGGTTTTACACATCGGCGGTCTAAAGCTGGAACTGGGGGCCATTTTCGAAGAGTTTCTAAAACAAATAATAAAATTTTGTTTGTTTTTAATGAAAACTATATTGAAATATAATCCAAAACTTTTCAATTTTAGTATTTAAGAATTTTATATCAATAGGAATATATTATATTTTGACTAAAATTGATAAACCGGAAGTGATACTTTACTTGAAGCTCTGAACAGATTTTCATGAAAAATATATTATGATATACATAATCTAAATCTTTTCAAATTTAGTATTTAAACGACATATTAGATTTTTGCTAAAATTGATAAACAACCAATTTTAAGAAATAAAGATTTTATTTGGTAAATTTTCTGTTGCCTCTTTTAAGCCCCCAGACGAAAATCTAAAAGTCGGCGCCTATGTTTTAAACTCGTATATGATTCGAAACAACATATTAGATATATAATAAACCGGGTGTGGTACTTAACTTGGAGCTCTTAAAAGATTTTCGACTTTCGAGGAACAACAAATTAGATTTTATTTACAAATGATCAACCGGAAGTGATATTTTATTTAAAACTCATTGCTATTTTAAAATGGAATTGGCGGGAGGTCAGATTTATTGTAAGTAATATTGAAAGGCTTGCGAGGGGCAGTGTTTTGTAAAACATGTTAGCAGTTTTTAAATTTATTTTTAACGTAATTATAATATTTCTGTTTCTTGTATATCGTAAAATATTTTATTTTATTTTGAAATCATAAACTTGTTTATCCGCCCTCAAAAACGGGCGCAATTTGGCTTTTATCGCCCGAGAGCTTATAAAGTTGCCTAGCAATAGCTATTCTCAAACCTTAAAATCGTCGTTTTTGGATAAATGTCAGACAACATGATAAATTCGATAAATCACATATTTTGAACACCGCTGCTTGTAAAACTATTCGTATCCTTTCTCGTATAAATCTTTTCACTTCTGTGGAACAAACTTGCTCTGGGCAGCGTCAAATTCATTCGATATTTCTTTGAATAATCGATATCTTCCATTTTCATTTGACGCTAAATTAAAATTTGTTATAAACAAACAATATAGCTATAAACCACAGCATACTTAAAATTCACAAAGCCAGCACAACGATACCGAATATATACCCATTAAATCCTCGAATTTCGAGAACCAAAATAAAATAAAACGTTGTATGTACCACGGGCATAATCAAGATTATAGCACTCGGGAAAATTAAAGCTCTCCGCTGCGCGTCGAGCTTTAAACAATCCCCCGTGCTACAATCTTTTGATTATGCCCTTAATACATAAATAACTATTCTTCCATACCCAACTTATTTGTTTAAAATAAAATATTATTATTATTCATTCTCATATAGGAAAATATAAATCGTATGTTTTTGCAGGCAGGCGGCTATGCTCTGCTGTCTAGCGCTTGCATTAATTCATTTGTTTAGTTCCCGATTTCGTTTAAGATTCCGCGTATCGCAGCGTAGTTTTCAAAAGTTTTTAGTGATAAAATGAATGATTTCAATAATAAACTATACATCAATCAATTCGGAATTCTTCCGCGGACATTTCAGGGTTTAATTCGTTTAGTGAATGAAAAAAAAATGTGACTTTTCTAGTGTTGAAAAGTAGTTTGTTACTCAATATGGTAGACAAGGTAAGGGAGTTTTATTGTTTTCGTTGCTATAAATAAAGGTATAATTAAGAATAAATATACTGTGAATAAAATTATAAACAATATACATACTATAATATTGATTGGTTTAAGGTTAATAATTATTGTTTTTGTAAACTAAATTTACATAAACAAATGCTTACCACAAATAACCATATCAAGGTATTTCATGCTCAATATTGTTTCGTAAGATAGTTTGTTGTTATTTTCAATCATAGTTAAATCAATTTCGTCCTGAAGTTTTCTTTGAACATCTTCATTCAAGGCAAGTTCGTATGCCATAAATGACATTAATGTAGAACTTGTGTCAAAACCAGCAGAAAAGAAAAGAACTGCTTGAGCCGTCAGATCGTCGTCTGTCAATACTAAAAAAAGGAATAAATGTCAGTTAAAGCAGCATACTCTATTTAAACTATAACCACAATAACATTTCAAAATATCCGTGTGTGTGTGTGTGTGCAGTAGTTGTGCTCCCAGGGCCGTAACTAGCTATTCTTGCGCCTGGGGCGGAATAAAAAATTGCGCTCCTTCCCATTGATTTTTAGCAAATTATTATTGTACGGTGCATTTTTCATTGAATTAATGAATCAAATCTATAAAGTTACAAATATTTTTTATTGCCATATTTCTCGCTTCTCGCAGTTGTTATATCGATCTCGCCTCGAATTTTAAACTGCAATCTCGCTTTCGTTCTCGTCTCGCATAATGCAACGAGATGAGACGAGATGCGAGAGTACTCTCGCCTCGTCGTGCATCACTACGCCCGGGGCAAGAGCCCCGCTCGCCCGACCCTAGTTATGGCCCTGTGTGCTCCTTTCATCGAACTTCGACGTATAATGGTGTGCAGAATTACAAAATTGTGTGTTAGGCTCGGGCCACACTATTCGTTCTGGCGGGACCGGTAAAACCGCATCCGGTTAAACGGGATAGATCGTAGAGCGTCCACATATATCCCGCTAAACAGGACGGCAGCAATGACAACCCGATTCGGACACAGTCGGACCAACATCTGATCAGAGCAAAGCCCAAATAGTATATGTTGTCTATTAAAAAACAAAAGTAGACCCTTCTGAACGCTCGCATTATCTCCAATGTGTTGTAGTTGTCATGCGGCAAATTGACCGTCCTGTCAAACCGCAACATGCTGCGGTAGTATCCGGCAACCGGACCGCAACCGCATAGGTGTGGACGCGTTCATTTAAAACAATAAGCTGTTGTCTTCCCGGTCAACCGGTGCCGCTAAAACGCATAGTGTGGCCCGGGCCTTAGATTATGTTGCAAAAATAAAAAAAAAAAAATTTCTGTCGCCTGTTCATTCACCTGTCGTTCATAATTGCATTCATACACGTTCTTCAATGCTTCTTGGTAACTTACTATGTTTATTTTGTAATTTTTGCCCAACTGTAGATTCCTCGACCGTAGCAAATCCAGCATCCGAATTTTGCAGACTTTCTTCATATTTCAAATTACCCTTCTTCGCTTCCATAAGTAGATGTATCATATCTGGGCGTATAATACCTTCTTTTTCTCGAGTTGCTATCATTTGCGTAACTGTATTTCTGAAATAGTCTTGAACAGTATCGTCAACTAGTCGTATTTTAAAAAACGTCATAATTTTTGGGATAACTAAATGAAGAACTATCTTAATCGCTCGAATGCCACGAAATGAGCTAAGATCTTTCCCCATTAAATAGAATTCATTATTGGGTTCGCTTAAAGAATCACATTTTATTCCAAAAGCGCAAGAAGCAATGACATCGTTGGCATATCTTGTAGTGGCATCTTTCATTTCGATTGATTTTATTTCATTAGGCTGTAGGGTTTTCTCGAAATGATTTGCAAAATTTTCGGCACATTCTGTTATTAAATTGAACATAGATCGCATTTTGCTGCTGGTAAATGCGGGAGATAAAGTCGCTCGCATATCTCTCCATCGTTGACCTAAAAATGTAACAATGAATAGTTAAAATGAGAGAAAATATATTTAAAACTTTAATCCAATAAATTTGTATTTTGAATCCCATTCTTTATGTGATTGAAAAATTAATTGTTAATGATATTCTTGTTATATTTATATCTTAAAAAAGTATAGTAATACGATAGTCCTCAAGATTGGTTGTGAGTTTTTAAAAGGAAGAAAATATATAAAAAATGATAATTTACCTCTAAGCAAAAATAATCCGCGTCCAAAAACAGGTTCCGCTTCTTCTGTGATGACGATATTTCGATCAATAAAATGATCAAAGGCTTTCACAAATAATTGTTTAATTAAAGTAATGTCTTTTACAAAAAACGTTGGCTTCAGGAAAACATATGTGCCATAATATCTGAAATAAGACATTAACGCATTTATGTACTCGTAATAGGACCGAAAGTTGGAACAATGTTCCGTTACTTTTTCCATCAAATATAACATTTTTTATTTTACATTTAGCTGTATTTCGTTACAATTAATTTTAATTTTGAACAAATTTTGTATTTAAAACTATTCTCTAAAATAAATAACTACAAGAATTTATTTAAAAAAAAAACATATTCCATGCTACATACAAGTATCATCATATTGTAACGTGGAACGCCCGCCGTCGCCGCCGCTGTAAGCGAGTGTCTATTTATAGCGATGACGTAATCGCGCTAGCAGCCGGGCGACGTAAACAGACGAGTCGCGACATGTTTAATTACTTCCGGTCGCCTGAACCTTTTGTGTTCATTGTTATTATGCGGTCGAACATTCTAGAGCTTTTCTAGAAGATAATGACAGCTGTATAAAAGGGACGCAGCTATGCTTGGGAGTTAGTTACCTACATGGAGTGTTAGAGAGTAAAGTGTTAGTGAGAAGCACAGCAGTATCGTAGTGAGCGTATGCAGTTGGTATCGAGTAGGTACTCGGGAAGTTACTGGTGTATTGGGATAGCTGTGGATGTGAATACTCGGTAGTGTTGACGAGTATTGGGAAGCTATAGTGTACAAGAACAGTAACGGCGAGTCGGAAAGTTGCTGGTATACCGGGATAGCTGTTAAAGAGAATACTCGGTAGTGTTGAAGAATATTGGGAAGCTAGGTATACGGGGTCAGTAACGGCAAGTGGAAGTGAATACTCGGCAGTAGTGTTGAAGAATTGTGGCATACGGAGAGTCGATGATACTGAGGCTGTGGAAGTTAGACAGAGAGTTACATAAATAGACAGATAGTGTTGTGAAAGAGGTGACTTCTGTCCGAGCAGTTGAATATACCGACGCTGTTGAGTCAGTTGAGTATATAGACGCTGTGGAGGTCGGTAGGCGGACAGTTGAACGTTATAAGTATATAGTGATATAAATATCGCGTAAACTGTCTACAAGAGTCTGCAACAGACCGGCAGTCTAAGATTGAAACCGTAGTGAAATAAATACTTAGTAATATCGTGGAAATAAATAGTACTGTTAATTGGTTAAATAAATAGTGTTAGTGTTATCTAGTTAATTATTGTTATAGTCTTAATTAGTTTTTAATAATTATTTAATATTAGTAATATTAACTTTCATTATAGTTTAATAAACACTTAATTTTAATTAATAATAATTTACACTTCACCCAGATAAATAAAAACGTTACAATAGGTTTAAGAAAAAAATCTGATATGACCACATACATCACTTCCTGTAAATTTCATATACAAAATATAAATTCTTAAAATAGGTATTGAAATTTTAAATTCATATAGGCGGGAAATAATGTCCTTGTTGGCCACATTAAATATTTATAAAATAGCATCAATAGAGATCAATAAATTCAGTTGTAGCAGTCGTGGTAAGTTTTCTTGAATATTTTTGGATTTAACAATAAATTATTGAATACTATACCTTGCATCAAATGTATTGTATTGTTCCACAAGATTTATATGATTCGGCTTAATTCGAAAAATAACATTTCCAAGATTTCCCACTATAGGCATAGGTTTTAAATACAACACATTTCTTTCCTTCCAATACTGATGTGGTTTATATAGTTTTATATAAGCCAAAATTACACTTAAAATAAAAATTATCCACCACAACATTTTAATTCAACAAACTGTACTTGTTATCATAAAAATAATGTTCATCACATTAATACAGATATTAATCGGTATTTTATTAATAGATAAAACATATTATTATTGTGTCAACACATAACTATTGTTATCAGACTGCCATAGCATATGCTTCAGGTTGAATTTAAGAATTAAACTCTTCAACTAATCTACGTTTTTGTGTAGTCGTGCGTTGTTAGTTTATCATTCTCAGGACCGTATTGAAGATAAAATTATAGTTTGTTTTTATTTAAACACTGAGTTTTTCATATTACCTGAACAAACGTGTGGTATTGCTTTGGGTATTACATATGACTATATAACTCATCGGAAAATAGACCAATCAGATAGCTCAATTTTTCTAAGTTACGTCGTATAATATCGGTTATTTGCGTTGCTAAGGGCCACTTTTACAATTATTAGATAAACCTCGTATAACGCTATACCAGGTATAAAATTGGAAATTGTATTTTACAAACCTCGGATAAATCTCAGATAGAATAAACACCAGTATTTCTTACCACGTAAACGCAAACGGTGTTTTGTTATTCATACGTTTGACAGATGTCAATCAAGTATTTCAACATCACTGTCCGAATCAAAAATAACATTTATATCATCTAACATCGTAAAAAATGCAAATTAGAAAGCAGAAATAATAACAATATTGAAGAAAAATAGTCTAACAAGAAGATAATTTTACTGTGCCAATACCAGCCTAAAGTGATTTAACGTAATTCCTGGTATAACTATCTAACAGATAAAAATGCATTGTAAAAGACAGTATTGTTTATCGAAGGTATAATTGCTAGGATAAAGTTATACCTCCGATAGCTATACCATAGTTTATCCATCAATTGTAAAAGTGGGCCTAAGTCACTGGTACGACACTACCCTATACGTGTGTGTTTGAATTTGGTGACCTTCAACAGGCTCGCTTTACGCGCTAGCATAGGCGTACGTAAGATGTCTGCCTATAATAGTATTTTATGTACCAAGGGCATTATCATCTAGTAACGCTCGTGGTGCATACAAGATTTTATGTCTCACTAGATTATGTGAAATAAGTTTTCATTTATAATAATTTTGATTACAATAATGCTTAAGCTTTGACGTTGCTAAGGATGTTGTTTAATTGTTTTGTTTATTATCAACATTTATTTATTTTTAAAACACCAACGTTTTAAATCGATGGTGCAATGGGTGAATTTGATGTTTCGGAAGATATTTTGTCGAAACGGTGTAAAGAATTTATTTTGAATGTTTCTGTATACTTTAAGGAAGACAAACGTATAAATGATCTCCTAATTATTCCATTCTCGTCTGTAGAAGATGTAAGTATTATATTTTGAGGTTCGTTATCACATGACAGATCTCAGTTCTTTATTTCTTATGCAGTTATTTGTGAATATTATTACATTTTAGAGAGCTTGTACGGCTTTGAATATGTCACATGTGACGGTAAATAATATCAAAAATGAATTCAAACATGGATAAATATCGCCCCCAAAAAAATTAGTGATCCGTCATCTGTCAAAAATGAATGCGAAACATTACAGTCTGCAATTCAACGGACTTATTTCATGTGTGGTGAAAGTAAATGGCTTTTTTGATAATCAATTTTAAGTATTATAATTAAATTAAAATTGATTTCTGTGTTGTGCTTTCAAAGCTGTTTTCTTATATTAATTGTTGTAATCAATTAATGTATTAATTGTTGTAATCAATCCTTATTATTATTGTAATGAATTATAATTAAAAAGAAATTTCATTATACACCGTTCATATTATTTTTAATTTAAATCTAAAGTCCATAAACGATGATCGAATTATAATGATAGATATGTTTATATACACCGTATCCTAGCAATAAACAGTTCATAATACTTTAGTGAGACATAAAGATTATTTATTTTGATATCAATGTTAATATAGTACTATGAAAAATTTTGAAATAGTATTCTTTTAAAACCATTTCCGGTTTAAATTAAAATGTAAACATATAGAAAATACCTGAAACATAATTCAAATTTAAATGTCCATTTGATAAAAATAAAAATATAACAATTGTTCTAAATTAATAAAATCCCTTAAAAATTACATATAAATTTTAGTGTAACCATAATATACTCAGGCGGTCGATAGAAATGTAAACTAAAATAAATATAATATTTTTCTGGGTCAGTCGGTAATCTAAAAAGGCTTTTTAAAATTATTTTATCTTTATTATTATTTGGACAGCCTTTTACACAACAATATATTATAACATTGGGACCTATTTTATTTAATCTATTCATTAATGATATATCACATTGTTTTCATTATTCTAACTTTTCATTATATGCTGATGATTTGAAAATTTTTAGAGCCATTCAAAAAAACACTGATTGTGAATATTTACAAGCAGATTTATTACAATTAGAAACTTATTGTAAAAATAATTTTCTGTCGCTTAATGTTTCAAAATGCTTCGTCTTAAATTATACTAGGAACCATGAAACTATCGCTTATAATTATGTTATGAATATTTCTGTGCTACAGAATAAAAGCACAATTAAAGACTTAGGAGTGACTTTTGACTGTAAAATGTTATTTAATTTTCATTTTGACACAACTGTCAGAGTCATTTAAAATTTTAGAATTCATTATGAGATGTTGCAAATATTTTAGTAGACCTGGTTCCATTATTTGTCTTTTTAATTCTCTTGTACGATCAAAACTTGAATATGCCTCTGTGGTTTGGAACCCTTGTTACAATAAAAACATTATGTTATTAGAAAGTGTTCAGAAAAAATTTGTAACATATCTGTGTTTTAAATTTCATATTAACATTGAACATTATTCTAACAAGCTGGAACATTTTCACATGTTATCTCTAGAAAATAGAAGGATTGTTGTGGATATGTTATTTTTATATAAAATTTTCAATAACCTTACAAATAATTTAGTATCTACATTATTTTAACTTACATGTATCTAACAAACATACAAGGTCTAATAACTTATTTTTTGTTGCGCATAGTAACACAAATAACAAAAAGAATTCGCCAATAAACAGAATCATGAGTATAGGGCGCGAACAGACACGTGACTCGGGCGACCTTGACGTGCTTGGAATCAGCTGATTTGTGTGCGCATGTCATTTTGACAAGAATAATGTCACGTTGACAATACCAATGTTTTGATTTATTTTGATTTTGAACTGCTTTAATGTTATTATTTTACAATTTTTAAGAAGCAAAACATATGAAATTAAAAATAATAACATTTTAGCTGTTAATAATCAAAATAAATCAAAACATTGGTCTTGTCAACGTAACATTGTCCTTGTCAAAATGACATGCGCATACAAATCAGCTGATTTCAAGCACGTCAATGTCGCTCGAGTCACGTGTCTGCTCGCGCCCTATATACAACATACAACTCAAAGTTTTTGCATGTGGACATGTTCTATCTTTCATTTAATAAGTTTAAAACTAATATTATTAATGAACTCTCTTAAATAATATTGGTTATCAGTTTTTCACTTGCTATAAATGCTATTTATTTTTATTGCCGTTATTTATGTATGTTTAACTGTCTCTTATATTTATGTTTGTTAATTTTTTCATGGGAACCTATTATTGGCCCTTGGCTGTTGGTTCTCTTAATAAATAAATAAATAAATAAAACATCCAGCATTATTTCTTGTAGTCGTAATATTATTGCGCTGAACCGCCCTGCACACGAACGTCGTCACTCCGTCACTGGCAAAGTCTGGCGTACTGGAGTACCATGACAAAAAATTTGGTTACTTGATTTGTTTATTTTGCAATCAAATGTTAAAATGTCCCAAATCATCCCAAATGAATCGTTATGGTGAATGATTACTGCTGTATAATCTAAATACAGAAAAGTAGTTAAATTTGTTTTATTGGTGAAATAGTCAATAAAAAATACTATTGCCTCCTGTATCGACGTATTGCCGCAAATGTTTCTATGGCAATACGTCTCATCAGTCGGAAGTATTTTCGATTATTTTTCAAGCTCTTGTGATATAATAACTGACTATACAACTCATCGGAAAATAGAGCCATCAGATAGTTCAATTTTTCTTATAGTTACGCTGTACAACAACGGTTATTTGCGTTGCTAAGTTGTGTTTCGGTTGCAAACAAATGAATCATATGTAATCATATCATCCATCAAATATAGTTGGTTAATTCGTTGTATAGTCTTAACAGGGCCGCTCCGTGCGGGTGGGCAGATTGTGCCCCGCACAAAGGCGCCTAACCATGAGGGACGCCATTTCAAGACGGTGTATAAAAAATTGTTTGCTCTTCGTACGATTGTTGAGAAGTCACTTGACAAGAACAAGAAGGTGTTCTGTGGCTTTCTTGATCTAAAAAAGGCATATGATAGTGTTCTTCGAGATACTTTGTGGGATGTACTCAGGGAGTACGGCGTGAATGGAAACTTGCTGGGAGCGATTCGTGCATTGTATGAGGGTAGTGAGGCTGCTGTAATAATAGATGGTAGGTTGAGTGATTGGTTTCGTATAAATGTTGGTGTGAAACAGGGCTGTGGTATGTCTCCGTGGTTGTTTAATTTGTATATGGATGTGTTATTGCGGAGAGCATTGAGTGAAATGGATGGTGTACAAATTGGTGAAAGTATTGTGCCTGCGTTAGCGTATGATGTAGTTGTTTTAGGTGAAAATGAAGAGCAACTGTGTGCTTAGACAGGAATGTGTGGCGAAGGATGATTATTTCGTAACTATTATTGTGGTCCGGTTGCGGTATTTCGCTACCGTAATTCGGTCACTTTAATATGTTGAGAGTAAGGAATATATGTTGTATCTATGATGTCAGGTTAGTAAGAATGTTGTTGAAAGAGAGACTGATTTTTTTTTGGATGATGTTTTTTTTATTCTTTCGGGTTTGTGCTAACCCACTAAGTGGGAAATGCGTGATTTTATGTATGTATGTATGTATGTATGTATGTATGTATGTATGTATGTATAAAAAATAATAGTAAGTTTTTGCAAGCTGGGTTTGTAAAGGATTATTATCCTACCAAATCGATATTTTTCTATCCTTGTTATATTGAAATAATAATTGTGAAGGTGTTGATTGCAACAAAGAATATTTTGATTATAGCTCAAGAATATTGATTACAAGAATGAATCCAACAATGAATTTAGTAGAAAAAAGTAAAATAAATATTCTGCTAAACGGATAATTTTCTGGCAATGTTATGTTGCAAGCTATAATGTAAAGTTATTGATTACAACAAATGCTTTTGATTATAACTGAATAATTTTGATTACAAGAAGGAATTTAACAAAGGAAATTTCATCAATATTTTAAATCTAGTATTTTTCGAAGAATAAAAAGTATTAAGTATTTAAACTTTAAAGCGTGTGTTAATTTGCAAATTATGTATATGTACATTATGAGGGGTAGGGGGTGAGCGGGCGCTAAAACATAACTTTGCACAAAGGCTTCTTTTACCCACGGAGCAGCACTGACTCACTGAGTCTTAACATATACAACTCTAGCTTCGAAAATCATCTGAATATACAGTTTGCGGACGCGATTTGTTTCCTAGGCAACATATCTCATTCTCTTAACTGTATGTTCGATTATTTTCGAACCTCTTGTTGTATAACTATTGAAAATGTGACCGACCAGCATTACTTGTATGTGTTACGGGCCACGTGGCAACATAAATTTAAGGTGCATATATTTTTATTTTGTCCCGAGCTTCAAAATAACTAGATACGGGTCTGAGTTTCGATCGTACTCATGTTTATGCTTTTTCTGTCTAAGGACAGAAAACCTGTGCGCAAAATCAATTTTTTCAAGGTTTTTCACTTAGATATACAAATATTGATAATTGTTATTGTTGACCAATGGACCTTTCCAATTTAAGGGCTATCTCTTTCTATCGCTGCAAATAGTAAGAAAATGGCGCGAACAACTGCCAGTTGGGCTGTCAAACGAAACGTCAAAAATATTGCAGTCATTAAAATACCTGTATTCTCAGTGAAAATTGCATCGTTAGACATTTTACCTCCAATAAAAGCTTTTGTAACTTATTTCGATAAGATTTTTTAAAGTTATCCGAGATATTCTCACATTTTACGTCTAAATGTTTTAGAATCAAACGTCATAGATCTCAGTTGTTCTTACTATGCGCAGATCCCCGTTGCGCATATCTTCTATCTCTTTAAATTGGAAAGGTCCATTCAACATTCAATGTTATATTTAGTTGACCATGACCTTAGACAAATACGAGTACGAACAGTTATTTCAGAAAAATTCCAGATGAAACTATGGGTAGAAGAAGCGGCACACTTTGGGAACCCTCTGAATTGGTAATGACAGTCACTCACACCTCGGAAAATTACCAACTAAATTAAATGAACGCTGCGCCTCTACAGGACATTTCAGTCGCCAATAATGTTATTTTATTTACCGGTTTCAGGATATTAATCCATTGTTTACATGTACAAAAGTAGGCTGTATCTGTATGGTAATATTATTACCATACTATATATACTTATATATTATTACCATACTGACTTGTCAACAACGGCCTACAAAATGAAAATAAAATAAAAATATAATGCTCTTCATTAATACATACAGATAACGTTAGCCTATCGTTCTAAATACGGCCTACTTTATTCTAAAATAATAAACATGAGGAATAAAGGACATAATTTGAATATTTGTCATATTGACATATGTCAAAATAATTGTTCTGTTAACCATAGCAATCTGAAAGTAGCATTAATGAGAGAATTTAAAAAAAAATATATATTTATCAATAATGTCTTAATTTTCTGAAACCGATAAACTATTGAACAAACCACGGATGTTATTAATCATAACAAGCCTAGATGTCTCAAACTTACATCTGCGGCAGTTATGATGTGCATAACATTCCTAGGTATGATAATAACTATTACCGGTTCCAGGATATTAATCCATTGTTTACATGTACAAAAGTAGGCTGGTAACTAAGTAATAACTGTATCTCTATGGTAATATTATTACCATACTGACTTGTCAACAACGGTCTACAAAATGAAAATAAAATCAAATGAAAGTATAATGCTCTTCATTAATACATACATATAACGTTAGTGTATCGTTCTAAATACGGTTTACTTTATTCTAAAATAATAAACATGAGGAATAAAGCACATAATTTGAATATTTGTCATATTGACATGTGTCAAAAAAATTGTTCTATTAACCATAGCATTAATATAGTCTTCATTTTCTGAAACTAATGAACTATTGAACATACCACGGATGTTATTAATCATAACAAGCCTTAGATGTCTTAAAATCCTCGCTCTAGGAGTTCGGATTTCAAAATGACATCTGCGGCAGTTATGATATACATAACATTCCTAGGTGTGTTAATAGCTATTAAATATAAATATTGTTCATTTGTAAAGAACTAAATTAACATTGAATTCCCTATACATATAACAGATATAATACAGTGTTTAATAAGATAAATATGGAATTGGCGGGATGTAATATGCTGACTTTATCATATATTTTATTTTTGCAAACAGTACATTTTGGTAACAGTACACATAAGCACAGACCGGCATATTTTTAAATAAATAAATCTCATACTTATCCAGTCAATTTAAAAATATATTTGAATGATTAATAAAATCTGTAAAAACCAACAAAATTATTTATTCTATAATAGTATATTATGTTATTAGGAGTAGAAAGCGGTCTTTTTGTGTTGAACCCAGCTATTGCGGCCGAGGCGCTAGCCGAGGCTAGGCAAGCTAGGTAAAACACAAAAAGGGCGTTCTACTCCGAATGACATACTATTTTTTCTTCAAGGGTTTCAAAGAATTTTTTGACATTTTTTTTTTTTTTTGGAATTTTTTAATTGTAGTGTTTGCAATTTCAGCCAAAGCAGGCTGTGTACACTACAAAACAAAAACAACACAACTGTCAAATAACAATTTTCAATATATTATGTTGCTGTGACAACTGCCGCCGCCAGCGGTGAACTAAAACACTAACATTTTTTTACTAGTACAACAATATCAACATTTTTGTACTAGTAAGACAATGAACATCTTCTATACTGTATGTACAGCAGCATAATATAAATATTATGATACGCTTAAAAAAAAAATTATTTTGTCAATTTTACATTTCAAATAAATTAAAGAAAATGGATCACGTAAAAATATATTATATTAAAAATTTAAATTTTATACAATATTTGCATAAAAAATTAATTTAAATATACAAATATGTTACAATTTATTTTGTACTTATTACCTTTTACGTTTTTTATTTTTAGGTACATCACTGTCGCTTTCACTTGTACTCTCACTACTACTACTACTTTTATATTTTTTCGATTTCTTTTTCTTTTTAGATTTTTTTCGATCTTCCGAATCTGATTGAGAATCAGACTCGCTATCTTTCTTTTTACTTTTCTTCTTACGTTTCTTTTTAGATTTTTTTACTGGTTCATCTTCTGAACTACTTTGTTCACTAGATGATTCTTGTTTTCGTTTTTTCTTTTTCTTCTTTTTAGTGACTTCTTCGTCGGAGCTTTCTTCATATTTCTTAGTCTTCCTTTTTTCTTCTAAATTTTCGTGATCAAATTTTTTATTTTTGTAATATCCTTCTGATTCTCTTCTTCCGTTGTTGTCTTCTACTGATGTATATTTGTATTTGGATCTATAGTCGTCTCGTGATCTGGATCTACTCTTTTCATATTTTCTCCTGTATAGTCTTTTATCTGGAGATATATGTCTGGATTTAAAGTTTTCTTTAGATCTGGATGGACTTTGTTCCTTTCTTCTATAATCTTGTTTTGTTGATCTTTGATATTCACGTGATCTTTGTTGGTTTTTCCTATTTTCTTCATATCTAGGACCGTTGTTATCATTTCTTCTTTTTGATCGTTCAATATCTCTATAATTTTGTCTGTAATGTTCTTCTTTATACTCGTCTTTATATCTGTCTCTTTGTGGTTTTCTATAATCGAAATTTCGTCTAGAATCATTTTCTTCATTCCTTTCTCTATATTTGAAGTGATCTTCTCTTTTATCTTGTTTTCTAGTAGGGGGTGAGTCTGAATTATTTCTTTTGCGATATCGACCATTTCCTATATCATTTTTTGGGTCATCTCTTTGTTTTTCTCCTTTATCGTTAAAATGAGTAACGCCTCTTCCCTTTCCATGCCATTTTATTTTAGCTACACTTTGAGAGAAATCTACATGAATCCTTCTATCATCTATTAAAACATTATCCATTTTGAAATATGCTTCTTCACATGATTTTTGTACTTCAAATTCAACAAAAGCGTATTGAAGAGAATCTCCAGTTTTTTTGTCCCGTATTACTTCACAAGATTTTATTTTCCCGAAACGACTGAAGATAATTTCCAAGTCGTCGTCGTTTGTAACAGGATTTAACTTGCAAACAAATAGTACATTTTCAGGTGGCGCCATCTCTGCGTCCGGAATATCTCCAATCATTTCCAAAATGGTGGCGCGTGCTTTTGCCTCCTTTTCTGCAATAATTTCATGAACTTCTTGAACTGTTTTTCCTTCAGTTTCATCAATTTCTTCATCGGGGGCGATTCGCCCGCCGGCTAATCGTTCGGCCGTAGGCTCTGGCGAGGCATCGGGTATTTTTAAATTTTCTGGATCAGGAAATGGGTCTTCAAGTACAACTGTATGTGTAATACGTATGTCTTGATACGGTCTGTGATCAGTATCGCATATAGATTCGTTTAGTTGTCGTAATATTTCGAACCCTTCCGTGACTTCGCCAAAAACGCAGTGTTGGGCATCGAGATAGGTTAAATCTGGCGCTAAAGTTATGAAAAATTGTGAACCTATCATGCTGTCTTTGTCACCGACGAAAGAAACGAGCCCTGTTGTTGTATGTTTAATGCGAGGTGTGTTTTCTGCTTCGAAATATCGTTTTGAAGGCCCTTCCATAACGCCCCAAATAGATTCGCCGCCTAGTCTTGAACCAGTAGGATCGCCTGTTTGTGCAATAAAACCTTGATTTACGGTATGGAATAAATTAAAGTTATAATATTTTATCCTGCATAGTTTGAGAAAATTGAGGCAAGCTTTCGGACGCTGATTAATATATAAATCTATGGTTATATCACCTAGCGTCGTTTCTAATACGACTGCCATGATTTATATTTATTCCGTAGATATCTAAAATTAAATTTATATATTATTATGTTCACTATGTATTATGGTCTATATCTTACTTGGTAAAATATTAAATACTGTATTAATTATACAGGTTACTTATATTTTGAAGCATGATACTTATTTTGACAGATGTCAAGCCGCCAAACCAAACTTGTCAGAGCGTCGTATATGAAAACGTGTAAAGAAAAATAAGAAATCGCAGACATAAACATACAATTTCTAGAGTTCTATATTCCATAGTTCAGCCAATGTGTAATAGATGGTAGCGCTGTAGGTGTACAGGACTGGACTTACAAATTTCCTATAACTTGTGTTCATGACCATATAATTATTATTACCATTTTTTACCTTCCGTCACCTTTAGGTGAAGAAGGTATTGTCTTTGGGCAAAAAATTCGATGATGAGTTTTTAATGAATAAGCACGTTTTAGGATCCCTAGAATACTATTTTACTATTTTTACGATGATGTCTGTATGTATGTATGTATGCATGCATGTTTGTATGTATGTATGCAAGTATGTATACGAGGGTACCCTTTTATATTTCGGGATTAGAGAACAAAAACAAATATTAATCATCGAAAATAGCTTTATTGTTTTTCAAAATATTCCCCATTAAGATCTATACACTTTCACATGCGTTTGAACCAATTGTCGAAGCACTTTTGCCACTCTGATTGAGGTATCTCCAAAACATGCATTCTGAACGCATCAACCGCTTCTTCAGGTATCGAAAAACGTTGACCTCTCATTTTATTTTTTACGTACGGGAATAAAAAGAAGTCATTCGGTGCCAAGTCAGGACTATACGGCGGATGACTCATCAAATCGATGTTTTGAGTGCTCAAAAATGCAGTTGTTTGAGCCGATGTGTGAGAGCTCGCATTGTCGTGGTGAAGAGTGATCCGTCTTCGGCGGTTGGTTTTCCTGATTTCTTGGAAGACAACTGGCAAACAAATGGTTGTGTACCACTCAGAATTGACTGTTCTGCGTTGTTCTAGTGGTACGGTTGCGACATGTCCAGTTTTTCCGAAAAAACAGGCGACCATTTGCTTGGAAGTACTTCGTGCGCGAACAACTTTTGTGGGATTTGGTTCATCTTGAAACACCCATACAGTCGACTGCTGTTTACTTTCGGGCTCATACGCGTAAATCCACGATTCATCACCTGTCACGATGTCATAGACGTGTTTCGAAGCACCGCGATCGTATTTTTTGAGCATTTCTTTCGACCAATCGACACGAGCCTTTTTTTGAGCGATTGACAAATTGTGTGGGATCCAACGCGAACAAATTTTTTTGACAGTCAAATGTTCATGCAATATTTAATGTATGCTGGTCCCACTAATGCCTAAGGTTGCCTCAATCTCACGATAGGTCACATGACGATATTGCAATATCAGTTCGCGCACAGCATCAATGGTTTCCGGAACAACAACTGATTTTGGACGACCTTCACGAAATTAGTCTTGGAGTGAACTACAACCTCGGTTGAATTCACCATACCATCGATAAACACTGGTCCTTGATGGAGCTTCATCGCCAAAAATTGAATTAAGTTCATCGATGCACTGTTGACTTAATCCACGTCGAAAGTTGTAAAAAATAATCGCACGAAAATGTTCACGATTTAATTCCATTTTTTGGCCGAGATGAATCTTTTAAGTTACTGTAAAAAACACAAATAGCGCTCGTATGTCAAAACGTTCTGAGTACGTATAACCTCAAAAATGTCAAACTTTGCGATAGAGCTGTCAGTTGCCAGATTGCAACACTAGGGTTGTCCAATCCCGAAATATAAAAGGCAACCCTCGTATGTGTGTGTGTGACGATTTTTTCGCATCTCATAACTCCAATACCACCTTTCCGAAAATTATAATTTTTGCGTATTCCTTTTCTTTAGATCCATATGAAGAGCTGATTAGATTTTGGTTATAATTGGTCGACCGGAAGTACCATAATTTGAAGATTTTAACAATTTTTCTTGAAAAAATACTGTTAAATATCACTTTTTTACATTTAATGTTATTATAAATATTTAAGAATATTTTATTTTCTATACGATTTGATTACATTTTATACTTGATATTCAATGGATATAGAGTTAAAAAATTATAATACTACTACTACTACTACTACTACTTTTATTTATATAAATAGTTGATGAACAAACTGTTTTCCTATTGGCTGTAAATGACGTGTTGTATGTATTCCTACATCACAGGAGTGGGAGGTTGTTTTTCATGACTATTTCTCGCGCCAACCTTTTTATTTAATTATTTACGAAAGTAACAATAAATTTTTGTTTATTATTATGAAAAATATTGCATAAACTTTCATTTAAAATCTCGATTGAAATACTTTTTAAAAAATCTCATGGGGACACCACACGAGTTCCTTGTACGCAAGTCCAATATGAAGTTATAGACTCAATTATAAAATTGCACGTATTTGACGTAATTTGACATTAACATCTATTTTTTATTTTTTTGTTATTTTTTGTCCTAATCCATAGCAAGCTTCATTACAAAAACCAAAAAGTATATAAGTTTTAAATTTACATATCTCGCTTATATAAAGGGCTAATTTAATAATACTTGATGTACTAGACGCAGAATTTAATTCTCTAAAAGTGTTATTTGAAGCATTTATTTTTAAAATCAAAATGAAACCATTTTATTCAAGAAAAGTGTTAACTTCGAGTAATATATCACTTCCGGTTAGCCTGTTTTAACTAAAATCTACTACGTTATTCCAATTGATATAAAAGTTTTATATACCAAATTTGAAAAGTTTTTTTTTTTTCAAACGTCGTAGAAATGCTATTTTTGTGACTTGATTCACAAGGTAGAAGTTTCATTTCTACGCCGATGGAAATTTCTACGCCGGCGGCGTAGAAATAAAATAAATAAATATCCATAGACACTACATAGAGTTAGCGAAAAAAAAGAAAAGTAGTGCGTTTGAAAAAAAAAAATTATGCGAGATACGTACGTACGTACATACAGACGTCACAACGAAATTAGTCAAAATGGATTCAGGAATGGTCAAAATGGATATTTCTGTTGAATTTTTCGCGATTACAATACTTCCTTTACTTTGTACAAGGAAGTAAAAATATGAAACCGGCCCATATAATAGTTTATTTTACTAACTGTTTTTCTTTTATTTCAGGTAAGTGCCCACAATATTTTGTTGACAACTGATACAACTAGAACTACATAAAGGTAAAACTAAACTATTATTCACGAAAGATGACTATTCAAGGTCATTTGTGAGCCGTCTGATATAATATTACTTATAGATAACTTCATTGCTTTTCATTTGCATAGGCGTGCAACATGAAATATTTATGGACACATTTTAACTGAAAAAATAAGAATAATTCGTTTGAAAATTATGTTTCTTTCTAAATAATGCCTTTCTGAAAGATTTATGTTCTTCACTTATGTTGTTGCAAAATACAAAAACATAGACAACTTAGAAACCAAGGAATAATAATTTGATTTAAACGTCAACGCCACTGGGTAAATATTAGAACAGAGGGCAGTGTAGTAGATAATTAGGTATCTGTAATTCTACGACATATGTCATTATTGTTTATAGTGTGTTAGAAAGTAATGCCACTATTTACGTATATCTGTCACACTACATAAATTAAATAGACATAGGTCAAATAATCTTTCTCTTTCTAATACAAAATGTTGCTAAGCTACTGCTATAAAGTAATGTGTATTCTTTCGTCGAACAAATGACCTTGAATAGTCATCTTTCGTGAATAATACTATACATTATATTATCAAATTCTCTTAAGGTGGGTAGGTACCTACTTGTATTATTTGAGTATGGTGAGCAAAGTGATATATCCATCCCAGCTGAACTTAAAATTTTAAAAATGTTATAGTTTTTAATTTGATTTTAAATGTAACTTTAAATTTAAATAATATACTCGTACATCTCAAACGAGTGTAAAAATAGCGAAAAAAGTCACTCTCCGCTTCTTGACTGCTTCAGCAGCCCCCATCTTCTCCTCTTGTAAGTTTGGTTGAATTCGGAGTTTAATTCAATTCGGCGTGGCGCGATCGGGGAATGGAAACCAGAGAGAAGGTCTGCAGACAATGGTCAATTGCAGAGTGTCGCATCTGTGCCCGAGGTCCGGCCAGGACGGTCCCTCGGGCCCAGGCGTTCCATTTGTATGTCGCCCGAGTCGCGGACTGGAGATTCGCTCACCCTGGCCACTTTACAACAGATCATTGAGAATTGTAATGCGGGGATCGTAAGGCGCGTCTACACAAGATACGCAAAAGAAGTTACATTCACTGTAGAAATTATTATAGGCGATGTGCACATTTTGAGCGTCAGCGCCTCTAACGGCTACATTGACATTTTTAGTTACCGAATCAATTTTGACATTTCGAGAAAGTGATACAATTTACAATTTTATTTAGAGTTGTTGCTATTGTGTATGAATATTATACATCATAGTATATTGAAATGAATAAAGAAAATATTTAAAATGCCATATATGGGTTGTGACAATCAAAAAAGTCAAAATACCAGCGAAGGTACTGTGGCAGGAAATATAATTTTTCTCATAATATGCATGATTTCTGTAAACCATTTTATCATATTTAAATTTATATTATAATTTATAATATTAGTTGAATGTTACAAGATGCAATACATGGAAATTAAGATTACAAAGTTGGAAAACTTGCATGATTGGAAAGAAGAAAATTTCTACATATCACGATATCAGTGTATGATGTTAGCATCTTTCTTTTATATTCGCAATAAATGAAGAAGATTCTTCATTGAAAATATACCAGGCTCTAAGTGGAATCAGTTGCACTAGCTCGGAAAAAAATATACGAAAAATATGAACAATGTGAATTTCTACCTTTAACATTAACATTACATGTATAAAATCTATAATAAATAGACGAATTATGTCAAAAATAGACTTCTATTTCATACAACTGCAAGTATTATACAATTTTAAGACAATTTTCTGCTTCTTGTATTATATCTTGTTCAAATATTAACTTAAGAAACACATTTTTATGTAATTCATTATTGCAATCAGACGACCTTTGTTGAAATTTTATTCATACGATAAGTATCTTTTGCAATGAGAAAATATGTATACCTAAAAGAATTTTTCATATTAGTAGAAGATATCTGTTGAAAAGTTATTTTCTTATACATCTGTTCCTCATATAATCTAGGAAATTTATGAAATTTGATACTTCAATCGGTAATTTTGTAAGAATTATTAGATCCCCCACTGCATCACATAATATTTAACGTCTTATCATTTGCATTCATTGCAAATATTTTATAAAGTAGAAATTGCAAAATTATTCTGACATGAAACATAACCCTATTCTGTTTCAATGAGTAACCAATTTTGTTATTTTTGTCCGCTGTCGGCGCTGACTACTTTTGTGCACACCGCCTATAATACCCTAGTGATTATTTTAAAGGTGTACATAGGAGATTAACATGGGAAATCCGTTTTTTGCAATAAAATTCTGCATCTAAATCAATAAACAGAATTACCTTTACATGCTTTGTAACGACAGAAATTAAATATGAAAATGTCGAAAATTACGTTGAAAATATCGACAGCCATGGAATTGAACTAAAAATAAATAAATGCTTGACGTTTTATCTGTCACAAAGTAAGTTAACTTATTTGACGTTTCCGACAATTTGAATTAGAATAGAAGTCAAAGAAATGATCTTGAACTAAACTATAATCTTTGTGTTACGTAGTACAGTTTCATACAATTTTCATCGTTTTATCTAACCTATTGAACTGTTTCGTTGTCTTGTTGGTTGTATCCGCAGCCTTAGAAGTCGATCGGAACTTGTAATGCGTGTCCGGTGCACCGCCAAGGAGTTAGGGGTGCGTAGCGTTGCATTATAATGCGCGGGTCTCGGACCTGATGTGACCCCAGTGTCTCGTGCAACTTCACTCGTCTGCTGACCCCTGCCTGACTTGTGTTGTGATTGAAATGATGCCGACAAGGGACAAAGTTAAAGATTAGAGCTGTTTTAATAAGTATCCATCAACAGGTTTATTGGGATTAGGGTGATAACTACTCAGTTTAAATCAACAATATATTGTTATTATATGAGATATTTTTATGTTAGTGGATATAATTTGTAAGAACCCTACCTTTCAAAATTAAAACATCATCGTCCTTGCTTCCAATTCTCCAAGATTTGATTTCTTCCCTATGTCAACCCCATGTTCACATTCCCTCATGCTCACATGTGTCTCCATTAAGAGATGCACCGTTGCTGCCTGCTCCCTACCCCAGTCCCGTGGGATATTCACTTTGCATGGCACACCGGGAGCATACAGAGCCCGACCGGGAACCGGGATGACAGGTGTGGATGTTACGATCAGATGTGAGATGCATGTAGAAGGCCCAAAAAATGTGAGAGGAAGAGAGGGGGATAGTTGATGTACCATATTAATGCGAATAATTTGTTTTAAGATTCAGCAGATTGATTTTACCCTTTGTGACAAGGCGAGGGTAAGCGCAATAACAGATAAATAACTTTTTATAAACTCTTCTAAATTATAGTTTCAATATTCATATTTTAACTCTGTTTATCTATTTAAGTCAAAATTCAGTTTAGAAATTCATATCGTATTATGACAGTCAAGACATTTATTTGTTGATAATTAAGTCTGGAAATTATTATGTATACGTGCCCTAGCCTATGCACCCCATACCCCTAAGATAATCCTGTCCTGATGATAGCGTTATGTTTTTTAAAGTGAGTTGAATTTAGATACTCGAGAGAGAAACATGTAATAGTCGGTTTAGAGACTCGTGAGAGTTAACATGTAAGAGTTTGAGTTTTAGGGCGACGCTCGCCCGCTGTGTTACAGAATGTAACAGTTTTGTTAGTTATGTTAGGCTTATGCTCATATTCATAAACACTCGTAAAATATCCAAACGGCTCGTTAAAATTTTTGACAAATAGAAACTAGCTTAACATGTTACATTTCGATTTTTCTGTCAGTGTCGACTGTTTTTACTGGATAAAAATTATAATGAACCGTTAAATATTTTACGTGTGTTTATGAATATGGGCATTAGTGTTAATTAATAATCATGTAAATAAAAGTATTAGTTTTTAAATCACAAGTATTTGTTCATGTCCGTAGTGTTCATTAGTGTAAAGTGTAAAAGTGTATGCGTGTTTCTTCCTTATCACCACCCGTTAAAGTCAGTGTATCATCGTTGGGAATCATCAGTATTAGTATCATCAGTCATCCTCTTCAGTACCGCACCCCTCCCCCCCTCGTGTTACACCTTTTTTATGAAGTTTCGGTAGTAGAAATAGGCCATAATGATAAAGGAAATTTTAATTAACGAGGAAAGATTTTGTGAAAATGCATGGACCCCGCAGGGATTTGAACCCTGGAGCTTCTCATATCTAGTGAGGCGCTCTAACCAAATGAGTCATAAGTTACACTGACTTCAAAGTGATGGGATCTTCGGGCTCAGTTTGTTAGAGCGTCTCACTAGATATGGGTAAAGGGTTTAAGTGTCTATGAATTACATTATTGATAAATTTTACGTTATAGTTATTTTGGATTAAACTATATCTCATGTGGTCAAGCTCCTGCTGTAGGATATCAGGTTCAGAGATTTTGATGGCACGGTGTACGAGAACGTTGACTACTGAGTTTCTGCGAGGGATGGTGGTGAGATTTAAAATTGAGATACCTATCAGTGTGGGTGAGTTTTCTATAAACAGCGTGCCCTAACTGTCCGTTGGGTTTACGATTAACCAGAACATCAAGGAAGGGGAGAGTTCTGTTATTTTCTACCTCCATGGTGAATTGAATATCCGGGTGTATGCTGTTTAAGTGTTCGTGGAACAAAGTGAGTTTTTCCGGACCATGTGGCCAAATGACAAACGTGTCATCTACATAGCGAAACCATACCTTAGGTTTGAATGTAGATGATTCTAGTGCCTTTGTTTCAAAGTGTTCCATAAATATACTGGCAACCACCGGGGAAAGAGGAGAGCCCATTGCTGCACCTGAGACCTGTTTGTAAAATTGTTTATTAAAAGTGAAATAAGTGATTCTCGGAACACGACACGCCCAATCTACCATTACGAACTCGATTCCCATTGTCCTCATTAGTTTTGCTAATCTACTGTATCTTTATAGATTAGTATATAACTGTCTTCTCGGCCTTCCTTCGTCACTTGGTTTTTTTGGCCTCTAGCGTGGTTTACACGTCGGGTAACCTTGTAAACTGAGTCTCCCCCTTTGTTGCTCAAACTCAGCCTCTAGCGTGGTTGACACGTCGGGTAACCTTCTGAAGATGCCCCATACGACTGCGGGCGAAACGTTGAGCTCTGACTCAAAATATGACAGTCCATTCCCGGAAAACGAATATTTCTCATGACTCAGACTGTGGAAGCCTACGCAATTATTTCACAAATCTTAGTGTTCGTTAAATTTATTATGTTATATTATTATCTTTTAATATTTATTTATCGTTTTAATAAACATTTATTTTAATTAATAATAATTCTTTGATTATTACACTTCATTCAAATAAATAAAAACTTTATAATACGATAAAATAGTGCATCGTCAAGCCATTGTCGCTAATTGAGAAATTATTCGTTGGTGTAAAACAACTTCCTCTAATGAATAAGCAGAAAAACAAAACTACCCGCTATGTACCGAGGGCAAAGAAGACAAAACTGTTTAAAGAGTTTGGAATTTATCGTTCCCCATTGGTGGGCGAGCCAACTACCAACAACTTAATACAACTTAAATAATCGACGTCCGTCGTCTTTCCCCGCAATGAACAAACTTTGCATGAATTCATTTCACTTACTTTTAATTTGTGTGCACCCCTCGTTTTGTTAAGAAGTAGCAGTTCTTCATAATGAAGATACAGATGCGCTGTAGGCATATTTACAAAATTATATTGCTGTAGTGATAAAATCGCCACATGAATTGTTTTAAAAATATGTACTCGTATAATGACATTTATACAAAATTGTATGCCACATTCATTGATCGTGGGGTATATTTGTATTTATAGATAGTCAAATACTAATATATAATGAATAATACTGTGTGTAACGTGGATAAATCCTTACAAGAATTATTTAAAAAAATCTGATGTGGCCAACACATGACTTCCCGTCAATTCCATGCTTGAAATAACAATGAGCTTTAAGTAAAGTATCACTTCCGGTTGATCGTTTGTAAACAAAATCTAATTTGTTGTTACAATAAATAAAACAGTCTGTAATACCAAATTTTGTTTTGTTAAGAGCTCAAAAGTATATTTTATTATTTTTAGCAAAAAGTACCACTTCCGGATTATCATATAGGTATAGTTAAAATCTAATGTTATTTCGAATTACACACGAGTTTTAAATACAAAATTTGAGAAGTTTTGGATCATGTTTTAATATATTTTTTCAAGAAATACTGTTTATAGCTTCCTGTAAAGTAGTACTTCCGGTTTATCAATTGTAGAAAACATCTTATATCTCGTTCTCATTAATAAAAAAAATCCTAAATACCAAATTTGAAAAGTTTTGGATCATTTTATTTTTCACGAAAATCTGTTTAGAGCTTCAAATAAAGTATCACTTCCGGTTTATCAATTGTATCTAAAATCTAATATGTTGCTTTCCTTCATATAAAAGTTTTAAACACTAAATTTGAAATTTTTTGGAATATATCATATATTTTTCACGAAAATCTGTTCTGAGCTTGAAGTAAAGTATCACTTCCGGATTATCAACTTTAACCAAAATCTAATATGTTGTTCCCCTTCATATAAAAGTATTAAATACTAAATTTAACAAGTTTTGGAGTATATCATAATAAATTTTTCACGAAAATCTGTTCAGAGCTTTAAATAAAGTATCACTTCTGGTTGATTAATTTTCGCCAAAATCTAATATGTTGTTCCCCTTGATATAAAAGTCGTAAATATTAAAAATGAAAAGTTTTGGATTATATTTTAATATAGTTTTTCATTAAAAACTGTTATGGGCGTCAAGTAAAGTATCACTTCTGGTTATCCAATTTTACCCAAAATCTAATCAACTCATTATATGAATGCAGAGAGCTTAAATACGGAAAATAGGTATATTTGGAAGTTTGTTACAAGAGTTATCGTGGACGAAAAAATCGTCACACACACATCATCATCGTAAAAATAGTAAAAACGTATTGTGGGAATCCTAATTCGTGCTTATTTACTGGAAACTCACCATCGAATTTTTAGACCGATAACATTACCTCCCTTACCTACGGTATGACGGGAGGTAAAAATTATGTTTTATCTTTAAACTTTCTTCGAGTTATTTGTATTTATACATAGTTAAATATTAATATATTATGCATAGGATTGTATGAGAAGGTTTATCAGGCGTCTATTCACAGGCATTCACAGCTATAGTGGAGAAAACATCTCAAGAATTAGGTACTTTAAAAACATACAATTTATACAAAATTGTGTTATATTATTATATTTAAATCTTCTAGGAGTCTAATAGTATAAATTTTTGTTGCTTGGTGGCAGCACCAACCTGTTTGAAAACATAATTTTTATAAATAAATTCAATAAAATATAATATTAATAAAATAATAAAATCGTGAATATATTCTTTTCAGCGCGCGTTAACGTTAGGGTATAGCAGACTTGTATAAACCAAAGTTCTATTTTTGCATTGTTACTTGCCAACTTGTTGTTTGAAATTGAAATATATAGAACTACATGTTTTAGCGTAGAAAATATGTTTAATTAATATGCACAAAAATTACTACGCGAAGTAGCGAGATTTTGCACTATTTTTTTTAACAATTTTTGAATATGAAATATATATGTAATTAATTCAGAAATGAACACAAGATGACACTAGAAGTATCGATTTTATTTTACATAGAAATTAATTGAATTATTAATCTATACTTTACGAAATGGGGACATTGGTTGTTTTTACATTAAACCATATTAACTTAAAATTATTTTGTGATAATATTAATTTCTTTTAATTTTAAACATATATGTTTTTTAATGATGATTTTGTTAATTATTAACTCGTATCTTTCTTCCTGTTAATTCTAATTATAATAATATATAATCTATGGAGGATTTCAGGTGTTTATGTTGTTATTTATGTGTTGGCCTCCGAAGATCAATTAGCGAAAATTTTTATTAGTAGTACGAACGTAACATCTGCTAACAAATGTTAACGAAATTGTGTGTGGTTTGGTTTTGGTTATTTGGAGTGAATAAGTGAACGTCTTATGAAGTGTATTTGTGTATATTCGAGTATGTTGTTGAAGTTGGGGGTATATATGGTAACACGGACGTCCGATGTTTAAGTGAATGTAATAAGTAATTTGAAACAGAAATTATAATGCAATTTTTTTATTGAATGAAGAACCCATAGTGACAGCATGCACTTTGGTATTCTATCATAGAAAACAGGCGAATGCGATTTTACTTTTACGAATCTTGGTAGCAGTTCTACATTCGCTTTTATTTTCGGAATTCTCGGGTTTTATACTATTAAAATATAAAATATTACGACAGTTGAATATAATTAATATATAAATTGGCTTTGAATTAAATAGGCTACTTGCTTGGTACTGAAAATCTGATATCTATCACTATATACCGAAAGTAATGTTGAAAACATATTTAAAAATATAAATTTTATTTTTAAATAAATTAAGAATGAAGATTTTCTTTGACGTCATTATTTTAAATTGGTGAAAGGGAAGCATATTTAAGAATGTAACATGTAGTTGGCGAGCAATGCGAGTTTTAATTTGATTTGGACATTAGCTCATTTTTCTGTCACTGTCTCTCATCTTTATTATTTGCAATTTGCGTGGTTTCTGTTACTTTTATTACGTATTTCGATTTGTTAAGCAGGGTTTTGAAGCATTTTAACTTAGCTTATACTCGTACAAGATTTAAATGACAAATTAAAATATTAACCTCCAAACTATTATTCAAATGTCAAACAGGGACCTGTCATGTTAAATGAGCCTGTTTCACATTTTTCAAAAAGTATTTTAAATGAAAGTTTATGCAATATTTTTCTTATTAATAATTATTTTTTTAATAATTTGTTATTTTCGTAAATAATTTAATCAAAAGTTTGGCGCCAAAAATCATAAAAAACAACCCCCCACTCCTGTGTCGTAGAAGCACATACATTACGTCATTCACAGCCAATAGAAAAACAGTTTTTCCATCACCTTCGTTTATTTTTGTTATTTAGATAAATAAACGTAGGCATAGTTTGTCACATGTCAATAAAAAACTTCTAATTTGACATTTGACGTTGACATTTTTCATTATAAATGAGTAATAAAGTAATAATGCCTAATACAGACTATACTCAACCTAAGTCAGACAGTTTACTGAAAGTCGATAGCTGGATGGTAGTTGAATTTATATCATAAAACGAATTGACACTATAAAGGGACCAATTGGAGCCGATGAAGATGTATGTGTTGTGACGTCACATTCTGTTTCAGATCACGTTACTTTTTCAAAATATCCAAATTTCAAAAATTAGTTGTAAAATATCTAATGGATATTTGGTGATATTTTCAAATTTGAGGCTATTTAAATAATGATATCTTTTTAAATTTAATACTTAGAAGGCATATAAAAATTCTTGCAACAGCCTTATTATCCGCACATGTCGTTGCTGTGGGGCGTACCGATGCTATGGTGGTAATTTAAATATTAATATTTCATTAATTTTTTTCTGGCCAATTAATGAAAATTTTGCCAAACGAAAAAATGTGGGTAACAAGTTTTTATCGTCTCTTGAAAAATTTTAAATAAAAAAATGGCACGCAAGTAGCCCATTATGACAAAATAATGAAGTTAATTTATTACTTTTGCTTTAAGTTGTACGATGGCAGGCGAATATTTTGAAAGAAGCTGCTACTAAATTTTCGCTTCATGGCGAAAAGCGAAAACAAATTCCTCATTTGATAGAATTCTAAAGTTCGTGCTGTTACTAAATGTGTTTTTTCAATACGCGAATTTTAAAGTTTTAAGTTTATTTAAGTATCAGATACTGTATTCAATTTTAGTCTCACTAACTCAGATTGAATCCACATGCAGGTGGATCAAATTTCAAATTCTCATTTTGCTAAAAAATGGACATTCATCCTTTTTTCCCTGGCTCATCAAATTGTAGTCGATGTCGATGGTAGAAAAAAATAAATACGTTTATTTACGCAGCCTGCAAAATAAATAACAAATTGAAAGATTTTGTTCCTCCTGGCTCCTTCCCTGCGTAGGTCTTGGTGCTTGGTGTCTTGCCGAAACTTCGTTAATTGCGTGTAATTGGCGGTGACGTGGCGAGGTGTCGCATCAGGCGCCTCCGCCATCCGACGACAAATTAAGTTTCGTACGAGTTGCTCGAGATACACGCGGCGCGACAAAATTCCGGAAGCTGGGGACAAACTTTCGCGCTAATCATTATAATGTGACGGCAGTTGGTGACGTGGCACGCCCACCAAAGACGTGTGGGAAGAAATAATATCTTTTCGATTTTTATGCTAAATATACTGATGGGTTTCAGTCTTGAAACATATCACCAGAATTGTAAGGAAATTTTGTCAAGGAAATAATATTAATGTGTTACCATGATTTGTTTAGGATCCTGATTTTATAGATAAAAAATCTGATATGGCCAACACCAAACCTCCCGCTATTTAATTTTTATTAATTTAAATATATATACATACTTACATATTTATTTATTGCGGAAACTGTATTAAGATCCATTCCATATAACTAGGGTTCTATTCACAATTTTCTTTATAAAACGTTACTGTTATTAATTTGAAATGATTAGTTCTTTGACAGTGACATTTATCTGACAGTTACATACATTTAAGATATGAACTGTGCAATCAAGGAGTTTAGCTTATTTAAAGCGTAGGCTCCGGGATTAAATTTATAGATAATTTTATAAATTTACCCATAAAATATATAGAAAAAGTATTAATACAAATCTGTAGAAAATTTAATAATCTTTAACTTTTATGATAACATTAATAACATTTATACTGGATTTATACAGCGTAAGCCGTAACGTAACGTACCGTGCCGTGGCGTACTGTAACGTATCGTAACGCGTGATTTTTCTAGGCTATTTTATACAGAACTTTTACGGTACATTTTTGTAAAAAGTATGCTAATGCTCTGTCGAAACAAATGTAGTGTACATCAGATTTGTATTTATCAGGTTCGTTAGTTTATTCGTAATGCACTATATTTCACATATATTTCCATTTAATATATTAATCCAAACTTTGACACATGACACATGTCACTTGTGTCAGTCAAAGTCACACAAGACAGACTATTCGTAATGTAGTATTTTTTATATTTATATCCATTTAATTTATTAATTCCAACTTTGACATAATTAGCAACACAAAAACAGACTATAGCGCAGGTAAGCAATAATTTTCATAATATCGCAACGTACCGTAACGTAGAAAGATAAAAGTTCGCGATCTTTGGGGTTTTGACACGTTACGGCATGGTACGTCACGTTACGGCTTACGTCTGTATAAATTATCACATAAGTATGCATTGATTTATTCTTTGCGTTACGTTACGGCACGGTACGTTACGTTACGGCTTACGCTGTATAAATCCAGCATTAGAGGTATTTTTCGAAGAAAAACTATTTTGAGCTTCTAGTAAAGTGCCATTGCCGGTTATCCGATTTACACCAAAATCGAATAGGCTCTTTCCATTTCAGAAAAAGTTCGAAATACAAGGTTTTAAAATTTTCTGAATGATAGAATTTGAGTTAGAGTAAAGGATGCACACACACATACACACATACATACACACAGACATCATCG